>CM067376.1:155639711-156259105 GCA_034510155.1 Eucriotettix oculatus | reverse complement strand
GAAACAAAAGAAACTATAAATGTTTTGAAGATTTAGTTTCATGAAGGAAAAATAGATTACTGAGCTGTAGAAAGTTTAGGAACCTGTACTGACTGAAGCCAGAACAAAGGTTGATTTACCATTTCTCAGATTGATCTGAGACTGACTGAGCCACACTTCTCTGCTTTACAACGGCAATGCGCAGTCCAAAGAAGGTCACGAGGATATTCTAATTCTAGTTTAACTATTTGAAACTTAAAGCAACTTGATAAGTGTTATCGCCATCACTAATTCTGACGCTCGTATGGTTTATTATTGTCATCCACATCTAGCTGTCTTTCAAGTCGAATATTACAGAGGTTCGAATTTTGAATGTTGCTACAAATTTAATATATTGATCAATATTTGACACAACGAAGCCCAGGCTATAGTTTAAGCATCTTACCCGGCATTGGCCTAGAACTGATGCAGGGTAGACCCCGGAAAACCTGAATCAAGTAGGCCAGGCTCTTAGTACTTACGATGAATGGGGTTAGGTTTGCTGAGAGGAAACAGAATTTCCTTCTCCATATCTTAACTAGCCTCGGAGGGAACTGACCGACTGTTCTAATAGGTAAAATGGAGAGCACTACCCGTATGCCCAAGATCTGGGACCCCGCAGCATATACTTCTCAAAACTCCGCGGTGTGTCTGGTTACATAATTTTATAATTATGCCTTCATTATGTGTCCGAAAGAATAAAATAATAAAGCCGTCCTTTTCGAGAGGGATCAGCAGTATACACACACTATGCAGTAGTACTAACAGGAGACCAAAAAATGTAAGTCAAAGAGGATCTTTTGATATCAAATTCTGAGACGGTTTCATTCATAACATTAATATTCTTTGACTGCGCGATTATGACACACAGGTTAAGAAGATGAAGAGCTCAACGATATTTTCGCAAACGTGATAATGAACTTGAAAACAAAAGATTTAAATTCTGCCGTAATATCAAAGATTGCGTCTTTCCTCGATCTAAGATAATGCTATCGTATGTTGAAAAAAGTATTTTTTAATCCTCTTTGTTATCATGAGATCACAAAAATGACATCGGATTTTCATTTCAGTATGCGTTATAAAATTCCAACTTTAACCACCGGAAACAGTATTACTGTCGACGAGAAGGTTAACTTGGACCATAAATACTCTTCAATATAATACAATAATTCTGTAACAATATAAGTATGAATAAATACACGGAGAATACTCTAACAGGATACTAGGTGAACAATCATCACTTTGGTCAATGACTTTAATAGTTTGGTTGTAGACTAGTAATCATTCTCGATGCCAAAATGTTTTCATGATAATCGAACATTTTTTTGGGGTGATTTGTCACTGCATTTTGATTCTCTTACTTAAGAAATAACTGATATTTTAATTTTGAGAGACATAAATTCATGTACAGTTGTCACAATCGAATTTAAAAATAATATTCTGTAGTAGATAGATTAATCTTAAGTGGAGAACATGAGAAGATTTTTCAATGGAGCACAAAAGAGAATAGAGGTATAGGTATGTAATGTTTTAGTAGATTTACAGTTAAATTTAAGATATTTATATTTCTGTAGACTTTTACAAATACATTGTTGATAAATTAACAATTTATAGTTACGGTTTCTTAATTAGTGACTTTTTTGACTTGAGGATGAGATAGTAGAAACTTCCTTTGATATTTTTTGTATCATAGGTTGCTCATAATTATAATCAAGTAATTTGTCTTAATAAGGTCTACTTAATTTTACAGTAGTGTGAATGACAGCAATCACAGTATTTTTCTATAATAATAAAAATAATTAATAGGATGGTAAAGGTTGATAAAACATTTATTAAATCATCTACTTTATACAGTGGAATAATTCAGGGTGTTATCTACGTATGTACAATAATAATTGTGTAAAAAATCATGTTCAACTATGTATATCGTTTCAAGGTCTCTCATTTGTAATTAAAAGGAAATAGTTAAATTAATTATTTACTTATTAATAATAAATTAAGTTTTGCCCGAAGTTGGGCAACAATAGGTTATTTATTAATCCCCACGTTGGTGGAAATTGTAATATTATAAAAGGTTAATTTATTATTACCATTTAATTATTAATTTTACTATGCTAATTAAGCTCAAGAGTTGTTGGAAGCAAATTGAAATAAACGTTTATTATGTCTAATTATTGTGGAGATTATAATCTTAAGGAAAAATAAATAATAATGACAGAAATGAATTTAAAATGAAAGTTGGCGTTTATTTCAACAAAAATAAAAAATAATTAATGAAAATCGTAAAACGCAAAAACAAAATGAATTAACATCAAACCGCCGGAGCATTAACAATTTACATTGAAACTCTTTAATATCAGGCCATCTTTGGGGTGAATCAAAAGAAGTTTAATATAAACAATACCGACAGAAGACATCAGCTGTGATGGTTTGCTTTGGGTTGAAGATCATCGGAGGCGCCGGTTAAAACGATCCGTTTCTCGTTGACTGGTCGTCGGGATGAACTGATGCATGGGACGCGCCTTCAGCCGAAAATTATTCGAAACTTTTATCAAAAATTTTTCACCTCGTCAGAACTGAACATTCCGACTCTGGTCTCATCAGCAGCCCGCAATTTAATGAATCTCATTGCAGAAATTTCCATTTGGTCTATTAATCTATTCCTTCTCTTCGTCAATGAATATCATATTGTTCGCTTTTCCCCTATTCTGTTTAGAACTAACTCGTTTGTGATTCTATCCACCCATTTGATTTTCAGCATTCGCCTACAGCACCACATTTCAAAGGCTTCAATTATTTTCCTTTCCCCAACTCCTATCGTCCACGTTTCGCACCCATATAACGCCAGGCTCCATATGAACATTTTTAGCAACGATTTCCTAATATTCACACTTATATTACCCGTAAATAAATTCCTCTTTTTCGCGAAAGCCTTCCTTGCCTGTGCTACTCTTTATGTCTACTATACTTCTACCATCCCTAGTTATTACGCTTCCCAAGTAGCAGAATTCCTTAACTTCCTTCAAAATATCCCTTCCCAATCTAACACCCTTTGTTATTCCACTGTTTCCCAAACTACACCCCATTACCTTGGTTTTCCTTCTATTAATCCTCATATTAAACTCTTTCTCCAGGACTACGTTCATACCATTTATTACTTATTTCACAATATTAAATCTTTTAGTTATACAATGAAGGAAATTATGATAAGTTGTATTTAGTTCATAATATATTTTTATGTATTCTGTTACTTTTTTATTATTTATGTATTTTAAAATGTGTGACTAATCCTACTTCATTGTACAATTAATGGATAGTTACAAATCTATCTATCTAGTACTTTCAAGGGGACTAATACGAATTATATTGAGAGCGACTTAGAATTCATTGACTGAATAATAATGTCATTAATAAGAATAGTTTTAAAGTTTATAGTTAATATGTTGTAGCTACTAATAATACTTAATCGGTAGAGGACTATTCAATAGTTTAAAACCGTACGTCCGAAAGATTTCAAATTTGTATTGTTGTTGTTGTGGTATTCAGTCCTAAGACTGGTCTGATGCAACCCTCCATGCTAACCTATCTTGCTCAAGCCTTTTCATTTCCGCATAAATACTACATCCCACATCTTCCCTAATCTGCTTAGCGTATTTGTGGCTCTTCTCTTCGGTTATTACCCCGCACTTCCTTCAAAATGCTAATTTTACAAGACCGTCATGTCTCAAAACGTGGCCTATTAATCCCACCTCTTGGTCAAAGTCCTTCATATTGTTCGCTCTTCCCCTATCCAACTTAGAAGTGCTTATAACGTCCTTGTTAGTAAGTATGTATTAATAAAAAATTAAGATAGATTAAGACGAAGGTTGTAATGGTTAAAGTCCTTTACATAGCCTCCTCCCTCTTGAGAAGAACGCACAGAACTTTCATAGAACCATATGACTGTCAAGAAAATCCTTGTTGGGATGTTCGCCTGTCACAGTAGCTTGAATGGCATTTACTTGGTAAAAGCGAAGACTATTCATGTGAATGGTTTTACTGTCTGCGTTAATAATCGGAGTGAGTAGCAAACAAAACTGAGTTTACTACAAAGGGCCTTAATATACTCATTCTGTAGATTTCCGTCAACTGAAACCCTGAGAACTGATGCATTCCTTCGCTAACTCCAAATTACTATCTGACGAAAAAGTAACAAACTAATAATTCTTAGAGCTGAGGATCAATTTATCAGGACTTGGGCAGTCATTTAATGATCTAATTATTATGAAGACTGGTTCGTGTCGTCCGCTTATAAAACGACTTTATGGGTATAATGTAATCAGGAAGGTCATTTGCGTACAATAGAAAAAGCAACGGTCCCAAAATCGATCCTTGTCCGATCTCACAAGTAATTGACTAAGAAAACTTTTTTCTTACGATTGCCAAGGTATGATTTGAAAAATGGTAATGCAATTCCTCTCTAATTCCGTAGAAACGAAATTTATTTATCATTATTTTGTAATCCACTAAACTAAAATCTTTGATCAATAAATATCCAGGTTACTTTTCAGCCCTGAATTGATTGTGACAAGTTGTGATGATGAAGATATCAGAAATTTTAGCGATGGGAATAATATAAAAAGGTTTTGTCGTTTTACTGAGTTTCATGTATTTGAGCAAAGCACAATAAAATTTCTTGAGTACCCGGGTACTACGCTTATTAAATTCCAACAGCGTTAGCTACTGAACGGCCTGATGATACTGACAATATTCAAGTACATGTCCCAGAGCCACGCTACACAAAAGAGTAAGAAACCTTATGCAATGGTGTCATGTGTGGAGCGAGACACGTCTGAATAAGGGTATAATGAACTGCGCAACAGAATTCAGCTTTGTCTTTTAAGCATTAAAACAGTTATTGTATACTGTCTACATACGTACATAATAAAATGTAATATAGTTGATTTTATTTGTTTATTAAATTCATACCAAAATACAGACAGTATAATTATCTGATAGTAATAAATTATTACAATACAATTTTTCACGTTTCCTCCAAAATGTTGGGAATCTCATCAGTTGTAGATGAAAAATTTAACTAACTAAATACTTACCAATAAAGAAAATTGAAGTGTCTGTGTCTGACTGTCTGTCCGTATGTTTGTCTCGAATGGGTTCCGAACCGCCTCAACTGATTTCAATGAAAATTTGAGGGTTTAAAAACAAAAAATTTAATTTAAATATTCGTGCATATTCAATTTCGACAATGATATTAATATAATATTATATAAATATTAACTCTACGGGAAGGTTTCCTAGTATACGTGCGTTCGAATCTCCAAAAAGTGTATGCGGATTACCTAAACATTAGATCTGTTTATGCTCCGAAACGGTTCAAGGGATTTCAAAGAAAATTTCAGGGATAGAAACAGAAATTTTTACTTAATTTTCATTTATGTTTCATTTCGATATCTTGCAGAATTCAAAAGATATTAATGTAAATATTTAAAAAACCCACTGAATATCCGCGCGAAAGGTGACGCGTAAACCAACTGCGAGTTAAAAGTCCTATTAGGCGTTTCTATATCATTCATCCCACTTACAGAGTTATTATAAGCGTAAAAGAGCGAGTATTCTCACGCTATTTATTGTTGCAAACATGTGAAAGCGGGACGTGTTCAAAACCAACTGTGAGATTATAAAGGATCATAAATAAATAATACCGTACTACTAATACCGTACTAAAAAGAGTATTTTTGCGCGACGAAGTCACGGATATAGCTAGTTCAAAATAAGTTTAAGAAGAAAGAAACATGTCTTAAATGTGGCTGAACCCCCTGCTATCAATTTGGAATTTAATAATATGATTGTTTTATTTAATATTAATCTGGCATTACGACTACATACATTATCACATTATCAACAGTTTTAATATTCTAAAAATCAAAAGTTTGGTAATTAGACATTCGTTGTTTCGTTATTAAATAATTTTTCTCTATGTCCCTTAGCTCTGACTTTCAAGGCTAATTCTTTAGTACATATGTATATCGTTACAATAAATCTTATGCTCTATGTTGTGTTTGTCCAAGGTATCGACAGGGTCTTTACAATTCTTGATAAGGAAACAGTGAATTTCCCGACACCCATTGGCGAGTGGTCACTTTGTTTTTTTGTTCATTTTGACATGTTTTGTGCTGGTTGCTGTGGCGAACAGTGCTCACCCTGAAGGAGCCCAGAGCAGCTCATATAGAAAGACGTCCACGGCCAGGCCGTCAAGGTGAACGTTCCACACCTACGGTGGGGTCGTCAGCGTGAACAGAACTACGATTGGGACGTCGAGGTATACGAGAGTGATCTACAACGAGACGAGCCGTACTTGAGCGAGCGAAGCTTTTCCAATTATTATACCTATTTTCCAACAGCATACTTCTCATTTTGAATTGTTTACCTTCAAATGTGAAGCCCAAACTCATTCCTAAGCCAACCCGTACCAGCCCTGCACGCTGCCGTTTGAGAACAAATCGCATTCCGGCGTCACTGAGAAAGATTACTATCAGCGGTACACCGCCCCATGTCACAGCACGAGAACGGACAGCTGACGGCCACGTTGTTTGCCGACCATCTCATCACCACGCAATACATCGAATGAATAGTAATGTACTGTCAATTTACGTTTTCTTTTGATTCAGTTTCTTTGCACAATTTCAAGTTGAAATATTTATTCTCTTTCTTTTTTCTCAAGTATCTACGAAATTTTAAAAATGTGTAATTAAAATCTTGAATAATTAAATAATATTTTTCTTGGGGATTGTTGTGTTCATTATTATATCTATTTTCCAAAGGCATACTTCTCACTTTAAATTATTTACCATCAAATGTGAACCCCAACCACATCACTTATAAATTTGTAATACCCACTTATCGAAGCTGCTGGCATACGCTCTTCGCTTGTCGTATTTTTGTAACCATAACGAGTTGTCATTGTGTTACTGTATATATTGTAACATGCAAGCTACGACTTGTTTCTCGGGTAGCGGCGTGACCATTGTTGTGTCGCTGCTGCCGCAAAAGGTACGCGGGAAAGACGGACTGTGCATGTTACGGCCATGTGATTTGGCATTGCAAATGGCTGACCTAGAGTGGGATTTTGCACGCATGCGATTGGTGGTTGAGGTCAGGTGACTGGACTAAGGCAAGATGTGTAAGACAGGAAGGAACGGAATTTTTTAGTCGTCGACGAGATGTGGTGAAGGCAAGGCGTGTTCAGCGGCCTCGGGTAGCAGTCTGGCTACCGGAACAACCACAGATTCAGGTGGTGATACGCCAAGACGTAACCAAAGTCCAAGTAAAGTGATTTGATCAATATTGAGTTTTAGTGATTTCCCGTCGAGGAGTCGGGTGTGGGTCGAATCAGGAGACGGACGTGTTTATAAATGGCTAGCAAACACACCACGGAATAAGTGGCGCTAGTCCATATGTCGACGAACTTGATAGTATTTGACATTAGATTAGATATTAAATGGATATTAGATTTTCTTGTGTCTCTCATTGCAATTAAATTATGTTGTTTGAACCTTTGGTATTATTTCTGGTAAAAATACCTAGCACCCAAACTATTCCTTTTCCGAGGAATAATTCATCATCGACGTAGAGCTGAGCGGCCGAGGAAACAAAGGTTTCTTTACAATATACATATGTGTCTTGGAAAGACACTATCACAGGGTCCGCACTAGATAGTAGTGAGGGATTCTACCTACTAGAAATACCTCCCTTTCCAACGATGACTGTTGATCTTCCAGTGGGACCGTCGTTAGACATTACTTCACGGGAAGTAGTCGTAGCTTTAAGCTCCTACTCCGTTATCCTTTATTATTCTCTCTTTCTCTAAATGTCGTAATCGTTGAATTATTGTATAAGCATATGTGCTTACTTTATTCCATTTAAAAAGTGAAATCAGCATATTGTAACCAAATTAAATGGTGTCATTGATATTCCAATATCGCTCTCTAATGCACTTAAGTAATCTGAAAATCTCGAGCAAAACAAAATGTTCTGACGTTTCACATTCAGGGCATACATGTGAATTCTCTATGTCAAGTCTGTAGAAGTGTCCTGAAGCAGCCGTGACCGGTCAAGAGCTGATATATATCGAAATTAAAGCCGATACTTGTCAAAATATGTATCAATATACAGCAATCAAATATGTCATTTCCGATAATAAAGTTCTTTTAAAATTTCACTATCTGGATTCTACTCGATAATGTTCTAACGTGGAATCAGGTGATACTAATTAATGTTAAATCAAGCAGTATTGTCTCACAGAATTTCCGTAAAACAGGCACGTATCCTGCTGAAAAACGTCTTACACAGTATTTGAGACTTTCTACAAAAGACCAATAAATTGGACATATTGAACGTATGCATAGTTAAATAATTACACAGGTCATTATGATAATTTGAGAAATAATATCGTCAAATATTTTATGTATAGGATTCTTGTCAAATGTGTTTTAAAAAATTATTTCTTTTTCTATAGAAATGATTATAGAAATATTTTGGAAAAGTACAAATTTGTATTCTTCAGAAACTGATAAAAAGGTTTCATAAAACATATATAATTCATATTAAAATTAAAATTCTTGAAGCGAAGTAGGCTTTGAAATGTTCTTAATAAACCTAGGTTTTGTTATTTCATTAGTTTTGAAAATTATTAAGTTGTTAGAAAGATTTAAAATAGAAACAAAAAATTGCGCAATATAGTTTTAAACTCGGTATGTGTTTAAAAGCTTCTGTATTGTGAACCCCAAAGTTATTATTTTGGTATATTTACGGAGTCATTTTTATTAATTTGCGAGTAAAATATACTCATTAAGTAAAAATATATAGCGCTCACTATGTAACTGTCTCAACTGCTTTAGAAATAATTTTGATGACAAAAACGGAAATGAGAATCGGATCACATTAGAAGAGGAAAACAGAGTACATCCTGCAACGAAGACTAGAGGTCTTTGACCAATGTGCGTTATTGTCGAATCAATATTGCCTTCCTGGACAAAGGCTCATAACTGAGCGCCGTTGCTTGTATTTGCTATTAGTAAATACAATATGGCCAAATCCAAACTTACTTTGTAACAGTGATTCATGGAAGAGTACGTTTCAATATGCTAAACCTGTGCTATGTTGCAATACTTCTCTAATATGAATCAGTGTCACATGTTTCATTAATTACTTAACATTTTATGCGTTATACACCGGGTCTTCAGAATTTCTGTAAGTTTGATATCAATTAAATCATCTAGACGGCATTTTATGTCAAAGAATATTTTCTTTATTTACATTTTTGGTTTCTATTAGAGATGATCGTATAATGCCCCTTATAACTAATAATGTCTTCTAAAACTAATTTTTTTAAATTAAGTTTAAATATTAAAAATTATTGAATACTAAGAATTTTATCAAAACGCTAAAACGGGCGCACTTTTGACGTTATCAGACATTAAAATATATAGTTTTACCATCTTTTCAATTCAATCTCTTTCAGCTGTTATTAGTCATTACGGATTACATTACTTCCATATTGCTCACTTCTAAGTGGTTAAATCTAATTTGCATTGAAAACATTTGCAACACCTTGGTATTATTTGATTTAGCTCGCATTTGGCATACATATACTTCTCAATTCACTCTATTGCCGTGGGTTTATTTATTTAAGAAGTGATCTGACATTTTCTTTCTTGAAGGCGAACAGTTTATTACTGTTCGAAAGATCTGTCCCTTTCTTCCGCTCAGGTTATTAAAAATCTTACCAAATACTTTGAATATTAACTCACTATCGTCAAGTCACATTGAGTCATTTTTATAGTTATAATAAATGATTAATAGGAGTTACTTTATGGTAATTTTTAACATTGTACACTAAATTGTACTCAGATTCTTTGAAACTGTTGAATTGTGGCTGCACATTAATTTATAATTAATTTGGAGGTACCGAAACGTAATTGTTGTGAGGAGTTATTTTATAAATTAAAACTGATAAACTTTGTCTTTAAAACCATAATTACAAATGTTCTTTGGGCCAATTTATAAATACCTATTTCTGTTTTTAATATGATCGTATTATTAGCACAAAAATGGATCTAAAACTTTGAATTTTTTTTAGTTACTATTAATGTTCTATTTTTAGCATCGTTGTTTCCTTTCTAAATTGTGTTGTGAATCGGTAAATCATTTGTTAAGGGAAAACATTTAATTATTTAAATATGAGCATAATTTAAATCGAATTTTGTAATTTTTTTTAATTGTATATATATATATGCAAATTCCTACTATACATATTACCAACAATATGGGATATAGGGGAAATTAAATATTGAATTAGCAAATGCTTATCTCGCGGTATTCTTATATATGATATTTATCAGGATTAAGCACTGTGGCGCAACAACGGGAAGCACAGATCTGAGTTATTAAGATGAACCTGTTTTCGTTCGTCGCTCATGGCTTGTAGGCAGCAAGTTGTGGTGATCCTTTCCTCACACTGGGTGTGATTTCGGAATGTGGAAAATAGATCGTCGAGAAACGAGGAAAATCAGTCTTCCGTCTCGGCGAAGATGTTCGGCACAGAGTTTTGGCTGGGATATCATAATTTTGTTTTGCAGATTTGTATTTGCTTTCAACAAATTATTGGAATTCTTAAATTATTTTTCCTTACAATTTTGGACCAACACTTTTACTTCTCTTTATACTTCTTTCCCACTTTCAACGTACACTGACTGAGTTTTCCTTCCCCAGGTCCTCTTCCTTCCAACTGCAAACATACACTGTCTGCATTTCTCCCCTGCCTACTTCCTCTTCCTTTCCTTCCGAGCAACACTGGCCCTTCGCGTTTCCTTCCTCTCCTGAGCTCACATTCCTTCCAACTTCAAAACCAAATGAACCTTTTCCACTTCTTTGCCACCTCCCAGAAAATCTCTCATTGCCCCTACTCTATGGGAAAACACCACTCCATGTGATGTGTCTTCACCAATCGTCATTAATTTTCGACAACCATGGGATCCGCACTTACGGAGGAAGGGGTAGGTCTCGGGAAATTTCATGCATCATCATCCTCTGGTGGACAAACATTTTAAGCACTGCACCTAGCTAGAAGGTACGGATATTCGCGACAGGCTGGTGCCTCTCTAATCCTGGATGCTTTTAGACCTCTGTTCATTTTCGAATATTCTCATTAACGTTTCTGAATTTAATTCGTCCTGAAATTAAATTGGAGAGGGCCTTACGTGCTACAAATTAGAATTAGTCTATGATTTTGAAATATGCGAATGAATTTTTTCCCCAGAATTTTATATAAAACTGGTACAATATAGATAGGACAGTAATTTGTAACATTTAAAGTTGGCGTATATATTTTTTCTTATCAGTAGATTTAACTTGCCATTTTGTCGGGATATTCATAGTTTAAAGTGTAGAAAGAGTCCGACATTCCGAACAATAAAATGTAAAATTCTTATATTTAATTGTATTTAATTACAGGTATTAATAAAGTTTGACAACTTGGCTAGTTTCGACATGTCTTCGGTGAGGCCAGATAATCGTGTTAGTACGTCGTGGAAAATATAAACATCAAATTCAGGTTTTTATAAGGGCGAATTAGCGATTAGTGAAAAGACCACCCAAATCTTAAAATTTTCGTGAACTACGCGAATCTCTGAGCCAATTAAATTTTGGAATCCAGGAAGTAGTAGAAAGAATTAAAAGTTGCCTAGCCGTCGACGATATGTGATGTACTGGAGAATCGACGGTGATTGAAGTAGTTGGTGAGGAATTGATCAGCAAGACATGTTTCAGACAGCCCACTGAAGACAGCTGACGACGGAAAATGCTGACACACGGTAATTAGAAATTTTTCTCAAATCCTTGACGAGTCTAGAGTAGAGACCTGCATGCAAGTACTGATATTCTTGTAGCGACAATAATATCATTATATTACTTATATTGTTTCCATCCTTAAGTAAAATCACATTTAAAATTCCTTTATTGACCACGATACTAATAATAATTACTAAATTTATCGTCTGAACAATTTGCTTAATTTTGTGCATGCATTTTCATGTTGTGGTATTCAGTTCTAAGACTTTCTAAGCATTTTCATATCCCGGGGATAACCAAAGAGCTATGATACTTTATAGTTTTCTTGCATATAAAATGGAAAAATATCATTATTACCTGAACAAAAACTATTTAAGAATAATCTAAAATTCTGTTTCTAATTTTAAATACTAAGATATTATTCCAACGGATTTCTAAATTATGTGTTTATATGCTGATGCAAAAAACAGACGTTTCCTGCACTTTTTAATGTTAAGATTTGAACGACTAGAGTTTAATGTAAACACGTTACAGTGACAGTCTGTCAATGATACACGAGGAAATTTCACTTCTCCTCGTTGGTTTATAAGAAGAGGTAATATTTATGAATAGTTACAACAGAAATTTTCCGTGTGTTTCGCGAATAATAATCATTAAAATTTCAACAGAGGATAATTTTCTTATTTTCACTATGCAGATTTCACAGAATGCTTTATGATGAAAAAATCTACATTTGAATCCAGTTGGCAAAATAACAGTATTATCGGTTTTTAATATTTTTTTTCAATTGCGCAACGCTCGACTCGTTCGCGACACTTTGAAATTCATTATTTTATCACGTTACTACTAAAATTAGATTTACTAGTATATCTGTCAGCTTCAAAAAATTATCCTCGCCAATCTGCTGCTAGTATTGTAAAAACTCATTTAAGGTTTTTATTACATAATTTATTAATATTTTTGCTTGTAAACTGTGGAAATGACCTGGAATTGTAAGGTAAATAGTAAATTATAGGCAGTTCAGCGTGATTGAAAATAGCTCCGCCTATCTAATAATTTGGTGGACGTCTGAGGAGGCAAATGTTGTGTCCCGCGTCTGGAGGGACAATGCCGTATGGCAGCGGTCCGGAAGGGAAGACTAACCATCACAGACAGGATGGTACATAATTTTAAAACCCTCCGTAAGTGGAGGTAGTTTTTGGAAGCTCTGTCCGGATCTTCAAAGTAGTAAGCCCTCTACTTCTCCATTAGGGTCGTATTACACCTACCGATTGCTGGACCGAGTCAGTGCGTTCGGCTAAGTACTCGGTTAATGTAATTAAGGCAGCCAGTTCCAGCCTGGTAAACGTTCGAGTGATTCGGCCTAGACAGTGGGTAGAAATGAATTTTAATTGGAGAGAATTACTTACTTTTGTTGTTGTTGTACAGCGTTGTCTGAAGATCTGTAGGAATGCTCTGGGTTGGACGATGTTCATCACGTGACCAATTTATCTGATTATTTTACCGCCTTTCCCCCCATTTCAGTTAAGTTGTGTTCTGGGAGGACTCACATGCGGCTCTATATTTGGTTATTCCTTGAGGAACTAGATGTACGTTTCTGAATTTTCACCCGACAGCTCTCTTTTAATCTTCAGACTACCAACTTCAGGAGCCTGGCATAACCACTTTGCTTCTACAGCCTCCCAATTTAAAAACATTTGCGATTTTTTTCGACTCAAATCTCGTGAAAACGTGTTAACCACATTATGGATTCATTACGCGACATAAATTAAATTCATTTGATAACAAATTAAGCGTCACAACACAAATGAAATGCAACAAACCGCTCGCGAGTACAAACAGAAAAGAGTTATAATAAGTAATATACACCAGGTTTCACATTGTAGACCAATTTGGAAGTCTTAGATAAAAATATTTGAAATATATCATATGTAAATTCGTTAAACGTGATATTAATTATTTGGAGCCAGAGGTCAGTATCAAGGATGCATAATCATCCTCTCAGATCTAAAAATACGTCACTTTTGTCTCTTTAAGTTTAGCATTAATTTTTTCATGGGTAAAATTACATAAAAAGCTTCCTGTAAATGTAACATCAACTTTGAGAGATTTGCTATACTAAACGATTAATTGCAACGAATCTTTTATTTCATTCATGACTTTTTAAATCTTACTATAACGAGTTAAATTATTTTTATTATAAAATCACTGAACTTGTGCCATATATGATACTACTTTAGATAATTTAATTTGCTAGTTCAGTTTTTGGTTTCTGTTCTTTTCTGTTCCAGTCATTCCCGCTTACATGGACCGTGAAGAATGAAGTGTTTGTTTTAATGTTACTAGTGTATAAATGATTTAACAAGACGAATAGTCTGTTATAATATTTTTTCAGTAAGCAATAGATATGTTTAACTTTGTTCATGTTACATAATCAATTATGTGTAATTCTCATTTATAATAATTGTTTAATTCCTTATTATAGTGAATAATAAAAATTTGTGACGCCGACCTCCTGAGGCCTAGTGGCTAGCGTCGCTGCCTCACAACACAGAGGTTCCGGGCACGGGCTTCGATGTTTGTGTCGTCATGGTGACGCAAACTGGAATTAAGACTGCTGAAGAGTCGATACACTGATCACGTAACTCCAAATTAGGAATGCGTAATTTAAGATAACAGTCCGCAGTCGACCCGGTTGGCCAAGGCACTCAATGGGCTGCAGAACAAAGGAAGAAGAAAAATTGTGACGCATCCTGGTTACTCATTACGTAACTAACGCAAAATAAATATATTTGTTTTGAATTATATCAATAGATATGCACTTTTAAGATGTAAGTATTGTGCATTAAAAACCTGTCACCCTCAAACCAAAAGAAAAATGCTTCCTCTGCTGCTCCTCCACACTGTCATAAACAAAATTTTACCTAACTAAATCAATTGTTAGGTAATCCAATTTCGGATGTTGTAAACAATAGCATTACAAACAATGTACTAGTGCATATTTATTGAGTGTAATAAAAAAACACTATCAAAATTTGGGGTATAATTAAAAGTACTGGGTTAAACGTTTCCTTTTATTTGATATACTATAATTTACTATAATCTGAGTTGAAGGAAAAGTTCGCGGTGTTTCTTCGCTGCGATAAAATTGTATTACCAAGAATTACATTAATCAGTATAATACTTTTACTCAAATCTCTTTCAAGTTCTGCTAACCAGGGAAACTTTCTCAATTCCGCGTGAGCTGAAGTTATAGCTTTTGATACATATGAATATATTTATGGTTTGAAGTTGAAATCGTCAAGCTGAGTTCATTAGCCCCTTGGTCTTACAAAGTCGGAAGTCTAATTGCGCCAAATTGGGGGATTTATAGGCCATTCTTACCTGATACGTTCTTTTTTCAAGTTGACGAAGTGTGGCCTTTCTTTATCGTGGTGCGGGAGCAACTTGGACACGTTGTTCCAAAGTAGAGGTGGCCAAACCATGGCGCATGTGCTAAACGTGGCGCTTTGGACGATTAAAAGTGGCGCATTACATACATCAGCCAGTTTGTATTTCGGACGAGAAGTCCCTTTACATTGTTGAAAACGTAGTACAGTTTGACAGGTATTATAAATATTTCCATAAATAAAAACATTGAATAGCAAAAAGTCTTAAATAGAATAATCTAATTTGGAAACGTTTCATCCCCGAAATGTCGGGACCTCCTCAGTTTATTAATTAAAATATGGAATTTCATGTTGCTCCGGCAAAGTTCGGACGCATCCCAATAACTAAAAATCTTGGTCATTAATGCGATTTCTCTTCTCTATCTCTGGATGAATCAACGGACACTTTTATAACAGGAATTGATGATAATTTGAATGTATTTAAAGAATTTACAGGAGGATCAGACAATCTAAAATCAGATTGCTGCAAACTTATAAGAGCGTGTACTGACACAGCCCCAAAAATGATATGTAAAGTCTACAGTACTTTAACTTTACTTGAAAATGTTTTAAATCGTCCAATACTAAAATATCACTGCATTATACACCAAAACTTGTGGCAAAACTTCAAAAATATAACATGTTAACGGTTGTGTAATTTGTGAATAAAATTAGAGAAAGAACATTAAATATTCCAGAATTCAGAGTGCTAGATTTGAATATTTTGATCTTAGACTTCATTGTGAAGTACGCTGGCTTTCAAGAGGACAGATTTTGAGTATGTTTTGGAAATTGAAATTAATGTCCTTTATATATTTTTTTATAACAGGAAAATGAACAACCTGATTTGTCAACAACTGGCTATTTGATTTGGCATCTATTTGAACCAAAATTAAAACTGCAAGCAAGAATAAATTATTCCCCAGCTTAGTAAACAGCATCTCTTCATTTGAAATAAATTAAACCGCTCATCTCTCAGTTATAAAATGAAGATTTGAGTCAATTTCCATCCTTGAAAGAGCAAAGTGAATGTGCTGAGAATATTAGAAATTTGATTAAATATATTTAAAAAATAAAGATATTTCAAGGTCGTTTTCATGATTACATTAAAGACAAAAACTATATCCTTGCATTTATAAATCCATTTTCACTTAAAGAACAAAACAGAGTGCAGATATCTAGTAATTCACAAATGGAACTTATTGATTTAAATATAGATCCGTTCTTAGAATTGAATTGAAATTTGATTAGCTTTTTCCGGACGTAATTCAGTTTTGGCGTTCATTACCATGCGAACAATTACAAGCGCGAAAATTTGCAACAAAAAAATTATACATCTCTTCGGAGCGATATACAGTTGCGGACAATCATTTTCCATCAATGAAATTTTGATTAAAAGCAAAACAAGATCGCGATTATCTGATTCGAATTTGAAAAATTCTCTAATGCTCTCAGTAAGAAATTTAACACAAAACATTAAAAGGCTAGCGAAATCCAAACAGACACAAAACTTTAATTAATGGTAAGTAATGTTTACGTGTCAAATATATATTAAAAAACAATAATTTAACAAATGTTATGTTCATAATTAGGTTATTAATAATAGGCCAGGGCCAGGAATTCTTCTGACAAACAGAACAGACAATTCCAAATTCTAAGCTTATCTCGCTCTCAGTGTCAACAATATGTAGTCCAGAGTTGACTATAGCTATAGGAACATCATGAAAATATCATTCTCTCGTAAGGGAAGATCATACTTGACTTTTTTAGATTGGTGCTTCATTAAACTGACGTAATTTAATTAATTTAACTGTGTCAAAGGTATCCTTTTCCTCCCCTACAAGAAGCAGATTTTAACCTTATACCTATTTACCAACCCTTAACCATGTACGTAAGACGCTGTAAAATATTCTCGAGTTATACGGCGTCCATGTGAACTTGTCTGTCAAAAAAAATGGCGCTTGGTATGCAAACGGTTGGCCATCACTGTTCCGTAGTGACCGGCAGGCGGGTAAGTCGTTGGCAGTAATGTCAGAAACTATAATTACATTATTGGGAAACAATTCGTAGTACACGACGTTTTACAGTCGAGAAGAAATGTAACTTACTAACAGAGCTGTGTTGGGGCAATATGCTTCGAGCTTATGGACAGGGTACATCCATAAAGTAGGAATACAAGACCTGTGTAAGACGTAGACATTTTATTATTTTAGAGTTCTCACCCGTGATGTATAGAGAGGTACGTCACGGTTTAATGGTCCCATCAAGCACCTCAGTCAGTTACGAAATGTCGCAGCAGCTTATCATGTCATCCAGTGAGCCCTCCGTTTGCTCAACCTACAGTAGCAATGAGATTCGATCGGTCTTTGGGTTCCTCACTTTTCGCAACGAATTATCCATCGAGTCAAAAAGGCAGTTTCTGGAGTAGCGCATTACCCATTCTCCATCCTCCAAAAAATCAAAGTTCAATCTTCAGAGAACGAAATCATGGCGTCTGTGCTTCAGGACCAGAAAGGGCTGTTGGTCAATTTCATACCCAAAGGGACCTCCATCAACGTTCCCGTATATTGTGAGTCCCTACAGAAGTTGAGAAAAAAACAGACATGTGGAAGGAAATGCTGACTCATGACAACGTCAGACTCCATACTGGTTTACTCATGAATTGATCATGTCGATTGGATTGGGCATTGTGATTATCCCATCCTACTCCCCTGACCTGGTATCTTCGGATTACCAGCCATTCACTACATTGAAGGAGTTTTGGGATGGACAGTGCTTTTCTAACGATGATGAGGTCATGGAGACTGACAAAGTGGCTTCAGCAGATGGAGCGAGCGGTATACGACGAGGGTAACAAAAGCTGGTGTCGAGGCTTCAAAACTGCATTGTTCTCAACAACGAAACAACGATTATGTAGAGAAATAATAACATATTTTGGCACTTACCATATAAGTTTTTTGAAATATATTCAGATTTTGATTTTAGCAATTGTATTCTTACTTTCTGGATGCCCCTCGTATGAACCTAATATATTGTTTAGATTGCTACGATGATTTGTTCAGTATACCATAACAACTAAAAAGCAACATTGACTACGTGCACGTAAACATTGTAGCATATACTTCAGAGTGTTTTGATGTCTACATAAAATAATTGTCACAGTCGTCTCATAAATATTCCTGTCACTAGTTCATTCCATAAACTTTCAGTGGTCGCCGAACAGAATGATAAACGTGGGTCAAGGGCAATTTCGTCATTATTCCGCGTACAGGCGAATATAAATGCATAACATTTGGTTTTTCGTGATAACAAACCACAATGTCAAGGCAGGCTGATATTGAACTCAGCATTCGTGTATTACGTAAGACTAATTAGTATTTTTAGGGAATAGGTTATGAGGTGAAAGTATACTATCGTATGTCGTTTTTGCGAAAGTGACCTATCCGAATTTTAAGCCGTATCTTAAATAGATAGAGAGGCAATAGTAGCTCTGGGAGCGTGACGGCCATCCCCTCTCTTGTAGGTGTAACTCGCTTGTAATCCCATAAGAGCTTAGAAAAAAACCCTCAAGTAGCCTGTTACCAAAAAAAAACCTTCACCTCTTTTAGGAGGTATATGCACTGGGGTCGAAGTCCTTGGGCATGTGGTACGAGTTGTCCGCTGATCCCATTGGATCAGTCGGCCAACTGCCTCCTAAAATTGGTAGAGACATGGAGAAGGGAATGCTGCGATCCCACAGCAAACTCTTCTCCCGTCATTCGGAAGGGCGTGAGAATATTACCTAATGCCCGACCTACCTGATGCAGGTTTTGCAGGGTTTTCCCTGGATGTCTTTAGGTGAAACGTCGGGTAGGATCCTTAAACCATAGTCCGGGGATCTAGTAACCCTTGGCTACCTTGCTCTACTGGCAGCATTTTCCAGACTATTTTGTTTATTTGTTACCAAAATACTAGTATCATCTGCAAGTGGTGTTAAATCGTCAAAAATGGCATTTTTTACAGTGAGATGTCATTTTGACCCATTTCCGGCGGCCTGAGAGGAAAAGGTAATATGACCAAAATTGTAGAGAATCGGATTTCCAAACGATTGTGTCCTTACATTTTTTCTAAAATTCTCAGTTTTGGAACTACAGGGGTCTTACGTTGGAGGGGTTCCAATTTTTTTTATTGTGTTGTAGAGATTTTGGGAGGGGGAGTTGGCCCACCTTGCAATAAATAGGTCTACTGATAGGTCTTAGTAAGGACATGCACTCCACAGCGAACCTCTCTCAAATTCGTAACACGTGGCTCTCTAAATATAAGCATATCGTGGCCAGATAGTCCACTGCCGCAAATTCTAATGCCCAGCACATTCTCGCAATAACAATTAACACAAAATACAACAAAAAATAAAATGACTTACTGCTTGTAATGCTACAATATATATCTCAAACGCCTTATAAATTTGTTTATCGTGATATAAAAATTCTTATTAACTTTTCGTTTTCCTAAACTGTGTACCCAATTTATAAATTTTAACCAGATTTTATCTCTAACTCGCTTAATAATTGTTTTTATATATCTCTCTCTCTTCTCAATAACAGCATGACTCCTTTCTACGTTTCTCACTTTCTGTCCACGGGACACTTGGGGGAAATAGTTTTGGAAATGAATAATGTGTTGGTTTATGTCTACTAATTGATAACACCAATTACATACAGATCTTAAGTTTGGTCGTTAAATTGCACTACTGTGCAAAGAAAGTTTACGGCATTACATAAAGTTAAGAATAAAATCATTCGCGGGTTTTGTTTGAAGGATAGAATCAATTATAGACATAGTATAACGAATAAACATCGAAAATAGTGTGTAATACATACAGTTAATATACTGGGTGCCGAATTGAATGAATTTGTGAATCAGAACATGCAAGGCCGTTAGCGACCGATGCAATGGGTAATTATGTTATAAATGAACGCGAAGAAAATAACTAGATTAATGGACATAACGCGGGGAATAAAAGAGAAAAAAGCTGTTGACATATGGAAATGATAAAGGAGATGTAAGGCATGCTATTATAACAGATATGAGCTGAAATAGCTGATGATTATATCACGCATGTTAATTTTCGGGGAGTAGTATGATAGGTTAGCATGGGGGGCTGCATCAGACCAGTCTTAGGACTGATTTACACAACAGTATGAGTACGAAGTCAAATTCAATGGGTCGTATAAAAAATAAATTTAAACAGCCCTCTACCAATATTTCATAAATTGTTTTGTGTTATTTTCAATATGCTTAAGTAACATAAACTATCTTGAGAATTTAAAAAAATGCAAAAAACAAATTTTCAGATTAATAGGCTATGCATATTTAACATTTTCTGCACGTGAAACACGTCTTCTCAAATATATATATATACATATAGTTTCGATGTGGTTTCGATAGTATACTTCTATCTTTTAAATTTCCATCAATATGTATCTTTGACTTTAGACTGAGCATTGTATCGTCTTTCATTCAAAAGAACTCATAACTATTTGGTGTTAAAATGTTGAAAATGATAATAGAAAAGAATTTCATTACATGATAAACAATTAATATGAAGATCTCTACCGGCAAAGGATTATGTGCAAATTCAAAGCCTCAAAGTCTCAAATATTCCCTTTCAAACCATATGAATAAATAAATTGTTTTATACTAATACAGAAGACTTTATACACGAAAATTAAACATTCTTTATATGCAGTAACACAGTATTTAAGAAAGAAAGTAAAATGAAGCTCTTAGGTTGGTGAATTAAGAATGTATGCTTCTGACATTTAATATTTCTTTCAAATGACAGTTGATTGGTGCTCGAAACGATTATTTAAAACAAAACTATATTTGAACTTTATTAATGCTGGTTTAATTATAAACTTTCGGTACTAAGTCCTTAGTATTTCATTAATCTTCATTTATTAACAATTTTTGGAAGGTTCAATTTAAAATTATTCTTTACTCCAATAAAAACTGAAACCATTTTATCCTTCAGGTTGACGTGAGTTAGCATTAGTTTAATGTTTTGATGATGTTGTTGAAACCAATGATCTGCTCTAAGATGATACTAAAACAAGCCAAATTATATGTTCGCCACTCAACTATTTCACTTAGTCACACCTTCAGTATAGGTAAGATTCTTTTAATTGGCAATTAATATTAATTGTTACCTTATGACATCTACTAGTTCTAACATCAGGCTTAAAGCTTTCTTGTTTAATTTCAGCGTATTTAAGTGTTTGAGGTCAAAGTTGTGTAATGGAAGTTGCCACAGGAGACTGTTGCATATCATCCTCTACATAATTGGAACATAATTATTTATTTATTTAAATATTTGTAAACAATTAATATTCAGTTTCTGTTACTAACCATCTGTTATATAGTAACACTTGACACATTTACAGGTTGTGGTTTATTTTTGATATATTTAAGTATGCTTTTAATACAGAGTGGCATTCCTTTTAGCTAACAAGGAAAGACAAATTCTAATTTGCTAATTCTATTCAATTATTTGCAATTAAGCACTATTATAAATATTCAGTTACTTGAATTTATGTTAATGAAAATTTTATCTGTTCTTAATGCTTCGTATTGTTTCAGGAATCATACCAAAGAAATATTGCTACTTGAATAAAAGAATTGTATGTAGTTTTGAATGTGTTAGTGTGCCAAACAAAATTTGTATTAGAAATAAACATACACAGATGCATAGTCCATGTATTCATTTAGCGTCTATACGTTCTCTCCATGATGATTCTAAACCTGAACCAGCGGAACTCAAAGGGCAACCTAAAATTTGCAATGAAGAAATTGATGTAGCCAAAGTAAAGCAAGATATAGCAGCTGCTATAAAGGATGCAATTGCAAATAAAGGTAATGGAGCATATTTATTATACAAAGAACTATTGCTATAATGTTTGGCTTGAAACTAGTTGAGATACATCATGGATGTTATATCCACAAATCCATGTAAATGTTCCATCATGCTAGTTGCTATTATTCTTCATACTAAATATGTACTTTTATCTACACTTGTTATATCCCTTCATTAGTCATATTTATTTACTAAAATTCACCATAGGATTTTACCTTCATTATGTGAGCAAGTCTCAATACAAGAAACATAGGTAATGACATCAGTGGCGTGTCTGAAGTCTTTCAGTTTCTAATGTTTTATCAAGTAAATATATTATCAAATTCTTCATTTCTAATGGACTTATAGAAGTCAGTTGTTGGCTAGCTGATTAATGGAAATGTCTTCCTAACTTTCTGATGAAGGGGGCGGTGCCTCCAAAAATTTAAAGAACTCCGAACCTCACAAGGTGCCTACCATCTATGAACCTCAAGTAAGTCACCTACTTCCTATCTCTCTTTCCTTTCCTTATTATATATATATATATAAAACAACAGGAAAGAGAGATAGAAAGTAGCTGATTTTCTGAGGCACCATCCCCTTTGTCAGAAGGTTAAACAAAATGTTTTGAGTGGCGGCCATCTGTTGACTGCTCGAAAAAGTTAGTAGATTTGATACGTTATTTTTGTTACAAATATTGGCTGTTTTTAATATTTGACTGAGTGACCTCTATTATCTGATTTTCTGGATCAATCTGTCAGCTTTATTTCAAATTCTTTTCGCATGATCTTATACTTTATATTTTTCTTTCAATTGAAAAGCATTGTTAGATAAAATACCATTAACTCTCATTAATTTTACAGTTTAGAAAGAGGAGAAAACTATAATATCACTTCCAATTTGTTTTTTATATAATGGTGGTGAACAAGTCTTTTTAAATTAATATTTATTACAAATATTTTGTTCATTTTTAGTAAAGAAGAGGCAGAAATTAGATTTATCAGTTGAATCTTTGGAACGTAACTTCATCACACCTGTAAGAGCCATGGCTGATTTTCTGTTAAAGCCAGTAGATCTAGAGGGATTACGCAAAACGAAACGAAGGTCGCCCTATGAAAATGAGCCACCAATTACTGTTTATTGGAGAAAGGATGTAGAAGCAAAGTAAGAAGATATAAAAGATTTCTTACTTTATGAAACAAAAATGTAAATTCCTTGTTTGTTTGTTTTTCATTTACATTTAATTTTTTCTGTACATACTTTTTAGTGTAGTAACTGGAAGATAAACTTCTGTTATTGGATTGTTTTATTAACAGGGCATTGGAAATTTGGGGCTCAAAAGAAAGGCTTATAAATGAATTGATGATCAGAGAGGCAGAAAGAAAGCGATATCGGCAGAGTGAGTACATGAGGGCAAGAAGATTGGTATTGAAATCTCATTTCTAACATTTTTTAAGTTATAGGTATATATAAAATGGCTCTGCATAAAAATCCCTCTAGTCTTCTTTAAATTGACATTATGGATAGTTAAAACTTCAATTGAAATAAATATAAGACAAATGCAAAGACATAAAAGTCAAATTACATAGTAGATCATTTTGAGGATCATTATAAAGTAACATGTAGTAATAACATCTATAATTTATTATTACTTACATTGAAAGTTACACTGAGTTCTCTATCAAACAGACATTCTTATATAAAAGTCACTCACAAGAAATTAGTGTTTTGTACAACATTTTATTGACATTTTAATGGATACTTGTGTGTCTGCAGTAAATATGCTGTTGAATTATATTTTGTGGCAAAATCTTTATATTGTGTTTCTTTCTTTGTATTTATTTGTGAAGGAAAGTTATTCTGTATTGATTTGTTTTTATTTATATTAATTGATCCATTAAATCATGTCAAATAGAGCAAAAGGCAAATTGATCGTTATATTAGACTTAGGAAATTATATATAAAATAATAATCCTAATAATAATAATGACATCCTATTGATTATTTTCATTTCCATATACAGATATATTTAATGTAAAACGAAGGCTACGAGATTATAGAAGAGAACAACATGGTAATGAAATGAGTGAATCGAATAAGGAGGCTGGGCTTTTTGGATCATCTGGACGGGTTGTGATAACTGCTGTAGTCATGTAATAAAAAAACCACTATGAATATGTTACTATATTACTTTTATTTATTAACATGGCACATACAACCTTGCACTGTTGTTAGGAATTCCTACTGAATTAATAGTTTTCAATAGAACCATGATGGTGTTGAAATCCCTATGTTATATCAGTCGAACTAATTAATTAACCAAAACTATGGATTAATTTTGATACCAAATTTATTCAATTTTGCATATTGTAAATTTTTTTGTAATAATTCAAATAATTTGTATTTTTAAATTCGTAGATAACTATGGCAATACCGAAAGCTCCTGCAAAATTGAATAAATTTGGAATCAAAATTAATCTATAGCTTTGGTTAATTAATTGGTGTGACTGAAACATTGAGATTTCAACATTATCATATGTAGTAAAAATCAATCTTTAATATATTCCTTGTAGAACTATGATTTTTTGAACATCAAATAAATTTCAAATGACTTGCTTACTGCATAGATATCAGCATTGAGATTTTTTTATTATATCAAATCTATACAGAGTAGTCTCTATAGATTAAAACATTTAATAGTTTTAATGAATGATTGTGTCTGTAAAATTTTTAATATGTGAATAGGAATTCAAACTAGCACACAGCAAAAATGTAAAGTAGTTTGTTCCATAATTGAGTTTCAGTGTTTTGAAGAGACTAACCATTGCAGTATGTACAACATGGGTACTGCCTCTCGCCAATATTAAGATTATTGTTGGGGTGATTAATTGTTTGACTTAATATTTCTATTGCTTTAAAAACAAAGCTTTGTATGTAGCCCAACTGCTTGAAAATGTATATTTCTAATGTGTGAATTGTTGTGTATGTTAATTACTTTCTTAATTTCAGTAATGGAACCAACTTCCTTCTTAAGTTCTTTGCCTGGTTGTATACAGGTTCTCATAGTATGTTCTCAGAGTGTGTCCATTCTTTAGCTGACACTATAAATCAATTGATATTAGCCTATGGAATACACAAGTCTGTGCAGGTAAAACAAACTTTTTCTTTTTTATATTTATTTTTTTTCTTCCAAGTAGATGGCAATTAAGTATTAAAAATGTTAAAATTACAAATATTAAATTTTTAAATATAACAGGTTTAAAACTGAATTTGCTTACTCATTTTTTTAAAAAATTCACATTACAAAATCATTTTTACCAACATATGGTGTATTATTTATGCTTGAAATTAATATCTTTGAGTTGACTCCCAGCCTTAACCCAGGCAATCCTACAGTTTACTGAGTCACATTTTTAATGACCTATTCAAGGACTCGAGGAAGATCGGAGAAATTGTCATTTAGAACACATCAGAGGAATTCTATTTGGAATTCATGGGAACCAGTTTAATTTATTGAAATGAAAGCTCATCTTGGTATGATATTAAATATGGCGCTAAATCCAAAATCCTGTACGAAGGATTACTTTTCTATAGAATAGACCACAAAGGGTTAAATAAACAATTGAAAAAGTAATAAACTGTGATTCAATGACTGTAGATACACAGCTAGCTTTTCTTTTCTGAAATACTCTCTCTAAATGTGGTGTTCATTTTGGTAATTGAATGTTCAATTTTTAGAAATAATTCATTAAACTGGAATGATGCCATATGAGAATATTGAAGAAACTTTTCTTCATCATCAACTAAGTGCCTATGTAATGTCCAATATTCTCCCTCAGTTTTTCATTTTGTTAGAGATTCATAAATCAAGTAGCGTCTCACAGAAAATCATTTGCCTAATCCTCATCCAAAATAATGGCAATCATTGGTAATTCTCATAATGCTAATTTTCTAATGGGCCTATTTGAGTAAATTTACAGCACTGTATGTTGACAATCCACACACTGTTCACTTCATTGATTTCTCTGCAAAATGTTACGATATAGCGACCGGTACCAAAATGCCACTAATATGGTATGGTATGGTATATGGGTACAGAATAGTGTTGATCTGATGTAGTGGGCAAAGTAGAGAGAGAGCTAGCCACTCAGTGGTGATTTAAATAACTGCTATTAAACAGCAACAGGGAGAAATACTCCGGCCTTATTTACACTGGGACTTGTTCCCACATTTAGTAAGTGTGACAAATTCAAGTTTTATATTCCTTTTGAGCCTTGGTTGCTAGCTGTGTTAACAGTAGGATTGAATTGCCAATAGTTTTTTCTTATAGCAACCACTGTCTTTTCATAGTCATTTTCCTTTATTTAATTCTTCTCAAAGTTCTTGTATCATTGTCGATTCAATAAAATAATGTTTAAATACTTTTCTCTACACATCATGATGACAGAGCTCCATTCTGAACAGGTTTTTTGATTATGATGGTCTTCTTACTTACCTCAACATGTAAACAAATACTTGTCACTAAACTGGCTAAGTGCGAGTGACAAACACTAATGATTATTGTGGGGAGCCACTCATAATTAATAGAACATTTTTCTGGTGGTGTATGTAATGGATCAATGTATATTTTCATACATTCATTTGATACTGGATAAATACTTGACTTAAAAATATCCAATTTCTCTATTTTAACTTTTATCAACAATAATAACATAGGAACAGAAATTTTTGGTTTCAGGATTGCAGATCTCATGATGATGACATTGATTAAGAGAACCCTCAATATTGTTAATAATGAATGCTTTTAAAATATTTATAATTTACAGATTCTTGCAAACTTTCAAATTAGGAAAATTAAAGGAGTTAATTAGTACTATTGTGATAAATCTATGAGAAAATTAGTCAGCTAATATGAGTAAATTGAAACCAAATTTGTGTTATGCCAGCAGAATTTGTATATTGTTAGATATAAAATATAATTAAATTTTGTCCTCCTCTTTGATGTTGTTTTCATCTTTTGCAATAAATAATCACTAGTTAAATTTGAAGTGCAGTAACAGATACATGTCACACAAAAATTAAATGATAAAAAATGATTAATTGTACATGTTGACATATATACTATTTGTTTCATAGATTGAGTTCTGAATATTTATTTGAAATTTATATTATATTTAAGAATAATATGTATGTTGTAGCAAGCAACAAGTGACCATCCTTATGGATATAGCAACATGAAATATGTTTCCTCACTCATATCAGGTGTGGGAATTTTCTGTGTGGGTACTGGACTGTCTTGGTACCATGGTATTGTAGGACTCATTCACCCTGAACCTATTTCATCATTGTATTGGGTAAGAATTGCTTAAAATTGTTATTTATTAACTTCATTTATTGAATTTTTGCTTACTTTAATATATTCTGTATATTTACTATTAATCTATTCCTACAACAAGTATAACAGACATGTCGCTGTGAAATACACAAGTAAATACAGTACTTTTGAATTTTAATCTCTTTATGGGGTTGATTCTTCTTCTCACAACTGATGTTAATGATTCTAACTATATAGGTAGCCAAATTGATTCCTGTTTTCCAACATTGTTCTATCAACTTATATATTTTTTCACTGTACATATTTCTTGAATATTATATATATTATACCTGTTATTTACAAATCAATCTGTCTTCTTGAAATTGCAAGAGACAATTCTGGAGTATAGAATGTTGTTAAAGATCGAAGGTTTTCCTGGTGTATATACTGAATAAACAATTCTTGGGTTTCCACCTGGGTTAAATGGAGTTTAAGCCACGACGTTTCGATGGCGTACTCTGCCACCGTTCTCAAGTGAAAGTGTCGTCCTGTGGTTTGTGCGTCGACTTTATAGTCCATGCCTATGGTACGCCATCAACAAGTGATTGCCTGAAATGGACCAGAGTCCCTGAGCCAGCAGAGACCAAGAACCAATCAAGAAAGGACATGCGCCATGCCACCTAGGCATGGACAATAAAGTCGACGCACTAACCACAGGACGGCACTTTCACTTGAGAACGATGGCAGAGTACCCATTGAAATGTCGTGGCTTAAACACCATTTAACCCGGGTGGAAACCCAAGAATTGTTTATTCAGTATAGAATGCTGTGCCAAAAATTCACTAAGCCTGGGAAACACACTTATCAACTTTGCATGTCGTTTCTACATGTTATACCACCAAAACATGTTGTAGGAATAGATTACCAGCATTTAAAACAGTCTTGATTCTTCAACTCCTCATACAAAAAGGAGGCATAATGTTTTAAAGAAAATGTCACATGGATCTACTTCACACAATATATGGATGACAAAACTAGAAGAATACCAGAATATTTTTGTAAATACATTATTTTACATACCAAAGATGACTGGGGCTGATAGTTGCAAACAACACAGCACATTTAGTTTAGTAATTCGTGGATAAGAAAACATTGGCCTTCGCTCATGGCATTTGTATATTTAGAAAAAGCGTTTGATAATGTGAAGTGGAACATACTATTAAGGATTTTGAAGAGCATAGGAATAAAATATCGAGGCTTATCCATAACCTCTACAGGAGGCTGTCGGCAGCAATTAGAATTGTTGATCAAGAAAAGAAAGCAGAAATCGAGATAGGAGTAAGACAAGAATGCAGTCTGTCGTCCATGCTGTTTAACTTATATACAGTATATAGAACATGTGATGAAGAAAGTTAAAATGGAATATGGAAAATGAATCGTACTGCAAGGAAAATAAATGAAAATCCTATATTTTTCCGAAGATATTGTAGCATGGTACAGGTAAGGAAGGCTTTCATGAAAAAGAGGAATTTACTGACAGGTAATATAAGTGTGAATATTAGGAAATTGTTGCTAAAATGTTTGTATGAAATGTGGCGTTATATGAGTTCGAAATGTACATGATATGAGTTACAGACATGAAAATAATGCAAGCCTTCAAAATGTGGTGTTACAGGAGAATGCTGAAAATTAGATGGGTGGATAGAATCACTAATGAGGAATTTATTAACAGAATATTGAAAGACGTTGATCTAGAGAAGGGATACATTAACAGGCCACGTTTTAAAACATGAAGGTCTTGTAAAATTAGCATTAGTGGGAAGTGTTTGGGGTAAGAGCAGAAGAGGGAAAAGTGGAAATGAAAAGGTTTGTGTAAGTTGGGTTAGCATGGAGAGTTGCATCAGACCAGTCTCAGGACTGAATATCACGACAACAACAGTGGATGAGGATTGTATTGCAAATTTTCATTGTTTTGACTAATAAACTTTTCTGATCATATTGCCAGAAGTAAAAAGAGTTCTAGTCTTGGTCAGGGTTGCAACAAGTCTGATTTTGCCACATACTAAATAAATTATTTGACAGAGAGCTTATAATCACACTATAATTTTCTTCTGCTTCATAGGCTTTCTTCATTCTTGGTGGATCAATGATATCAGAAGGTGCTACTCTGTTAGTTGCAGTTAACTCATTGCGAAAGGGTGCTAAAAAGAATGGAATGACATTCTGGGAATATGGTATGTGACACACAAGATAAATATTTTTATTAGCATACTCATAATGTTAAAGTTAATACTGATTTACATTTTCTGAACAAAATTAATGAATCAATACTTTTTTTTATTGTTTTAGTAATCAAAATCATAAACATTAGGCTTCAATAGTAATTCATCACAATCATCTGCTTCAAGTTAGTCCAAACTCAATTTAACCCTAAAACCATTATTATGCATAATAAATTGGACAATAAGTATGAGCATTGGCAAAATATTATTTGGTTTATTATAAATCAAATATACAAGCTTGATATAAAAGTTATTAAAATATTAATTACAAGTACTCGTCTTTATCTGATATAATTTCTCCAATGCTACCATCTGTTGCCTGTGGACTGCACTCTGCTTCAGTTTTTTAGGCACTTGCTATTGAGACGTCTCTTGATGTTGCCATAATTTAAACAGTTCTGGAATTGTTATTATTCAGCTGAACAAGCAGGTCATTAGACTTAAAAATCTGTTGTGAAAAGTTTGTGTCACTTAGCAGCAACAGTGCTGCCCAAGAACAATAAATGCCATGGTGCATGAGGAAGTTACACTTATTTATGCCTTTATTGTTTCATTAAGTTCCTACCAAGTAATCTTTACAATATCTCAATCATAGTAAATAATGCATTATTGAAAAGAGATGATCAGTCCCCTACATTAATTTGGGATGGTGTCTGTTACAAATTACAATGTTTATGAGATTTTGAAGATAATTGCATTCCTTAAGCTGTGGAAGATAGGCATTAGCTATACACTTATATTATGAAATGTCTTTAATATTGTCTCTCATTTATCGTGTATATTAAATTGATATTCCTAGTTTTAATATACATGTTTGTATTGTTGATTATCACCTCTTGAGTTAACTGTATTTTTCAGTACTTCGAGGCCAAGACCCCAGTGTTAATGTTGTTTTGATGGAAGATGTGGCTGCTGTTGTGGGTGTTGGAGTTGCTGCTAGTTGCATGAGTCTTTCTGTATACACAAACAGTTCTATTCCAGATGCAGTTGGGTCTCTGTTAGTAGGAGGAGTTCTAGGTGGTGTAGCATCATTTCTTATTTACACTAATGTAGCTGCATTAGTTGGCAGGTAATTACAACAATAATTCATTAGTGAATAGTAATTCTAATGTAATGTCTGGAACATTAACAAGCTGTTGTGATGTATGCTTATAACAGTTTTTTTTTTAATTTAGTATGATCTATTGGAGGTACATTCTAATTTACAACCAAATTTGTCTGTAGTAACAGGAAATGATCTCAGGAAGGTAGCCAAGTTACTGAGTTTACAGAATATTTCCTGCAATGTCAGTTCTTAAGACTTTTAAAACTTTATTTTTTAGTCATTTGATAGGAAAACAGCAATTGAATTCAAAATGTTTCTAATGACAAATAAAAATCAAGTGATACTGAACAATTTGAATGCCAAGTCATAATGAATACTTTCACAGTGAATTTTTCTAACAATTATTTTTCAGTTTTTCATTCCAAACACACATGGCTAGATGGAAACCTGAAAACTGTTTATTATGAATTACCCTAAATATCAAGACGTTCTTTCTTTGAAATCTTCAAATTATTTTCTGTCTTACGTTAATGACATAAATTTTTATTGTTTATCATATAAAGAATGAGCTATTACAACATTTCAGGTCTATTCCACAAGAAAATTTGGACAAAATAAATGCAGAACTGGAAGCTGATGTTATGATACGTGCTATTCATGATGTAAAAGGAATAGATATAGGCAATTCTTTAGTTCGATATAAAGCAGAACTTGATTTTGATGGCAGAGAACTAACCAGAAGTTATCTAGATAAGCAAGACTTAAATGTTATGCTTCAGGTATCAAATTTTTCTTCTTTTGAAAAATTACATAAAATGATTGTTTCTTTGTAATTATCTTTTTAATTTGTTTGAAGGAGCTGAAAGATATGCAAACTATTGAAGAACTTGAATCTTTTATGCTGAAACATGGTGAAAACATAGTGGATATGATGGGAGGGGAAATTGACAGAATTGAAATGAAGCTGAGGGTATATAATTTTATTTATTCTTGTAAATATTATTCCAAGATTGTATTAAAATACAATATTTGTTGGTTTGCTAAATATATTTCCTTTGATAAGTGATGTGCTAAAACCTTATTAAACCACTAGATTAATGAATACTTTATTAAATAAATAATTTCTCGTTCATGTCAATATATTATTCTTAAGAACAAAATTTTGTTTCATTTTAGAGTTTTAATTAATAACCAGGCCAGAAAGGAAATATATTTAACTAAAAAAAAAACCTGTTTTGGGCTATAATTCATAAGTCAGGTACGAGTAACCCACAGCCCATCACAGTGTTGCTGCTGGAGGGTGAGATAGCTATAAAATAGGAATACAGGAGAAGTGAATCATTAGTTACTGTGTTGTTTCAAAGATATGGGCATGAAACATGATTTAACCGAATTTGATTTTGGGATGATCGTAGGAACTCGAAGCGTCAGAACAAGTATCAACAAAATGACTGCATTTGTGAAGTGTTTGAGAGCAGCACTTAGCACTTACTTTACAGGGAGCAGCACTTATTAATGTTTACAGAGAAGAGCACTTATTAATGCTTACAGAGAAAGGACTACCAAGCAAAAAACTGGGTCTCATCGACACCAGGCTTTTGGTCATCAGAGGCTACTCAATGTTCGAGCTGAAAGGAGACTTGTCCTTGAGGATTGATTGTGAATGTCACTGTTCACTGCACATTACACCATTGGGCTATGGAAGCTGACAATTTGTTTGAAGGCCTCTACTGTCTGCCATGAACAAAGCTGATGTCTTCAGTTTGCAAGGAGCACCAGGATTGTACAGTAAATGACTGGAACAGGTTCATGTTGTTTGATGAATTGCGATTTCAAATGCAGTTCATCAGATATGATCTCAAATTCCTCCTACCACCTATCAACATCTTATATAATCAACACCCAGCATAATTCAAGTAGTATTAAGAGCAAAAGGTGCACTGTATTGAGAGAGTAGCCATAACAATTTGGCCACTTGGTGTATTTCACAAAGACATATTAAGAGTGAGAAAGAAATATAACTCTGCATTGCATAGAACCAATGAGCTAAATGAATGTAACCAATGGCCACATTGGAGTGTAATTGCAGTTGCCAGGGAATTCTAGCAATAATGACATACAAAATAAATAACGAGTTTGAATCAGGATTGAAAATTTTTAGATAGGTAGTTTTAGGTTTTTTTTCCATCCTATCCAAAATAGTTGTTGAGAATTGGCAGACTTACATAACGGGACATATGAGAAATAAGTTTCAGAATATGGTCATTTAAAAGTGTTAAGGTTACATGATTTTCCAAAAGTTCCTCAGTCAGACACTCATGCAATGCAAATCACTTTTTGGATGTACTTATGTATTTTCTGCAATGAATATAATTAAAATCCACAGCCGTTTAAGGGTAAATGCATGCAGTTTGAATGTTGTGAGAGAGTTGCTGTGTCATCTATATCTGGAATTATAGACCAATTGGCTGCAAAGTAGTAATGTCAAAGTTCTCATAAAAAAATTATCATTGTAATTTTATTTTTAATAGTATTTATTTGTTTATATTTGTATTTATATAGAGTTGTTGATTAGGTAATTTGTGTCTTTTCATGTGTCGCTGTTCTTATTTCAATATGATTCTTATGTAGCCTACATATTTTCAAATTTGTAGCTGGTCCATTCTGAAGAAAGGTTGCCCATCTTTGCGCTATCTCATAACTCATTCAATGTTTACAATGAAGATATATAATTTAGTGTAAATAATTACACTTTATTAAAATTATTGTAAATTTAAGTGTTAGAGTTGTGTTTATTCAAATTTTTTGTTAGAAAATTACTCTTTTATACATGAACTGGTAAACTATTGCTATGGTTATAAATTCAGGATTTCTCTTTGTTGCAGAAAAGACATCCTGAAATTAGGCACTGTGATTTGGAAGTTTTATAAGCTTCATCAGAGAACTATAATCCAAGGAGCCATAATAGTTTGGTACATGTTTGTAAATAACGACATGCAGTAGAATTTGCTGTGGATGTGTAAATAATATTTATTGTCACAAAGAATATACTCTTGAAATGTAATAAAATTTAATATATTTATATTTTTATGCATCTTAATTTAATGAGTTAATTGTTTGTCAGTATTACTAGCTTTAAGTTCTTGAATACAATTTTTGTGATATTTAATGGATATTAGATTATTTTGATTTCCTCTTTTTAATAAATAACTTCAACTGTTCAACAGACATCTGTCATAATTTGAGTGGCAAAGTGTACTCTTCATTGCAGTGTAGACTATACCTTTTCCTTTTGATACGAGAAATATACTTGAATGCATAAAATAATTGATAATATAACTGATCACTGACAAGGAATAATGACATTTGGATGTAATTGTAAAGTCACAGTATTTTGTGTCAGTTTGTTACATTTTATCTATCACAGGCACACTGAATAAATCACAAATACTAATGTACTTTAAGAAAATTGAATTTGTAATAGTAAATAATAAGAATGACATATTTAATACTGATTTAATGCTTTTATTGGCTTATTTAGGAAAAATAGAGAAAAATTATTTATATTATATAATTTGAAAAAAGTACACATTTTAAAGAGTAAACGTCTCTTACCATCTTTGGGGATTAAGTAGCAGCTTGGTTCAGACCAAGACATGGACATTCTTAATTCAGCCTATAAGGCTGACAGCACTTAGTTATGGACAAACTGAAGGCAAATAGAGTGATTTACTGTTCCAAACATTTTTATTTTACTCGTTTCTCTGTGCATCAACCTCCCCTTTCATTTATATATATATTTTTTAAAAATAAACAATGGAATATGTACATTAACTCAATAAAATGAACATAAAGATGTTAGACAGTCTTCAACTGAAGTAAAAATAAAAATGTATTAAGATTATATTGCCAGTTGCAAAACTGTTGTGTTGACTAAACATCTTGTTATTGTTTATGACCTTAATTTTGATATCATTTGTTTTTTTATCTTATATTCATGATTGTGCATGTAGCTTCAAGATCCTTTTTGATGTTTCATCAACATTGATAAAGAGCTAAAATGAAGACGAAAGCATGTTTACTAAATTGTTATGTTAATTTAATTCATTTCTCAAATTTTTTAATCATTTTCTTTAGTTTCACAAACCACTGATTCTGTTTCTGGTAAGTATTAGTAAAGTGATGGTATGAGTGTCATTCACTGTCATCTAGAAAATGCCATAAGGTGCTCAAACATTTGTCTCTACATTCTTCAGTTAAATACTGTACTGTTGTCAGTTCATTCCAGATTAATGGTTTAAATGTCTGCTTTTACAGCTGTGTATCGGATATATGTAATATACTATTTTATTATTAAATATGCTTGGAATTTTAATTTATATTTCAAAAGGAGGTAGAAATTCAATAATTAAAACCAGTTTGTTAAAATAAAATAAAAACATTAAAATTTTATTATTACTTTCACACAATAAAAAAAAATATTTACAACAATTTCAATTTTGGACAAGAATATTTTAATTAAAGTCTTAATATACTATTTTTCTCAGGTGCTTTGAGCTAAGTAGCAGAGAATACATTTGGTTTGATAATGCATGTGAAAAATGTTTCTTATAAAAACAGGTGGATCTCACTAGTTTTCAAATTCTAAGCGTCAATCACGGAGCCCACACAGGCAGAAATGGGAGGGATGTTGATGTCGGTTACTCATACCACCAGTGATCACAGCCTTCTCCGCATACGAATAAATTCTTTCTATGCAGTTGCTTATCCATGATTATACTCTACATAGTTTACAGGAAAGGGAATATAATACTTATCACTTAAGATAAAATATCTATAGGTATATCTTATGTGTAAAAGTTTACAAATAAGATATAATAAGTTGTTTTTTTGACAACTTTTATTTAAACTGTTAAGCTACAGACAGTAAACTGTTGTAAAAATAGATGAAAGGACAACTAATTGAAGAAACAACATGAAAGGCCACCTTTCTAGCTTATTATTAAATTGGAATTTTTGGGCAATAGCATTTTTTATGGACAAAATTCCAAGACAGGCTTTTTCCAATATGTACTTTTCAGCAATTATTTTTAACTTGTATGAAAAAAGACCATGTATTATTGAATTTTGATATCTCAATTGTATCAATCAGGGTAAGAAAACGTTCATTTTGTTATAGTTGGTGTCTCATCTTCGGCTTCGTACTGAAATAATTATTTCTTTCTTCGAAAAATTTTAGAATCTTAGAAAAATGGTTCCATACCAGCCTAAGATGCTATTTCTCTAGCGATGATTAGAGTAGATGAAATTTCAAGCAGTTTTCCAGTAATTGAGATATCGATGATTTCGGCGCCCGTTAGGCAGCCTCTGCTGTGATCCGCAAAAATTTGGAGTGATTCTATGTGTACTATGGATTATAATAGCAATCAGTTCTCAAAACGAAAACTCCGTTCCAGTGAACGGGCGAAATTCGAATCATTCTCACGCCATGGGGCACATTGATTTTACCTGACCGACCAACAAGACTTGACCAGGCAAAACCTAGCTCAACGGAATAATACAGTCAAATCCACACCGCAAACATTTTTTTCGGAATAGCGTTTATGAACAATGTTCTCGATGTTTCTAGCTTGTTTCGGAACCGATTTGACAACGTTGCGATAGGAAACATGGGTAAGAATGAACCAGAATCCTGTGCGACATAGAGATTGCCATAGCCCAGAACTGTACTGATATTTTATGTAACTTGTCAATGAGCAACCATGGCCAACAAACAAATCAACCTTATACCCCTTTGATTTAATTTAACAGCGCGTAATAACAGTTTGTCAGCACCATAGACTGTAGCGTTTCTCCGCAGGAAAATTTTCGAGGTCACAAAGGTAGCTATTAATTAACGTATTTTGAAAGCTTTCGACATATTGTCATAGCAACCCATTTAAAAAATGTCTTCTTATAAAAGGTGTTCAATTTTGACGTCGTTTCAGCAAACAAAAACACATTAATTACTTCTCGTTAGGCAACCTCACAAAGCGACATAACAGCTAGAGGATCTGAAAATTTTCATAATATTTTTATCTTTATTTGCCAGTTATTTGTACTGTGCTCCTATGAAGTTTACAACAATTGGAGTTTTATTGTTGTCCGCATGGCAGTGTACCCTTGTGTAAGCCGCGGGTCTACGGGGAAGTTAGTTACGCAACACGCACAGTGAGTTATTACATTTATCGTATTATTCAGCTTAGTAGTATTGTGTGGATGGAACGAAAATTATTTTTGCTGAAGTTATTATTAATATCTAAATGAAACTGACTTCAATGTAATATTAATAATTGAAAATTGATCTAAAAAGCACGAGTAAGATGCTAATTCAAATTTAATGTTTAGTTAAAATCGACCGGAAATAACGTTACAACCACACATTTATCTTCATCTTTTTTCTATAATTGAAATATATACATTTTTCATTTTATTTAGTTAAAGCTTAATAAATAAGAATTATTGATATCCATAACGTCTACAGAAGGCAGTCAGCAGTAATTAGAATTGAAGGGTAAGAAAAGAAAACAGAAATCAAAAAGGAGTAAGACAAGCATGCAGTCTGTCGCCCATGCTCTTTAACGTATATAAAGAACAGGCGATGAAGAAAGCTACAAAGGAATCATACTGCAAGAAGAATAAATAAACCCCCCAGTTTGCCGATGATATATTGTGTCGGGGGAGTCAGGAGAAGACTAGGAAATCATAATAAATGGCATGAACGTGGTACTGGAGGAAAAGTACAACGTAGCATTAATAGAGGGAAAACCAAGGGAATGGGGTGTATTATGGGAACGGTGGAATAGCAAAGGGTGTTAGATTGAAAAGGGATATTTTGAAGAAAGTTATGGAATTCTGCTACTAGGGCTGGTAGAAGTATAGTAGACATAAAGAGTATGATTGAGTGTGGCGTTGTATGTATATAAATTTACAAAATATACCTTCAATTGATTGTTATACTAATTGTACAGCATGTATCGTTTTATATTGTGAGTAAAATATTTACTAAGCGAATGTATGTGAATAATTCTGTATATTTTTGTTCTCCATTAATTCAGCTTAGAAGTATTTATAATTTCATGAAACATTGCAATTCTAAATTTTCCCATTATTGTTATTAATTTAATAATTAAATCGATCACTTTTTGTAATCATATAATATATTAAAGTTATATTTAACGACAGTATCTTTGCTCCAAAAGTCCATAATTTATTAAGGATATGTTTGATGTAATGTCTAATCTGAAAATAAATTAATTCACTAAATATTAGGGATTGTTCAAAAACATGTGTAATTATATTAATATTATCGAATACCGTTGAAAAACGTTATACTTACAGAGTACGAGCAATCCATGCTTTCTTCCGATCGGTTTGCCACTAGCGATTTGGAATGCTGTAGAATTTCAAATCTGGATTTTTTACTAGGGTAGGGGGGCACTGAGGAACGCAGCAAATTTTTCCCAAACTTTTCCTCAAAGTTTCACTCATTTTTAATCATAAGTTTGTTTCAAAACGTCGAATGCAATTGTACGAGTATATTTCATATCTCAACCACAGCCGCTATCACCCATTTACTTACACCAGTCGCCGTACCTGTTTAAAAATGCTCGTTATTTTAATAACTTCACTGTTGTGGGCCAATTATTATTAATAATACGTAAACACCAACTTCAAAATAGAATATTTACTATGATATGGAATCCAAAAATTTCTCATAGACCTTAAAAGCTTATTTCTACGTTGCATTTCCTCGGCCTCTAAGAACGATTGTTGGTGAACAAATAATTATTGTTATATGAACAATTAACGTCTGTGAATAAATACATGTGAAGTATTAACGATCCGTATAACAGGATAATAAGTTTATTGACAAAGTCCACAGTTGTTCAAAACGAATACTTTGGGTGCAATTTTTTTATTTATTGTTTAAGTCACAGGACGTTAATTCTTTTTTTATATATAAAAACTATTATCTTTACAGATTCTCAGTTGTGTCAATTTCGATATAGTATATACAATATGAACAAAAACAACATGAAAATAAAATATTGTATATAATTTACATGGTTTACATGGTTAATCCGTTTGATTAACCTACTTTAGCCGAACAGGTTGGGTTTAATCGTATCTGAGGGGCATACGGCGTGGGTGTGTGAGGATTGACAAGCAGTGAACTGATTTTTGGAGGATTAATGAGGATGTGGTCTGCGGGCATGATGGTACAGTGGGTTAGGGTGTACCTGAATGATCAGGGGAAGGATGAGGTCAATTGGAAGTTTTCTTTTGAGGCGGCGGGAACGTGGAGGTGGAGGAGGAGGAGGATTCTTATGAAATTGCTGGATCGTGGGGTTCGGGTGGTTGAGGGTGCTTTTGATTAGGTTTGTTATGGATTTGGAGATTACTGAGTTTACATTGGGAATTTTGATGTTATGGTGGATGACGGAATTTCTTAGGTACCAGGGAGAGTTTGTAATGGTGCGTAGTATTATGTTTTGTTTGGTTTGAATTTTGGTTGAATGAATTTTGGCTGTTGTTCTCCGGGACGTTAATTCTTCATATACAAAGAATAACTGTTTATTAATGGGCTTATTGTTCTATCCGGCTCCATTTTATTTATCATGATAGAGGATTGTAATTGATCTAATTTCCGTTCATTTCGTGGTATATTTTTGCGTCGAAGGGAGTGAGAGACTTCTGTTCTTCAGATCTGCCGAGTAGTTCTGCCTTATACGAATGTGCATCAAAATAATATTCTTTCGCCATGTTGTAATAAATGTATAATTTTGTAATGCATTATATTAATACTTTCACTGTCTGATAATTTTTCGAAAGAAACTGTGCCGTATAACGAGCAATAAAAAAGATAAATACACTGAAGGAGTAGCATAGGAAGACTGAAACCGGGCCTTGCGGAAAAACGGTTCCGACCAGAAATTATTGCCGTTTTCTTTACGAAATGTCTCTAGTAGTAGTTGGGGCAAAAGTTTTGAGTACTTCTTAATGAAAAAAGGGGAGAGAAAGCTGGGCGATAAGTGATGCCGACGGATGAGAAATTCTGGCTCTGATGATCCACGCAGAGACCAGCACCGATAAGACGCAGCAGTTGAGCCCAGCATCCATCCCGACAACCGCCCACGAGCCACATCCGTGGTCATCCCGTGCTGATAAAAATATCCACTACTAAGGAAACATCCTTACAGGGGCACATTTTCTTGTTCATTTTGTAAGTAGAAATTATTTATTGTGCTGTTTCAAAATGTGAATACAATTCCCTGAAATCGTCTTTTTTGATGAGGTTTTGTTTGCTAATGTTAGCTGTCCATATTTACCGGTTTTTATTTAATAAAATTTGATTATAAAACTGGATAATTGCGTTTTTTTAAGTTTAGGACGAAATATAAATCAACCCCTTTTAATACAAACAGAGCTCAGATATTACAGTTGCAATATACGTACGCGAAATTAATTAATTGGGAGTTATTTTATTTTATGACAATTTTGTGGAGGTAAAATTCTTTCGTGCGGAATGGCTAGCAAACAGTCAGCAGCTACTTTTCTTCTATAGGATTAGCGATTTCTAGGAAGAGCTCATGAGTTATACATATTTGCAAAAACAAATCTGTATTTACAAGATTTGAGCTAGAGTTCCCATCGTTGTGGTGGTATTCCACTCAAATACCGATGTGATTCGTGCTGTGAAAGTTATCAGTTAACAGTGGATCAGAAAACGGCACATTTTCATATTCTTTTTGTGTGCCATTTTTAATATAAACCTCGGACGTCAGCAGTTTTCAGGGTAAAATAAGATAGGTAGCAATCCAGACGATAAGTTCGTGACATTTCTTAGCCTGTACTTAAAACTGTTTTTTCGTTCTAAACACTCTTTCGAAAGTCAATTAGTGACGGTATGCCAAGAATTGTTCGACAATCTTGACGAAGGTAGCAGAATCGATGCCATAATTATAGATTTTTCAAAGGTCTTCGACTTCGTTCTGTATCAGCGTCTAATAGAGCATTAAGCGTTATGATAGATAGATAGGTTTATTAGTTCCGTTAGTCCTCAGATGAGGGAATAGGACAAGTCAAATTCATATAAAAAAATGAGGTAGATATACATAAATATAGTAACAGTCATAAACATTAATGATATACAATAATTAACTTAACTACAAAATATTTCATGAAACAAGAAAACTTAGAATCTATACGAAAATAATTAAATAAGAGTTATTAATTTCACTTGTAACAGTGCACATCACTTCTCCTGAAGAACACATGTCGTAGTTGAGGGCAGTGACTGGACATCTCGTGTGGTCCACATGAAATAAACAATTTTGAGGTATTAGTGGCATAAATGTACAATACGGTTTTATATTGCAGTCCATAGAACTAGTATTTTCTAGGGAACTAAAGAGCGTTAGGTTAAGGCCGATTTATAAATTCATTGACAGAGTAATACGCGCCTTTAATTGGAAAAATTTTGCATTTCCTCATAAATACATTGTAATTGTTAATGCTTTTAATGCATTGAATAATTATTCCCGAATAATGAATTCTTTTTTCAACAAGTGAGAGATGATGTTTATCCGTACGTAGAGCTGCGCGATTTCTGGTCTCATAATTATGTAAATCTCCGTTCCTATCAAATAGATTTAAATTACGTTTTACATATTTGAGAGTCTCAAAGATATAAGTACAAGGAAATGTTAAAATTTCAAGAGCGTTAAAGAGTGGTCTACAGCTTTCTCTATAACTTTTGCCACATAGTATACGGATCGCACGTTTCTGTAATTTGAAAATTTCCGTAGACCGAGAAGCAAGTCCCCATAGCACATATTAGAGTGGAAATAAGCACAATATACAGATTTTCCCGTTAACGTATCTACTTGTTGCATTAATAATCTAAGGGAGTAACAGACTGAACTGAGTTTAGTAGAGTGTCTGAATATGTTCATTCCATGGGGATTGATATTTGTATACTAAATTGGATTCTGGACTTTTTGAAGGGCAGTAAAGTCAAACTTGACCTAGATGTCGCAGCGACATTAAACTTGATATAATAATAATAATAATAAAACTCAAAGTTAGAATAAACTCTGAACTGTCCAGTCTTGTTGAAATAACTACTGATGTGCCCCAGGGAAGCGCTATAGGTCCTTTAATGTTCTTAGCATTTATAAAAGTTTTGTCCGTCGGTATCCAGTCGAACATAAAACACCACGGATGATTGCATTTTTTATAGAGAAACTAAACATCAAACGACGTTGACGCCCTTCAAAAAGATATAGACAAGGTATTTAACTGGACACTGGAAAATAAAATGAAAGCATCAAAACATAAGACTATTTGGCTTACAAAACAGTTGTGAGGGAGTAAATTACCAACTGTGGGACGAATTACTAGAAGTAGCCAACAGCTGTAAATACTTATCAAAAACATATCATAGGGTAAACACGTACATTCAGTGGCCACTGAGTGGTCATCTGGTGACCAATATATATTTCTTTCGCATTTTTAACTTCATATATCCAAACTACTGTAAATTTCCGTTAGACAGATAGCAGGATGAGGTTATCTGAGAATTTAGCCTTAATAAATAATAAAGGCGTCTTGTTTCAAGAAGAAATACGGTAGCTTTCGGTTACAAAGATGCACTTGCATAAAGTCGGATTTAACTAGTAAAGTAGGGGCCCCTCAGGTCCCGCGTGACTAAATTGTAAATCTTGATTTGTTCTTTTCCCACTTTATTTCATTGACAGATCGGAAAGGGGGGGGGGTATCCTCGGAAGCTTTTCAGAGCTCTAAAGTCTTTAGTCTATGTTCGGGCTTCCTTCTGGAAACATGTCTAGGCACATGGGCTCGCTTCAGCTCAGTAATCTTCAACTTATTTATTAAACTAAATCTTTAAAAATCATTCTAGCGTCTTTGATTCCGTTCAGGTTTTGACGGCTTGGTAAAAGAACCTTACGTACCGAGTCTATCCTATCATCTACCCTGATTTCTCCTATCTTCGGTCACCGAAGAAGAGACGACGACGGAGTCTACCTCCCTTTCAGTCTGATCAACTCCTGCTCATGGCTAGGAACTAAATTCAAACATCCTCCTTATTTTGATTTTCTCTGGTTTTAGCCAAGACATTTCAGAGGGATGGAAAGCACTCAACTTTTTAAAGAAACTCCAGAAGGAGTGCGACAATCTTGACGAAGGTAGCAGAATCAATGCCATAATTATAGATTTTTCAAAGGTCTTCGACCTCGTTCTGCATCAGTATCTAATAGAGAAATTAAACGTTAGTCTTAATTGCGGCCTTTTCTAGAGTATGGGGCAGCATGTTAGGCTCATTCAGGTACTGGACAAAATTCAGAAAAATGCATTAAAATTATCTTTAGACTTGGAGATAATGAGGTAGAGACTTTGTCATGTAGAAGGAAACGGGCTAAACTTTGTGCATTATTCAGAGCACAGAAAAACGAACCGGCCTGGAGTAATATGAACAGTTTTCTTTTACCTCCCACTTACTTTTCTAAAAGGTATCACCCGTGAAAGATTATATAAAGAAAACAGAGAAACGATAAAGACAAAAATTTCAATTCGTGACTGGAGTGGTTTACCTGCCACAGGCCTGCCCAAAGAGTTTGAAACAATTCAGAAAAATATTAACTATTTATGATAGACATTAATATAATAATAGTAATAGGGTTACTATTAAGAAAATTGAATGAAGTGAAAAATGAAGTAAAACTTTAAAAGGAATATGGCCGTTTATATATTAAATACAATATTTTAGTAATTACAGCGTAGCGAAATGAAGTGCAAGGGAAAAGGTGCAGAGAACACTAGGACACCATTACTAATTTAAAGATATATATTGTTTAATTTGGGTAATTTGAGCGGTATGTTTATTTTTATTTTATCTTATTTTATCGCCTTTTTTGCCCTGAGTTCTTATATAACTTTTGTACTTTAGTTTCTGTATTCCTTAACTTGATATATTTTAAGGATTGCCACGGGGCTATGCTTATTGTAATGAAAATCAATCCGTCCGTCAAACTTATTTCATGTTTTCCCGATATTATCCCGAATCGTTGCCTGCGTTTCTCCACTTTTGTAAACGGCTCTACTACTACCTCAATAGTATGGTTAAAGAGTTCAAATGAATTTTCTTCGCCATAATTTGCGTCTTATTAGTGGAGGTTCATTTTTTTTACCGTGCGGTAGTGCATGGCATGCGTGCTATATCTGATAAATAATGAACATCAATTAATAAATTAACTAACATTAACATAACAATAGGTTAGTCAATTCATCACTAAATAAAACATTGTGGATAATTCAGTGGGGAAAATTTCGAAAGATTTCTTTTTCATCATATATTGCGACGTTTCTTTAGTCTCAAACGACTTCTGCTCAGTACTTAAATATTCGCTGATATATTCTTCTCTTCTTGCTTCTTCTTTGAAGACTCACTCCAATACTGTAGAAATAGTAAACGGTTATTTGTCCAAATTGTTATAAAAATACTGAAGGTTTACTATTGATTCGTTCATTGGAAAATTAAAAATAATAGAAAACAGTTATTGTTGTGGTCTGATGCAACGCTCCACGCTAACCTATATTGCGCAAGCGTATTGCGTATTCCATCCTTGGCCTCCCTCTTCTGTTCTTACCCCACACATTTCCCTCCAATGCTAAATTAACAAGACCCTCGTGTCTTAAAACGCCTATTAATCTATCCAGGACTACGTTCATTCCATTTATTATGGTGTCCAAGTCTTCTTCTGTTCTCCTAATACTACAATATCGTCGGCAAAGTGGAAGGTTTTTATTTTTTCTCCTTGCAGTATGATTCCTTTTCCATATTCCGTTTTAACTTTCTTCATCGCCTGTTCTATATATAAATTAAACAGCATGAGCGACGGACTGCATCCTTGTCTTACTCCTTACTTGATTACGGCTTTCTTTCCTTGGCCTTCTATTCTAATTACTGCCGCCTGTCTCCTTTCTCGAAAGAAAACTATGAATCGTGAAATAAGACTAGAATTTATAGCAATTTATAACAATTTGACCTTGAGATTTTATTGGAAGCATTTTTTCTGTTCTTTAACGTTGAAATTTTAACATCACCATAATAATTATAAAGTGAACTAAAGAGCAGAATATCATAGTAAGTATAAGTATAAAATCATATTCCATAAATCCTATAGAGAAACACAAGCTTCAAGGATGTGGAACGAGTCAGAGATTTTACATAGGTTGCTTTATTAATATTAAAATATACTGTAACTATTCATTAATTTTTAACTTATAATAAGATTTTCTTAAGTTCTATACAGAAGACATACAATTTGTACCTTATATATAAAATTTATAAATATTTTTACATCCTATACTAAAAAATTAGTGTTCTAATAATGTTCTTTCATAATTATAAATATCTACCCTATTCAGCTCCATAAATTCTTCAACAGAGTAGAAGTAAGAACTTAGTTAGTTTATATTTGAACTTGTTTGGATTTATTTTTAATTGTATAATGGAGGTGGGAAGTTTATTAAATATGCTAATAGCATTGTAATGTACACCCTTTTGTATTACGGTTAGAGACTTCCTTTCCTTGTGTATATTGTTTTTACTTCTGGTATCAAAGTCATGTATATCTGAGTTAAGTGTGAAGAGGTTACTGTTATTAATAACAAATAACATGAGTGATTGAATATGCTGGCGAGTGAGTGTCAGTATTCCAGTTTTCTTGAAAAGTCCCCTACAATATGTTTTCGGTGAGACCTGACATAATATTCTGACAGCCTTTTTTTTGAAGTTGAAATATTTTATCTTTCCCTGATGCATTGCCCCAGAATATTATTACATATGTCATTATAGAGTGGAAATATGCAAAATAAACTAATTTTCTTATGTTAGGATCACTACAACTTGACATAATTCTAAGAGCAAAGGTTGCCGAGCCTAGTTTTTGTAGGAGAATATTAATATGATCCTTCCAGTTTAATTTATTGTCCATGGATATACCTAAAAATTTTGTATATTCAACTTCAGTAGAGTAAATGTAGCTTCTACACGCTCGCGCAGAAAGAAATAGAGTTTTGAAGTTGTATCCATTAGAATATTTTCGTGTAGCCGGAACGCTTTGACAGACCTACAAGAATAAATGGATTAGTTAATAGTGTCTCACAATCGTAGGTTGTTCTTTGTGAAAGAGACAGAACTGAGGGGGCAACGAACTGGCTGATGGATTCCGGCAACAAACCAGCGACCACGTCTTATACCTGGAACATAAATGACAATGCACCCGTACCGAGGAAGACTTTCAATTACAAGCAAGCGGAATGGCAATTAGAAAGTAATGTCGCGAGGAATCTGAATTCCACGACTGTTTGTCGCAGCTGTACTCCGCGCATTACAGCAGTACTGTGAAACTGCACTCACAAAAATCGCTTTAATTAAACGCAGTGAGCTGAAAACGTTTCCAGTAAATCAGCGATGAACGGGAAACTGTAATTGTGAAACGGTTTTCAAATCCTTCACGTCCCTTCTATGCGTTTACAGAGCAATACTTCAACAATTATCTATAAAAAGATAAAATCAGCCAACTGAAATCATTTTTCGCCACAGTTAATTTGGTAAAACTTATAAATAAATATACTCCACTTAAAATATTCTTTTTTGGTAGAAAAATTTAAACTTTACCATTGAATTATAGAATTATTGAGGCAATTACACTCAAAACAGAAGAGTGTAACTAGTCTACATTTGATAGAATAATTACTGCACAATAAACCTGAAATGAATAGGGGATATTACTTATTTTAATGCATTATTAATATATTAATAATGAGCTTTTATAGAAAACAATTTACTTTATCCTAAATAAATTTACATCAATATTACAATGTTGATATTTTCGTACTTTAAACCGGAAATTCTTTCGTAATTAACACTACATAATACATTTACATAAAAAATTATAAACTCAGGGTCGTATGCTATGGGCCTTCTCATAGATAAGAATATTTCAAACAAAATCTACTCGGACCTGGAAGTATAGGAAATCAGCAACAAGTTACAGGGGTAATTACCGTGTGGACATAATGGACCTACCAACGTCTTCCTGTTAATTTTGGTCGTCCTCGATCCAAATCAGAGCCGCCGCTGCTATTCTTCCTGCCTCTAAACTCATCTGATCCATCGCTCTTGTCTCCACAACCTCCCTTGTCTAACCTTTAATCATCCGTCTCGAAATCTCCTTTGCCTAAATTCCGATCATCTGTCAAATCAACTCTCTCGAAATCTCTCTGCAAGCCTTTTTAATACCTACTTACCACTTCTTTAGTTCATATGAAGGTGGAAAGGATGGATATTAACCAATAACATTTTTAGTTTGTCCCTCTCTTCTTGGGGAGAAACACCACCCGATGCCACCAAATCTCACCATAGTTGGGGAACACCCCAGGTGCGCCGTTATGTCTGGATTTTATTACCCCTGGATATCAATTACTGCCTCCTTTCTTTTTACTCGGCCCCGCCAAAGTCCGAGTAGATGTGTTTGATCGTTACAAACCTCAGTATTATTAAACATAATGCATGTGTCCGGTGTGTCCTAGCGTTTTTCAATAACCCGACGAAAGCCACAAGGATTACAGAAATGTTGTGAGGGATTTATAGCCTACTTTCAATTAACTTTGTTTGTAATTCGATTACTCTTTATTTAATTAGTATACTTTAAGACAGATATTTTGTATTTTCAATTACTTTATACTTTAAAGGGGTGACAAAAGTTTTTTTCTGACTAGAAGTTATCTATAATCGTACAGTTACGTTGTAAAAGGACCCTAAATTACAAATGAGTACTTACAAAGAAGCACATCCCAGTGGTTCATTGGCTAAAGAGGAAAGCTGATATAACAGTAACTTCGTTTTGAATCCCGAAAGATTCTTCTTGGCAAGAAAAACATGTTCGTTATCAATGGAAGTAGAAATGCTTCTATTCAGCGTATAGCTAATTTAAATATACGGGAATAGAGGGATGTTGAATCGGTCCTTGGATATCGACTCGGATTAGCTCAATGGTAGGACGCCCACCCTGAAAACGGGTGGTCTGGGGTTCGAGTCCCTCGTGTGCGGTGAACATTTTTCCATTCTTGTCGCTCTTCATGTTCGTTATTTGAATAATAAGTAAAATTGCAAAGCACATGGATTATCATATAAATTTTATAAAGAAATCATGGATACAACGAAAATATTTACTAATGGCTAATAAACAAAGTAACAAATTGTTTTTTTTATGACGGAGAGTTAAAAAGTAAAGGAATGTTTGAGAAAAGGGGCACTTATGCGAACGATAGAAACATTATTTTTATACATAACGTCCTTGGACTTCAAAGCACTTTTCCCAACAATTCACAAGTTTTTTGATTCCGTCGGAAAAAAATCGGTTGCATCTACAACCAATTTTGCACCGCATCAATGACTTCATCACTTTCTAATCTTCATCCTCTTAGCGCTTGCTTTAATGGTCCAAACATATTAAAATCGCTTGGGGCCAGGTCTAGACTGTATAGCAGGTTTCCAGCACTTCGAATCCTTAGTCCTTTATTGTGTCGGACGTCTGTTTGGTAGAATGTGACCGAGGTTATCTCGCTGAGGATGACACCTTTCCACAGTTTCCCACGCCGTTTGAATCTGACTGCAGTATTCAGTTTGGTTTGCAACACATCACAATAGTTCTCACTGTTCACAGTTTCGCCTCTTGTGGTGGAATGAACGGCTTCCATGACCCATAATAGGGTTAGCATTATCTTCCCTGCGGATGGTTGAAGTTTAAATTTTTCGACGTCTGGCGGTGATGGGCGTTTCCAAACCATGCTCTCAGCTTTACTTTCCGGTTCGTGATGAACCCTCGCCAAGATAACGGGCCTAATGTTTACGAGCAATGTCCAACCGTTGCGCCTTGTGGTTGAATGATAATTCTTTCGGGATCCATTTTGCACACACTTTCCGAAAATTTAGACTGTCCTGTACGATGGAATACGCTGAACCATGACTGATATGTAAAGTATTGGTGATTTCTTCCACTGTGATTTTTCTATTTTCCTTCACCATAGCCTCAACGACTATCTCATTGTCCTCAGTAGTTGACGCTGATGGTCTGCACGATCTTTCTTCGTCTCATAAAGAAGTTCTTCCCTGCTGCATGTGCTCTATCCATTCGTAGATCACGCTTCGCGATAAACAGTTGTCACCATATTGTGCTTGCATCGACGAATAATGTCCGCAGTTTTAACACCTTACGATAACTAAAAGCGAATTACTACCATAATTTCCTCCTTGGTGCAGATCGACAAGGGAACTGTCAATTTTAACGGTGTGCTACTCGTTACATATCGTATAGAAGTTTTGGCGACTACACTCATTCAGCGTTACCAGACTCTGAAAAGAGAAATTAAAAAAAACCTTTACTTTTTGACTTTCCGTCGAATTAAACGCTAAAAGCATATGGATTGAAATTTGAAAGCATAAAATTTTATTCAACCAAATTAAGTGAATTAAAAAATAAGTATAATTCTAACTTATAGAATGATATTTATTTTATTAAGTTGTAATTGTAACAATTAGCAAAGGATTGGAAGGTTGAGTGGCTTCTCGAAGTCGCAGTGGAAAGTTGAGCGGCGCCTCGAGGTCGGCAGGGATAGGGAGGTTGTAATCCTATGGGATGCTGTCAGATCACGTATAGAAATGACCTGCGCTATTCTCAGAAATACCAAACATCAACGAAACAAACAATATTTTAAAATTGCCACGTGATTGCCTCGGCCAATGGGGTTTCGTGGATAGATAAATCGTGTTAAAAAGATCGATTTATCGAGGTGGAGGACACAGCGGTAAGGCTGTGCAGATTCATTCGATTCTAGACATTAATAGAAGACGGTCGGAGCTGATGACTTGTGCTGGTCTTTGCAGATGCTGAAGAAGACAGAAGCTGTAAAGAGGTACGCTGCCAGGCTTTCCAATCCAGGCCGTTTAGGGGAATCATAATATGTATTTATCATAACTTCGAGTATTTCAAATTTCTAATATTTTAATCACCGTACTATTGCAGTTTAATAATATGACCAATGTTTATAAATTTAGACTTCTGCTACCATTACGAAATAATGCTGTTGTAATTGGTTGGAATAGTGAGGGAATTGCGTGGGGTAAGAACAGAAGAGAGAGGACAAGGATGGAATACGTTAAACAGATAGTTATGCGGAAATAAAAAGACTTCGCAAGAGAGGTTAGTTTGGAGGGTTGCATCAGACCAGTCTTAGGACTGAATACCACTATAGCAACAACAGTGGATGCATAGTAATTATTAAGACTGGTCTTTAAAAGCTAAAGAAATGGTTTTAAAGCAAGTACTATAACTTTATTAATAAATAAACGTCGAATATGGAACTTAAAACGTAAATTGAAATATTATATCTTCCTTAATTTTTGAAATATATTTTAAATGCAAAGTACGGTTTCCCGTTGACATCTAATATGCATGATGTGTGATTGTCAGAATTCTTATGCTAAGCTTTAAATTTTAGTTTTGACTCATTTTATTTAGATTTTTACGATGAAATCAAAAGCGAAAGTATTGTAGTAAAACTATTTTTAAAATGAAAAATCTAGATTTAAAGCCCGTTTCTCAGATTAAATTAGATTTTTTAGTTTAATAAAAAGTAATGACGAATATTGAGTTTTTTTAGATTATATTGTAAAAGGCAACCAGGAAATCACGTCTCTAGTAACGTGAAAAACTGTAATTTAGCTAGTGTGAATTAATTTTTCAGGAAATTTTATCGTTATTAGGATTCAATATGTTCTCAAATCCAATGCTCTCATTACCTATTTATATAAAACTTTTTCATTTGCATTGGGAAAAATAAGTGATAATACAAAGATTTGCTGTAAATATGTGGTTGAAGCAACAATACTGCTCTTTATCGTATCTTAATGCCGATAACATGAAATGTATTGTTCGATCGTCGTTCGGTTGCTAGCCCTGGCAGGTCCGATACGATTTGCCACCTTACATCTCTGCTTTCCATATAATAATATTGGTGCTGTCCTTAATTACATCGTTTACAAACGATGAAAGCTATATTCCCACAGTATTTTAACCTTCCTTTCCTCCGAAAAATGTATGAGCTAATACGGCGTAAAATATGTACCTAGATACAGATCAAGATTATGCAAGCTTCGCACAGAATCAGCAAATGTATGCGGCAGGTCATATTGACGTTGAAAATTTCATAGGTCTGTCATATTGGATTTGGAGACGCTAAATAAACTTAATTCAGGCCACAAGAATATACTTAGATGAAGAAACTGCTCATTAGCCCAACCCAGCATTTGATTTATACAGAATAAATGGTGGTACAAGTGTGTGGTTTAATGGAAGAAATTGCTGAATTTACATTGAATATGATGACTATTTGTAAATTAGGACTTAACTTCGTTAGAAAGTCTGTTGGAAGTTAACGTTTGAGTCTTCTTAAGGATATAGTTTGTGGAAAGTTACTTGCGTTGTAGCCTGTGTTAGCTGAAATTAATATATTAAGGGATTGTAGGGATATTGAGTCTTGACGGATGATGCTGTTCCTTACGTATTACTGTGCACTGGCAATAATCCTTCGTATTCTATTTTGAGCTACCTGAATTCTTTTGATTTGTGATGGAGCCGTTGACACCCATGTGCCACAACCAAATAACCATGCAGATGTGTCAGCGCATGGAAACAGCTCCTATAATCGTGCATCTAACAGCACAAAAGATGTCTCCAGTTAAAATCCACGGGAGAATGAAAGCCGTGTACGCTGATGGTTGAATCAACATCAGTAATGTGTAACGTTGACTTGTTCGTGTGCGTAATGAAGGAAAGCCATGCATGCTTTGTTCAATGTTTGGTGCATTTGGAATTCACACCTATAAGGACCACCATAAAGTTTGCAAAGCATTGCGAGATCCTCAGAAAATTGAAAGCACGAATTCGAAGAGTTCGCCCACACACGGAGCACCATTCCTGTCATCATGAGCTGTTGTGACCTCTGCAACAATCCAGCGTCTTAATGAAAAACATGTGCGATGGCACTTGTTTATGTTCCGCAACTAAAAAAATTTATATTCACTGCAATTGTTCAAATACTAGCCAATGAGTGTTATTGGAAATTACAGCAGATTGGCTACTGGAAATGAGGGGGAGAATTTTTGGGCATTTGCGAAGATATGTGGTGACAATCCGAGGCGAAAAGACAAAAAATTGCGAGCCGCTGCAAAATGATGATTAAAATTGAGAGCTGTATCGAGCTCTTGAGATGCAGTTTTTTTAGTAGAAGTCTACACGATACTTTAGGCCCAAGGTGTCCTCCATACAGCGAGATCAACCACGATGCAGCCAGCAAGGCTGACTTCAGGCGCCTCAGATTCAAACGCCGCCAGAGAATGCAGCTACAGTCTTGGACGGTATCGTTGATTATAATTTTATAGATTTCACATTAACAGACAAATTCCCAAAAAATAACGATGATTCCTTTAGGTTCACCACACATGTGACCCTGAGTTAAATGAATTTTATGTAAATTATAAATTTATCATTTAACTTATCTTTTATGTGAATTAATTTAGTTGTTTTGCTTTCTTTTCGAATTATTTGAATTTCATTTATTAAATTTTGTTCATTTATTACAAAAAATGTTTTCTTTCCTTTAAATTAATTTGTAATCCTTATTATATTTTCCTTCAAAAGTAAATTTCCCCAATATTAAATAATAATTAATAAATCACATTCCCCATAATTATTACAATTGTCGCCTACCTGTGGAGCTTAATTAATTAATTATAAGCAGTAAATTATCTCACCAACATGGGACATAACTAATAAATAATAATTACAAGATTCACTGTAATCGATCATCTTTCATATAGTACCAACTTGGCGACACATTCCGATTTTGGAGTGATTCTCCAGCAGTATTAATATCCGTCTCCGTCCGTGACCATGACGACACAAACATCCGAGCCCATGACAGAATTCCAACCTGGGACATCTGTGTCGTGAGACAGCGACGCTAGCCACTACACCACAGGAGGTCGACCATTAAAAATTCTGTGGCGTTATTATTAAGCACCCCTTCAAATATATGTAGGCCTATGTTGTCTCCGTTATAGCAAGTTTATAAATTGTTTACATGTGTTTTAATGTATATATATATATATATATATATATATTACAATTGTACTGATGAAGTTAGCCAATAATTTTTTTAAACTACTGTTATGTTATACGCTAAAATTCGGAGTCCTCTAGCCGCAGGAGGCTGCAACTTACGTCAGCGAAGCACGAAATCGACAGAGTAATATGCATGACATGGAATACCTCGATCGGTATGAGAACAAAATTTGAAAGCATTACTTTTCAGTACGCCATCGTGCAATGAGTTCTCTTCTTAGGTTGAAGAAACCCGTGTTTTTGGTATTGATAGAAAAGTATTAAATAATGGAAAAAAATGTGAACTATAAAAGAAATAGAATTTAAGAAGCACTTTTACAACTTCAAATTCATTTGCCGCCGTTACAAAGGTACAGAACCGTTCATATAATTGATGATGGAATTGTGAATGCGAGTTGTCTATACACTTGATCTGTTTCAGCTTAACGGATTTCAATAAAAATTTCAGGTACTGAGACAAGAATTTTAACTTAAATTCTGGTGTATGTTTCATTTCGATATATTGTAAAGGTCAGAAGATATTAATGTAAATATTTATAAATCCATTGAATTGCCGCGTGAAAGTCGGCGTGAAAACAAACTGCGAGTTATAAGTCCTATTAGGCGTTCCAATACCATTCATCCCACTTACTGTGTTATTATAAGCGTAATTTTTGCAGAATAAAAGAGAGGGGGAGGGAGGTCGATCACTCCATTTATTGTTGCAGTAGGAATCGCTCCGTAATTAATCTATTGTTGGCAGAGTTTTCTTCGAATCGTCGATACGATGTATTCGTAAATTGGTTTTATTTGTCACGTCAGGTAAATTTTAATATTTAGTAATTGCTCATTTTTATTGGCTCCGAAACGTATGATGGCGGGACCTGTTCAAAACCAGCTGCGACTTATAATATTTGCCCTGAAGCGATCATAGATAAATGATACTATACTTTTTATATATTCAATGAATTCAACTTAATCAAAATTCTGGTGTTTCGTTTTCAGGACAAAATAAAAATAACTATTTACGCGTGAACGAAGTCGTGGGCATAGCAAGTTATATATATATATATATATATATATATATATATATATATGTGTGTGTGTGTGTGTGTGTGTGTGTCTTCTGCAATTTATTGAAATGAAATATTCACCAGTATTAAAGTTAAATCTCCTGATTTTAAACCGGCAAATTTTCATCGAAATCCGTTGAGCCGTTTCGGAGCCTATTCGAGACAAATATACAAACAGACAGAGACAGACAGACATTTCAATTTTATTGATTGGTATAGATTATAAAAGACAATACCCAAAATTGATTTCTATTAGTCCGAAAAAGTATTCATATAAATTATACTGTAAAAATAGAGGGATACCATAAGACCATAAAAATACTCCTGGTACCTTAAGAGAATCTATCACATTTTCGCTACCTTAAGAAAGTCTGAATTACATCCGGTACTTTGAGGTAGTAAAAATTACTCTCGGTACGTTAAGGGAGTATAAATATTTACGACTCACTCCCACAAGTCCCGGAAACAATCCTGTGTTTATTCATGGAACGTAAGTAACGGGCGTACAGAGTATGGCACAAATTACCCCACGCGTTTAATTTTGCGGGGATACCATTGTTTTACCGCCTTTCACCTCCACTGCTAGGGGCTGAACTTACCAGCACTCAGCGACTTCCATAATCCCGGATTCGTCACTAATTTCGGCTGTTTTGCTTAATTTCTATGTAACGTCCCTCCGCCCCCACCCCAAAGGGTGGTCCTCTCCCGTGCCTAACGTGCTTGATATGAGACACAAAAAATGGGTAAACATATAAGCAATATCATTGGCCCTAAGAAATATTTATTCTAAGTAAATATGGGTCGTTTTATGTTTTAAAATTTAGACCCAGCTGGTAAGAGTGGTAGTCAGAGCGTAAGGTATATGTGTACAAAAGTTGTTAGAAATTGCTACACAAGTTAAACTTTATATGTGAAAAATACATACTCAGCATTAGCGGTAATATTCACGGTCATTCACAGAATCTCGAGAATATTTTAGAGTAACGATAAAACAGCCGGAAATCAACAGTAGGTTGCGTGATCCAGACGATATCTTCAGAAACGATAAAACATGTTGTAGTTCAAGATACAATTCAGAAGGGTTCTTTTGAGAAAGGAAAAAGACCTATTCTCTTCATAAGTTAATTATATATGTCTTTTACTATCGATGGGACTCAAAGATTAATTATAATAAATCAGAATATTTGACGAATGATTCAGTGAGTTATCCATTGATAGAAGAAAGATAAAAGAATCCAAAATTTCAGTTACCTATGCTGAATTCTGGAAATGGAGGTTATGAATCAAAATATTATAAGTGGGAAGAAAGTAATTGGAATGTTATATTCAGTTTTGTGGAGTAGGAATTTCAACAGTACCACAAAAAGGAAAATATTCAAAACCGTACTACAGAGCATAGCATTCTGTGGAGGAGAAACAGGGACCTTAAATAAAAATATGTTAATTAGTTGAAAGAACTTGAAATGGACTTCTGGAGAAGATCATCCAGAATATCTAAAAACGATAGACTGAGGAGCACTGAAATTCGACATGGAAGAAGATAGTGTCTTTACAGTAGAACGGAAATGATTTCAGTGTTACGGCCATGTACGCAGAACGGGAGAAGGTCTAATAATATGTAATTGAGAGTGAAGAGAAAAGGACGATCTGCTGCCATCTGGATACAGAACGTACATGTCAATGGAAAGATCTGGTCGAGGGAAGAAGACGAACAAGACAGAGAAAAATTACGTAAAATCATATAAAGCGCAAAGAACTGATGATGATATCGAATTTTAGATTAAATAAATTGTTTTTATTTTTAATTCCTACTTTGTTTCTGTTAAAGTTCTGTTGGTTCCTCGGTTAGAAGAAAATTCTCAATAATAATAAAAATCTTAAGTCTGTAAGCGAGTGTTGGATGTGAAGAAAATACTGTGTTTAAGCTTCGTGAATCCCACAATTAATGGTAGTTAACAATGAGCTGCATCTTCTTGTTGTTTTTGTTGTGGTAATAAGTCCTAAAACGTGTCTGATGAACCCACCTTGCTACCCTATCCTGCGCAAGCCTTTACGTTTCTATAAAACTATAATATACCGCGTTCGCCCTAATCTACGTAGCGTATTTCATCCTTGGCCTCCCTCATCTGTTCTTACCCCACACACATTCCTCTAAAGCCAATTTTACAAGACCTCAGTCTCAAAACATGGCCTATTAATCTATCCCTTCTCTTGGTCAATGTCCTCCTTATTGCTCGCTTTTCCCCTATTCTGTTTAGTACTTCCTCGTTAGTGATTTTATCCACCCATCTGATTTTCAGCATACTCCTATAGCACCACATTTCGGAAGCTTCTTTGCCGTTTGCAACTCCTGTCGTCCACGTTTCGCACCGATACGAACATTTTTAATAATGATTTCCTAATACTAATACTTATATTAACCGTACGTAAATTCTCCTTTTTTGCGAAAGCCTTCCTTGCATGCGCTATCTTGTTCTTTATGCCTGCCTTCTACCATCCCCAGTTATTATGCTTCCTAATGAGTAGAATTCTTTAACCTCCTTCAAAATATACCTTCCCAATCTAACACCCTTTGTTATTCCACTATTTTCCATACTACACTCCATCACATTGCTTTTCCCTCTATTAATGCACATGTTGTTCTTTTCCTCCAAGATCACGTTCATGCCATTTATTATGGTTTCCGAGTCTTCTTTTGACTCCCCTAATACCACAATATCATCAGGAAACCTTGGGGGGTTTTATTTCTTCTCTTTGCATTTTAATTCCTATTCCATAATAATTTTTAACTTTCTTTATCGCCTCTTCTATATGTAAGTTAAACAGCAAAGGCGTGTGATTATATCCTTGTCTTATAGTTCGGCAATTTAGACATTATATTGCTCGTAAATATGAAAAAATAAAAAGTTCATTATTTGTAAACATTTGAGACCAATATTTTTTAATTGATGTAAATATTAAATAAAATAAGAGTACTTAATTATTTTTTCTCTTTGGACTACTCACTTAATTTAATTGGCAGTTTCTCAAAACTTGGAGGTACATAATTGATTATTGCGACAATGAAATTTAAATGTGTGAACAGTAAACTTATTACAAACAGAAAGTAACCAAAATACAGATAATAAATTTTTGATAAAATAAATACAATGTTTCGTCTAGCCTTGTTTCCGTCAGCTGCAGACAAATATGGAAGCCACGAGAACGACACTCAGCACAAACCAAGTCACGAACTCAAATGCTATCCGTAATGTAGCGAGAATAGTTATTATAATCGTTGTTCCTAAAATGTTGGAAAATATTTAGTCATTGATTCCAGTTTCCATCTTTGGATATGAAAAGTAGGCGTGTTTCATGATTTATAAACATTATATTTTCACATTTTCTTGACAATTATGCTGAAATTCATACCAGAAAAACAGAAGAAAATGACGTTCAGATATGGAAGGATAAATTAGAACGTGTAATGACAGTTATGGATATGAAAATTTATAGGATTAGTGTGTTAAATATGAACGCAGAGCAGGATGATCACAATGATGTGTTTTCCATTCAAAGCATATATATAATAATGGATATGGAATGGAATTGCATACAAAATCAGGAAACTATTCTCCTAGATCAGTGATGGCCAAACTACGGCCCACTAAAATGTTCTATCCGGCCCGCCAGACATTATTCCTAATCTGATGAATAAAAAAAGAATACAGACTATAAGGAAAATAAACATTTTCGTATTTTCTTCTCTCTTTCGTTTTAGAAAAGCAGTCACAGTTCATTCGTCACATTCTAGTTCATAATCTTTCAGCCCATAATAGGGTTTAGTATGGCAAAAATACAAGAATTTTGTAAAATAAATATATATATATATTGGCCCGTCTAATTTTTTTTGCTTTCCTTTGGCCCCCTCTTTAAAAAGTTTGCCCATCACTGTCCTAGATTGAGGTAAAGCGGCATTACCTTACAGTACTAAAAAAACCTACAACAGTTCCCAGTACAGTAATCGGGTGATAATTTATTCCACCTAATAAATTTAGGGCAATCTTAAGTGAGTAACAGAAATAATGAAACATAATGATTTGAGCTGGAAGGATAAACTGAGGACAACACCTCTTAAAGAAGTGCAGAGCGACGAAAAACTTTGCGAAAAACTGCGGAAGGAATTATAAACTTTGATGAGCTGAAAAGAATAAGAGAGGAGCATTTGACATAAAGGAAGGGATTTTTTATGGCGGTAAAAATCCCCCACTACCGTATTAAAATTAGGGTGCCTAAACTGGGCGACAGGGTTTAGAGACTAACGTCGCTAGAGGGCAGAGTGAGTTAACATAAGTAGCTACTAAAACCTCTCTGGCAACAAACGTTTTTTCCTTTCCTGGGCCGGAGATCCAAAATAGGAAAATAGATTCAGCCATCCTGAAAATTTAGAAAGTAAAAGAAGAAAAATTAATTACAGCTAAGTAAAACAAAAAGTTTTCCGAGAAACCAACTCGTATAGGCGGGATACAAAGATTAAAATGGAGACAAAAGAAACGGAGGTGTTTTTTTAATTCCCCAGCATTGAAGTAGTCATTAAGATTATCTTGTCGTCTGATATGATGAAAGACTTCATGCATTTAGCTAGTACCATTCTTGCACGTAAAAGGAAACATTTTGGGACAGTTAACAAGCTTATATTTAATACAAAAAGACCTATATTTATCATTTAATAACAATAATTTTCTTGTTCGTGAAAGTAATGTTTTGTATAAAACAAGTGTTTATTAATCAAAGAATTGGGACTGAATTTATATTTGTCGATGATTCCTTAGGCCTAGTTCACACGGGGCAAACTGGTCATGCACCCTGAGGAAACAACACACATTCATCACACTCCTTCATGTCATAATAATAGTAATGTACTATGCAATATTTCCCTATATTTCCATCTTGAAGCCCAGTTATCGGTGTGAATGCTCTTTGGAAAAATGAAATATCAATTTTTTACGTAAAAAAATTAAAAACTGAAAGTTGTGTTTAACGAGGGATTCCATGGCCAAGTATGAAAAATCGTCACTTTCGTTTAAAATTATGCCCTGAACCTACGAAAAACAGGTAAATCACTAAATACAGGGGGGGGGGGAAGTAGTTCTATTTCATGAAACGGTTTTCTCTTATTTTATTATACACGTGTCTACTCAGTGTGAAGGTCTCTGTGTTATCTAATGTATCGGTTTCATGAAACACGAAACACTGTTTCATGAATAATGTTTCTCATGTGCGCACTGGGCAATAAAGCTGTGATGGTAGAAAAATATACGGGGACAAATTTTCCCAGTCTTAGAGGATATTAAAATATTTAAAGTTTTTGGCCTGCATAGATCTTACAGATTGTCATTGAACCTCCTAGAGGAACTACTAATTAGTCGTTGTGCAGATGATAACATATTTCAGGTGAATAAGGCGAGGACTGAAAGTATTTGAAACATCTGTCAAGTTGAAACGCCCACATGGACTGGACGAGTTGTTCTTCCCACAATTCACATGCCTAGACTTAACTAGCTAGATAAGGTGCGAAGAGATGCGTCTATAGTCCAAGCTCGAGCGAGTATAGCTACAAAAAAGAACAGAATGGTGCAAAAGTTCGACTCTGATTGAAAGACAATGTTTAAATATAAAAATAACATAATACCAGGATTTAGATTTATTACAAGCATATTGCGCATAATAATAATAATAATAATAATTTGATGCGAAGTTTGGCATTGCAAATTTTCAGCAAACTTACAGTAATTTGACACATAAATCGAATACACAGTTCTTAGACGTCAGTATAATTGAGCATCGTTGAGGGTTGATGGGTTCTTAGATTTTACGATCATGTTTGGAAACATATATTCCTAAAGATATGACAAAGCGTAAGAAAGCTCAATTTTGGAGCAGAAATTTTCAACAATGGTAATTAAAAGTTCAAAATAGTTATTAATGTCTTTTCGTTTATTATGAGTTAAAATAAGGCAAAAACAGACAAAAATTAGTGAAACATAAAATATAATTGAAAAACCACTACATGTTTCGGTCCTGGTATGGACTCTCTTCAGGTTGAACTGAATTACAAAGCAATAAATTATAACAGTTTAAAGATCTAGCAATAGAGGCAAAGTATACAGTAAATAAAGATTCAAAGACAAAAGAACAAAGATGATAATAATTATTATAAATTAGCAAATTACATTTCATAAATTAAGATATTATACAACATTTAGTTGTTTTTCAATTATAATTTATGTTTCACTAATTTTTGTCTGTCGGTTTGGGCTTATTTTAACTTGTAAAAGCTCAAAATATTTCTTGGCACTGATATTAATTTAATTCAGTATAGTTTATAATTCTATAATGTATGTTGGAATTTTATTAGCAACGCCATCATCAATTTTACAAAAGGGTTAATTAAAATATCATAAATGATTTTAAATATATTATAAAACTCTTCCAATAAATAAACTAAATGTTCGGCAAATTGATGAGATCCAGCTTTTCTGTCGCAATAAATTTCATTTATCATTTTTAAATTTAGAAAATGGAAAACGTTGTCTTTGTAGATATGTGATTTCCAATGGCGCTAATTTTGAATTACAAATAAAATAATTACATTAATCTGCCTTAATATTATTTAAAAATACGTTTCAAAATTTTAAATTCTTCTATTTCTGACCTTAAGCGCTAATTGAACTTGAAAACAATTTACTGTTCATTTAACCAATGTCTTCATTTCTAACTTGTAATTTTAAATTTCTTTCTTTCAATTTTAGCCATTAAATAAGTTCGAAACCCAAATTTATGAAACCAATATTTTTTGTTCAAATTCTATACCATTATCAATCCTGGATGTTAAAAATTCTTTAATCTGGGTAAACAAATCAAACTTAATTGAATTTAACTGATTTTGTTTTCCAAATTCAATACATTCCTGGATGTTAATAATTCTTTAATATGAGAAAATAAATTTTAATACCCCTCAAATATCTTTCACTTATTTCAGTCACCTCACTTCTATGTGTCTGTTAAGATCTTCAAATTCTGCTTCATATTCTTCTGTGTTGCATTGGCCCCGTTTTTATGTAATTTTTTACTGGTAGCATGATAAGCAGGAAAGGAATTACTTTCCAGCATTAAAGTTCTTAGTGAATCATGCCGTGATGAGATGCAAAAATATGGGATCTTTCACTCATATCAAAGTTAAACCATTATCTATATATCTAAAAACCTTTGTCCCCTTTTCAATTCCCTTCATATGCGTGTTTCAGGATCACCTTCAGGTATCCTTTTAACCTTCAAAAAAAGTGCGTCAGTATGTATGTCACAGCTGTGGGTGTCCAAACTACTGGTCCGAATATGACCAAATATGCTACATGTGTTCCTCAGGGCCAAAAAGCTGCTCATGATCTTAAAACTTTTTAAATATACTGAAGCTATATGTGTGAGAAAACTGAAATACATTTTAGGTAAAAGTTTTAGTACCAAAACACGCATCGAGATTACCAAAAGGACATGCGATTTGCCTATTTCACTATATATTTTTAATTTCTCTTAGAAGCTAACTTCACAGGTAAAAGTATTAAATTAAATACACTTTAATAACAACAATACTGTATATATGTGGAAAAAAGTGAAAATGTCAACAAACCTCCGTTTTTTCACTTTTTGAATGCGTTTCTTCGGTGGTTTTTCGCCTCTGGCAAAGTTCGTACTCGACTTGAAGAAACGAATAAGGGTTTTATTATCTTTGTCTCACCGAGACAAATCAGTAAATATTTGTATTTTCAATGTTGATCAATACCTCCCTCCCCTCTCCTGAGCTACAACACAATAAAAACTCAATTGTTTTCAATTTAGGCCCGAGTAGTTCGAAATCTGAGGATTTAACAACAATTCTGAGGACACACGGTCGAATTGGATCAAAATAACACCTCTCTGTAAAAAAACCCTACCATTTTGACGATTTTTCGCCGTATACACAACTTGGGCTTGAAAATAGGTTGTATTTGACAACAGAAAAAGATTTGGGCTGATGGGAAACATAAAACGAGCGTTTCCTCTTCCCTCTAACTAAAAGTGATCCCTCTGGAGTAGAACTATGAATGCAGTGTACCCTCAGCATTATGAATGTAGTGTACAGTAATAAACCGATCTTCAATTACACTCCTGCTTTATTATTTACGTGAACCCCAGCAACGCCGGGGACTTCAGCTAGTTATTTCCTATTATCGTAGGTGCACCGTCTGTTGTAGTTGCAGTCCATTTCCCTAAGGGTACATTATTTTCCTGTTCACACTCCTGGAAAAATACCTGAATCTACTACGCAAGCGTTTTTTCTCCATGAAATCTTCAACCGCTTTGCATTACTCTTGTTGAAACTATTTACAGGTAGTTTTTTTTAGATAAGGTGTACCTTATTCGCACACTTCTGAGTATCATATTATTTATTACTGTATGCAACATCCAACCATCGTTTCATGATGTCACTCCAACGGCTTCTTACCCCTCAGTAATTAGAATATTATCGTTATACATCACATTTTTGTACAGACTCAATATAAAGACAAGCCCAGTCGCAATAACTATTTGTTTGTAGAATAAATAAAGTACATTTGCCTCAAGTATACAGTCGCTATAAACTCTGAGTGTCGCCATAAACTATATTATTATCAGCGTGCTCCAAAAACCTATTTCCTCGACGATACATTCATTGACGTTAGTAATTATAATTCATCTGACTTATCAATTGATTCTTTTTCATTCTGTGACAGCACCACATTTTATGAGCTTCCAATATTCTCTTACCGACAATTACAACAGTCCATTTTCACTTTCATTTAATCGTGAACTACTTATTTTGAACCGACTTGCGGAACCATTATTTTCTCTCTTCTTGAAGAGTACCTTCTTAGTTTGTAGCTTTGATATTGTCAACCTGCTGTGGTATAGCAGTCTTATAGCACGCACAGAGGTCACGAGTTAGAATTACGCCATGGGCATCGATATTTGAGGTCATTATGGCCATAAAACTGTGGTCAATACTAAGGGACATCCACTACGCTTATTACGTACCACTCTAAAAAAAGCCCGCATGTGGTCGGTAAGACAACGCCCTAAATCGATTGTTGCGCCAAGGAGAAGGATATATACTTCAATTTAATTAAATCCTTTACGTCTTTTATTACATAAGTCTTGAAATCCCTTCGGATATTATTCTAATGCTGCATTTTTTTCAGCTTCAACTGATCACATTTTAAGTTTCGTATAATATTTATTTTTAATCTTCCTTTAGTCAGCCTATTTTTCTTAACCTCCCTTCTATTGTGGTACGTGTTAAATTTTTCTTTTCTTTCTTTACGACTCTTCCAAGAGGCATCCAACATACTGCTTGGAATGAATAACGTACTAACCATATGTGTTTCTTTGCCGTCATTTATTCCTATCAGTGTTCGTATAAGTTGTAGACTGTATTGTGCTCCTTCCGTATTGAAAGTCTAAACATTTTATGCCAATTCACATTAATATGGCCTTTTTCCGATGCTTTATCATAAAATAGTTTACTTGTAATTAGATAATTACCACGCAGTTATAATATGATAATACTCGACTGTCTGGACGAAAGATGTGAATGTTAATATTTGAATTGGGTTTGATAACGGTTGATGGACGGTATAATTTAATATTTTATTTATAGCTCCAACATAACAGTGCGTAAATTTATATGAATTTATGCTCAGGAAAATTATAATACTCTGTTATACAATTTGAAAGTAAGACTATTTAAAACGAACCACCTCAGAGTTAGTGTAAGAAAAAATATTTCTCAACAGGTTAGTGTGGGTTATAAACAAGAAATGGAGGAGTTATAGATTACTGCAAGTACATATTAAGGATAAGTACAACCATTAACATAAAAAAACATTAATGGAATGTATTTAAATAACATAGTTTTCTCGGACTTTCAACCGGGTGAAAGTGCAGTAATTGCTCAACATTTCTAAAATGTACAATGATATCATGTTCACCTCCGTCCGGGAAACTTATTTAAGAAAAATATTAAGTAGAAAATATTAGGTCTACTCTAAAATTTAGGGGGCCGACGTTTCGGTGCTTGCTTAGCTTCTAGATCAAAAGGTGACCCTTTTCTAAACGATATTTTAACGCGTAACGAAACTTGAGTTGACCAAAAGACAAAGAATGGAATGAAAACACAACAACTCATCTGTCACAAAGAAATTCAGAAGGCAAGGATCAGCAGGAAAAGTTATGTCGGCCGTTTCTTTGGGATACCCGAGGTGTCGCACTTTGTGATTATTTGGAATGTACAGTAAACAGAGCCCACTACTCAGACATGCTGATGTACAAAGTAAATTTAGCGATGAAAGAAAATCGTCGCGGATCTTAGGGAAAATACCTGATATTACTCCACGACAATGCTCGCCCTCACACCGCCAAGAAACTACATTAGTGTATCTCCAATTTTCAACCGTTTGGTTCACTCAAGGAGGTATTACATGAAAAGAAAGTTCAGCAACAACGAGTTGGTTGGAAACTAGCTCCAACATCAAGACAAGATTTAAAAAAAGTTAATGATTGGGACAAGTGTATTAATATTCCTAGAAAATATGTTGAAAATAAATAAAAGTATAATTTTGTAAAAATACTCTGATTCTTTTCTAGATCAATTTGTCTCGTTAATTATTGAGAGTTCCTGGTAAATACAATTTTTTATCAAAGTATGAAATTCTTAATGGATGATTAAGGCAGAGAATAAGATTAAAAAATAAGATACATTTTTATTTACATAGCAAACTTTTTACCGCCGATTCTGTATAATTTTATAAATCGTCTTGATCAACAAGCATAGCCTTCCTCTTTACCAGAAAATAATAATTTTATATAATATTCTTCCATCAGATATAAGAGCAATAGTAATTAAAACTTTAACACCTTCTGTATAGTTTTTCTTCCCTTTTGTTCGTTTGTTTCATGTGCTAACTGGACCTTCTACAGAAGATCAGATTCCTCCTCGTGCAGCTTCAACAAGTGACATTTCCATCGTTTATGCGCGTGTTTCTGCTTTTTAGCGTGCGTGTAGTGTTTTCAGTCAGTTTATGTTCTGTCTTGTTTTATCTAGTTACGTATTTAAGAATTTTTTGTAGTTAATTGTATCTTAACGCTGACCACGTGTCACTCCAAATTCGGAAGGTGTAATGCAAGATGGCAGTCTGCAGTCGACTCGGTAGGCCCAGGCCCCCAATGGGCTGTAGAGCCATGGAGAAAGAAAGAAAAAAAATTGTATCTTAATTTATTTTGATTTTACAATTATTTGTTAATGTGTGGCGTATCCTATTTCCACGTTGTTGTGGTATTTAGTTCATAATTTTTAATGGGTTGGGAGAATAAATAATAATAATTTTAGAACTTTAAGATTATACTTTTAATAAGAATTAACAACAAATAAATGAAATAAAACTTTTCTCCCTGCTCCTTTAAAAATAATTAATTTCTAAATTGTATTGACTTTATTAATTGAAATAGAAAGCAAAATTCATCTGTCTCCCAGAGGATGGTAGGCTTATGTACCTTGGTCTGGTTAATTGATTTCGGCAATGGCTTCTGTGACTTTCAGTTAACGGCCTTGAATGATTTATACTACTTTACCAAACAACACGTAAGTATTGGCTGAACCATTTTTGGAATCCTTGAAGAGGTAACTTCAGGCTTTGAAGTCTGCTGCTGAATTCATCCCTTGGTTTTTCCGTCCGCTCCACAGTTTCTCTCGATCTCAACTAACTTACTCCTCAATCTTTCACGAAGTACGAAAACTATAATTTCCCCTTCTCAATTCAATTTTAGCCAATAAGAAACATTCTTACATGTGAATCCGGGGTTCACAAGTCTTCCGGAAAATGCGCAAAATGACACGCGCCAGGAGTTACTGAAACTTCTGTGGGAACGTCTGAACGTGACAAAATATTGAAACCTCAGGTTATTACCATCCGACACATATTTATAGGTATGTTGTCCGGCGGCCTCTTAATCCCTCAAATCCCTTTCAATAGATGTTTTGTCGAAAGGCAGGCCTCCCTGCTATCTCAAGTGCAACTTTCGCCGCTCGTAAAATTTAGTTAAAAATTTATCTAATTTAAATTAAAATAACAAGTAACTCCTTTAATATTTTAGAATGCCTTCAGGTTGAAATATGTACAAGCCAGCTGGAAAGTAGCTGAAATCATCATGCTACCAAAACCTGGGAAGCCACTTCATGACGTTCAATCATATAGACCGAAATCTCTATTGCCGGTTATTTCAAAATTGTTTGAGAAACTGTTTCTAAAAAGATTAAAACTGGTCATTCAGGAAAATAAGTTAATTCCAGATTACCAATTTGGGTTCAGAGAAAGACATTCTACAATAGACCAAGTGCACAGAATTACTGACATAATAGAGAAAGCCTTAGAGGACAAATGAATCTCCTCAGCTTTATTCCTAGATGTACACAAGCTTTTGATAAAGTGTGGCATGAAGGATTAATCTGGAAATTAAATAAAATGCTTCCAAGGCAGTAACCTCATATTTATCTAACAGACTATTTTGAACTAAGTAAGAAGAAGCGTACTCAGATCTAAAGAAAATACGAGCAGGAGTACCGCAGAGAAGTGTGATCGAATGTTTATTGACGAGTGATATCCCCAAATTAAAAAATGTGAAAATTGCCATCTATGGCAACGATACAGCGATACTAGCAACGGGACATAATCAGACATCGTTCAATGAATTACTGGAAAAGGCTAGTAATCCCATCTATGAGTGGACCAAAACCTGTAAAATTAAATTAAGTGAATTAAAGTCCATTCTTGTCAACTTCACTAATAAAAGAATGACTCACCCGTCATCTCTGAAAATAAATGGAACCATTGTGCAACATGAATATAAAACGAAATATTTGGGGATTACTCTGGACACAAAATTAAGGTGGAAAGAACACGTGAAAAAGAAAAGAAGAGCTAAAATACAGACAATACAGATGGCTTATTGGAAGATATTCTAGCCTGTCACTACCAAACAAATTAAAGGTATATAGTCAAATAATCAAACTTACATGACACGGCTTTGGGGTTGGGTCAAAAACAGTCACATCAAGAGTATCCAAACCCTTCAAAATAAGGTTTTACGTGCTATGGTAAATCGCATGAAACACTGCCATCCACAGAGACCTCTCCATGCCAACCATCAAGGAAGAAATAAAGAAGTCTGACTACACCAGCATGTAAACTCGGAAGTTCTTTGGCTATTGGAGAATCGCCGTAGTTACTGAATACTGAAGAGGACCAAACCTTTTGAACTCGTTTAAGTCCATTGAGGGGAAAGTGAAGTCAGAACATTATTAAAACCTAAATAGTGTCGTTGGACAAAATTTAGTACATAAGAACCTACTATTAAGGAATAATAAAAAAAGAATCGTTGGTCTTCTAGACCAGTTTTAATATGTAGAACACCAATTTAGAATGTAGGTGTACACTACAAATCCTAAGATTGGTCTGATGCAACCCTGTGCAAGCCTTATCATTTGTACATAACTACAACATCCTATATATTCACTATCTGCTTAGCTTATTCCATCCTTGGCCTCACTCTTCTCTTATTACCCCACACGCTTTCCTCTAATGCTAATTTTACAAGAGCTTTTTGTCTTGAAACGTGGCCTATTAATATATCCCTTTTCTTGGGGAAAGTCCCCCATTATTCAAACTTCCCTATTCTGCTTATAACCCTATTTTCTCAACCGAGGAGTAATGGAAATAATAAATCTAAATTCTTGTGACTAGGCACCCTTAATTTTTCGGTATGCGATATAATTTTTTGTGGAATAATTTAATTCAATGGTACATATTATTTATAAACTCAAGAAACTGAAGTTCTCTGAATATCCTAATCGCTGTATACTATTCTTAATACATTCCTCTAACCACAAGAGTCTCCTTTCAATTCGGAGCCAGTTTCTGAAATTCGTTGATTGAGGTAAATAAATAATATTGCGGATCGTGGGCGGTGCCGCGCAGCGTGGAGCGGTAGAGTGGGGCAGGGGGGTGGGGAAGGGGGGGAGAGTGTTTATGTGAGCAGCGCGGCGGTTTCTCGTTCAGTACGGCGCGCAGCCTCGGACACTGCACGTGAGTACCCGGCTGCACCTGCGTCTGCGTCTGTGCGCGTTCCGAAGTTCGGGTCAGCTGATTCAGTTAAATCGATGTGTCTTCACTAACAATTTGTCGAGGCGTCTTGGTAACGCGCTGGCTTCCGGTTTTACATCACAGGGGCTAGGTTCAAATGTACTCGATCACAGACACATCTATCACTGCTTTTTTCTCGCAAAGGCAGGGTTATCTTCCTGCGTCTGCGCTGAATCGAGTGGATCCATTGCTGAATGAGTGTATAAACTCTGCTGCTGCTCTCAACGTTTCACCACGAAAAGAAACCTTGCTTTTGAATAGAGGAACTTAGGATCTTATGTAATACAATTTACATTTTAGGCAATATTATAGCCCGATCCCCCCTTCTGAAATCGTTTTCAGATTCGAATTACACTGAGGAACAAAAAAGATTTTTTCGTTTCAGAAAGTTGGATATGTGATTCTGATAGGATATGTTTTCTTTAATTCAAATATGAAATCGGATTTTTCCCATCAGGCTAGGTTTACGAAAGACAGGCATTTATCAAACATTTCTAAATATATTGTATACAATTTTCAAACATTCTGACGCATCCAGAAAGTATGAAATGATGATTTTCTGCTATATTTCGTCTCTGGAACATCCCTCTTGATGATCCAATATTAATCGGCTAGCACTGTGGTTCCCTAACTATTTTAATTCCCAACGCCCTTTATATATCAAATATTTTGGCGACGCCCCAAATCGGAATATTGATCTATTGAATGCAATTTAATTGTAATGTTTTTATGTTAGTTAAAAAATATAATAAGAAATGGAATATTTTATTAAATTCACAAACAATTTATTGAAGGGGCATAATTTGAACAATTAATGGGATGGATGATCTTGTTGCTCACTAGACAATTTCTCAAATATCGGAATCAAAGTGGATATTGCTACTCTCTGCTCCTGATCCATCTTAATATTTGCACGATACTTTTTAATACAACGACTTCGCATGGATAGGAAGTTGTAAATGGAATTAATGTTCTTTAAGTTTTACCACAGAGCTGCAGATATGCACCCTTTAATAATACACAAAAATCAGTGAGTTCCATGTTCCCAAATTTTGTCTTATTTTTTTCTTCTTCAAAATACATAAATTTAGATGGAGTCTTGGCTCGAAACAGGTCTTGAATCCATACAAATTCGTCCATATTATTAGCGCGAAAGTATTTTTCGAGCCGTTTGATAATTTCTGATAGTAGGTCTTCAAAAACAGGTTTTATATTGCAACGCAAACGCGCTTCACGGAGATTACAGACTGGTCAAGAAGGAAAAAATTATCATTGATACCATTTTCATTAATTTTTCCATGCTGGTAAAACTGTGCAGACAAACGGCGGCAGAAGAAATATAGATATCCGGCTCGCATCTGCGCATTCAAGCGGCTTCTGAAAAGTGTACCACTAAAGTACTTTACCAAGTAATTAGATCTTGGTATCTAAAATCAAGAAAAACTATTACACAAGTTGTACTGGACTGTGTGGACTTGTTGCGGCGTTCCCCATTTCGTTATTAAGAGAGTTCCCGCGCCACATGTTTTAAATTCACGATGAGTTCTCAGAACATTGTTATGAGCTGTTAATGTATATCCATATAGAATATTTCATAAATTGAATAATAGTGTACTGTTTTTTTTGGTTAACAGGCTACATTAGGGTGATCCTGAAACAGGCAACGCCCCTTTAATAGCATAGGAAGGGAATTGAAAAGGGGGGATGCGGAAGGTAGAGCAAGGTAGCCAAGGGTTAACTAGGGCCCCCGGGCTATGGTTTAAGGATCCTACCCGGTGTTTCACCTAAAGAGATGCAGGGAAAACCCTAGAAACCTGCATCAGGTAGGTCGGGCATGGGGTACTATTCTCACGCCCTTCCGAATGACGGGAGACGAGTTTGCTGTGGGGACGCAGCATTCCCTTCTCCGTGTCTCCACCAGTTTCAGGAGGCAGTTGGCCGACTGATCCAATGGGATCAGCGGACAGCTCTTGCCATATGCCCAAGGTCTTTGACCCCGGTACATATACCTCCTAAAATAGGTGAAGGTGTCTCGGCATATGAGAACTTTGATAAAAAGTACCCAGAGAGAGTGCGAGGCATTCCCGACATGATCAGGTAAGCCCCACAGTCACTCTGGGCTGAAGCGCCTGCGAGAAATCTCCCGCAGCGCCCTAATATATAGTAGTGTACTATACAAAACATATATAATATATATTATTGTATCATAACTGACTGCGACCGTAAGTCAAAGGATTTTAATTATCCTGTGAAACCTTTTACTGGACTGAAGGAATCTAATGTTGCAATATTTTCGCGCCGCATAATTTAGAAACCAATGGGCTAGCATATTAGAATTCCATTTTCCTTGACACCACTTTTCCATAGCTAAAATCTCCTTATGAAAGTGCTCCCCCCGCTCATCGCTCACTGCGCCAAGATTTTCCAGGAAGAAATCTTGGTGGGAATGCAGGAAGTGTACCTTTAACGACATATTACTACCAATATCTTTACAAGATGTTATAAGATCGTTGACAATATTACGGTAGTGTTTGGACTTTCGATTTCCCAAAAAACTGCGTGTAACTTTTTTGAATCTTAACATGCTGGCCGGTTATTATTGTACCATCAAGAGAGATACTCCACATTCGAAAGATAGCGTAAAATCAATATTTACTCTTTTCTGCGACAGTCAGAATGTGTAGCTAAGAAAATAGAAAATATTACAGTGTTTGAAATTATGAATGGGAGTATCTCTTAAACATTGCGTTATCGAGCAAAGCTGAAATCGCATTTGGATTCAGGAGAAATGATACCATCAGAATCTCATATTTTTCTTTCTGGGACAAAAAAGTTTATTTTTTGTTCCTGAATGTAATACACAACCATTCATTATAGATTGAATTTTTTAAAAAATATGTGGGAGTTGGAGAAATGCCGAACACACGTTTGAAAACACGACAAAGAAGTACATCAAATACAAAAATTGGTAATCTTGAGACAAAAATCATGTTGACGAGCGTTATCTGTGATAACTTATTTATGGTCAAAAATAATTTACAGAAATTCAACATGTAAAAACGCGTAAAAAATAATAAAAACCAAGTGGGGGTTGGGGTGTATTATAGGTTTTGGTTTAATATGCGTGTAGGGCTTAAAATGAAGAAAATGAATAATTTTTTCCAAAAAACAAACCCACAATTAAATATAGCAAAGAAATTTAGTCAAGATACTGTCCCGTTCATTTGAACGAATCACAAATGTAAGGATGCTTTCGCTTGTTTCCGTCTTCTATGAAAAAAAGTATGAAAAAAAATTATGACCAAGATTTTGACTTTTGTAAAAGAAAATTATAGGGTTGAAAATATTTTGTCTTGGTACATTAAGTAGTGTGATTTTATGACCGATTCTATAAAATACTGATATTGCATATAAATCGTATTTTATCCTTATTTTTATTATGAAATTATAGCTTATGTTGATGAATAAACAGTATTGGGCACTTATCTCCTGAAATTTCCCCAATGAAATACGTATTTAGTAGATCAATTAACGTCTTTTTATCACAAGAATTTATTAGATTTCAATATATATTTATTCGTCTCTTCCTAATACCAGCAGTTTAACGACAGATACAATGGAGCATTCTCAGACCATTCTCAAGTAGTTTATTATACAGTATCACAGCTGGAAATCAGTACTTCAACGAAGAGAAGTCTTAATATTATTTCCCAACTATTCTATAATTCCCGAAGCTCCTCTACTGCTCGAGACGCATTCTTTATTTTAGTTGTAGTTGTATGTCACTTCTCACGTTAATAGTGGCGTCCCCCCCTTCAGGACACAATTACTTCATCTCTGCAATCACACTCAATATCTCAAGTTCTTTGAATCGTACAATAACGTATAACAATTATCATACCGTCGCCATGAAACTTCTAATCTAAACGAAAAGTATTGACCAGACGTGATTCAGAGTTAGATCACGAAAGCTCCACAAATTTGCAAAGATGTTAGCGTATTAATAAGAGAAAATTTAATCAAATAATAATGTTTTTCATGTTCACCGTTACGAGGTGATTTTGTAATATAGGGAAATAAGGATCAAGTTTCATTATTCACATATTAAAAGGTAATGCAAAAAGACGTTTCATTAACTCGCAGGATTCTGAATAATTATTCTAAACTAGCAGATTTTGTCAAATAAGGGTTTTAATCCAAACTTGTAGTTTGGCTCCCTATTAGAAAATACCCTCTTCCCTCAAAGCTTTAAGCTCTGGACAAAAGCAAAGTTTTCAGAATATGAAAAGTATGAAATTTCTAGTTACTTTGTTAGTAAGAAAGTAAACAACATACTCGTTAGTCACACGGAATTTTTTAATCGCAGAACAACAAAATCTTTGAATTTACTTTCATAAACCAACTTCCATCAGTACAACATACATATCGTGCGTAGTATTTTAATTTGTAATCAATGCCCATTAAGTATCATTAATGAAAATTTTAATGTTTGATTGAAAAATTGAAATAACTTATTGCTTTACGCCTCCTAAACGTATCAAGCAGAAACTTTTCTTGTTCTCCCTTATTACAAATTATTGCATCAGATATTCATCCATAGTTTTCAGAATATGGAACGCATGAGACTTTTAATTAATTTACTGGTTCGTTGAGGTCACAGTGAATATTTTAATCGCAGGACGACGAAATATTTTGTATTTACATAAATATATAATAGTTATTGCCAACCATTTAATCTTAACTAATATCATAAGAATATACTTGAAATAAATGCTTGTCTATGAAAACAATCTATACTAATAAATGAAATTGAGGTGTCTGTCTCAATGTTTGTCTCGAAGACTCCGGAACGGCTCAACGGACTTCAATTAAAATTTGAAAGTTTAAAAAATGAGTTTTAATTAAAGTTTCATATGTTTCATTTCGATATCTTGCAGGGTTCAAAAGATATTAACATGAAAAAGTAAAAAATACATTCTATGGGCAGGTTTCGTGGCCCATACGAGCATCGCCATCTCGAAAAAGTGATTGAGGGTTGCCTATACTGTTAATCTATAATATTATATATTTTCTTAATTATAAAAAAAATTCGCCGTAACTAACCTCCATCAGAAGTAGGATTATCCCTCCAAAATACTTATAACATTATGGACAGTTTTTTATAGTAAAATTTGATATGATTCTGACTGCATATTCTGCTGAGCTATGATGTGTTCAATGCAACTTACATTAAATCAACAAATCTCTTGTGTTCTGTGGGATATATCACATACATAAAGGAGATTCGGTAACATTCAAGTGACATGTCCAATTAAGGTTACTCTCATTTTTAGCTTCCCAGTATCAAATCATTAGAAATGGAGGATTTTGAGACATTTGATTAGTCGTTCGCTGTTATACAGAATAAATCAGATCGAATGTAATGCAATTGTATTTAGTTCTTTAATATTTCCCATTTAATACTGTCGCTTTCCGAACAATGAAAATATCAAGGTTTATCAAATATCGGTGTATATTCTGGATAAACAGTTCTTGGGATTCCACAAAGGTTGAATTCATCGCATACTGTCCTTTTGGCATGACACGTGCTCGTGACATCCAATGGAATTTAGCTATTGTCGGAATTTTGCCGCCTTTTCCAGGGTTACTAGACGTTTCCGCAGGTCCAGGGCCGAAATTGTCACGACGTTTCGATGGTGTTCTCTGCCATCTTTCACTTGTGAGTACGCCTTTGAAACGTCGTGGCTTAAGCTTAATTTAACCCGGGTGGAAGCCCAAGAACTGTTTATCCATATCAAGGTTTGTTGGCGAAACATTCTACATCTTCAAACGCGTCCGCGGTTTTTTTCATAATGATAGGATACACTAGGGTAATCCACGAAATGAAAAATGCCTTTTACTAGAATAGGAAGAGATTTGAATGGCGGAGGAAGACAGTCAAGGTCTTTCGGCATTCCCCTAACACGTAATGCAAGGAAAATCCTTGAAAGCCTGCATCAGGTACGTCGAACTCTTGGTACTGGTTATAAATAAGGTGAAATTAGCCTTCAAAAGAATCCTTTTTCTGATATAGGACGTAATGTTGCTTCACTAATCTGCTTAGCGGATTCCATTGTTGACCTCCCTCTTCTGTTCTTACCCAACACATTTCAAGCCGCAAAACGTGACCTATTAGTCTATCCTCTCTCTTAGTCAACGTCCTCTATATTGCATCCTTGCCTTACTCCTTTCTGCATTACCGCTTCGTTTTCTTGTTTTTCTATTCCATTTACTGCTGCCTGTCTTCTTTAGAGCTTATGTTTAAACATCCTTTCTCGATATTTTATTCCTGTGCTCTTCAAAATCTTTAATAGTGTGTTCTATTTCTCATTATCAAACGCTTTTTCTACATCTACAAATGCCATGAACGTAGGCCGGTTTTTCCTTATCATGTCTTCTAAAATTAACTGCAAAGTCAATATTGCTTCTCTTGTTCCTACATTATTCCTAAAACCTAATTGATCTTCTCCCAACTCGCTATCTATTTGACGTACCATTCTCCTATATACTATTTTAGTTAATATTTTGCTTGTATGAGATACTGAACTAATTGTCCTGTGCTGCTCGCATCTATCAACCCCAATCTTCTTCGGTTAGGGTATAATTGTGTTTTTACTAAAACATTCTGGTATTCTTCCTGATTCGTAGTTTTGCAATTTTTGCTGAACAGCCATGCTATTGCTTCTCCGCCGAATGATCTTATCAACTCTGCTGGAATGTTATCAATTCCTGGCAGTTTGCAATTGGTCAGGTATGCCAAACTCTGATCTTAAAAGTTTGTCCCCCAACTCTTCATCATCCATCTTCTCCTCTCCTTCTATTACTGACTGTTGTAGATTTCCACCGTGATACAGTCCTTTAGATATTCCTTCCATCTTTCTGCTTTTTCGTTTTTATCCATAATGGCTTCCTATCCGCTCTCCTGATGTTCTTGCTAATATTTTGCCTGTCTCCTAATGCTTCTTTGATTTTCCTATAACCTGGGTCTATTTTCCCTTTCACCATGAAATCTTCAACCGCTTTGTATTTCTCTTGTAGCCAAGCCTCTTCGGCTGATTTGCACTTCCTGTCTATCTCATTCTTCAAGCGTCTGTACTGACCTTTACCTTTCATATCTCGCGTTTTTATATTTACGCCTTTCATCGATCAATTTTATTATTTCTTGTGTTATCCGTGCTTTCCTATTGGTCTGAGCTTTTCTTCCTATTTTCACATCTGCTGCCCTAGTCATTTCTTCCTTCAAGAGTGCCCTTTTCTATTTTCTATTGTTTCTTTCCCCTTTCTCTATTAATATACTAATATTATATTCTCCAAAAGCCACGGTTAATATTTCGAATACGGTGCTGCGCTTTTTTCCATTTTTCTAGCAAAATTTTATATGAATTCTTTGTCTCTTTTTTAGAATACAAAACGTTCTTAATTTTTGCGACTGTGAACAGTAAACTAAACATTAAAACATAGATGCTAATTTCAACACACTTCAGGTACAATTGTGCAAACACATTTTAAAAATGTTACAAAATCCGTTTATATAAACTCGGCATCATTTAAAAATTCATGTTTTTTTAATCACACCTCATACATTATTGACACTCCTGGAAGGTGACTGTATTGAACTAAATATATTTTAATAAATAAATAACCGTCGCAGGACATAGTCCACTACGCAAATGGATACGTGGTATCCATTTAAAATTTACTTGATGAAACGTCGTGGATGTATTAAATTAATATAATATCGTTGGCTGACTAAATATACAATATCTTTTAAGTCACACGCCGAAATTTATTCCAAACAATGAATAGTTCCGAAGAAAGTAAGAACACTCTTTGCCACATACGCAAATTTCTATTATTTAACGTTGAACAGTCCTTGTGTCACTTCATTCAGGCCGAAACGTTTCCTGAATTTTAAGAGGGAAAACCTGGGAAAGTGAACTGCATACTGGAAATTTGAATAATACAGAACATGTAGCAAATGAAATACAGCCGTAGAGATTACCAGAATTGATATAATATCAATAGTTAAAAGTTTATTAGAAATGAGGAATATGTGTTATAATCATTGTCTAAGGATATGGTTGAAGGAGAATCTCTGGATATATGAACTTTAAATCTAACTGTTGATTTTGACTATAAGACTTTCTTGATTTTATGAGTCCCGCTTCTGTGTGAAAGCGAGTGTAGAGTCAGGAACTGATCTATAAACGGAAACACCTACACCGGAGAAAACATGCCCCATGGCAAAGGTGAAAACATCAACAATTTTAAGCAACAAACCTGTAATCGGCTTGTGAACTCAGCAGAACTTGTAAATTACATTTATATTTGTCAATAGTAAACGGGTGTGTTAGGACATATAGCAGTTACTTCACACTAACTGAACAACTCACTTTTACGATTATTATTCGCCAGCGAAGTGCCTTCGTTGTCTGCAGTTGTAAATTTCGCTGACAAGGCTAACGATACCTATAATTGACCAGGTCGCGACAAACATCCAATCATCGTCCAAAGAAGGTTGTATGCACTCAAAAATACAAAATACTCTCTAATCTCTATTTCAAATAAATTATATATTAATTTTTGCTTTTTCCTGAAATTTCTCAAATTGTAAATATCCTAATAATGGAGTCTCTATAGTAATTGAAACAGAGTAGTGTAGAATTGATTAAAACAAGCACATATAATATTTTATGTAAACCCTATTACCTGTATCGAAATATGTTTATTCATTTCTGGCTACTCTGTTCGTTATAGTTACCGTTCTCCCTCAATCAATTGAATCATGAATAGAACATTCTCTATAATAAAGAATGAATAATTCAATAGCTACCATTTTAAATAATAATTATTATAATAAAAAGCAGAAAATTGTTCCTGTATTTTTTTTCTAAAATGAAGCATCAGTTGCCCTCGTTTGTTATTCGTTTATCACCATTAAAATCCCATTTACTTCTCATTTAACCTATAATAGAGATCCAAAATATTAATATAAATTGTATCAATATCATTTTCAACAAACATCAAAGCTTTTACTAACTACTTAAAAGTAATTGGTTTCGGAATGCGTTATTTACGCAAACTATGCTATAAACTAAAATCATCAGTATCTAGGACCGACAACTAAGTGGCAGGCAAGGTAGCAAAAAATAGAAGCGGCAAAACCACCCGAGATAAAGCGAATAAAAATCGAAATCGTCTTGACAGATATGATTACTTCGATATTAGCATAAGAATTGCCTGACAAAATAAGTCTAGTTTCTTCACTATTAACAAAGAAAGATCAACTTGACGTTCTTTACTTCGAACTTGACCGCACGCAAATTAAAAATAGGTCTGTAAATCTAGAAGCTGATGAGGAGCGTGGGAAATGAACCTGTTAGGCGATAAATTTATTATTGGTCGGAAAATCAGTGTAGAGCACAAATCATCTCACAGATATATTAGTTTTGATAATCAGTTCATATGAACCTATGGAAGCGTTTCAGCAACTATATACATCTCCGTGAAGGGTTATTACTTGAAATGTAGCTAGCAAGTAGGGTTCTTTTATAGTTATCGACGAGTACAGAAAGTAACTGGTTAGTAAGAAGTCGGGTAGGAAGAATCAACGATCGCTGAAGGTTCAATGTGGTGGGTAAGGACGGCATGAAAAGGCAGCGTTCATAAATGCGTCAAAGAAAGACGGCGTTGTGTAAATACATTGATACTTAAAGATTGACTTAAGGGAACAGACAAAATTGGGTCAAGTCAGTCATATCAAAATGGTGACTCGGAAAACATGACTTATCAATCAATATGCCTCATTTGAAGAAAATGTTAACACTGTTGTTGTGGTATTCAGTCCAAAACTGATCTGATGCAACCCTCCATGCTAATCTATCTTGCACAAGCCTATTCATTCCGTATAACTACCTCATCCCACATCCTTCCTAGTCTGCTTAGCGTATTCCATCGTCGCCTCCTTCTTCTGTTCTAAACCCCACAAGGCTAATTTTACAAGACCATCATGTCTTAAAATGTGACCTAATAATCTATCCCTTCTCTTGGCCAACGTCCTCCATATTCTGCTTAGAACTTCCTCGTTAATGATTCTATCTACCCATCTGACTTCCTGTATTCTCCTATAGCACCACATTTCAAAGGATTCTATTATTTTCCTTTCCCCAACTCCTATCGTCCACGTCTCGCACCCATATAACGCCACGCTCCATACGAACATTTATAGCAACGATTTCCGAATATTCACATTTAAATGACCCGTAAGTAATTTCCTCTTTTTTGCAAAAGCCGTGCAAGTCTTTATGTCTACTATACTTCTCCGATCCCTAGTTATTATGCTGCCCAAGTAGCAGAATTCCTTAACTTCTGTCAAAATATCCCTTCATAATCTAACACCCTTTGTTATTTTACTGATTCCCACACCACACTCCATTACCTTGGTTTTCCCTCTATTAATCTTCATATTGAACTCTTTCTCCAGGATCAAGTTTATGCCATTTATTATGGTTTCCAGTCTTCTGACTCCCCTCATACTACAATATCATCGGAAAAGCGTGGGGATTTTATTTCTTCTCCTTGCAGTATTATTGACATGTTAACACCAAAATTGTGTGTATTCCAGTAATTTTGTATTGTTCTTTTTTCTCCTCGTACTTAAAAAGTTGTTATAACTTTCATTTAACGCAAAAAATCTGATGAATATAATTTTTTATCACTGTAGTTACGTTTTAAAATTTATGCCGATTATCATATCGCATATTTGTGTTTTTAAAGTGTAACGCAGTAGAACCCGGTCCATTTTTTCCCTATCTATGGAATGTTAAATTGCATAAATATTTCCACATGAGCATGTCGCTGGCCAGGGAGAAGGGGTTTTTCCGCGCGCTGACTTGGCGGCTCGGAATCAAAACAAAGAGACAGCGGTTGACACTTGGGCTATAAAGCTCAGACACCTCGTCGCCGGTTTCGGAATTTCCTAATCTGTCTGAGAATATGGTGACCGGGTGGCGTGTGTTTTCCAAATGTAACAAGAGATATTATTGGAGAATATCCGTCCCTGCCATCTTAGTGATAGGTGTCGCATAAATGGGGATGAAGTTTTAAAGAGGTAGGCGGAGACATTTTAGGAGATTGGCAGCAGAGTGGTGGAGAGAGGAGATTTGTGACGAGAGCAGACCAATGGCGGAGAAAGGATTAGACAGATTGGCAGTATAAAGTATGATGTGAGGATTGATAGGTGGAGGAGAGTGTGAGACGTGTTTGATGATTGGAGGAAGTAGAGTGTAGGGTGAGACATTAAAAAGTGGAGGAATGTGTAAATTACGGACTGATCCATTAGAGGAGGCAGCGGAGAGGTGTACCATGTTTTGATCAGTCGAGGAAGCAGTGAAGAAAGGTTTTAACAACGAGGGAAGAAAGAGGAAAAAGCTGAGTTTTCTCAATTCCGGCAGCACGAGAAATCGGCTTCTACTAGTAGTGAATTGAAACGAAATAAATTATTCATATTTAAATTTGAGAAGTGCATAAAGGCAGTGTGGCCTCATAGTCTCACCTCATATCACTTTTAGTTTAACCCCCATGTGGCAGTAGGGTTACTGAAGTTTAAATAATTATTAAATTCGACAGTATTTTGTTGGTAAACCGAAATCTTGAAACGTGAACAACAATCTTCCGTATTCCATTCTAAGCTAACGTTCGAAAAATAAAATGTTTGCTATTTTTAAAAGTTTATATTATGTAGAATATTTTGTATCTTCTAGTGTATTTGTAACTTCTTGAACTATAGCTAAGTTTTTCCATATTATATTATAACGTTTTGTTTTCACATTTTTGCGTGCGTTTGAATATTATAGAGGATTAAAACGAAACTCTAAAATTCGCGTAACCTAAAAACTTCCTTACTTAGTTAAGTTATAATTATAGCAGCTCTGCAGCTAGGTTTTCAGTTAAATTAGTTACTCTAAGCATTATCAGGACTTTCAATTGCTACGTTAATTACTATTTCATACAATTCAGAATAACTCTAGATTCCTCTTCTTCACGGAATCCGTAAATAATGGTTGAACCAGGTTCAACACATTCATTTTCCATAGTCAAATTCTGTTCTTCCTTTCCCTTTAACTCTTTAACACACCTGAAAGTAATATGGATTACATCACGTCTAGAATAAAAGGCATTGTATTTCTTTACGTGGAAATCTGAGTCTGCAAACTGCAACATTTATGAGGACTTTACGATTTTCTTCTTGGAGAATTACGTCAACAATGTGTTTGTATTATTATTATTATAATTCTTAGTTAAAAAATTAGTCTAGTGGTTTATTTTCTTCCACATACCTATATTCTGTGTAAAACGTAACTGGCCTTTCTAGTTATCAATTCAAAAAGGAAGCCAGATATTGGTAAACCTGCGGGTGGTGTATTTAATTCGTTGATTGCAGTATACGGGCATGTAATGGGGACACGATCTACTTTTAATTTTCCTCCTTACGCTATAATTAGCTTCTTGTTACCTACTTTACGTGTTCAGTACAGTGCGTGAATCATCGTCGACTATTCTTTTCGCTCTGCAACTGAAACACTCCGTAGATTATTACACTATTTTTAAACATTTCTCCCCTCACGGAAAACTACACTTTGACACAACTGAAATTATCTCGGAATCATACGTAATTGAGGTATATAGAAACCACGTTCAGTCTCAGAATTCAATTTCGTCAATGACGGTAGTTCAGCACTAGTTCATGATCATTCTGAAAAACATAAAATAAAAATTTATACAGATCAATAAAATGTGGATATATGTTATTCAATTTTCTGCTTAATTAATATTTTTAATATCATGACATTATGTTAAACGTAACTTTCAAAATTCTTTCAATGTACTTTAATTTTTAAGAAAACGTTTTTAATATGTCCAATAAAGTATTATTTTTATATAACCATATAAAAAGGTTTTACTTGTTCTAAAAACTGCTACTTATGCCATTAATAGAAACGGTAACTCCCATCAAATCCTTAATAAATATATTTTTATTTGAATGCTAATTTACAATCTTCAACATATGTATTGTAATGAGTAAAATGAGTACATGGTATTGGTGTGTGTATCGACCATTCCCTAGTGAACCATTGGTAATTACTTGCTGTTATGCCTTTGGATTCACGTCCGTATGCCACATTCTTCCGAGTCTTCTGATCTCTGGAGGCTTGATTATTTCTTACTAGTTTATAATGTATTTCAATGCGTTCTAAGCAGAGTTTCATCATTTCCTCGGCATATTGTATTCTTTAAATTTTGTTTTTTGATTAGACGGCTTTGTGTATCCCCATAATTGTATCCCGTAAGTCGATATTACCTTGATGATACATTTGTATATCAGTAGTTTATTTTCTGGTGATAGTATTGATCTTCATCTCATTAACCACGCCATCTCTCCGAATTTTTTATTAGTTTGCAAACGATTCATTTTGAGATGATTATTCCCGGGAAAATTTTGTTCTAGATGTAATCCCAGCACTTTACTTCATTCTTCATTGTGATCTGAACACTGTTTAAGAAAATTGGAGGGCATAATATTCGTCTTTCGGTGAATGTTTCTTGTACCGATTTTTTCTAATTTATCTTAATTTTCCATTTGTCAGTTTATTTAAATAATAGGTTCAGGCAAATTTCGCGACGCAACTGCTGGATCAGGATTTATTAATCGAACGAAGGCTTTCTCGGTGTATGTTGTTAACAAAATTTTATCGGGCATTTAACCGGGTGAGAATGCAGTGATTCCACAATGTTTCGATAGCGGACATCGCTTGCGCTACGAGTTTCATGGAAATTATAAATTTATTATTGCACTACCGTTTGTTCAGTATATAAATTTATCATTGATCTACTGTTCATACAGATTCATTTTGTTTTCGTCTGGGTTTTACGAATTTCATATATTAATTTTGGTTCTTATAAATAAATGCCTACTTTGATTTTAAATTCATTTGTTATTGTTATGTATTTTCCTTCAAATTATATTTTTCTAATACTAAATAATAGCTTAATATAAAAATGATTCATTATTAAACCCCTTCCCACCTCCGATTTATATTACAGTAGGGGTATGTAGTTTAATTTTCTGTAACTGTTTCGGAGTTGATAAACGGGCATCTTGGGTCAGTGTAATTTACAGTTTCTTCCATTTGTTCAGTCTCTTCAATGGGAATTTTTAGGTAAATCTGGTTTTCGACGTGGTTTAAACTAACCCAATCTGTTAAATTATTGATAAAAGTTGATAAATTTTATTTGTATAATGACCGTACTTATTGTTGCAACTACATTAGTATAATCTGATTGTATATCATAATTTAATTCAACTTGTAGATAATTTGTTGAAATGGTGTTGTGTGAAAAATTCCGGGAGATCAGATATTTTATTGGGTCCGTCGTCAGTAGGTTTTTTCGCCGGTTGTTAAATAATTGTAATTACTTTTGTTATGAATAATAAGAGATTCGCCTTTATTAACAGACAAATATAAAAAATGAGTGAACAAATTAAAGTGATTTAGATGGGCCAACGTTTTGGTTGGAGTTTAGCATCTTTCTCAAATTGCTCTTATAATGGCAACTAAGAAAATTTGAAACAGGAGAACACCAAAAATTAAGTGGTAAAGGACCTAAGACCTAAACCGACATATCGTAAATCTTACTAATATTAAATATTAAACGTGTCTAATATTAAAAGTTCCTGTATAATTTAAAATTTTTAATATTTTTGAGATCAACCTTTTGCGAAAATGTGGTTCTCTATGTAAAATACAAGTCCTTACAAAATCTAAACCATGCTTGGTGATCGGATTCAGTTTACTGCCTGAAAGTTTGAAATTAGCCCTATGATATTGAATTCTAATATTCGAAGTTATTTTTGTTGACCAATATAACTTGCATTTCAATCGGAACAGTCAAATAAGCTTCAGACTTAAAAAATTCAGAAATATTTTGATTTTTAAACAACCAATTCATTTGATATGACAGTGCAGCACAGTACGGAAAACAAATAATTTAATTGTGCAATTTTAAGCATGAAGCAAATAGTGGTAGTTAACTTTACGATGTGTTATTTTAGTTCTTTGGACATTTACTAATTTACCTTTCGTATTCACCTGTTTCAAATTTTTTCAGCTTTCCTTCAAGAGGCATTTGATAAATATGCTAGATTCGCATTGAAACATCCCGTCGATCTATCTAAATCTATTTAATTTCTTCACTCCGTTTTTAAGGTTTGTCTATTAAAAAGGTCGTATCTCTTGTTATTATGTACCACGGACGTTAACTTTAGCATTACCTTCGTTATTACCCCGTAATAAGTTTCTGTCTTTAGTTGTTATAAACCTGGCTACCCAGGTTGTATTTTTTTGCATTCCAGTCTTCTCCTATGATGAATTTTGATCCTATTCTTTCTAGTACCACGACGTATTCTTCTTTAGATATGGTGTACTTATGTGGGAAGTATACAGCTGAGACCGTTAGGTTCTATTTTTGCACAAACCACTGAAAACTGCATCTTAAACCGCACGGTAAGCTGACAAACTGCCGACCTCCTGTGGTCTAGTGGCTAGCGTCGCTGCCTCAACACTGATGTCCCAGATTCTAATCCTGGCATAAGCTTGGATGTTTGTGTCATCATGGTTTATACTCTTGGAGAATCCGATACGCTGACCACGAATCACGCCATATTCGAAATGTGTCATGTAGACCAAAACCCTCAATGGGAAGAAGAAGAACAACCGGACAAACTTCTACTGGCGTGATTCTTTCAGAAGTTCTGAAAGTTTTATATATTTTTCATTTAAAATGATTTGACTTGTCCTGTCTCCTCAATAGAAGATTAATGGAACCAATAAATAGAATTAGATCGAATCCCTTCTCCTTGTCATGGCTCGTTAAACACATTTTGTTATTAAAAATCCTCAAATACTCCAGTACAGCTTATCGTTTCTTTGTCCTATATTACTGGTACTATTGTTCTAGCAAAAAATCCTATGTTTTCCGTTCATTTTACGCCTCGTGTGTGTTCTGCTATTGTAAGGATTTCAATTTCTCTGATAAATTCTCTAATGAACTCTGCACCTGACGTCGCAGCTCTTTTGGGATCGGGAACAATTTTGACTTGAAAGTTGTGTTGAATTGTTTCGATGTTTTGATGTTTTGCTTGAATTCTTTTTTCAGGCGTGAGGGATCGTTGATAAACACTTCTGAGTGGGTAATGAATATTTCCCACTTAGTCTCGCCTATCCCATTCACACCTTTCCATGAATTTATGCTGCATTGTCGTAACCTTGTGCAAATCTATCCTACCTTCATTCTCATTCTCCAACTCTCCTTCAATATTCAATTATATCTTACTTAATCTATTTATTAAATAGTTTATCTGACAAATGTGTAATAAATGAGTTATATCAGCGTCTTTGTCAGTTTTTTAAATTTAAATATTACAACGTTTCGTCTCTGAGTTGAGACTTGTTCAGGTAAAAATTTAGCTGTTCCATGGAACCTCACTCCATGACTCTAAATTTTTACCTGAAGAAGTCGCAACTCAGACGAAACGTTGTAATATTTAAATTTAAAAAATGACAAAGAGGCTGATATAAATCATTTAATCTATCTATTGATTTTTCCTCTCGTTTCAAACTTTTTTTAAGACCCACTTATTCCCATTTGTATTTCTAGTTTTTCCTATGAATTCTAATGAACGTTTCTTTCATATTTATAATTGTTTCCGGCCATTTAAAAAATTACGCAGAGAATTTTATTTCCCAGTACCAAACATTTCACCGCGTTTCTTCCTTGTGGAGTGCGAATCCCAATTACGTGCCCTATCATCCGTTCGCTGCGACGGCTACAGGAAGAGAGTATATTCTTTTAAGTTTTTCAATAAATCTTGTTTGACTGCCGAGTATTCCGCTACCCATGCATTTAACTAGGGTCCTGCCTTATAATCCGTGCACTTTTCAGCTGCGTGCTCTTTAAGTTCTGAACAGATTACTTTATAAATAAACAAATCCGTTTTCAACAGAGTTAAATATTTTTAATACGCAACGTTTCAACGGAATGCCCACTATTTGGAATATAGAACCCCGAGAATTTTTATTAATAATTTACACCGGGAAGGTCCTCAGTTTTTTAAATTAATTTCTGGTAGAGCACCAGATGCAGAGTCTAGGGGCAGTTTGCGTTTTTTTGTCACTGCACTTAAAAAATGGCTGTTGCAGAGATTTTATGAGTGGACTAAAAAGTTGCCAGTTTTATTATGGTTTTCTTGATACGAATTGTCTGTTCGGGATTTTGTAAGCGCAAAAGCAAGAGGAGACAACGGCAGCAATGTGTTCATCCTCCAAGTCAAAGAGTAATTAAAAGACAGTTTTGTAAGTTACATTATAAAGCCTTCGTAAAAGCCAGTAAATACTAATGATGTGCCGAACCTCAACGATATATCTGATTCCTCCCTCCACTCATTTCACTGAAAAAAAATCCAATGGATTCCTAACAAATTCGAATTTAAAACCATTTTCACTCCTCAGAATACTCTGTGGCTATGTAAGGAGAGGAAAATATCGTACCAATCAGACAAATATGAAGTTTATTCCATTTCCTGCGAGTGTTGGCTCTCTTACGTGAATCGTGGAGGAAACACTATCCGTGCAGGAGAGCATAAGATTCACTTTTGACTGAAACGAGAAAAGACTAAATCGAAATTAGCTGAGCATTCTTGGGATTGAGGCCAGCGATTTTCCTTTGATAACACCTCCGCAGACTACACAGAACGACTAAAAAGGAAACTGAAATATTTCGGCGTCATTTCTGAACCTAGTCTACATCTCACAAAAATTTGAAATTCTAAATCAGTTGATTATACCGAAAGCGCATTTCACAATCACCTCTGTCATTCAGGACCATTATATAAAACCCCTAATTTTCAAGTACCTGGGAAGCCTACCGTTGCTTTGGAATAGAATTCAGGTTTTTTTTAAAGGAATGATCGGACTTGAGTGTCTCTGATTCCTATTCCTTTTTTAAGAAGGCGACAAGCTTTTAACTGTTCGAATTGACGGAAAATCCGAACAAAAATACTCTGCGTCATAAAGACTTGGATGAACAGTAGTGTGAATTCTTTAAGTATAGCCAATTACTTACAATTTTAAATACTCCATTTTTATTTTTATTCGTTGGCCTTTCTTCTGTTTCTGTAATCAGTCTGTCGCAATCAATAACACAGCTTATGTCACCATAGACATGTGACTCGACGCTTGGTATTGTCTGCAAGTTTGTAAAGGAAAATACGTATAACAGAGACAACACACGTGAATAGACTGACAAGATGCTGGGAAGTGCGACTGAATAAGTGGTCCGAGGTCCACAACAGCGACAATCACGTCGCCACTGAATTTGGCTGCGATTTGGCACTTTGATGCATTCTAATTTAAAGTAATGCGTTCCATTTCGGAGTCTAAATAATTGTGCGATCACAAGTGCGTGCCTAATCTAAGATGGGCCAACTATTTCTTTCCTCTGTTTCGAATGTTGATCTTGTCGTACCGCGCCCAAAATACCTCTCCATTCTGACTTCATCCTTGACTACTCACGTTCTCATATACACTGCCCTTTTTATAATGATCTTGGACTTTGTCTATCACTATTATTTTATGGTTTTATCCGCAACTTTCGACCGTTCTATCATATCTTTATCCATATATCTTACCCTTCCAAATCTTTTGTTCTCCGTTCTCGAGAAATTGTTCTGTTTTCACATATTGCCAGGATCTCCGAAGTCTCCCGAACAATACATATTTACGAAACGCACAAATGCTTACAGATACCGCAAGGATAATCTTATAAAGTGATTCCTGAAGTGAAAAATTGACAAAATGTTGTCTCTTTATCTCTGTTCATGAAACGAACACAGACCTTCCTCTTGTTTTGACGGTAATTAAATATGAATTTCTGTAAGGCTCCTCATGGTTCTTGCTCTGGGTCAATGTCCTTGAAGAAATTTTAACAGCACAATATATTTTGGAATTACTTTTATTTGAAAGGATTTATTTTTCCGTAAATTTTATCTGAGGGGCTTCTATGTCATTGCCAGGTAATTATTATTACGTGTTTCATTTCCTCCTTGCTGGCCCAATTTCCTTTCGAATTTAATTTAAACCTTGCCGCCTCTTATTCACTTCAATACTTATCGTATATTTGTCTTAACGCGACTCGGGATCGTTATAACGTTTCTCCTAACCATATTTATTTTCTTATCAGCTTTCTCCTCTAATTTAATAACACTGATCAATTTAAAAGGTTTAATCACAATGCAAAATAAATTAAGCTAACTAAAATTTTCATGGATATCTACAGTAATAAATTAAATTTACTCCATTTCTCCTAGAAATTCCGAATCGAGTACACACGTCTCAAAACCATAAATATTTAATAAGTCAATAAAATTCAGAATTATGAAACTTGTTTAAATAATGAGCATTATGAATGTCATCTACATTGACGCCTCTCCCCTTTAATAGTATTAGAATGGATTTGAAAGGAGATATGTTGAAGGTAAAGGGAGGCTGCCAAACGTTAACTAGGGAACTGGAATATAGTTTAAAGAGCCTACCGACATTCGCCTGAAAGTGGTGCAGGCCAAACCCAAAAAACAACTTCATAGTGTATGTCAGTAGAGGAGTGGGGTGGGGGAGTAACAGGCTACTTGAGGGCGATCCTGAAACAAGAAACTCCCCTTTTAATAGCATAAGAAAGGAATTTCAAAGGGGGAATGTGGAAGGTAGAGAAAGGAAGCGGAGAGTTAACTAGTTTTTTTTTTGAGTAACAGGCTACACGAGGGTGATCCTAAAACAGGGAACTCCCCTTTAATAGCCTAGGAAGGGCATTGAAAAGGGGGGATTTAGAAGGTAGAGCAAGGTAGCGAAGTGTTGACTATGGTCCTTGGGCTGTAGTTTAAGAAACCTACCCGGTGTTTCACCTAAAGAGATGTAGGGAAAACCATAGAATATCTGCATCAGGTTGGTTGGGATATTGGGTACTATTCTCACGCCCTACCGAATGACGGGAGACGAGTCTGCTGTGAGATCACAGCATTCCCTACTCCGCGCCTCCAACATTTTTACGAGACAGCTGGCCGACTGATCCAATGGGAATAGCGGACAACTCTTACCGTATGGCCAAGGGCTTCGACCCCACTACATACACCACCTAAAATAGATGAAGGTACCCCGGCATGTGAGATCCTTAAAATTAGAGAGAACTAGGCATCCCCTAAGGTAAGCCCCATTATCACTCTGTAGAGAAGTACCAGTGGGAGAACGTTTCCACAGGTATCCTCGACCTTTTTATTTTATTTTTAGGTATCAGGCTACATGAGGGTGATCCTGAAACTGGCAACTCCCCTTTAATAGCATAGGAGTGTGGATGCGGAAGGTAGAGCAAGGTAGCCAAGGGAAATTGGAACAGTTTACAACTCTTGCCGTACGCGAAACGTCAGCGAGCACAGAACATACACCTCTCTAACGTGACCTATGTGTTTCGGGTTACCAGAACCTTAATTATAAAGTTAAGGGAAACGAAGGTATGCCTGCAGGTAGTCCACAGATATTGACCTCTACTTTCTTGTAATTTTCTATCTGCGAGAGCTGACCTACGAGAAAGCTGCCCTAAAAGGATCTGTACAGATGCAACTTAGGCAATAACCACTTTAACATAATAGGAACCCCGACCTTCGTTGAGTAAGCATCACAGACAAACCAGGTGGTTCGAACTTGGCTGAATTTATAGGACCGTGGACCTGTATTTGTGGGCGTGTCTCGTAGTTGATTGTCCTAGAGCCCCGAAACTAATGCAATCGTACCCCAACTTCGTTAGCTAGTGACTAAATACCACTGCCATTAAAGTCTGCACCCAAAACTATCAACTTTCTTCTCCAAGGCGAATACCTATTACTCTCCATTACTGACTTCTCCAAAATTATTCAAGCAAACAACGCTAATACAAAGCCTCCAATCTATCAAGTTTTCCATTCACTAAAAAAAAATTTATGAACACGAACAGAACGGTCAGAAAACAGCGTATGGTTTTATACCTCTGATGGTTCTACTTTGTGCTGTTTATCCTTTATTGTTGTATCATTTATTTACATTTATTTATTTAAGAATTGAATATGACTGATATATGATATTTGATGTTTTTGTATTTTATGAACGTAGAGAATTCATGAATTGGAATATATTGAAGGCTACCTTCTATATAATAAAAAAGTATGCATGTCTGTATGTTTTCTTGCAATTCTTTATACAAATTTAAATACGTAAAGGAACTTTTGAACGCGTGTTCCTCGAAACTCGAAAAAACCACAAGACAGGACTACCACCCCTAAAGGGAAACATTGTAGGGTGTGGAAATTGAAAATATTTGAGTGGTATAAATATTTTTGGGCACATTTACTTTTGTTCATCTCCTCTGTCTTTATTTGTGCCATCCGTGTAAGGAGTCGCTGGATTTTATTATAACATTCATCATGCCGGTTAAGTTGTATTTCAAAGATAGTGCAGGGTGGATGGAAAGGGAACAACAATGTTCCACGTACAATCTTATAAGTTGGCAGGAACTTGAGCAATTTTAGTGTGAATGTTCCTTGCGACACAGAATTAACGGCATTACTTAGCACCGAATAAATACATTTTTGGCGTTAATTATTTTGATAGTAATGTAACTGGAGTATAGTTTCAACCCCAGTCGTAATATGATGGGTGCATTCATAGGAGTGTGCTTGCATATAAAATTACATATCCTCATATTTGAACCCACTATCGAAATTTTCTGTGTGAAAATTTAAAACTGAAGTGAGTTGTTATTTTTTTTAAAGTATTACTCTTTCATATAAGCATAGATAATAATGATACTAAACTCAGATTGCAAAGAAATTTAACACAAACAATTGTCGATTAGTAATTTTATGGCTCTCTTTTCTTTATCGATGATAGCAGGTGCGCCAACAGAAAGAATATCCAAAACCCAGTTGCTTCAACAAAAATATTTTTCAACATCATGTGACCTAGCTTACCTTGTTACACACTTATCAAATAAAACATTTCTTCAGTTACTTGAAATGATTCATTTACTCGACGAAAGAATACTACAAGTTAACCTGAGATTAAAATATCTGTTCATTCATCAAATGTTAAGGAAAAACATTTGAAATCTAGATACTAAATCTTTGAGCTTCGATTAACTTTTCATCTAATTTCAAATAATCGTTTTGTTTTGTTTCGTAATATCTTTTAATAATATATTCCTTACATACGCCAATGGCAAAATAAACACACTAATTTTGTGTTTTAAACCACAAAGAAATATTTTCTTCTCATTCGTTCTACTTTCGTCCCCTGTTACATTTCCTATGCCTTCATACTAAAAATAATATCGGAATTAAATATATATTTTTAGGTTTTAAATTATATTCATTTTTATTTTAGAAGTAGGGGGAACTAGTTGTGTGTGATTGGCTCCTTGATTTATCTTAGTTTTCATTTTCTTGGGTGAAAGATGACATATAAAATATCCATAAAGAAGAGTTACCCATAACCTTTACAGAAGGTAGTCAGTAGTAATTAGAATTGAAGTACAAGAAAAGAAAGCAGAAATGAAGAAAAGAGTAAGATAAGAATGCAGTCTGTCGACAATCCTATTTAACTTTTATATAGAACAGGCGATGAAGAACATTAAAAAGTAATATGAAAAAGGAATCATATTGCAAGGAGAAGAAATATAAACTCCACGGTTTGCCGATGATATTGTAGTATTAGGGGAGTCAAAAGAAGACATAATAAATGGCAGGAACGAGGATTAATAGAGGGAAAACCAAGGCGATGGAGTCTAGTATGGGAAACAGTGGAATAACAAAGGTTGTTAGATTGGGAAGGGGTATTTAGAAGGAAATTAGGAATTCTGTTACTTGGGCAGTATAATAACTAGGGATGGTAGAAATATAGTGGACATAAAAAAGCAGAGGCAGAAAGATTTAAGTAAAAAAAAGTGGAATTTACTTACGGCTAATATAAGCATGAAAACATTACTAACAGCCCCCTAGACGTTCAATATATTTTATTCAACAGTGCACAATAAAACTGGCCGTCTATATGTCGTATTGAAATATTGCGCAATATATTCAGCCAATGGAATATGAAAATGCTAGGTGGGTGCCGGGCCATTTATGAATATTTATTTATATTAACCACTATCACCTGTTTCTAAGAAAGATTTTAGAAAGTTTTTTAAATAGACGGAGATGTATATAATGGAACTGTGTGAAACTCTAATTATTTACCATTTGTAGATATTCATCATTATTCCAATGCTCGTATTTTTTTTCAATTCCTACTCCTAATTACAGAGATATCTCACTGTGATGTCCCATTCACTCCACTTTAATCTCTAGCCGTTTAACGAAGAGCGCTCAACCCAAAAGATAATCTTTAACATCAAAATTGTGTTTTAAATAACTTTGAAATTTTATTATGATGTCAAAATCATACAATTAAAAAAAATAAAACGCGCACATAACCAAGTTTATAGAAAAATATTACTTATGAAATTGATAAAAATGAGGGTCATTTCGACCGTATCCGTAGCCGGGAGGTTGTAAATACTTCAGTACATTTAATTATCATTTCGGCTGAGTGAGTCAAGAACCGGACATGAATTGCTAAATTTTATGCCTGACAAAGTCTCAAAAGGTTGACGAAACGAAAAAATTAGTAACAAAATTATATGTTGCCTTTTTATTTATTGAACGAGTGTCGTTTCTTCAATATATTGTTCAACATTATTGAACGTCTAGGGGGCACTTAGGCTCAATATTCACTAATTTTAAATTTATGGACTTCGCCGTTTTTGGCAGTTTATCATTTAAAGACCTTGCTTTGGCATGAATACACATTATAATGTCAAATAGTAATACATTTGCATTTCTATCAAGGATTTAAAAGATATCATTGCTTTCTTATATTCTTATTTGTTGTATTCCTTTTATTATCTTATTTTTAAATCACTTCGTATGAGTAGTATTGATAACAAAATATGCATATCTCCTTGCTTTATATGGTTCATTTATCACAATTCATTCCATTATATTTATTGCGATTATATTTCTTCACAAACCATAGATATGAGAGTGCACATTAATTTTTAATTGTTTAAATCTTTCCTGTAGGTCAAATCAGTTCGTATCAAAATCAAAACACTTATTTCATCATATTTGAAATTGCTGTATTTTATACCTCCAATCTGTTTGCCAATCGAATATGTTTATTTTACTGTCATAAAATTAGCAATAGTCTAATTTACACGACTTTCAGATCACTGTTCTTTGTTGATTTCATTTGTTCTAATAGTGTAAATTTATAACTCCGTCAAAAGAAACTCGGAAGAACGAATGGTAGGTGATATCAGTCTTTATTTTACACGGTTGTTTTATGTTCTAGTACTAGTGTGATTTAACTTAACCCTACTTTGTTTTCTAATTAGTTTGTCTGAGAGAAGCAGTTTAACTGACAGTGTTTGCTTATAATACGCTTTTAAAATATATGAATTTTAGGAACAGAATTAATTATCTTTTCAGTAGAACAATATTTCCTAGAAACAAAGCGCGGCCTTTACGTTATGATCGCCCTTGACCCAAAAAGAAAACAACAGACAACCTCGACCATGACTCCCTTAGTCCTTCATGCTGTAGGTAAGCAGTTGGAAAGTTCCCGTATCTGCACAACTTCTCTCCAAGCAAAGACGCCTGATCTCAGCAATTTGGGTTTGCTGGTTTCGTGGCAACATGAATGTGTTATAATTTCAAATTATTATTTAATTTTAAAAATAGAATAAATTATTTCATTAAACCTCTGCCATAGAGGCTATAAAATTTGAATTAAAGTATCATGATAGAAAAATCTCGACAATACTGGAATCGAAACCGGGACCTTCCCTTAGTAGGAATTTCTCTTTAACCACTGATTTTAGAGCTTTTTTTAAAACTTGAATTATAGTTTGCAATATTTCTGAGTTGTTTAGTTAGAGCAATGCAGCTTAGTCTACCTTTATGGATTCGTATAAAACGGCGATACTACATTTGTAGATCAAACTATCCGTACATTATTTATCGAAATTGATAACTTTTGAAACCAAACTAGGAAATCAGATTATTAATTTATTTCACTCAGTTTGAATCTGTTTCCGTATAGCACTGTTGAATGAATGTTGAACGTTATATATATATTTTTTTAATAAGCTTTACTATGTTCGCAATAACGTTGCGTTGTTGCCATGATCGTGTGCTGCAGAATGAATTTGCCAGTAAGTAAATGTCGTTTCTAAATCATAGTTTCTATCCATGCTATTTCTCTTGTTGGATGATACGCACTTGAACATCCTGGTGAACGTTGTATAACTTTATTATAGCTTCGGACTTAAACGACTTTAAAAGACATAATTACAGTTCGTTTACCTTAGAGTTCTGAACTAAATGTTGAGGAGTTCAATACGATTCAAAGAGATAGTAGAGAAACAGACCGGTGTGCTTCTTCATTGAAACAATTCACTGTGATAATTTTGATGGGAGAAAGGAAAATTCCAGTTTTACTGTACTATAGACGTCAGAGATCTACAAAGTTCAATATATATTCGTAGCTAAGAATTCTTTCCTTGCTTGTCTCAGAATCTTGATGATTATCTGTAAATAAAAAAAAGTTTCCGCAGTATCATGTCCTGCATTCACGACACTGAGATGGATAACAAAACTACTAACCTCATAATTCTGTTTAAAAAATTCGGTCAATCTTAGCAATTGACTAAAATTCTATAAAATTATAATGGTTAAAAATTTTACGTTTGGTTTGTATCACCCTTGAATAGTTTCAATTACGGAATATTACGAGGGAAACTTAAACTGAGAATTATATATCAAACAAATGCAAAAAAAAAAACGAAATCCGGATACTTTTCAACAGTAAAGTATTAATGTTATGTAATATCGTAAATTCATTGAAATTAAACTTTAAATTATTTCTTCGGGGTTTTCAATTATAAATGCGCAAAATTCAAAATACACTCATATCCTTAGATTTTCAAGAATTGTCATTTAAATACATTCGACAAATCTTGGTAATTTTCAACTAATCTATTAAATTATAGTGACTATTTGAATTCTTATCATCGTTTAATATTTCCTGGAGTTCTTATAGAAGGGCAAAAGGTGAGTTTAGATAGCTTTCTGTGAAATACTTCATGTAAAGTATTGAAATCGCGATTCTAAATAAATCGGAAATAAACTTTCGCATTTTAAAAACAATTTTTAATTTTTCACTATCGTGTGTTCCTAGTGTTAGTATTCCAGTACAGAATTTATCTCCGTAGCAGAAAATAAAAAATAGCAGCCATATAGCGCGGAAGGAAACATGCCCTGCAAAATTCAATTTTCTGACTAAGTAAAATAAATAAATAAAATTAAATCCAAATATGTCAGCAAAAAATTTAATTAACATTTAATAAATGTAATGTAATTAGTTTATCCATTTAAATAAATACGTGAAGAAGTCCGCAAAGATGGATGAAACATTGTGTATATAATAACTTGAAATGATTAGGGGGATGTGAATTACTTAGGTGCTATTTTAATATTTTAAAAATAAACTATTATGATAAAAATAAGAAAACACTTTACTTGATCGAAGAAAAATTTACATCAAAATTACATTGCCAGCAATTCTTTCTTAATTAAAACTACCAATATATTTACATAAAAAATTATACAAATAAATTTTTAAAATAAGTTTAAATAAGTCCAAAAACAGACAAAAATTAGTGAAACACAGAATATAATTTAAAAGCAACTGTTTCGGTCCTGATATGGACCCTCTTCAGGTTAAATTCTTAAAACTAACAATCATTGATCTCTAAACTCAGGCTCGTATGTTATGGGCCTTGTCATAGATCAGAATATTAAACACAAATCTACTCGGACCTGGCAGTATAGGGAATCGGCAAAAAAGCTAACAGTGTCATTTACCGTGTCAGCTTAGTGAATATTCCAGCTCATTCCTTGTTGTAATTTTCTCCTCAGAGTCTTGCAGCTATTCTTCCTGGTTCAAGAAGAATTTCCGCTCATCCTCCTCTTCTTCTTGGACTACCTGTCCAATATCTGCTTGAAATCTCTCTTGCCACAATTCCTATCATCTGTCCAGAAATCTCTCACCAAGTCTGTCTTGCCATCTCTCTCGGATCCATCCAAATCTCTCAATAATATATGTCCAAACTCTCTGCAAGCCTTTTTTAAATTCTCCTACCCACTTCCTTAGTTTATATCACCAAGTTGGCAGGGATGGATATTCACTAATAACATTTATGGTTACACTTGGGGAAATACACCAGCCTATGCCGCCAAATCTCACCAAAATTGGGAAACACCCCAGGTGCGCCGTGAATCCTGGGTTTTATTGCCCCTGGCTAAAATTCTGTCTCCTTTCTTTTGACTCCGTACCGCCAAAAGTCGGAGCAGATGTATTTGGCCGTTACAAACTAAATTTTAAATAAATTTGTTTTCTAACATATTTGGTCGTTTTTTCATTTATTTATGAAATATTCCGTATTTCCCAGTATCGTCTGTTTGAATGTTCGGTGACGTCATAAACTTTAGTATGCTTATCTATACGCAAATATTTTTAACTATACCCCCCCTCAACCCAGAGTTTTTATTAGTGATTTTAGCTGTATGTAATTAGTTTTATTGCAATATATTCACATTTTTACATTTATATAAAGAATATACAAACACACAAATTTTCGAGAATTCATAATTTTTTTATATAGCGGAAAGAAGTTAATAAAACGGGTGAACTTTACAGTAAAATATGAACATTGTGATAAATTCATTACGTTAAAGTCTGTTGAACTGACCTAAATGGAATTCCCTGAGCTGGTTTTCTTTTGTATTCAGCTGTGCTTACTGTGCTGTTGAACGCCTGATAACACACGCCATAGCGTGCCATATCATATGACAATGATAAGCCGCCGAGAAACTTGGATTATAGAATAACGGAAGGTACAAGTAATTTTCTATTTAAAAATAAAATAATTATAAAATACGGACTCATTTGTTAACATTATCACAAGTAAGATTATGAATAAATTACATATATATTGTGAGCCTGGAAAATATATGATATATTGTCCTCAATTAATTCTTAACAGTTCGACATCAACAGAATAATATAATTAAGGAGTGCTTTGGAAGTTTATTCAATGATATTGCAGTAGTATTGCTGAAGTACAAGTAGAGTCGCTGATTAAGTTTCTTTGGAAAATCTGGATTTTGATTTTTGTCCTGTTGTTGACCAACTTTATTCCACAGTGTTATTTTATTGCGTTCTAGATCCACAACAAGAACATTAAGAATATTGCAGGTGTTCACACTATGAAAATATCTCAAACTATACAAGATGTGATAAAAATGAGACTGCATTTCAGCAAATATGTTTTGTTGTGATATTCAGTCCTAAGACTAGTCTGATGCAACCCTCCATGCTAACCTATCTTGTGCAAGACTTTTCATTTCCTCATAACTAGCACACCCCACGTACTCCCTAATCTGCTTAGCATATTCCGTCATTGGCCTCCCCTTTCTGTGATTATCCCACACACTTCCTTCTAATTCTAATATTTCAAGACCATAATGTTTTTAAACGTGACCTGTTAATTTATCCCATCTCTTTGTCGAAGCCTTCCAATTTGTTCTCTCTTTCCCTATTCTCCTTACAATTTCCTGATTAGTTACGCTATCCACCCATGTGATTTTCAGCATTCTCTTATAGCACCACATTTCAAAGGCTGCTGCTCTTTCCTTTTTGTAACTCGTATCGTCCACGTTTCGCACCCATATAACGCCACACTCCATTACGAACATTTTGAACAACGTTTCTTTTTTTTTCGAAAGCCTTACTTGCTTATGCTATCTTACTCTTTATGTCTACTGTACGCCTACCCTCACTAGTCATTATGCTGCCCAAGTAGCAGAATTTTTCCCAATCTAACACCCTTTGTTATTCCACTGTTTCCCATACTACACTCGATTACCTTGGTTTTCCCTCAAATAATCCTCGTGTTGTACTCTTTCTCGAGGACCACGTTCATGCCATTTATTGTTTTCCAAGTCTTCTTCTAACTCCCCCTAATATTACATCATCATCGGCAGACCAAAGGGTTTATATTTCTTCTCCTTGTAAATTGATTCCTTTTTCATATTCCTCAGTAAATAGAAGTACAGTCGGAGATCGTTTAACCGAGTGTCAGTTATTCGAAACGTCAAATATCGGAATTCATCTTTTCTCAAACTGAATCGAAGATACTAAAAGGACGTTCATTGGCAATGTATACATACATTACTTACAGTTCGTTAAAACCTACAGGTATTTCGTAATTCTAACTGCCGGAGATTTTGTATGTTAAACCTTTGTCTTAAATAAGTCTGTTCAAGAACTGTATTTTTAACGCATTTTTGTGATGCTTGTAAATCTTATAGATTCTGTCATGCGAACTATAGACTATCCGAATTAGTTCGGATAATCGACATTCCACTATAGACACTTCGTGAAAATAATTGGGTATCTATGACAGACGCAAGAGTCCATTGCTTCGGAGGTTTTATTCGATACTTATTGCTTATTTAATAAAATAGGACCCACTTAACAAGCTGTATAACGTGTAATACTAAAACAGTTTCCCAATTCCATAATTAACTCGACTCACTTGTTCTTCCTTTAAAGATATTTAGCATAAATACCCGGAAAGTATTAAATTTTACTTCGAAAACAATGTCGCCTGTAAAAAGAAAACGGTGATAGGCGAGCGTTTAAGTGCAAAGTTAATGATGTGCTAACAATTTAACTATCAACTAACCAATTGTTCCAATAGCTGAATGGTTGGAGGTAGCCTTTTGTCCGCAAGTTAAACTCGTATTATGTAATTGAATGGTTACCAAATAACCCTCTGATTGATGCGACATGAAGCCTTAATAAAATAACTCATATCAAGGAAATAAAATTTACTTTCCCAGTGAAAAATACGAAAGCAAAATCATTACTGACTAGTACGTAGTAAGAGGGGCGGAAAATGTTAATTGGAAATATTTTGGACAGATTAGTCTTTAGGTAACCCTCCATGCTAACATATCCTGCGCAAGCCTTTTCATGTCTACATAACTACGACAGACCACATCCTCCGTAATATGCTTAGCGTATTCCATCCTTTCCCCTCTGTTCTATTCTTACAACACGCACTTCCCTCTAATGCTAATTTTACAAGATCCTCATCTCTCAAAACGTTGCCTATTAATCTATCCCATCTCTTTGTCGAAGTCCTCCAACTTGTTTTCTCTTCCCCTGTTATCTTTACAATTTCCTGATTAGTCATGCCATCCACCCATCATGATTTTCTCTTATACCACCATATTTCAAAGATTTCTACTGTTTCTTTTCTGCAACTCCTGTCGTTCTCGTTTCGCGCACTCCATACCAACATTTTTAATACTGATTTCCTAATACTCATACTTATATGAGCCGTAAGTTAATTTGCGAAAGGCTTCATTTCCTGTGCTTTCCTACTCTTTATGTTTACTATATTTTTACCATCCCTCGTTATTATACTTCCCAAGTAGCAGAATTCCTTAATCTCCTTCAAAATATCCCTTCCCAGTCTAACACCCTTTGTTATTCCACTGTGCCCCATACTACATTCCATCCCCTTGGTTTTACCTCTGTTAATCCTCATTTTTAACTCTTGAAGGATCACGTTCATGCCATTTATTATTTTTCCCAATTATCATTCTGGCTCCCCTAATACCATAATATCATTAGGAAATCGTAAGGCTTTTTATTTCTTCTCCTTGTATTTTTATTCCCTTTCCATATTCATTTTTAACTTTTCTCATTGCTTGTTTTACATGTAAATTAAACAAAATGGGTGACAGACTGCATCCTGCTATATTTTCTTGGCCTTCATTTATAATTCCTGCTGACTGTCTTTTTGTATAACTTCTGTTTCTCAATATTTTATTCCTGGCATCTTCAAAATCCTTTATAGTTTTACTGTTTAATCATGCTCAATTTTCCTGAAGAGGTATGTACTTTCTCGCGAGAGACTGACAAGATAAAAACGATCCAATTTCATAGCATAGGGAAACGGATACACTTCAATATACTTGGGAAAAGATTTTGTAATGAGAAGGTATTTGGAGTGAGTCTTTATAGGAATGTGAGGATGGCTGGTTGTAAAATACAATGGTAAAAAGTTGTAATTTTATTATTGAGGATTTTAATATTGTTCATGTTCAACTTTACTTCAAACTAATATAATTGACAAAGGGAATGAATTCGAGTATTTATATATCGTATCGTATGAATTATGAGCGTGAAGAATAAATAAAAGTGATTACATTTGTGATATAATTAAAAAAAAGATAATTAACGTTTTAATGCCTATTCGGATTATATAAGTTAACGCATCGAAATTTAGTCAAAGTGTTTGATGCGAAATTTATGTCGAGGCATTATTAGTCAGGCTTGCGAAGTTAGTCCGGGTAAAGAAAGCACGAGGCTGGCGCTCAACAGATAATCATGGAGGATTTCATCAGAAAAAAACTAATTTATTACTATATATATATGGTTGAGGAAATAATGGATAATAAGTTTAATTTAATTGCGCAAGTGAGTTTGAAGAATACAGGTTAATTAAAAAAGAATGGTGCAAATTTGAAGCGCATTTATTCTTTACAGAAATAACTTACAGAAAGGAAGAAGTTCTGAAGTTCGCATGGACATTAGTTTTGTTGGTTATAAGCACCACGTGTGACACGGCAGATGTCTAACCTAACCGATCCTTTATTTATTCATAGACGCTGAGCAACATATCCTGGGATATCAGCTCCACTTCAGCTGAGATGCGTCGTTTCAAATCATTCAGATCCGGTAGTGATGGGGGACATACACATTATCCTTCACAAATTCCCAAAGAAAGAAAACACAGGGAGTTGCATATCTATGTAGAATGTAATGCGTTTCGGTTTAAGCGCATGAACGAGCTGAAATTTGTATAATTTAAAACAGAAGGTAATTTTAGAACAGGCCACACAGTCAGATGTGCTTGATTGAGCTCTCTACTAGCTCGATACATTAATTATATTGGACTTTTTTGAAATGAGGTTCGTATCCTCTCCACTGTTTCCTTCATCGTTCGCGGACGTCCAGGACTTTTCTTAGAACATAAACATTAATTGGATTCAAATGTATCAACACATCGTGAAATGCAGTTCCAATGTGCTGGAGGATTATTGAATTTTGTTCTTAAGTGTGTCTGCATTGTTTCTACAGCCCCTGTTCGTACAAATTCCGACACACAAAACGCACGTTCCACGTTCGAGGTAGTCATTTTCTCTATTGACTAAATAAACGAAACCTAGTGCCTAGTTCTTCTAATAATTTCATGCCACTTCACTAAGGAATAAATGAGCTTTAGCTTTTCACCATTCTTTTCGAATTACCCTAAATATATGGCCGTTCAGATCAGCAGGATCTGACGTCATCACAGACGTATAAAGTGTACATAAAAACATCCTCGAAGCTACACTTGAACACGGGCCAATTAATTAGCGTTAGCGGAACGTTATATTCTGTAGCGAGAGAATCTTGGCACGTTTCTGTAGGATCGTGAGATACAGTAACACACGTAGAGGTTATAGATGTTTATTTAACAACGAAGTGCTGTACAAAGGCTCGCACTGCATAAGACTGACTCCGATTCAGAATCGAGTACAATTTTGTACATTCATGGAATATTCCAGAAACATGTAATGAATTAATTAATGATTTAACGCAACACTGGAAACGATACACGGATTACATTTTTGTACAAAAATCAAAATTATAAAAGCAATTTATTTCGATCGTTAAAAAAAAGGGGAGCAGCGTTTTATAGAATTAATGAATATACAATGAGCCGCTCCATGCCGGGAGCCACTTCTTCGACTCTCGCTCCTTGCGAAGAGTCGTTCAAATTAGGTTTATGCTCCTCCGTTATGACTCGCGTTACCCGCATATACACAGCATGTTTGTGTGTGGATGTTTATCATGGGTTTATGCTCTCATGTATGAAATTGATGATTGAGATGCGTGGGTATTGTTGGTTTTCAACTAAGCCGCTCAAATCCAACCATGGATGGAGCACACGGACAAAATGAGGGGTGAAATACAATTTACTGAATCAAGAGTAATATTAATAATCGTGTCACAGAAATATTGCTGAATCATATGTCTGAAGGTTTTGAAACAGAGCAGAGCATTTAATTTTTATGGCTCATTTCGCATCACAGCGGGAAAGAGTCGAAACGCCGTCATTCTATTGCGAAATGCTGCTCAGAGTCAGAGTCGTTCGGCCGTCTCATCATTCACGACGGAGCGGGAGTCACTGTCTGACGACAATAGACCTAAAAAAAAGTTATTCGCGCCCTAGTTCGGAGCAACAGAATAGCAGTTTCCCGGAGGGAGTCGTTTGTTTGAAATCGTCTGTGACACCGATTTCTCACAATGTAATTATATATCCATTTAAAAATATACCTGAAGAAGCTCACAAAGATGGACTAAACGTTGTATTTATAATAACTAGATGTTATTTAAAAATGTTTGTTGACATTTTGTTGATTTTGTGTCTGTGTTCCCAAATCGAGTAACCCTTACAATGAAGATAATATCCCTAAAATGGTAAAGTAGTTCCTAATAACCTTAGGTGTTGAGCGAATTAAAATAATATATATATATATGAGTGGATATGGCAATCGCCATTTTATTTCACCACTGGGTGAAGAATTCCCCATATTGGAGACACCAGTCCAAGTAAACACCAAGGCGCCAGAGAGGCGAGACATCGGGTTTCAGAACGTGTCAAAAACACCGTTTGCCTACTTAAAAATCTGATACCTGAGTCCAGTTCTTTCACCCCGGGAATTTTGGAAGGCTAGAAATTAGAGAGAGAAACCGCGGGCCAAGCTGAATTTTGATTGGAGGCTGAGGATCAGTTGATCCGCCATGCACATCATGGTGGGGTGAATGAAGGAGATTACCTTCGAGGATGGATGAGAGAAATTGGGGCAATCGGGTATGGAGATGTTGAAGGAAGAAGTATAGTGTGTCTGGTGTTTGATCCACGGTACGGCAGTCGTGGAGGAGATATTTGTCTGTTGGGAATGGCGAATTGAACAAGTAGGATGTCAGGAGAGTGCGTGCTAGTTGAGCCACGATACTAGAGAAATTAGTCAGTCAGGAACGAGCTATGAAGTAATCAGGCGGAGAGAACGAGAAATCTTGCTCGCGTAATAGAAGGATGTTCCTACAACGAGGCCAACTGCAAGCATGTGGTGTACTGTCTAAGTAATTTCCCAAAGTCCAGGGTCGAGCTCCAGAGGCGACCAGAATTCGTGGAAGACAGTCCTCAAGATACTGGCGTTGGCAAAGGACAAAACTGTTTACGATCCACAAAAAATCTGAGGTATGTTGTTGCCAACATCGAAAAGTGCGTGATGACGATTTTGTTGCTGTACGATAAGCCCATAAAAAATTATCCTTAAGTAGGAAGAGTCTTACTAAATGCAATTGAGATAGCCGTAGTTAATTTTTTTATATTGTACCCTAAAGTTTAGTAATTATTGATGTTTTTTTGTAAATAAATTTAATTTGTTTTTATTTAAGCTAAACCAATAATTAATATTGATTTAAATTATGATTCAAACCCCCTAGTTCATTATAGTACGGTGACGAATGACGTAACTGTTGAGAGCGAAGCAAGAGTGAAGGATTGCGTGTCTACGTTGCCGTCAAATACAAAACCGACAAGAGGTTCAAGGATGCGAGACAATGTCCTTTAATTACTAAAGGAAACTTTTACAATGACTGTTGAATTACAACTGGGCATAATAGATCACAATAAAAGCCTCTGCGACTTGTGGCTGCTTTCCGGCAAACGTTAATGGGAACATATACTTTTAATTTGGATAATGCTATCAACTTTTTAAAGAACCTATATTTATAAGCTACTTCCTGTAAAATATGCAAAACCGTTTATTTTTTAAATCTTAACTACACTGGAAGAATAAACATGATAAGGTCTATGAGTAGCGGGGACGTGGGAAATTAATAGCATGCCAATAAACTTATAAATAGTTTATTACTTAACTGTAGCACTCACGTTTGGCGTCACTAAGGAGCGAGGATTATATTATGAAATTATAAGAAAGCCATTTATTTAAATATAAATATCAGAATGGAAACCAAATAGGAAAATTTTTTTTTGAAATTTTTATTATTATTCAATCCATTAGTCCGCGTTTGAGGAAATAGGATACGTCAAATATAATATTACAAGATATATACAAAATTTTAAAATAAGAATTGAATGACAAAAAGAGGAAAGATAAAATTCAATCTTCAATTTTCAGTCAACGGAGGAGGCAGCAGAAGATTGTGCGTAGGTTCCCGTCGAACATGAAAAAAAAGTCAGTAGTTAAATTCTAGTAGAGTATAGTTGTAAAATAATAGGAGAATTTGATAGGACACCAGCAAACTGTTTTAGTCCTTCCTATCTACGAACTCTTTCAGTGAATAATACGCTCCATTCATTAACAGAGATTAACAACTCTTTATAAATAATTTTTGAACCTCTAAAGCTTTTATTTCTTCCGGGAGAGTATTGTATAGATTTATACCGGAATAATGAATGCTTATTTCAAAAGGCTTACTACGATGTTTTTCAGCACGGAGCTGAGAGCGATTTCTTGTGTTGTACGAATGGCTTGAACCGTTTAGAGCATAAAGATTGATGTTGCTTCATACAAATTTTAAAATTTATAGAATATACGTACAAGGTAAGGTTAAAATTCCAAGTTTGCCAAAGAAAGGCTTGCAAGTGGTTTTCCACTCCGCACCAGATACAGATACTATTCGTACGGCCCGCTTTTGTAGTTTAAAAATGCGAAGCGCGTGATGCGAATAACCCCAATTTGCAATACCGTAACACATGACAGAATGCATTGTACATCATTTTTGATGTAGCTAACACTCGTAATGTAAAGCAAATTTTGCTGAGTTTTCCCGATAGTTTTTTAATGTGGTGATTCCATTTCAAGTTATTGTCAATCAGCAGACCAAAAAAGGCGCGTGCTCTGAAATGTTTTCCAAGTTAGGAGGTAAACTGTTTGTGTTTTCTGTGAAGTTAACGATTTTGGTTTTCTCTAGGCTAAGAGAAAATTTGTTTGCAGTGAACCAAAGATTGAGACGGCACTTAGCAGTATCAACTTTCTCGCATAAAGTTTGCGAGTCGTTACCCGTGATTACCAAATTTGTGTCGTCAACGTAGAGGACTGATTTTAAGGGATCTAAATAATTAGGTAAATCTTTAATTTAATGATGAAAAGTAAAGGTCCCAAAATTGAGCCCTGAGGGACACCACAGGTAATTGTTTCCCATTCTGACAAATACTCATTTCCATCCGTGTTTTCAATCGCAACTTTTTGGCGTCTGTTTTGCAAGTTCGGTGTCAATAAAGAAAGGGGAACTCCTCGGATTCCATAGAAATCTAATTTTCTGAGTAGAATATTATGATCTACTAAATCAAACGCTTTCGAGGGATCAGCAAAAATGCCAGTCACTTTAATTAGGTCTTTCATCAAGTGCGTCATGAATACTTTGAACGAAGTCGTATGAAACCGTGTTGGTAGATTTTCCACTAATAAAACCATGTTGCGATGTGGAAATAAGTTTGAATTTTGTAAAAAAAATCGGTAATTCTCATAAGTAAAGCTTTCTCAAGAATTTTTGAGAATATTGGTAAGAGGGAAATAGGGCGATAATTGGAGATGTCTGTTGTAGAACGCTTCCTGTGTAACGGTATAATTTTCGCGTCTTTTAGAGCATCTGGAAATATACCGGAGGAAAAGCACAAGTTAATTATGAACTGCATTGGAATTACAATTTCATTACAGCAATGTTTAATGAGCTTACTGTTGATTCCGTATAAGTCACAGCATTCGAAGTTTTCAGAGATTTTATTATATTAAAAATTTCATTTTTATTGACCGGGAGTAGAAAGAAAGACTTAGTAACCGGCTTTCTGGACTTGTGCAGCATTTCGCTAAAGTTGTGCGTGTTAAGTTTCTTTATAGCTTGCTTTCCTAACATATCACGGGAAACGTTAATAAAATACGAGTTATATTCACATGCTGCTTCTTTACGTGATATAGGCTGTTCGTTCTTTATTAGTTGTATATCGTTACGATCTTTAGAATTACCGGAAGTCATTTTGATAACGTTCCATGTCGCTTTTATTTTATTTTCCCAATCAGCAATATATTTTGCATTACCTAGTTTTTATGCGGCAGTGATAACTTTTTTAGAAATATCTTTATATTTAATATAAAGTTTTTAAATTCAGTGCTAATAGTTATCTCTTTTAATTTATGAAGGCGACATACATTTTCACGAGATATCCTAATACCTTCAGTTATCCACGTATTTCGTTTAGTACGTTTCTTTTTACTTAATTTTAGTGGTGCAACAGCGTTGACGACCGACAAGAAGTAATTAATAAATTTACGAAACATATTATTTGGGTTCGACTCGTTTTCTGTGTCAGGAATTGCTCCGAGCTTAGCTTTGATTTTGTTCAAATTTAATTGACAAAGTAGTCTTCCGCGCGTATTTGTTACAGGTGGTTTGCAATGGAACAGTGTGCATAACTTGGCCCTTGTGATCTGATAATGCAGAATTAATGGTACGTACTTTGTAATTTTGGACGTCCAAGTTACATACGAGGAAGTCAATACACGTTGAGGCAATTCCGAAAACCCTAGTAGGATTACTATTAGTAACAGGTTACCCGTTACAGCACACTCAGACATTTCTTTAAGTAATAGTATATTCCTTAACTGCTCAGATATTTTAACCTGTTCAGCAAATAATAATAATAATTACGTTTTATTAAAATTATTATGTGGACTATTAAAATATGCAATGCTATTTGACCTTATCTATATTCGGATTTGATATGGACCTGGACGTTCTTCCTCTAATTGCTTTGGGGTTCTGAGCAAAATCTACAGTAGCAAAATATCCAGAGCCGACGTCATAAGTGAATTCTTTTGGCTATAATTGCAAAAAGACATTTGTGGATCTCCCACCACGTTTCTATGTTTCTCTTCAATGTTGGTTGAAGACTATTTCTCTTAACGGCTAATTTTTGAATTCTTCCCGCTTCACCAGGAATCTTTGCTCCAAAAGTAAATAAATTATTAAGGATATGTTTGATGTAATGTCTAATCGGTAAATAATTTAATTCAATAAATATTATGGATTGCTCAAAAACGTGTGTAATTATACCGTTCAAAAATTTTATACTTACTGAGTACGATGTACTCGGGCAATGCATGTTTTTTTCCTATCGGTTTCCCACTGGCGATTCGGAAACCTATAGAAATTCAAATCTGATTTTTTTATTACAGTATGGGGCCCTGAAGAACGCAGCAATTTTTTCCAAAACTTTTCCTCAAAGTTTTACTCATTTTCAAACATTAGTTTCTTTCAAAACGTCAAATGCAATGTATACCGAATGGGTACCACCCATTTACTTTCCCAATTCTCCGCCAGAGGTAGCACGAGTCGCCGTTGGTCTGGCGTATACTGTGGATTATAATATCATGTAATAAAACCACTTAATCAGTTCGTAACTCCGTTTGCATGCAACTGGAAATCATTTCTCACATCTTTTCCATACCGTCTGCATGTAAGAGATGGAGTACATTGTTTCTTGCTTACCGACCTTGAAGACTTGTCAGGCAAAACAAGCCGGGTCTCAGACCCACAACCAGCTAAACGGGATTACAAGGCAATTTTTGGTGATAGCTTTTATGAACAATGTTCTCGATGTTTCTCGACAGTTCAAATTTGTTTATAGCTTGTTTCTGAACAGATTTAACAATAAAACCCTATTCCTAGTTTCCCTCTACAATTGGAAAAGGGGCAACAACGAACAAGTGTGGACGTGTTATTTCAACTAACATCTTGAATACGAGTGAGATAGGGATTACCATAGCCCAGAATTATCCAGATAATATTTTATTTAACTTGACAATAGCATCTATGGCCAACAAATATACCAACCTTATATACATTTGCTTGTGGAATGTAATCCAACAGCGCATATTATATAGTCTGTCAGCACCATCTTAGTGCAACGGATCTCAACCGGAGGTCAGCAAGAAAATTTTAGTGGACTGCGAAAGATAATTAATTTTTTTGCTAACAATAAAAAATTGTCACAAAAGTATATGTTAGTTGATGCTTTTAGGAAGCTTTCGACACATATTGTCATTATCTCGCGCTTCTCCACGCACAAACTAACAGCCACATCTCTACTCGAACAACGTCTGATCGATAGGTGCTGTTCGACCAAATTATACTAATAGTAAAACATAAATTAATATAACGCGAGGCTGGAATTGGAATACCATATAAGGGTTTAATTTAGTCCTGTTGCAAAGACTCGCTAGACTATATGAATAAGTATATTGTAGATTAGTCTAGAAAATATATGCGTTTTAGTAATTCTTTATTTCTGAATTACTGTAATGTATTGTAAAAAATTATTGTAATATGTATAAAAAATGCCTACTTTAGACCGTTAATTATAATTAAAATTAAATAAAAAAATACTGTCATTATCATCTATTAAAAAATTGACTTCTTATAAAAGGTGTTATATTTCATTGGTGTTAAGACACATTAATTATGTCTCGTTAGGCAAGTTCACAAAGCAGCAAAACTCGGTAATAGGGGCAAATGAGAATCTGACTTTTTTAGGAAAAACACCAGGGCCTCAAATATTTCCACACTTTTAAAAAAATGTTTGGAATTAAGCGGTGATAACTATGTAAAGTCAAAACCACTTGAAAACAGATCGTTTAAAATCTGGTGTGATGAATTGGGTAGTGAACACACAGCACTTTTATTACACACTGAAGTGAGATGGGTATCCAGGGAAAGAACACTATTAACACTTTTTGAACTTCGAAGTGAGTTGGTTGATAAAACTTGCATATCTCCAATTAACTTATCATTACAAGGAATAAGTATTACAATTTATAATACAAGAGATAATATTGCAAATTTTGAAAAAAAATATAATTTTGGATTTCATCAGTTTAACTTAATGTTTTTAATTGTTTTCTTGCATTAATTGAATGAATTGAAGTTTAAAGGAGTTGAATTTTAGTAGTATTTTAGCAGTATTTTCCGAAAACTAGTAAGGACGATACCTGGGTTCTGAATCCATTTTCCGTGACCAGTAGGTTTAAGAGCAAGTAACTATGAAAATCCAATTAAGTGATTTCTGGATTACCCCAGTATTTCAAAACAAGTTATTATTATTATTACATCCGTTTTCTGCAACCTATTTAAGGGAAGCGTGATTTTCTTATCATGCTGCAAAAAAGTCAAACTGGAGAAACAGGCTTGACGCCACACCAGATTTATTAGTTTATCGTACAAATATTGTGTATGATATAAACAAGATATGCAATTCAAGTACTTAATGCTTTATTTATTCATTTTTTTGTTTGTATTATGTTACAGTTTAATTTAATTGTTTTTAAATTTTTACGAGTAAACCAAGAGTTCCGATAAAATGTCCTATTTTCCAATGTGTTTCGTGTCGGAAAAAGTTTTGGAAAGTCTGGTCCGGGAAATAAACAGTCCAGTCGAAGCCCGCATGCTGACTTATTTCTCATAATCTAGATAACATTTAATAATAAATACATTTATTTTATTATATTTAAAAAATAATTTTTCATAGGTTTTATACCCCCAGTTCTGTATAAGAAACGCGAAGGTTTTCCATTTACATTTAAGTGTTACCATAATACCGATATAATGCAAAGATAATGCTATCATAAAGTCTAATTTTACCAGCTCTGGATTATGTATACTTACATTTAGTTCTACTGTATAAGAGGTTCATACTTGGAAATATGTAGAACCATTTACGTTTACGTGAATTTGCTTATATTCTGTTTTAATTATATCCACAACGTAGTTTTCTGACTTTAAAATTCACGGTAAATAAATCAAATAATCATTTCGGTCGTAACTGTCAGGGTCTGGAGGTGGTACGCGACACTAAATTCTTCGCATGTCATTCTTCACATGTACATTCAATACTCTTTTCGGCTGAGGGAGTCAAGGAGTAAATATGATAAATTGCTAATTTTACGCCTGAGGAAGTCTCAAAAAAAGGAGACAAAACGTCGTTTTTGAATAAATAGTGATAAATTTATATGCTGACTTATTGGCCGTCTTTTTATTTATTAATTCTATCTACTTGAGGCTCGAAATATATACATGGTTTCTATTTCTGCTGCAGTTTTCACTTGATTTTCGTATATAATCTCAGTTACTTGAAGTTCTTGAAGCTATGCAGCATGCACAAAGGAAAAGAGTTATCAGTTACATCCGCCTTTATAGAAACACTTTCAGCTTATCTTCATATTCCGGTCATAATGTATTCACAAATTCTCAAATACATTGGAAAACTATTTCACCTTTGCATCTTTAGTAAGATTTTCAAAGTTACATCTATTAATCGGCATCAACAGAAAGAAACTAATTTTGCATCTTTTTACTTATTTTACCTCGTGATCTATGTCTAACCATTGCCGACCGTAGGATGTTTAATATTCTCAGTGTGGTACTATTTGAGATGATTAGTGTGTTATGACAACGTGTTATCGTCGTTTTGTAATGCAGGAATTCTTAGGGAAGAAGCTGGTTTTGTCCCCTACGTAACGGGTGAAAATAATTACATAAACTACATACACTAAACCCGGTAAGTACGAGAGCTATCCCCAGTGCTAATTCTAAGGAAATGAATTACGATTAATATTTAAATTAAATAAATTAACGACCAGTTTTTACAGACACTTTTCATTTAGTTTAAACGACGTTTCGTCTCCATTTTTTTATTTCGCTTTAAGCTTCTGTTGTAGGCAGTCAAGTTTATATTTTTACACATTTGGCTTTTTTTATTTTATCAAAATAACATTACCTGAGGAAGCCTTAAATGTGGCGACGAAACGTCGTTTAGACTAAATGACAACTGTGTCTGTAAAAGCTTATAGTTAATTTATTACATTTAATTATTGGGAAAACAAACGTTAATTGAATTACTATTGATAAATATTTAAAATTACAATATGAAAGTATATTTGGTAACATTCAGTAAATATGAGCCGCCCGAGACGCATAAATAAAATTATGTACCTCTTATTAAGTTGAGTATTTTAAATTATCCCTCAAATTATATGAGCAATAAAACTTATATAGCTTTTGAATGGACTGGTCATTATTTTGAGTTAATAAACAGTTCTGAATATCGTTGTGCGAGAATATATATATTTCGTAGTCACTTTAATTCAATTGTTTCACCAATGTTATGCATATCAGTTTCTTCTCTTAAATACTATTCTTACGAAGTGTTAATGTACAGTAATTTGTTTAATTTAAAACGAGAAGTTAGTATTGAATCTATCTATTTGAAACCTGATCGGGATCAATTGCAACTGTGCTTATTTTACTTCTACGTAATTGATTTGTTTTCCTTCTACAGAGACATAACAGATTAAACGTTTAGAACAAAATATTTACATTCAACTCCATAAACAGACGTGAAAATATTATTTCTTTCGTATGTAATGTATTGATTTTCATCTATAAAAGAAAATGCGAGTTTTCATGACTTATTCATAGAAATACTGTGTATTGTAATTCTAAAATATATTTCAACACTTTTATCTGTATATCGTTTTCTTTTTTACACTAAAGGCGACGTTTCCTAGATTTTAATATGAGTTGTTACAGGTTGTAAGATGATAAAGACAAGAAAACTTTACAATCTTAACTTTCGTTAAGTCTGGAGGTGAGTTGAATCGTTTCTGAATCATTATCTAACTTTTGGCTTACGACACTTTTAAGATTATTTTATTGTTTGAGTAAATGCTGAATCATTCGAATGCTTTGCTTTTATTATTGCAATAAGCTGTACTAGAATTTTATGAAAAGTATATTAAATAAAACTACAAAAATGATAAAACAATTATTTATTTATTTCAAGTAATAATAACAAGATATAAGATACATTAAAAACCTTTGATATGTGTGATATATATGACTATTAGTTGGCAATTAAATATTTAAAGGATCCACCACATTTAATTTTAGGTTTAGGGTTCACTTTTTGATAATATTGAAATCTGGTTCATTTGTTTTTATAAAATATATATTCCAAGTTTAATAAAAAAGCTATTTACAATATATTAAAATCATTTATGATCATTTTGTTATTAAATAAAAAATAATAATAGTTATGCGGAAATGAAAGAGCTTGCTCAAGATAGATTTGCATGGAGGGTTGCATCAGATTTTATTCCTGTGTTCTTCAAAATCCTTAATAGTGTGTTCCAGTTTCACATTATCAAACGCTTTTTGTAAATTTACAAATTCCATGTATGTTGGCCGGTTTTTTCTTATCCTGTCTTCCAAAATTGTTTCTACATTCTTCCTAAAACCAAAATGATCTTCTCCTATGTCATTCTATTTGACGTTACATCCTTCTATGTACTATTTTCGTTAATACAATGAGATACTAAAGTAATTTAATTTTAATTTATGCATAATGGCCAGGAATATTTTTTCTTCTTCTCGATTACTTTGAGCACATCGCCATCCCTCGTTTGAGCGTGACTAGTAATCCAAAGTGTCTAATTAGTTTTATTTGAAGAAATTTCACAATTGCATACTAATACGCAGCCACCCTGAATCATTTTTTATTTACCGCTGAAATTGACAGAGTAAAATATTGCCTCTAAATAAATATTTATATTAAATTTATGTTAAGCTATAAAAGTTGCTCAACTTGAACTACAACAAAAACAGCTATCTATCAAACGACTGAAATAATACGTTTTCATACTTAAAAGTGATCCGTGATGTCACTTCAACTGATTCAAATGGACGCCAACTAGGAATAATAAATTGACACGCTTCCATCCATCAAGCGAGGAGTACTTAAATCTTAGATGTGGCTTTTTTTCTCTAGATACAGTTCATCGTGGTTGTTTTCTTTTTCTAGCTGTGGCTAGTTTTAATTTGAAAATTGGTCAATTGTAAAGTTGCTAATTCAAAGCCACAGCAGGATTTATCCGGTGCGAAGCACATGCCTTTTCTGATGAAATCGCTTCAGTGATTTCAGTTTAGAATGGAAACGGAATTCGCCTCGTAATGTAAAGGCTTCTTTATGTCATTATATCTATTGTGAAGACTGACATTTGCGTTCAAGTACTTCCTTAGTACGAGTCAGAGATTTTATCTTCCGTTTTGGACACGTAATACTCTCACGGCTTTGAACTGTTTTACAGCAGCTAAATTATAGTGCATTATGGTTTTACGGTTTTAAATTATACTCAATACTCTAAGTTCAAAAACTATTATTATTTATTAAATATGTAATAAAAAGTAACATATAAAATAAAATAGACTGAAATAATTTAGAGTAAAAATAATTACTTATTGTACTAATTTAATCTACTACAAATTTTACGACTCCCCCCCTCCCCGCACACACACGATACTTCTCTGGATCCGCTACTGATTAAAGTATAAATCCTTTATCTTTCCCGATTTAATTTTAGTTTTAGGTGTTAAAATTTTTTTGTACAAAGACGGAAGTTGTAGAGATAGGAGCGTTGGCTGGGATGGATCTGTGGACGGCGCCAGCGAGTCTGTGTCTCGGTCGATTTCCTGTGGCGCCTCAACTTGCCGCTTTCTGGCCATGAAAGTGTTTTCCTCTTTCTGTGAACAATGAGTAATCTGTGTTGTACCCAACAAGTTGACGCCATACACTCAAAGGTCTGGGATTGCTCGTCCAGTCTGAAATTCTTTCGATCCGCGGGTTTCGTTTGTGTAAACTATGCATTTAGGTGAAATATCATCGCGACCTAACTCTTGTACTTTTCTCGCTTTTTTAAGTTCAAAGTGAGGATTACAATGTTGATAATGTCCACAACTGGAATCGAATGTTTTGTAAAAGTTAATTATATTCTTTAATTTGGTGGAGTTAATAAAAAATTCAAAATTTTCTAAACAAAAAATTATATTATGCGGAAATGAAAGAGCTTGCTCAAGATAGATTTGCATGGAGGGTTGCATCAGAACAAACTTAATAAGTTAACAAATAAAATAAAAGCAATTAAAATATAAAGTTGTAAATATAAGAAAAAACTAAACACAAGCTGCGCTATGGAATATCCAAGTGGCCACGTATCTGTGCCTTACATTAAGCCATAATGTAACGTTTTAATTTGGATTAAAACTTTGACAGTTAAAGATTATGACGCAGTTCACATAATTTAAAACTGCAAGGCTTACTCGTTCACACTTATCTGCTGTCGGTCACGGGATTTCTAAGACAGAAACCATTTGTTCCTGACACACGCGTCAACCCGGTCAAGGTAGCATAGGAATAGATAGATTTTTTTGTCTCTGTTAAATACTTGAATGCTTGTATACCTCACATAGCCTGTATTAGAACTGACTTATAGAGAATGAATATATTATAATATTCGTTTAATTATAATTTTATTGGCGAATATTATAATTCAATAGAAGCTGCACAGTTGGACAATATTTAATATTCATTACCTTTATTTAATGCAAGCCCCACGTTTGTATAAGCGAATTTATAATACTTATTACTCTTGGGGGTTTTATAATTTAACTTAAAATAAACAACAACGAAATAAATTAATTTAAACTCAAAATGTACAAACAAAAATTTGATTGAAGGCATTAATGTACACAAAGAAAGTGAATTAAATGAGAACTTTAAAGCATACGAAAGTCGGAAGGCTGTGTGGAACTACAGAAAATTTAAGTTAACCGACAGAAGGATGCAGCTGGTTTCTGATGGCACCACCGGGAGTCTGTTCCTGGTGAGATTTATCAGAGCGGCCCCGGGTTGTGATGATTCTGGTTTTAACAACGTCGGGACGAAATGGCTGTGACGTTCAGCTGGCTGATGAGTGGCAACACTCGAAACCTCTCTGGGTAAGGTTTTTTTTACTTCAGAGCAATTTTCTCCTGGTAAGCTATATTTAGCACATACAGGGTCATACGGATTAAAATGAAGCCAAAAAAGAAAGCGAAGCAGCATAAATTTTAAATAATCTTCATTGGTTGCATTTTTCGGAGTTGGAACCAATGGCAAAACAACCGATTGCGAGAAAATTTGTTAGCACGTGTCTCTAGTTAGTCACACAGTAGTAGATATTTCAATTAGTTATGCGTAGCTTCGTACTAGCAGAAGTAAATTTGTCTTGAATTTGACACGAATTGTCTTAAGGATCGAATCTGAGCTGTCTGAGAAAAAGGATCTCTCGCTTTTGTTCGAAAAACAAACTTCCGGTCACACCCTTAAACGTTTCTGTTGTAGACTTAGCGTGCCTCTCTTAAAATTTCCAAATAAATTTATTAATGGCCCTTTTATTAGTTTAGCCACGATTTCTCGTCTTCTTAGCGTACACTTCGCTTTTTATATGAACTCCGAGTCTACTTACTTTTCACCAATTACTTTTCTGATTTTGTCCTGTACACTTCATCGGTATACATATTTTAGCGCGTCATATAACTTTCCATTCTTTTCTCACGTCTGTTTAGTTTTACAAACATCCCCCTGCACCAGTTCCCCTTACTACCCACTTTACTTAAACACTTTTGCTTCTAGCAATATACTAGTGACCATCTGCTCCTCAGTACTTGTGAAATATCACTGAGCTGTCGTAACTTAATATTTTATTAATTGTTATCCCTTACCAACTATTCGTATAAAAAGCCGCTACATTGAAGCCACTACTTCCTGATTCGGAAGTCGACTCACAAACCACACCCCAATGACGTTGATGTTTTCTCTTTTCACAATTTTCTACAGGGTTAACGAATTCAAGCATGGCCGTTCCGTGCCACTGGTCACTTAAACTTTCTTGTGCTGTCCTTATACGCCGTGTTATATCAACTTCTCGCTTATTCCGTTATTAATACATTTGTTTTGAATATCTGCCGATCAAGCCAAGCTATCTGATAAACCGGAACGTCGTCAACTTCAACCATTCTAGATAAGCATAAAGATTAATCCTATAAGTTGATGTTTCGGAAGCATGGATGGAGTTATGTAGTGTAATATGTTAACAATTCTCGTCAAATTCCCGTTGTTTTCAAGATTTGCACGTAACTTTTTGAGTAAAAATTCTCGCCTATTTCTCGGCGTCAGCTTTTATAAAAATAATGTCTCCTATGTATTAATATTCCTAGCTTCCTCTCACATCGATCAGCATGAAATAAGTGCCATTTTCTTTTTTAAATGCGTGGTTCAATGTACTCCGACGCGCCAATTTGTTGGCGTTCAATCCCGACCAAACCCAGAGACGAACTGACAATATTTTTTAACAATTTCCTCCACTCTCCATGACTTGAAGACAATTCAAAGTCATGTAGTTCTCCTTTTTGACGAGACTATTGATTAAGAGCACAGTCCCTTCGTCCTGCTCTGCGTCTTAGACAACATAGATTTTTCATTTACTTACACTAACTCATTAGAGCTAACCAAATAACAGTTGTTTCCAAAATTTTCTAAAAATTCTCATATCACGAGTCCTGTTTTTGTTGTACTTCATTATAATTTGAATTACTTTTTCACAAACCAAATAGTTATATTATTTAATATTTCTAAATATTGAACTGATAGCATTGATGAATATTACAATATATGTGTTTGTGTGTATGAATGAGAGGGGGGAAGGGGCAGGGGAGAGAGGAAAGACTCATACGAAGTTGCATTACCTTAGGGATATATAATAAAATATTCTCAATAACCGATTATTTAAAGAGTTGCTAAACTGATTGCTGACAATTATAATGCCTCTCAAGATCAATTTAAGCTTCTGTCGATTCGCAGAAATAAAGGACAGGACATATTTATTCACATACAAATATCCGTAACCTCCTACCCCGCCCCCAGTGGTGGTAGTAGTGTCCTACACATACAGTCCTTGCTAGCTATGGGTTGCAAGGAGCGTGTGTTCAATATTTGGTCTAAATTGCTCCACGCGTTTAAATTTGTATGCGGCACGTACATACACAAAAATACTCCAAAACAGTCAATTATATATAAGGTGAAGATACTTAAACCATCTATTCCGTCTGCTTACCGTGAAATAATGTGTAAAATATATATGTATATCAACGAAAATTGAAACTAAGTGTGTGCGGCCCCGGTCTGTATATAATCAGTCTGCACTGCGGCTTATAAAACATTTTGCACATTTATAAACGAATTAAAAAGTATCATTTTTTCCTTCTTTCTGCATGACTCTGGCCTGGGTCTACCGAGCCGACTGCGGATTATCATCTTGCATGACACATTCTGAATTAGGAGTGACACGTGGTCAGCGTCTTAATCCCGGTATTCTCGACCGTGGCAACACAAACATCCAAGCCAATGCCAGGATTCGAACCCGGGACCTATGGGTTGTGAGGCAGCAACTAGAGGCTAGGTACTACACCATAGGAGGTCGGAAAAAGTATCATTACTTATGATTATATAGCTGTTAAGCGTAAGATAGCATTTTATTTAAGTAATGATTCATTTTAATTGGTTTTTTTTTTGGAATGTCGCACCGGGTAAGCGACTTTAGTTACAGGAAAATCCGTCTCGGGAACTTCAATCACAATCCTCACTCATTTTCATTGCGACTTATAAAATATTTTGCATTAATATTAAATTATTAAAAAGTAGCATTACTTAAATAAAATTTTAGTTAAATTTAAGCCTTATTTCACGCATATCAGCAACTTAATCAACTCGTTTTGCAGCTAAGTGGGGCATAATCTATCCTGTTGCAAGTTCTGTATGTCTTTAGATCGACAGAAACCTTCTCTGGGCAGAGAACTGCAATACACTAAAATTTCATGGCAATCGGATGAATAGTATAAGAACGCCTAAGGGCAAAAACCTTATAACCTTATAACGACGCCGTTATATGAAGACTGCAGCGCACAGTATACATTGCCTTCGTGTTCCGACGAACTGTTTCTAGTGAACTGAAGACCCATGTCGGATGCAGACTATACTGTACATGTTAATATTAGTAAGTTAGTTACAATACTAGTTACGCAACCATTCAATCAAAGTTAACATTAATTACAACAATAGACGACGTTTAAAAATAATCCAGGTGGGTGCGAAAATTTTGTGCACGAGTCTTAAAATATCGGTTATCTGTTGTCAAGTATGTCTTATATAATATCTTTTAATTGCATCGGCTGTTAAAAGTGAGTTAGGAAGACTAATTTTTAAGCCTGAACTGTCTCCAATTGTGGATAACAATTTTAGATAGCAACAAAGTTTCAGAAACCAAAAACCGTGGAACAGTTTTCAATTAAGTGAACAAAACCGCTCTACATGCAATTACACTAAAGTTTTGGAACATTCTACTTTTAATCCACGTTTGACGGATTGAGTCGGATATTGCCTAGAACAAAATCTTAAGCTTCTTTACCAGAATGATATGAAGCCTCGTCAAAATTAGACAGACAGCTTAAACGTGAAATTCAGCGCGACAGACGGACTAGAATTAAGATGACAGATTTCTTGTTTCTTGATTCACGAATCGTAATGATATGTTAAAACCGCTCGATTGTACTCGGTGTAAGGACAAAAGTATTATTTTATTTAGATTAATAAATGCTTTTACGCTGTAAAACTTGAATTAATAGCAACTTTAATATCAATAACTTACAACGTAAAATACGTTAAAGTTCAGAGAATCGTCTAAGACTGACATCGGATTCCTTTGACATAACGACTCAATAAAAATTAACAGCGTACAGAGTTGCTCCAACTTGTTACTAGGGGAAACAATCAAGAGATTTAAATAATCAATTCAAATGGTCACTACACAAAATATAACACTTTCAAGTCCACTAAACGCACAATCGTAATAGAATATTGCAGAGGAAATGGAGCCCCATACCCAGAATAAGCATTACGTCAAGGTCATTTTCTATCTTCAGTGTATCATGAAAGAAAGACATAAACTGCTCTAATGCGCGGGTAGACAGCTCAGCGGCCTGGAATACTTTAAAATAAAATGTACGTCACCAAGTGCTATGTAACCTAATATATAAACTCCATTCTATCATAATTGTAGGAAAGATGATACGGACTTAGTCGCCCTTCATTCATGCATTAAATGGTTCGACAAGCGGCTTTCTCAGGATTTGTAGTAGCGCCGTATATTTATTATATTTTCATAGTAGCTGCTGAAGGAGAAGTGAAACTGGCCAGTTTCGTTTATTTATATTATCTCCTGCAAGTCATTAGTTGTTCAAACATAGCCAATCAAAAGTCCTGTTCATTGGGTTTTCACAGAGCGACTCATAAATTAAACGAGAATAAAGCTCTATGTTAACCCAATCAACTCTGATTTGTTTTATTTTATTTGTATTATTACTTACTTACTTAGCTGCTATTGGGCATTTGCCCGGTGCAGCTATATACAAAGAAACACAAAAACAATTACAAAAAGTTTACACTAAGGAAAATTTTTAAGTGTAGTTTTTTATCTGAAAAAGAAAAGAAAGGTGCCACACACTGCACTTCACTTTTATCACTTCACTGATTCTACTACTCACTTAATTTTTTTAGCCTATTCCTAAACTGATTTACGCTACCCGGAAAAGTTGTCAGTATTTCAGCAGGCAAGGAATTCCAATCGCATATTGACCTATTAACAAATAAAAATTTTCCTACGTCTGTACGTTGCCCTTTCTCTTTAAATTTGAACGAGTGGTCATTTTTAGAAATATAATTCGGCGCCGAAAGATGGTTTGTTATTTCTTTCCAGACCCTGTGGTTCACCCTTATAAGCTTTATATATTGCGCCCAACCTGGCATGTTTCCTTCTATTACTGAGCTTCTAAATTCTCGTGACGCGAATCGACCCCCAAACATTTTTTCAGTCCGTTTTTATATTTTTTCCCGACGCTAGAGTGTGTTCATTTCAGTATGGATCCCAGCACGTTACCCCATATTCTACAATTGGCCTGACCAGCGTTTTGTAAGCAGAAATCTTGGTTTTTCTCGTGCTTTTCCTCAAGACCATGTTTACAAAGTGAAGCAGCAGCAGCGCCTTTACCTCGCTCACCTCATTACCCCAATTTAAATCTTTACTAATCGTGATCCCAAGATATTTACAGTTATTTGATTCTGTTACAACTTCGTTCCCCATTTTATATCTAGTGGGAGGGACATTTCTCTTTTTTGTAAAAACTACTGCCTTACTCTTCGTTGCGTTCTAACTGGCCATTGGTAAATTTTGTCCAAATCAGTCTGCAGAATCTGTGCATCCTCAACGTTTACGATTTCCCTATAAACCATGCAATCATCGGCAAAAAGTTTGATCTCTGATTTTATACTGATTGTTAAATCATTTATGGATGCAAGGAACATGATGACACTTTCCTGCGGGACCCTGACGTGATTTTCACCGAGTCGGACAATTTGTCATTCACGCGAACTCTGAGTGAACGATCTTTTAAAAATTCCCGAATCCACTTCAGTACCCGAAAATCTATACCAGTATTTTTTAACTTACTTAATAATAGATCATGCGGCACGACGTCGAAGGCTGCCATTTGCCAGTTGGCTCTCACAAGAGAATCCAGGTCTGAAGCCATGTTGTCCACTGTAAATCCCCCTTTCTTCCCAGTGCTTATGCAAATATTCAGCTATCAAGAGTTCAAATACCGCGTGTGTAAATACATTGTGCTCTCAACTGAATATGAATTATTTTCACACTTAAACGTTCGTAAACAACAAAGTAATGAAGAAAAGTCACTCACCCAATGTCACAAGAAATCAGGCAAGCTAATATAAGTGTCCTATGTTCATGTCAATGGATTTAAAAAACCAGTTCCGAATGACGTGAACGTCACGCCATCCGAGCTGAAGAGAAAAGAACAATTTATGAGGTGATTTATAATATTTTCTGATGTTTAAATTGTCAATATCTAAAAGAAAGATATTAAGGTTACAGATTTTATTCGCAGATAACTTTATTTTCTATTATCTCAATTAATTTTTTCTAGCTGCAGTGATTCCGCACAAATCACTGACGCTAACCCTGTTTTATCTGCTATTTTTTCAAGCTATTTTTAAGAACGTCTAATAGTATTGTGATTCTTAATCCTTTTACTTAATTCCACTAATGAACATAATTCCTCGAACAGAAATTAAGGTTGAAATAAATACCATTCTTTAATGGAAGACATGCTTAACTATCAAATTCGGAGTACAATTGGAATTATCACACAAGTTACGACTGCTTGATGCACGAATTTGATATGATCGAATTGTAGTTTCATGATGTCAGTACAATAAACGAGTCACGCGTATTTGGGAGACGAAGAACAATAGAGGGGGCTGGGAAATCCTTAGCAACGTCCAACGCTTACGTCAACCCTTGTCCCGAACGTGAGCTCTGATATGCAGTAATTGCCACTTCGTGACCATTTTATCAAAATACTGACCATCGTACAGTTTCCTATATGCAACTTTGGGGTTCTAATACATTCCGTCTTTTTACAGACAACACTATAATAATAGCTATATTTGTCTATCAATTGAATCCATCAATAAATAAACCGGCTAATATGTCAAAAACAATTTAATAAAATAAGAATAGCACAACTTTCGTTCCTTTTCTTGAAACATCCCCGAAACCGCTGGTAAAAAATTTGGAATTCATTAATTCTATAAATATTTACAAATATATAATAAAAATATGTTAACAATGAATGTATAAAAAACAAATAAATTACCATTTCCTGTAATTTAAATATGTAATTAAATTGATAATAAAATAATAATTACTATATATAATATATGCTAAAAAATAACGGGAATTTTATAATTTAGCGAGCTTTATAAATCCGATTTACAAAAAAATATTTCTATTTTGTCGGTAGAAATGTTCCTGAATTATGCGATTTTGCAATTTTGAATGTCGAAAAGGTAAAGCGTGTTTTCGTGTGCTCGGCGACTTTTGCTCTCAATTGATCTTATAAATTGATCAAAGAATTTGTATAAAATTTTGCTTTAAAATAGAATAAAGTGCAGCACCGTATTCGAAATGTTAACCGTACCGTTTGTCGAATCTAGGAGAGGATCGTGAACAAAGAGCATTATAATAAAATAGAGAAGCTCGGAGCGCGATTGCTTCCACCATTTAGTGAAAACCATAAACAACAATGTAAAATCAGTGGTGTTGGAATCCCGTAATATGTTTCTTGAAGCTTGAAAATAGAAATTAAAGTGAATTATTTATTTTCACAATAACTATTTTTAAATATGTAATGTACATATATAAATTTATACGGAAGGTTAACAAAAGTGGCTATGTTTTAAAATCAATATTACCAGTATCATGCTAAGTCATATCTACATATTTCTTATGGAGAAGATAAAAATAAATATTTATTTTATTCCGATATGTTTCAGGAGAATATAGTGTTTTTATCTTGTATCTAAATTATCATAATAAAATATTTACAATATCCTTGGACCGAATGGAGTGTAAAAATGAAACACCACCTCATTATTTTATTTACGTTATTTTAATTTCATTATTCTCAATACTTTACGTTTTTTTAAACAAAATATAATATTTATTTAAACTTTTGATAAGATTTTATGTCATTCCCATAGATTTTCTATAAAAGTAAATAAATCCACAATTTTTCTCGTGTCACAAAATAATAATTTATAAGATATTAAGTTGTTATTTTTCAATCCAAAACTTAGTGCATATAATTACAGTAAACCACCAGTAAATCCACCAATTTATATATAATTGGTAATTGCGTGAGACAGTTTCAACAAAAATTGGTACACGATCCAGGAACAAGCACTGTGGAAGTAAGACTGCTTTCTGTGGGTGGTGTGAAAGGGGATTGTTTTTCTTTTTTATATAAAAAACCGCATCAACAGCTAAGGTCATAGGGACTACTTTACCATTTTGGGGATCTTATCTTTATTGTAAGGGTTACTCGTTTTGGAACACAAAGACGAACACAGTCCCTTGCAAGTAATCGAACCAGGGACATCTGTAGTACGAGGCAGTGACGCTAGCCACTAGACCTTAGAGGCTGGCCAATTGTATTTAAAATGTGCGAAAACGCCCTACATTGGTGTCGAATTAGTGACTAATATCAGTCCGTAATAGCAAAATGGGGTGGTGATAGGAAGTTATTACAGCATTTATAAAACTATATATCTAAGAGAAAATTCTGTGTATAATTTTCACGTTCCTAAATGTACCGAGCTTATTTGTATGTCCTGATGTTCTGGGATGTTTAGGACTTATGTTACATCTATTTTATGGAATCTCCTAAAGTTCCTTAGAATTAACATCAGCGAAGACCAAAACTGGTTATTCGACTTTTTAATGTCGGTGGTTCTCCCATCTCTTATAAGGACAGCCCAAGCTTTCCCCCTGCTCGGCGTGTCTCACCCCAATATTGTTTGATTACGAATCATAAATTCTTGTGTACAAACATGCGTTGACGTTATGTTAGTGAACGAAACTTTCCCGGTGTAGTTCCTGCAGAAATACTTCTCGGGTTTCCACTCTGGTACAGCTGCGATTAAGACTCGACGTTTCGACGAGCACGTGCTCTTTCGTCACCTTCTGGCAAAGTCCATTGTAATTTAAGTTTGTAAAACACATAACCAAACTAAACTCGCCAATTTAAAATTAAGCTACATTAAAGAAATGGAAATTCTTCAGTGGAAGCCCAGTAAAGCATATAGTTAATTTTAGAAGAAAGACATGAATGGAAAAATGTCAACCGGACCAGGGAATCGAACCCAGGGCCACGTGCTCTACCAACTGAGCTAATCCGAGTCGACGTCCAAGGACCGATCCAACATATCTCCATTCCCTGGCATGTCACAAGTAGTGTATGAAAAACACTTTGTCACCATTAGGAAGTTAACTTTCACTTAACTGTTCCGAAATGTCATAATTAAACTCAACTACCATAGCTTCGGAATCGACACCAATCAATCTCGGTCGCATTCGCATGACCTTTGTCTCCCCTTTACCCTCCATCCCTATAGGTGTTTTTCACGCCGTTAGGGGTTAAATCAGACACTAAACACATCGAGAGTGACACTATGAATTTGCGAGAAACCATAAACATTTTATTCAACGCCAAAATAGGCCGTCTTTGAATATTTAAAAACGTTAACCCTTCATCCCCAACTAAAGGGTATCACTTCATCGGAGTATTCATCAATCCGCAGTAATTGTTCCTGGATCGTAAATAACGCGTGGGCCAAGTTTGGTTGATATTGTTTCTCACATAAATTTGTAAATTAAATTTCAATTATAATGATGTATAATAAGATAGCCAACATATTAAACATTATATATTAAATTAAGCAATAATTCGTAAAATGCACCTTTTGGGAAAATGATTCATCGAGCAGGTGTCTGTCGGACAAACAAATGACCGAAGCCCGTTGTTTCAATAGAGCTGTCTTAAAAGTAAATCTCTCTAAAAATATAATTCCGGATTTCCCACAGATTTTTTAAAAAGTTTTATTCAAACTGAATAAATTTTAGCACGTTTCTGCTTCACTTAATACTATCTAGGAATTCTCCATTAGAGATTCTAACCATCATAGTATTAGTAAGTTTGTTTGTGTCTCATAAATTCACGTAAATGGTTCTATCGTGACGTATCATTAATCACTTTACCACCCAATAAAATATATTAATTTTAAAATTGTTTAAATTATAGCTTTTGTCAGTTAATATCAAATCACAAATACGTATTCAGTCTTTTAACCTCATTTCGGGCTAAAAATATTTATTTTGTTGGAAAAATAAACAAATTATCAGATATTCCAAATATTTATAGCCAGCGAATTCTGTAATGAAAATTATTTGGTGGGGTGAATTTAATTTATATTTAATAATTATTATAATATAATGGGCTCAATTAATGATAGAATTTTTAAATATGAAAAGATAAAACAAGATTAACTTTAAGATTATGAATTTAATAATATAAAATAATTAAACATGAGCATCGATGGTAGATACAAATGATTAAAGAAAATATTACTAAAAAACAATAAGTTTGCATTGAGTTTTTAAAATCATGGTACTCTGTGGGATGAACTGAGATGCAATTTAATTTCTAAAGGCAATACGCCTGGCTGATGTGAACTCATATTTAATGCAATTGCACGATAACCGCGAAGTTTCTGCATCTGCATTCTGGTCTGCGTTGATGATGATGATGGCTACATCGGCGGATGACCTCTGTTCATCACCGTCCGGGCTGAATCTCGTGGACGCGTGGACAAATCTGGCGGAGACTCCCTTATCTCCTTCCGGCGGCTAACAGTTTAGTTTTTCGGTCGACATTTGCCTTCTCTCAGCGGCTAACAATTTAACTTTTGCATCAACTCCTTTAAGTCTACAAACATCTTCTGTTCTTCTCCGAAATACCTTCCAATCCGCCAATGCACTGTAACCCTCAAGGAACTTCTATTGGCTTTCTCTTTAACAATTGCATCCAATAGGAAATTGGTGTATGGGATGGTTGGACAAAAAATTTAATACTTTTCCGGAATAAGTCGGTTTTCAGAACCAATTTGTTTCAATAGTTCCATTATTGTGGATGAAATCAGCATCTAAAAAGTTGATTTGATTATTGGTTTCCAATTCATGCGTGAACTGAAGTTTGTAATGGTATTCATTAAAAATTTTGATGACATTTACAGAGTAAGGTTCACCAAAAGAAAGCTATGGTATATAATCTCATAGGTAAAGCTCTTTTACTATCCAACCCTAAATTTCATAAAGAAAACATCGGAACAGTAAAAAAACATTTTAATCAATAATGCATATCCTCCAAAGTTTATTAACAAATATATATATATCTAAAATATTATCCGAACTATAATACAGACATCGGAACAATAGTGTCAACGAGATCCCAAATAAGGAAGAGAGCAAGGGCTTGTACAGTGTGTTGCCATATTATGGTTACGTAAGTGAAAAATTAAATTGAATGTTAACGAATTTCGGCTTCAAAATTATATACAAAATTAATAATAATCTTAGGGGCATTATTAAAAAACGGAAAAAGAAAATTGATAAAGAAAAGCAACATTGTTATTTACCAAATTAACTGTTCCAAACAAAATTGCAAGAAATCTTACATAGGACAGACTAAACGGGCTTTGGAAACGAGACTAAAAGAACACAGAAATAATTATGAAACTTGAAAACATAATGTGATCACAACACATAGACTCGAGGGAAATCATGATTTCAATTGGAATGACGTTAAAATTTTTGACATAGAATCAAATTTATACAAACGCAATTTATCGGAAACAAATGAGAACACCATTAACTCTCAGAATGACGCCATTAAATTACGCAATGTTTATAATACGTTATTTTCTTAAATTACTATATTATTATTTTAGTAAAAATATAGTGTTTTATCTTTCCTAACTGTATTATTATATGAAGTAATAAATTTTTAATAACCTTTTTATAACATTTAGGTATTAGGTATAAAATTCTTTCCATCTAAAGTTGCTTTAAATACTCACTGAGGCTCGGATTCTTGTTTTTTGATTACTTTTCAAGGTCACAGCTGGGACATAGTAAATCATTGTTTCGCCACAACTGAGCCAGTGTTAAAATGTCGCATAGCCTCGGAGAGACGTTTTTCAAAATTTGTACAAAATTGTGGTTATGTGCGTAATATTGTGATATCTAGAGTGTGATAATTGATTTATTGCTCTCATTTGATATACCTCTTTTTTAGTTATATATTAGTACTACAAAATATGTAAATTGTTTTGTTTTTTTCATGTCAACACGTGGTTTATTGATGTTTCTCCACAGGATAATAACCTGAAGGAGGTACAAATAAGTACCGAAACGTTGTTTTTCCTCTTTGGAAATTGTTACAAATAAAAATAAAGTCTGAAATTGGTCGTAAACTTTTACTTATTATTACAAAATCAAACGTTAAAATACAACCTAACTTTTTATTGGTTTCTTCTCTGATATCATTCTCTCTGATTTGCTTCTCATTTGCCTTTCTCTCTTTTTTACTCAGAGAATGGAATACCCGAAAAACCTGAATAATGATATTGCTTATCTTGAGACGGAATTGTATTCTCAATGGCCGCATCAAAGTATTTTTTTTTTGGTTAACAGGCTACATGACGGTGATCCTGAAACAGACAACTCCCCTTTAATAGCATAGGAAGGGAATTGAAAAGGGGGGATGCGGAAGGTAGAGCAAGGTAGCCAAGGGTTATCTAGGGCCCCCGGGCTATGGTTTAAGGATCCTACCCGGTGTTTCACCTAAAGAGGTGCAGGGAAAACCCTAGAAAACCTGAATCAGGTAGGTTGGGCATTGGGTAGTATTCTCTCGCCCTTCCGAATGACGGGAGACGAGTTTGCTGTGGGGACGCAGCTTTCTCTTCTCCGTGTCTCCACTAGTTTCAGGAGGCAGTTGGTAATTTTTCACATATTATTTCTCTTTTTCAAGTTTTCTTTTGACTACTGGAAATGTTACATATCTTAGTATATTCTTGTCTGTGAGTACTTTTATTTAATTGCGGAAAATATTTTTGATTATTGTTGACAGTTTGTTTGTATATAAATAAATGTTTACACGAAACACAAAATAAATCAAACACCCTTATTCGCAATCTCAAAAAATTATCTCCATTTACTTTTTTTAAATTTATGATTTATAAAGTAAATTGCATTTACGCGGAGCCGAAATAGGAAATGAACAGCAATGTGGAATGTCATTGACCAGTTGGATTCTTTGAGGTTGAAAGGAGTCTTTTTCTGTACACTTCTCTGATACGGGCAAAAATATGGCGACAAGACACGTTTAGATGCACTCAGCAGCTTGTCAGTACAGGAAGCAAACCTGTTGGAGAAGACAAATTGGACTCCATCTAACTGAAGTACAGCTCTCAACTTTAAGTGTATTGGGACTGTCGATAAGGCTCGTGTCTGGCGAATGGAGCTAGTTCATGTTTTGGCCGTGCTCCAGTCGCAGCTGACTGCCAGTCATTAGCGGAGTCGAGTCTCGGAAATAATCGATTTCATACTATTCACAGTATTTCAATCGTTCACAATCAAAGAGAAAACGTATGCTTTGTTACATCGACATTTATAAATTATTATTAATGCAGCTTATGAAATTATCAAAGTCTTATATGTTGTAAGAAAATTCCATATTATACAGTAAACTGTGTGTTGTGGTATTCAGTCTTAAGACTAGTCTTATGCAAACAACCCTGCGCAAGCCTTTTCATTTCTATATACCTACCACATCCCAATACATCCCTAATCTTCTTAGCCTATTCCATCCTTGACCTCCCTCTTCAGTCATTATCCCACACACTTCCATCCAGTGCTAAATTTACAAGGCCCTGATGTAAACCATAGAATTTTAAAAAGACATGATTGCACTGGAACTAGATGTAGTTTGGTATATCTGAAGAAAAAGTTTCTGGTCAAGCAACTATCGGATTATAACCTCATCTATAACAGATGTAACAGAAAGCCAATGTGATGGAGTCTAGTTTGGGAAACAGTGGAATAACAAAGGGTGTTAGAATGGGAAGGGATATTTTGAAGGAAGTTAAGGAATTTTGCTACTTGGGATGCGTAATAAATAGGAATGCTAGATGTATAGTACAGATAAAGAGTAGGATAGCACAGGCAAGGAAGGCTTTCGCGAAAAAGAGGAATTTACTTATGGATAATATAAGTGTGAATATTAGGAAATCGTTGCTAAAAATGTTCTTATGAAGCGTGGCGTTATATGGGTGCGAAACGTGAACGATAGTTATTGCGGAAAGGAATAAAATCCTTTGAAATGTGGTACTGTAGGAGAATGCTAAAATCAGATGCGTGGATAAAATCACTAACGAGGAAGTTCTTAATAGAGTAGGGGAAGAGCCAACAATATGGAGAACGTTGACCAAGAGAAGGGATAATTAATAGGCCACGTTTTGAGACATGAAGGTCTTGTAAAATTAGCATTAGAGGGAAGTGTGGGGGGTAAGTACAGAAGAGGGAGGTTAAGAATGGAATACGCTAATGGAGGATTTGAGATGTGGTACTTATGCGGAAATGAAAAGGCTTGTGCAATATAGGTTAGCATGGAGGGTTGCATCAGGCCAGTCTTAGGACTGAATACCACAACAACAACAGTAACAAAAGGTGTCAGATAATTTAAGGATAAACAATAAGAACAGAGAATCAGCTACATAGTTTAACAAAGTGATAGGGTAATTGTCATCTGAAGATAAAGAGTAAGACAACGCAGACAACCATTGATCACTTGTCTTGCAGATTATGAACAAAATATATATATGACGAAACCGAACAGCTCTTTCATTGTGTAGAAGAACAAATTATTAAAATTATTGAAAACTTCAATTCCCAAGAAAAGTTAAGGAAAACTATGTGATAATCATGGACCACTATGATAATTTTTGTATTATAGTCGATATCAAGTTCAACTACCAAATACAAGGCTATAGTTGCTTCCAGAAGCTGTCGTGCACTCTCTGAACATCGTGTTATGAAGAAATGCTATTTGAAATTGTTAAAAGATAATTAAGTAACTCGAACTAATGGAAAGACATGTAGATAAACTTAAACAACGTACTATGAAAGAAAAGTTTTTTATATAGCTTGTTTTTTTTTAGTGGGATGGGTAACAAACTACATGAGTGTGATCCTCAAACATGCAACTTACTTTTAATAGCATAGGATAGTAATTTTCAATAATGCTATCTTATTTCTTCGGAGGAAATTTAATCCCAGTGAATTTGGCACGTTTCTTAGTTTCAATCTCATTTCTTTTCTTACCGAATTCATTATTGGATTGAACATTATAGTTGATTACGTACGGATCTGCACCGAAGAAACAGCATTGGATATGGCTTTATGAAGATATTTAAAAATACAAAAACATACTTGTTTTCAAAACATGAGATTGTATTAATAACTTTAAAGCAAATATCATTACACATTTGCAGTTATCAGCTTTGTGACACTCAACTACATACTCTAGTTCTGAGTTTTATCTGCTTAAAGATTGTTCACTTTGTCGTGCAACGTTTATAAATCAGGGAGTGCAAACTGCATTAAAACATCCACACACACTTAACAAATACTTTAGTTTATCTAAGCAGATATCAACAATCTCTTCGGCAGACGACATGGAAAATTTATTTCATTTCGTCCCTTTTAATTTCGCGTATCTTCCAACAATTCACTATTAGAGACATGTTACAAGTATTTCAGTCTGTGTGTAATTTCAGAACAAGATAGTCGTAAAACAGCAATTGGTTAATGCAATGAAAGGGATACTAGGCGTACGTTATGTTTAGTTTTGTTGCGTTATTTAAGTGAAGAACCATCAGGGCTCTAATTAAAGTATTAAAGATCCCTGTTTACTTCAATGAAATTTTAACGTTGCAGTAGTAATGTCAATAAAACGGCTATTTATAAAACTGGTTGGAAAGGGTAGGTGAGACCCAAGATGTAACAAAAAGTATGATTTTTAAACAAATTAAGAGTGGAATATAAGTAACGTGTAATTTTTTTTATTATTCATATAGAAAACTTTTATCTTTACGATTATCAGTTAGTACATTAATTATTCTAGTACATATAATATTAAAATAATGAATTTACAAAATTAAAATAGTATTAATTCACCTGTAAACGTGAAGGTAACGTGTTAAAGAGAAAAATGATAATAAACTCTACCCTAACAGAAAAACTGCTACTTATAATATTACAATATACAATGATACAACCATTAAGTATTTATGTTCTGTGGGGACACACTAGTAATAGTGTAGCACTAATATAGGCAGTTAAGAGAACAATTACTAATAGAAATGCTATTACAGTCCCTCCTACTTAAAAGAAGTTTGTTTTCAGGCCTGAACTGACCATTTATTTGGATCATTCCTGTAGAAGAATAAGATAGTAACGGTGCAACCGAAACTTACCGTACTATTCGGAAATCTGAAGTCATTTATTAAACAATTTTCTTAAAGTGTTTGAGACATCGATGTATGCATATGTCTTATTCCTAATTCTTTTTCTTTCTCGCCTGTAGCAAATTGTGCTCGCGTAGTTCGGAAAAAAGTGAAACAGTTGACTACTGTTACTCCGAGTTGATAAAATCTCCGTCTATCTGAATGTCCGCTCTTATGCTGTAGCTATAAATTTCCCTTTCCCTCAAGTCGTACAGAGTTCTTTTACCGTTGTATACGTCCCATGTTTCAGTTTTTAGGATCCTTCCTCACTGTTTGTTTTTTGTTTTATTGGGTTAAATTTTGTTACTTTCAACGTAAATGGCATTTCAACCAGTTTTCTATCACCGATTTATTGTCATTACTACTGCAACGTGAAAATTACACTCAAGTAACTAGGAATCTTTAATGCTTTAATTAGAGCCCTGATGGTTCTTCACTTAAATAACGTAACCAAACTAAACATAACGGACGCCTAGTATACCTGTTTTACAATTACCTTGTTCTGTAATTTCACAAAGACAGAAATACTAGTAACATGTTTCCAAGAGTGCATTGATGAAAGATACGTGAAATTAAAAGGGGCGAAATGAAATAAATTTTCCATGTCGTTTGCCGAAGAGATTGTTGATATCTGTTTAGATAAACTAAAGTATCTGTTAAGTGTGTGTGGATATATTAATGCAGTTTGCACTCCCTGATTTATAAACGTTGCACGACAAAGTGAACAATCTTTAAGCAGATAAAACTCAGAACTCGAGTATGTAGTTGAGTGTCACAAAGCTGATAACTGCAAATGTATAATGATATTTGCTTTAAAGTTATTAATACAATCTCATGTTTGGAAAACAAGTATGTTTTTGTATTTTTAAATATCTTCATTAAAGCAATATCCAATGCTGTTTCTTCGGTGCAGATCCGTACGTAATCAACTATAATGTTCAATCCAATAATGAATTCGGCAAGAAAAGAAATGAGATTGAAACTAAGAAACGTGCCAAATTCACTGGGATTAAATTTCCTCCGAAGAAATAAGATAGCATTATTGAAAATTACTATCCTATGCTATTAAAGGTAAGTTGCATGTTTGAGGATCACACTCATGTAACCTATAAACCCCTCTTGCTCCGCCCCCCCCCCAAAAAAAACAGGCTACATAAGGATATTTCTGAAACACGCAATTCCTCTTTATTATCATACAAAGGGAATGGAAAAGTGGAGATGTGGAAAGGAGAAAAATACTGGAAGTTTGTCTAATTTATTTTGGTAACAGGTTACATGAATGCGATTCTGAAACATGAAACTCCCCTTAATAGCATGGAACGGAAACTGAAAAGGTGGGATTCGGAAGGTAGAGCAAGGTTACCAAGGGTTGACTAAAGCCCTTGAAGTATAATTTAAGTATGCTACCCGACGTTGCACCTAAAACAGATGCAAGGAAATTTCTAGAAAACCTGTATTAGGTTGGTTTGGATTTAGGGTACTATTCACACGTCTTTCCGAATAACATGAAATGAGTTTGTTGTGGGGTCGCAGCATTCCCTTCTGTATCCCCACCAGATTTAGGAGGCAGCTGCCTGACTGATATAACGGGATGCAAGATTTGCCCTATATCTTTTTTCAGATGAATACCGGGTAGGATCCTTAAACTATAGACCTGGAGCACTGATCAACCCTTGGGTACATTCCTTTCCCTTCCTGCATGCCCTTCTTTCAAATTCCCTTCCTATGGTATTAAAGCGGAATTGCCAGTATCTGGATCACCCTTATGTAACCTAGCACTCAAGAAATACATAATTCAGGGCATTTATCATTTGATAAGAAGTTTTATTAAGACGTCAATGAAGTTTTATGGATTGGAGGGATTTATTTTCTGTTGAAAGTAGCCGCTACACAAACATTTATCCTTCTTCATTGTGAATATTAAGCCTAGTTGTACATTTTATGGAGACATTTTTATAGTGAACTTGTTGCTGTTTCACGATTGTGAAGAGATTTCAGGAACAATAGTCGCCTGTTTATGTCCAATCTCAAGATCGTTACAGAATTTCATGAGTAGTAGATGGCTTGTCGCGTTATCTCGATTGAGAAATCCGAATTGGCCATTAAGTACTATCTCATGACTTCTAATAGATTGAGATTTTTTACCAGTATTTTTTGTGTACGTCGATTATCACATTTAAGTGAGTAATTGACCTCAGGGGCCAGTATTCTTCAATTTTTTCCCTGATGTTCTGTTATCATAGTAGTATTTTTTCCGTACGTTAGGAAATGATTATAGCGTATATTACACACATTATTAACATTAACGAAAAAATATTTGTGGTATGACTGGTGCTGCATGTACATGACAAGATACAATTAGTCTCAATTTAAAACAATTTTTTTAGCCATATTAAGATTATATAATTTAAAATATAGCCATTTTATATCCTCGGCATATACAAATGTCAAGTAATACAAGATATTTTAAGAAACAAATTATTTAATATAACCATTGACAACTAATACGTAAAATTAACTCTTAGTAGGTACAAATTACGTTGTCATAAGGAACCCAAGTATCGTAGACGACATTTTGACGACAGAGTATTATTTGTTCTCAAGATCACAACGAAAGCTATTATATTTAAACGTAAGGTTCATATTCAAATAATAAGTGGGTATCAGATTATTAAATTCAGGCGAAATTCATAATTATAAAAGATTTTGTTCATCTTAGGGAACTATTAGAGGATGCCTGAAGGAGCTTTCTTTCACAGGATTTATCCAGAGAGTTACAATGGTGATGCCACGTTCTCTCTGTAATTTCAAGGTTCTCGCATACCGAGGCACCTTCATCTATTTTAGGAGGTGTACGTACTGGGGTCGAAGTCCTAGAGCATACGGTAGCAGTTGTCCGCTGATTCCCTTGGATCAGTCTGCCAGCTGCCTCCTAAAACTGGTGGAAACATAGAGAAGGTAATCGTGCAACTTCTCAGCGAACTCCTTCCCCAATATGCGAGACTACTTCCCAAAAGCTCGACCTACCAGATGCATTTCTTTTAGTTAAATCACCGGAAGAATCCCGGAACCCTAGTTAACCGTTGGCTAACCGGCTCTGCCTTCTCCATCCCTCCTTTTAATTCCCTTCTTATACTATTAAAGGGGCGTTACTTGTTTCAGGATCACACTATGTAGACTATTACCCCAAAAAACTTTGGTGACTGTATAATTATCACTGAAGGTTGCAGACCGACGTTCTGCTGTTGAGTTTGTTGTTATGTGTGTAAAAGAAATAAACAATCAAAAGTAATAAATATTAAGTTATTTCAAGTAGCACATACCATGGTAAGCCAAAAAGCCACTTGTTTAATTGGGCTTGTTGCTGCTCCGCGCTTTTGAAACAGTGCTTATGTTTTGAGATCCATATTTTATCGAAGAAGTTTATGCACGTTTGTCGTTGTTGAACCATGATAAGTTAACTGCGAGTTTATAACAGTATATTAGAAAATAATTATAACAGGTCTGTGGAGATCGTGAACCACCGCGTTTTGTTTCATGTATATTGTGTCCGGTTGAAAAATGGCCACAGCTTTTGTTGTAGCGCGCACGCCGTTTTTCACGATTGCACGTATCTACGATTTTCTAAATTGTCCACGACTGTGTTGACGTATCCTTTTCAAATAAACTGCATTTATTATTTTAAGCGAGGCCTGTTTACCTACACATTTATGACATTTTCCCATCATACACTCATAATAATCTGTTGCGCGTACCATAACTTCCAAAGATCCTGTTTACCTACATATTCTTGACATTTTCCCATCATATACACATAATTGTCTGTATATTTATTATATTATTATCTTTCAGGGTACTTAATATTAAACTCATAAAATAGTTCATTTAAATTGCAAAACACTAACCACTTTTGTTGTTGTACCTCAGATCCGTTTTCATTCAATAACGTAAAATATTTTTTCCCGGACATCAAACGGCTATTTTCATCACCTTTATATAAACATAATAGTAGAATAATATGTAATACAAATATCATCATATCTTGTTATCAAAATAATTTTCTTAGTTTAACATGTCTAAAATTTGTAGTTTTGTATTGATGTACATGTGGAAATAGCGCATTTCTTGCTACGTTTCACAATTTTTTATACTATCTGTGAGTTAAATCTCAAAGTTGAAATTTATATCGTAATATCGTAGATTGCTATAGAGCTCTATTATGTGAACAATTTTCAGATTTTTATTTATATGTCCTACAGAGATGTAGCGTCTCAAACATGGAAAAAAATGAAAAAAACCATTTTTAAATGGGTGTGATTTGTAAGGGGAAAGTCAGTTACCATTGATAATTTATATAGAGAAACTACAGTATTGTGTGTAAAAGCACGGAAATTATTGAGGTTCGCAACCTGTTTCGTCTTGGAGAAATTAGCCTACGAAAATTGAATTTTCTTCATTTTGAATCGACAACTTCGTGGTACACAGAATACACGAAAAAATAATATTAGATTATTAAATGTGGGTTTCATTTGTAATGTGCTGAACAGGATGCAGTTTATTTGAAAGGGATATGTCAACACAGTCGTGGATAATTTAGAACTCCGTAGATGCCTGCAAACGCGAAAAACGGCGTGCGTCTTACAACAAAAGCGGTGGCGATTTTTGAACTGGACACTATATAAACGAAACAAAATTAGTTTCGAACTTCCAAAGCATGAGAGAATGCTCAAACAAAACATTAATATTTTTCTGAGATGGTGCGGCAACCAGTGCTGGACCACTTGGCTTGGATTGACCCCGTTGCGATAGTCATTAAAACATATGTTCAAATATTAATTTTATGCCATCATCCAGTCAATCTCCAAACCACAACTAAAGTAGTGAATCCCGCACACACAAACAATTACATAACAATTTACAAACAATATTATGCCACTTTAAACTGTCCATTACATAACGGACTGACGGCAGAAACTGAGAAAAGTCGGATCAACTCTGACGTGATGGTTCACCTGGTCGAATCCTCAATAGCGGTTGCAAAGAAATATATATACCTCATACGGTGTACTTTAGAAACAAGAAACGCCTTTTTTACATATCTTCTGGCAGGATCAAAAGTATAGACGGTGGCAATGTATGTAATATATATATATATATATATATATATATATATATATATATATATATAACAGAAAATGTTTGTCCCTCGTGCCTTCCAATAGAATTCGTTCGATAATCATGACATTTCGGTTGAGCTGTGGTGATAACCGCTGAGATGGTTTCCGTCAATCTTTCGAAGATTTAGGGTCCTTCCCCCTTCCGCTCTTTCAGGTCAAAAAAATATCCCACCCTCGTGACAGTTTCAGAAACTGCTCAACAGACATCTTGCAATTCATACGAAGTTTTACAACCTTTTCTTTTTATTCTACCAGAGACCTCGCGAGTACATTAAAAGACACGAGCTATATAGGAATTGCAGCAGGAGAGATTATAGCCCTCATGTAGCCTGTTAAGAAAAATAATTATATATATTAAGCGTTAAATAGTGATTAAATTTTAACATTTTAAGTAATAACACTTTTTCATTAGTTACCAAATATATAAAAAGTTGTATAAGTCACAGTGCAGATGATTGATGCTACTCATATTAATGATGCACCAGGACCTCACGAGTAAAACGAACCCAGATGGGTACAAGAAGGTCCGTAAGAGCTAACCTCCTCTTTCTAGTTTCCCCTTTCCTTGTTCTCGGTCAAATAAGTTTAAATTAATTCAACCACAAACCGAGACACCTCCATCACTTGTGTAGGGTGTATTTTTCAGGGTCTTAGACGTCGGGAATAAATTAAGAATTGCCTGATATTCCCTTCAGACCAGTTGGCCAGCTTTCGTGCAAATCTAGACGAGGCATGAAGCCGGGTTTGTTGCATCCCCACAACAAACGCCGTGGAAGAAATAACTAATGCCCAACCTTCCTGATGCTTCACTTTTAGGGGCCCTAGTCAACCCTTCACTACCTTTCTCTAAATCCCGCCGTTCCATTCGTTCCTATGGCAGTTTAGGGAAGAGCGACCTGTCCTATCTGCCGACCTTCTGTGGTCTTGTGGCTAGCGTCGCTGTCTCACAATACAGAGGTCCTGGGTTCGAATCCTGGCGTGGATTTGGATGTTTGAGTCGTCTTTGTCACAGAGACTGGGATTAAGACTTCTACAGAATAGATACGCTGACCATATATCAATCCAAATTCGGAATGTGTCATTTAAAATGACAGACCGCAGTCGACCCAGCACGCCAATGTCCTGAATGGGCTGCAGAGCCAAGTAAGAAGGACCTGTCTTCTCTAAACAAGCGCTCACACATTTTCTCAGACTTTCTTTAGGTACCCTGCATATTTAAGGTTTTCTGTTTTTATGAATAAGTCTGTATGTATGTACTTATTTAAGATAACGGTAGATTTCTTGACACGATTAACTTACTGTCAGGTAAACTTTATAACATGTGCCACTATCGATGATGATGTAAAATCATGTTGAGAAAAAGATTACTGTCTAATTAAATTGTGTATTGGGCTAATATAAATGAGTTCCTTGAAATCGCCGTGCACGCAGTTATTGTTGAATAAAAAATCGTATTAGCGATTCAAGAAAGAATCTTTTACTAGGAATCATTTCAAAAGTATTTTCTTGCCTATTATTTTATCAAATTCGTGCTGTTTTATTCGTGTTTTTTCTTTTCATATTGTGCAATGAGTCCAGAAATATTGGTATTTCAGCTTCGGAGAAAATCACGAGAGAATTGAGTGCTTTAGAAACGTGTCTGGATTAGAGATTTAGTGATTGGATCGGAACCACTCGCTCAGTGATGATTTACCGTTCATTTTAGCGAGTGGTTATATATTCATTTTACTCATCGCATCCCATTTACCAATTTGAATCTTACATTGTTTCCATGAATTTCCAGATTATTTTATAGCAATAATTGAGTTTATAGTTTTTTAACTTACATTATATACACTTTTCGTTATTTATTAATAAATTAAAGAAATAGTTATAAAATATAAAATGTAATAAATGGATTTGGATTTTTCTTTTAAAGAGGAAAAAATTACTGGCGATATTCATACATAAGCTTATATTATATCCCTTATGTCTCTGATTGAAAATTATTATAAAACTACAGCAGCCAGACAAAACAAAACTATTTTTCACTTAACCAGATATAACGCAAGGAGTACGGCGACAAAAAATCCTCATTAAATTCTTGCATCTGAAGTTTATATACATATACATATAAATGTGAACTTTTCTCTAGTTCTTTATAAGAAATTACCGATATTAAAAATTTACTCCGTTTAAGTAGGTAAAAGATTCAAATGTACAAGCACTTTAAATTTCAAATAATTTTGTGATGTACTAATATCATACGTAACACGAATTTAGCGTACCTACGAAAGAATATTTTTCATGCCCTTCACTAACCGGATGATTTTTAACTTTTATAAGGTAAACACTATTTTCTACTGCTTTAATGTGCCATGTGTAATTTGGCCTCCTACTGGGAGAATTTTAAATCAATTAAAATATGGGAACATTTTTCACTCTCGCCGAAGGCTGGGAATTTTTAGACGTTCTGCTGTGATCATTTAATGTACCCTCAGTCCTGTTTTATTTGAAGGCTAACGCGCAATCGGTACAGGTCGGTGAGAGCCAAGAGATCAATATCGAATTAATTCATTTTCAGGGCTAATTTAAATGAATATCCGGGCAACAGTTGGTTTTAAATATTTTTGATTTGTCATTTTTAGGCAGTAGTGAAACGTTCCGATATCTAAACAACTGAAATTTGGCAGATACGTCAATACTACACCAATGGGAAGGAGTGGGAGGGGGAGTGTATACTTAGATACTACAGTACATTAATCAATGTAGAATGACATATTGGTTGCGTAATTTGAATAACCTCAATAATAATATTTTAAGAGTACTCATTACTGCTCCTATTTCCTTCTTTCGTCTTCTGGCTATCTCCCTTCCACTGAAGAGATCAGAACATCAGCACTGTAGCACACAAATCCAGCCTGGAATGAGAAATGCACAGTTTTTCATTTATTTCCCTTTCACCAACTGTAAAGCTCAACAAGCTGCTCTTACTGGTGCTGCGGAATCACATACAGACAGAGCCGAGGCGTATCAGGTGGCACCTAAAGGCGAAATATAAATAAATTCGAACAAAAACCAAAATAGTATTTGTAAATTTGTATTTAAAAGAAATCTGTCTAAATTTTCTTTAAAAGAACCGGAATTTCGAATACTTTCATCATACTGCGAACACTACCACAGGATCCTGTATACAATACTGCCATCATATGCGACTTATTCCAAAAATTAAATATATTTAAAATATATAAGAAGTAAAAATAATTAAGAATTTTTCAAATAGGCAATTTTGTTTTAAATTTACCACGCTTAAATTTTGGACTTTTTTATATGTTATGTAGACAGCATTAGAACTCTAACATGTTCCGGGTAGGGTCATTTTCCGCAGAGTATTGGTAACACTAACGCTGTAGTATTATTATTAGTATCATACGTAATAATCTCCGTAAAAATTATTATTAATGGTGATGTATAAGATGAACTCATGAGCCGCCACTGCTCTACACTGTAATGGCATTTTACCAAATTCTAGAACTTTCCTTCGAAACCATTTAAGCTCTTGTGACGGCTAGGTGCGTTAAGCAGTTATGTGATGTTTATTTTCTTTCAGATAACCTGATGAAATGGATGCTTTCAAACTGATTATCCTAATGTGCTTCCTGTACGGTGTTGCTGAGCCTAAAGGCTCCATGAGAAAAACATCTGGGCATTCCCGAAGAGGACATGCCAGCACAGCGTCAACTCAGCCCCATATTATATTCATAATAATCGATGACTTGGTAAGTTTCATTCTTTATCTTGCTCATATTTCAACTGATGTATTTACAAATATGCCCGTTGTGCTCGATCCGCGAACTACGTCTCTTAACATTATATTAGTAATTATAATATTGACGTTGTGAACCGCAATCAATCATACTCACGAGAACTCAATGCCTTGAGCACATACGAGGATAATATGCAACGCAGAAGTTTTAATCGGTGTTCCTCTTAAAAATTGAATATATGAACAAACTTGCATGTTGTTGTGGTATTCAGTCCTAAGACTGGTCTGATGCAAGCGTTTTGTTTTTCTTATAACAAACACAACCCACATCATCCCTACTCTTCTTAGTATATTCCAACCTTGCCTCCCTATTCTGTTCTTACCCCCACACTTCCGGCTAATACTAATTTTACAAGACCCTCGTGTCTTAAAATGTGGCTTTTTAATCTATCCTTTCTCTTAGTCAACGTCCTCCATATTGTTCACTTTTCCCCTATTGTTTCTAACTTCCTCGTTAGTGATTTTATCCACCCATGTGATTTTCTGCATTCTCCTTTAGCACCACACCTCAAAGGCTTCTATTCTATTTTTTCCGCAACTCCTATCGTCCACACCCATATAACGCCACACTCCGTAGGAACCTTTTTAAAAATGACTCCATTTCCTCTATTAATCCTCATATTGAACTCTTTCTCCAGGACCACGTTCATGCCATTTATTATGGTTTTCAAGTCTTCTTCTGACTTTCCTAATACTACAATATCATCGGCAAACCGTAGGGTTTTTATTTCTTCTTCCTGCAGTATGATTCGTTTTCCATATTCTGTTTTAACTGTCTTCATCGCTTGTTCTATGTGTAAGTTAAGCAGCATAGGCAACAGACTGCATCCTTGCAGTACTACATTCTTGATTTCTGCTTTCTTTTCTTGATTCAAGTCTAATAACTGCTGTGCCTTCTGTAGCATAAACTGTAAAATAAACCAGAAATTTTTTTGTGTGATGAATAAATTATGGAATTGGTTAGAAACCAACACTGCGTTGTTTCACTTATTGGAGTAATATTTAATTCAACATATACGTTATTTTTATTTATTTCAATCAAATTGACCGATGAATTTTACTGGTAGAAATGATGTAAATTAGTAAGAACATGTACAGTATCAGTATAAAATATTAAATTTAACGTCCAGGAGCTATTACAATATTTTCATTCTCAACCACTTAAAAATTTAGTCGTTACATTGATGTCAACGATATTTATCATCCAAATAAATTGCATCGGCCGTTGCGACGTCTTAGGCGTGTCAAATAGTACTCCTCATAATTTGTTTGAATTTTCAGGATTCTCTATAAATAAAACCACAATATTCTAAAAACGCAAAAAATTAATAGATGTAAAATAGTTAGTTTTCATTAACAAAACTTCGTGCCGAAAGCTTAAATAAATTTTACATTTTGATAATTTGAGAACTTATAATTAGTTTTATTTTCACAATGTTTAAATAACTTATTGAAATGTTTCATTGTGTGATTAAAAATATAACATTAAAATAATATAAATAAATTAATGAGATAATGTTTGACTTTTATACTCCATCGGACCGAGGAAATGGGAATTTTTTTTCAGAATTTATTCTTTGGAAAAACTGAATTATTTTTAAAAAAGACATCTCAGTCAGCGTTACGAAAAATTGGCGCTATCCAGTGTTTGTGACAAACTATGAATGATAGGACAATTAATATTTGATAGCATAATGTGTGCACAAGGCTACGAAGACCAGACGCAAGTAAACAAAGAAAATGGAAGTCGCAACAATAATAATATCGTTTCACGAGAAGTTACTCCGCCATCGGAAAGGAACAGATTTCAACCTGTGCAAAATGAAGAACATACAAAACAAACAACAATTTCGTCTTTGGGACGACATAAAGCTTATAGCAGAGCCACTAAGAACGTCGAACAGCCTTTGCCGGGACCGTTTATTTCGAACAAAGGAGCACTGACTTCAAACGAACTGATTTTGACACGTGAAACGCACGCATCTAGTACAGTAATCAGATTACCTGAGCCGCCATGTCGAATACAAAAATAATTCCAAGCATGATTGTCTTCTATTACAATTTAAGCATTAAGTTCAGTTTGATTACTATATAGCACAATGCATTATAAACACGTGAAAATTCCTAAGAAGTACTAAGTTATTATAATTATTTATAAGGTATTGTAGTATCAGAGTAAAAGAGGTCAAGAGGAAAGAGTATCAAGAAAAGGCAGCGAGAACACAGCAGAGAAAATAAACTATAAAGAAAAGCAGGTATACAAGTGAAAGGAAGTGGAATGCTTCAATTGAAGGTGAATTGTAGGCGAGCCGGGGTTAGGTTACAGAAATGGAGGGACGTTGACTCGGGTTAACTCAGTGGTAGAGTGTCCGCCAGGTGTGTGGGAGGTCCAGGGTTCGAGTCCCTGGTCCGGTCGACATTTTTCCATTCTTGTCTAAAAAAAATCAGGTATCTATACAAGCAGAAAGATACTAAACCAGAAAGATAAACCATTCTAATGCTAAATGTCGAGACAAATGTATTAAGTCTACTTCTAACGAGTGTTTCGACTCTTTCCCTGAAGTCGAATAGTTTCCTTGCTGTTCAGAACGTAATAATCTTTCCCTTTAAATTATCGTTTTTACTTAGTTCTTCGTCACTGTCAGTTGAATAAATCTAATTCGTCTGATTTACCCATATTGTTCTCGTATATTTCTGCGTTCATTAGTTTTCGTCTTATTTTGATTGTTTCTTTTCTCTCGACGTTCTTTATTGTTAATCTTCGTTTTCCCTTCTATTCTTGTATCTTCTTTTTTTCTTAGACAATGGAATACCTGATGATTAATTAGAATATTTTAACCCATCATTTCAAAACTATATGAAGAAGCACAGTGTTTTACTTCTTTTGCTGACCCGAATGACCGATCGTGGGGACGATGGAGAGAAATCAAGAGACGCAAGGAACACGATGTAGAGTGTTGTGAATGCAACAGCGTGGACCTTGCGACGCAGACGGATAATCGACACCGAAGGAAAAGAGATGGCGAGGTTGATCTGGACTTGTACACACTGTCCAAGGTAAAGCTGACTTCCGCCTGGCAACCAAATACTGGCGGACCTACCTGTGCAAGTCCCAAGAAACAGCAACACTACTTCCAAGACTGCCTAGCTTGTCGTCTTATCTATCTATATAATAAAAAACGATGTATGTTTGTTTATTTATAATTATTAATACAAATTCAAACGCGTGGAGCAAATTCTGGACACATTCATTGCGTTCCGGCAAACAAACACTGTCGGGGTGAGAGACTTCCAGGTGGTTGGTGGCGACGGAAATTTAAATTTTTAATTTTAAAATAAGCAAAAGCGGACGATATTTGAGTGAAAAATTATTTTTAAGGTTCAATGTGTTTTCCCCGATGTTAATTGTGTATAATTTCCACCCCATTCACCATGTGAAGGGAGTATCGGTAATGTGTGAGGGTGGAAGTGTGCTACATAAAAGTAACAAGAATGTTACATGAACCGAGAGTTTAATATTGATAACCAACAGGACTGTTAAGTAGCAGTTGTGCTCCTTAGACATCATGAATGGAACTAAAACAAAGTTACGTGTATAATATTAAACTGGTTGAGCAATATCGACCAAATCTAGTGAACATATTCCTTGCTGTGACGTAAGACACGACTACTAGGAAGCATAAACTTTTAAACGAAATATTGATGGGAGATGGAGACGTTGGAAAAGGTTTGACGATAAGGAGGATCTGAGAACATGGCGGTTAAGGGGGTGAATGAACGATATGCGTATAATGTACGAGTCAAGCAATATTGTTAAAAATTTGTACACGTGATCTTTGTCACCTGGAAACAACTAAAAGTAATACGTGAGGGTGTATTTGGTGAAGATTTTAAAAGATTTAAAAACGGCCGATATTTGCGTAGAAGAAATTTTTGTTGGTGTCAGTGAAATTCATAGCGTTTCTCCCGGTGTTTGTGTATAACATCAAACCTGAACTTAAACACCATAGTGCAATAACACTAAATAAATCGAGATTTTTGTCTATTCTGATAATGAGGAATTCCGACATTTAGCATGCCTGTGAAGATGAACTTCAACCATATAGAAGGTAGGTAGGGGCGGAGGGTGTGAAATAAAATTACTCGAACCAGGTTTGGTGTCTAATTCGGGGTTGTGTAAGCCACTGAGTTTATTTCTGACATTCAACGTGCCAGTTGAATTGTATTTTAGCCTTTAGGATCTCTGGTTACAATGCATCAATGTAACCATGTTAATTACGATACAAATCTAACACTGTATGAGAAAAACAACCCTTGTACCTTCAGAACTAGGGGGGGAGCGTCGATATCTTTAAATTTATTAAGTTTGTGGGACTATTTTTGCTCTCTTCAGTCAGCGGCAGTTATTAATATTTTTTAACGTACCCGTCGTATGTCTTACAATATTGAAGTGCCAGGATGCAACGTAAGTTTTACCTCAGCGTGGAAGGCAATAACGCAAAATTAGATAAGATTCGTGTCTATTACTGGGTTATGTAAGTCAAAGAGTTCAATTATGTCATTCAACATCCAACGTAAGTTGTACTCTCAGAGTATAATAATATAGTGCCATCCTGTTCTATTTAATATTTACAAATTGTAGAGTATAGCGGTAAATGCGTTTGCAATCTTCAGAGACAATAATGATAAGAATCAATATAAGCTAAATAAATAATAACAAAAAGTAACTTTACTTTACCTTTTGGGGTCGATGAATTCCAAAACTTAACCTAATTAAAAATTATATTTTTCAACATTGTTACCTCATTCTCAGGGTTTCAACGATGTGGGATTCCACGGATCTAATCAAATACCCACACCTAACATCGATGCGTTGGCATACAAAGGGGTGATCCTCAACAGGTACTACGTAACGGCCATATGCACACCCTCCAGGAGCGCACTCATGACGGGGAAACACCCCATACACACAGGCAAGTATACGGTAGACTACTCTCATAAAAGAACATGTAAGGCGAGTGGAAAGTAACTTTAGGATACTTGATATTCATATAAATATAATTCATTATTAAGTAATAATAGAATCAAAATAATGGCATTTTAAAGATGAAATTTTTGTGCTGCTATAATCTTGTATTTTTTAATTTTTGGTAATGATATATCGTGTGACATTGTCCAGAATTTCATGTTCATTCTTTAATGAATGTGGTTAATTCTCCAATTTACGTTCCCGCTTAGTTTCTTTTCCAGGTAAATATCAAAACATTTGATAGACACCGTTTCTGAAATTTAACTCATACGCTGCTGATAGATAATCATTTCAATAGCTTCTATTGCTTTCTCTTGCTCAATATACTGACGACTTAAATTCGTTTATTAATTCCTCTAAGTCGTCATTGGTAAGCAGTTTATAATTATTTGATAAACTTTTTGCCAACTAATCCCTCTGAATTGTCATTCGCCGTGCTCTTCGAAGTCGACCAAAATGCAATCAGAATCATAAAACTATTTAATTCGCGTCTCATGCAAAAAGCCTTGGGAGCCTACTCTGGAATAAACTGAATTTGGTAGGTTTATTTATTTAAGAAGTCATCGTCCTTAACTTGTGATTCTTTTCTTCCGTGAATACTAATAGTTTGCAATGTTGGATTCTTTCTCCCTCAAACATTGGAAACTCAATAATCGACATTTGGTATAAATTGCCTTGAAATATCAAATTACTAACAATATTCTTCATTTCTCTTCCATGACTCTTTACAGGAGTTGCGGAGATAATAAGACTATAAATACTAGTACGTAATAGACACCCTGATATTCAGTTGCGGCGAGAAGGCGATGTTGTGAATCAAAGTATCTGAATTGCATACATACAGACACACACACACTTTGTGGAGGGGGGGGAGAGGGTTAACAGGCTATATGAGGGTGATCCTGAAACAGGCAACTCCCCTTTAATAGCATAGGAAGAGAATAGAAAAGGGAGGATGCGGAAGGTAGAGCAAGGTAGCCAAGGGTTAAATAGGGCCCCCAGGGTATAGTTTCAGGATCCTACCAGCTATTGCACCTAAAGAGATGCAAGGAAAACCCTACAAAACCTGCATCAGATAGGTTGGACATTGTGTACTATTCTCACGCCCTTCCGAATGACGGGAGACGAGTTTGCTGTGGGGTCGCAGCATTACCTTCTCCGTGTCTCCACCAGTTTTAGGAGGTAGTTGGCCGATGATCCAATGGGATCAGAATAGGTGAATATGTCTCGGCAAGTGAGAATTTTGATAAAAAAAACCAAAGAGAGTGGGAGGCATTCCCGACATAATCAGGTGAGCCCCGCAGTCACACTGGGGTGAAGCGCCTGCGAGAAAACTCCAGCAGGCTCTCTATCTTACACACACACACAAACATATATATATATATATATATATATATATGAGAGAGAGAGAGAGAGAGAGAGATAGAAGATATACCTGTCTTGCAGACAGAGGATGGGGCTTACCTTTGAGGATTTTTACAGTTCTCACATTACGACGTCGTAGACCTTGGGCATAGAGTTGTCCTCTACTCCCATTGGATCAGTCGGCCTGCTGCCTCCTAACACTTGTGAAGACACAGAGAAGGGAATGCTGCGACACCACAGCAAACTCGTATCCCGTCATTCGGAAGGGAGCATGAATAATACCCAATTACCCGACCTACCTGATGAAGGTTTTCTAGGGTTTTCACTGAATCTCTTTTAGATGGATCATCGGGTAGCCCGGGGGCCCTAGTCAACCCTTGGCTACCTTGCTCTACCTTCCACATCTCCCCTTTTTCAATTCCTTTCTTATGCTACATTAAAGATATGTAAGACATACCTGAGGGATCTTACTCTCTCGGAGGGAGGAAGAGGCTTACCTTTGAGGATTCCTCTATCTCTCTCTGGTATTTACAGTTCTCACATTCCGAGGCATCTTCATATCTGTGTACTGTGGTCGTAGACCTTGGGTAGTTTCAGGATCACCCTCATGTAGCTTGTTACCTAAATATTTAAACAAGTCTCATTAGGAAACTATTTGTAGTATTCTGTTAAATAATAATAAATACGATCTTATTGCATAATAAACGCCAGATTGAGATACAATTACGAGGACATTTGGAAGTGCCGGACGTTTTGACGGGTAGATATTTATTTCAGTGTTAAAAACTTTAGCATTGAATTATAGATACAAAGATCAGATGTCGGTTTATTATATTTCAATAAATACATTAATGTATTCGAATCAATCACTTTCCTTATGAAATATGAGGCAGTTTTGTTGATCGGTCAGCCCATACCGCAGTAGACATGAATCGGGAATGGGAGTCTAATTATTAAGAAACAATTTCGAACGATGCATACACAGAGTAAGAAAATATTTAATTCTCAAAGTATAAATTGAATGAATTGTTAAGGAGTTTATGTACGATCTCGGCGTACGTTTGTATTATTCGTTTCGTGCTGATTGTAGCGTTGAGCTAACCTTTATCCACAAAATCAGAGTTAAAATGTTTAAACCCGACCGATGCTATTAATATTTTCGATTTAGAAATACTATCGCAATATTTTCAAAACAGAGCGTTAATAAAAATAAAATTTAAATTCACTTGTGACGTAAGCAAACCATGTAGGTATAAATTAAAGCTGTATGGATAAAAAAATATTCTGGATTTTTGAGAAAGCAGCATTGGTAAATTTGGTTACAAAATCACTGTACCTTCTTATTTATTTTTATTCGCCCCCAATAATATCTGCACGATGATTCACAGGAATGCAACACACCGTCTTGTACGCGCCTGAACCTCGCGGCCTGCCTCTCACGGAGAAACTGCTACCACAATATCTGCAAGATCTCGGATACGAAAATCACATTGTTGGAAAATGGCACCTTGGCCATTTCCGCCATGAGTACACCCCAACGTACCGCGGTTTCAAGTCGCATCTGGGATTTTGGACTGGCCATCAGGATTACTATGATCATACAGCAGTGGAGGATGTGAGTTTTTACATTTCGTTTTGTTGATTATAACTATTTCTCCTTCTGTTACTAAAGTAGTTATTAGGTGCATACACAGAGTAAAATTTATTAAAGATTTTACTAGTCACTTAATGATTTTGCGATCTTACACATTAACTTTCGTTTCTTCTTAGCAATATTGGGGACTTGATATGAGGCGTAATATGGAGCCAGCATGGGATCTGCATGGCCAGTATTCTACGGACATATTTACAAATGAAGCCGTAAGAATCATAAAACAACACAACTCTTCAGTTCCCTTATTCCTTTATCTGGCACATGCAGCTGTCCATTCTGCAAATCCCTACAATCTCCTGGAAGCACCAGACTCTGTGGTGGCAAGATTTAATAACATTAAAGATTACAGTCGACAGAAATATGCAGGTAGGTAATTTTAAGCACTGATAAATTTATGAAAACAAATTATAATAAGATTTTAAGAAAATTATGCTACAGTTATGACACTACTGCATACATAATAATGTTTTATCATTCATAGCATACTATTTAAATGCATAAATTCTCTCGGTTTACTAAACCTTTTTTTTCTGTTCTGTAGTATAGCTATGAAAACTTTTTTACTTTTGCCATGAGATTATTATGCTAGATTTGTTTTGTAAGTAACACTTTATTGATGCACAATGCTTGTCATTCTGTGCCAAGTTTCTCCAGTTCGTTTGGTTAGTCTGTGGGTATGAGATTCATAGAGATAGAATTTAATGTTAAAGACATTATACTTGTCAATTGGGACACACTTATATTTTTGCCTTCCTGTCAAATTGGCTTTTGTTAGTAGATGAAAAGGGGCAACTTCCTCATCCAGTTCCTCTATTAAATTCATACCCAAGTTCTGATAGCTTTTAAGCTTCATAAACTTAGATATGGTGACTTTATTTCTATGAGCCAATGAACAGTTATAAATAATACAACACAATTTACAGGTAACTTGTTTGTCCTGTCAATCACCCTATCTAAATATGTACATTAAAATGTAGCTATAAAATATTTTCACAGATCAAGTTCAAAAATATTGTGGATACAAATTGTTGTTCTCGATGTGTCTAAAAAGTTAAGGTTAATTAATTGTGTGACACAGTGATTTTGTTTCCATGTGCTTAAAGTGAATAACTCAATATTTAATCATATTTTCTGTGAAATAATTACTATACTAATTATAGTATTCAATGTTTCAACAGCAATGATGTCTAAAGTTGACGATTCTGTGGGTCAAGTGGTGAATGCCCTGGCTGTTAATGGTATGCTGGACAACAGTATCATAGTCTTTACAACAGACAATGGAGGTCCCGCTGCTGGCTTTAATGGAAATGCAGCATCCAATTGGCCTCTCAGAGGGGTAATGCTAACAATAGAAAATTTATTATAATCAGTGAAGTCAGCTTCAAACTTATATAATGTTATATTTCAGTTTAGTGAAGTTTTCTGAAAATAGTGAAATAAGTAGGTATTTTCATGGGTGAAAATTTAGCGACAATCTCCATAAGATTTTGCTCATTGTCATTACATTTATAGTATTATCAAAAATGTCATCTTTATTGGTGCATATACATATAACCTGAGAACATCCAAATCCACACTTCAACGATGGTTTAGTTATTCTACAAGTTTCTATTTTCTCCAAAGCATCATATCCAATTATATTACAATGTGTTCTATGAATTATTGTTAAAATTGTTGTCAGGGATATTCAATACTACCCTAGTTTTGTGAATCATGGTGACATTCCAGTTACAATTAATAAAATGTTTGTTTTCAGTCTCAGTGGTTGAAGCTGACAGATTTTTTCTGCAGAATTATTGCGTTACAGGTACAAATATAATATCCAAAACTACTGGAGTCTCAACAGTTTATATTGGTTACTCAGATCACATTTGTTAATCTGAATGCATTAATACATGAAATCACACTTTTGTTAGTTCATTTGCTGTAATAGTAGTCCTATATTGTTACTATGTTCCAATCATTGTTTCGCTGGATCTCTGTTCAAGACATTTTCATTGTGGAAAATCTAGGTGATGTACTTGTATGACTTCCCACAATAGCTGATTTCTAGTTGATAGATAGTTCTTCCTGGAAATCCCCTCTGTATGCTAAGACTTTGTGAAAATATGTACACCTTATCATCAGGGCAGAATGTTTGAAAAATCCTATTGAAATTATCTTTTTGCTATCAACATAAATTCAAGGGAAAGATTGTTCGCTGGTGATTGTATAATTTACTGAAGTGTTAAAACTGAATGCTACAAACTGCAGTTGTTAAACAAAATGAACATTCACAGTGACAAAATCTGGGCAATAAGTATCTGTAGAAGATGAACCACTGTCACACTGAAATACAACCTAAACAGAGAAAACTTACCATAAAAAAATGCCTGTAAATATTTAACCCATGTCAATTATGTCTCATGGGTTGAAATTAGACTTGAACTATATTAAGAGTGACACTATTAATTTCAGTGTTTATGAAAGCTATTGGTTATGCATTGATGTTGGCCAATTTTGCATTCAATTTGTTTGGCATCCCTTTCCAGAAATTCATTGAACCTCATTTTTCAGTATTCCTGTGTGGAAACCTGAGAACTGTTTCTGCAACAACTTCACCAGGAAAGCCTTCAATCTTTAATTATCTCGATCTGTTTGAATATTTTATAGCTAACCTCTCCTAACCTTGCATCATATAGCCAGGGACTAATGCTTCAATTAACTGGCATAGAAGTGTGTCTATTCAATTCAGAGCCCACCAAAACTATGAATTTTGGGTATTTTGTAATTCTTATCCTCACATTGAAGAGCGTTAATAAAGATTTAGCAGGCAGTGGAAGTGCCAATGTTCATCTGAGCAACCTTGAAAATAACCTTGTTCAGCAATTGAAACTCATATTTTGTTTTAATGTCTGTTCTAGAACTTAAATCCATTAATCTCATTCAGTTATTAGTGTTTGAATAACATAATTTTCTTTTCAGAGATCTATATTTATGTTAAAATAGGAATGTGTAAAATTATAATTGCTGATGATAAATTTTCTTTTTGTTAATTTTTAATACAATTGTTGTTAGTCTCTTCTGGAAAATATGAGATGATTTTAGGTGAAGAATACCCTTTGGGAAGGTGGTATCAGGGGAGCTTCATTTGTGTGGAGCCCTCTCATTAACATCCCTTCTCGAGTATCATCTCATTACATGCACATCAGTGATTGGCTTCCTACATTATATTCAGTTGCTGGAGGAGATGTGCAGTAAGTGAACTATGAACTAGTAAAAACACCTAAAGCCCTATATTAGTTAACCACAATGTCAAAATAATACAATTTTTAAGTAGTTGTATAAATAAAATAAAATAGTCATATATAAGCTATATAAACAGCTATTGATTTAATTATCAAATATTCTTTATTTATTCATGCAAAAAATTGCATTAAAAATGTAATTATCTAAAATTTTATCAGGTTATTTCATATTTTATGAAATTTAAAACCATGCCACAATATTCACACAGCAAATCATTTAATTAGATTCATCCAAAAATGAATAGCATTAATTGGTCAATATTAATGTATTGAAATTTGAAATCAGTTGCCAATTTATATTACTGTGATTTTTATTTTAAAGTGTTTTCATTATTAATGTTTTTTACTAAATAACAGCTACTTTTTTCAGGAGCTTAGGTAATATTGATGGAATAAACATGTGGAACACAATATCTCAAGATGAACTTTCAAACAGAACTGAAATTCTACATAACATAGATGACATTTATGGCAATGCTGCTTTAACTATTGGCGAGTGGAAAATTGTCAAAGGTACAAAATTATATCCAGTGAGATACAAAAATATTTTTTTAATTCATTCTGAAATAAAATTATTTTTGACATATTATTGTACAGAATTAACAAAAATTATCCATTTTTTGTTAAGTAAAAGTTTTTAAATTACTTTAATTATTTTATAATTTCTCAACACATATAAGGAAATGAAAATTACAAATGAGCATCATATATAAATATAAATGGATAGTCCTGTTCTGTACTGAGGAAGGGGGCTTAGACCCTTGAAGATTTTACACATTCTTTACTACCTAGCCTTGTGATGCAAACTAATAATTAGAGTAAGTCTGCCACTCTTTTCCTTTCCAAATGTGTTAATTAATTGGACAAAGTCACTTTGTCCTCATTTCTTTGGTGAGTGAGTGAGCCAGGTGGGCATACCAGTCAAAGCTCACCCCTACCACCTACGGACCAGAGGGATTTGGACTCCCAGACCACGGGTCTACCATATATAAGGGAAACAATTTGATAATCACAGTCAGAATATGACGGTGCCAGTCATTGAAACATTGTAGGAAACAAATGTTGATACCCAAATGGAATCCTGAGAACACTGCATCCAACTACTTCACAAGAAAAACTACGTTCATTATTAACTTAAATTCTTAGTAGATGCTAACTGGCTGGAATACAGGAACATGCTAAATTTTCAATAGTCTGAGCTGTCTTCTTCGAGGCAGTGTGTCTGAATGGCATGTCCGAATCCAAACCAATGCTCACCAATCATTAGATAGCAACAACTGACACCAAACAACTTAGTCTCTCTCAAGAATAAGTCACAAGAATGGAAAAAATAACTTATTCTTAGAGAAAAATGCATACATAAGAGGTGCAAGGTAAAAGTAAAGATGGGAAATGAGGTTTCAGATGGTGTTGTCAACTTGTGGGCTGAGACATTAAGGAGCGTCAGTATGAAGAAGCATCAGTCAAAATAGTTAATGTTTGGGCATTGGGCATGAGCAGCTATGGGGAATTGAGGTTTAGACAATTGATAGTGCTGGAGTAGTTAGCAATTTGCTTTCTGATGAAGGGGGCGGTACCTCCGAAAATTCAAGTACTCTAAACCTCACTAGGTGTCTACCATCTATGAACCTCAGGTACGTCACCTTCTTTCTATCTCTCTGTCCTTTCCCTATTAATTGTTTTAATTAACATGACAATGTCATTTCCTGACTCACATATATATAGTTTGCAAGTAATCTGGTAAATGATGACAGAAAGGTAGGTAATGTTTTCTTTGATTTTGTTGGTGGCAATTTCAGGAGGATTCTGGAAGGTTAGAGTATACCTGGCTTAAGAGGAGGGGTTCTGAGGTTGGAGCCTACAAGGGCAGACTGGGATGATGGGAGGGCACCAGATGGTGACCTTTGGACAGGTGGGAAGCATTGTTGAAAGGATGTTTCTTATATCATGGTTGGACTTCTATTCAGTTTAAGTCGAACAGAGTGGATTTTAAATATTACTGTTTCAGTTGACCCATGAGAAAGTTGACATAGTATTTATTTACACATAGTAATGCCACTTATTTGGTGTTAGATATAGTTTTAGAAAAAAGTAATTCTGGTAAGGACAAACTGGGTGAATACTTTCAGAAAGTTAGCGGTTGGGAAGAAATTTTGTGTCAAGAATTATTCAACTGCTGCCAGGCCACTAGCATGAGGTGGTTGTTGTACAGGGAAATGGCATCTACTGAAACAAGTAGTGTGTCAGGTTGTAGGTTTTTAGAAATTTGTGAAGGCATCAGAGGGAATGGGCAGTGTCTTGAATAAAGAAAGGCAGATTTTCCACTATTGAATAGAGAGAATCATCCACAAAAGCAGAAATTATTATGACGGGGAAGTTGTAGCCAGCAATAATTGAGTGACCTGGGACTTAAGGTTTTATGGATTTTTAGGAGCAGGTGTGTGTTTTATGTTTTTTAAGTTTAATTAAATCAGTAAGTAGCTGACTGCCTTGTCATTCAGACACCCTGGATCTTGAAAAACTTTGTAACATCTACAATCTATACTATCCAGACAAATTAATTATTGTCATTGTCACCTTATCTTTATTTCTTTTACAGTTCGCTACCTACCAATTTTTTCATTACCCCTTTATTGTTTTAGACTGTACTTTTTCACAGAAACATGTATCGACTTCAATCCTGTTGCCTGTTCACTGTATCTTTGTATTTATTTATTTAGACAATAAGCATGCAGATTCATTAAATAACAATATTGCATTACTGTACATTGTAGAGTGTATTACATATATAGTCATGTTCTAGGCACAACATATAATGGTCAGTGGGATGGCTGGTATGGACCTTCAGGCAGAGATGAAGAACCCTTTACTTATGACATTGGTCAAGTTCTTGGGTCCAAGGCAGGGAGGGCATTATATAAGTACAAACAATTGCCCCCTGAAGAAATTTTGAGTATTAGAGAAAGAGCGACAATATTTTGCAACTCTACAGACAATGCATTAGAAGCAACACCATGTAAACCCCTTCTTGCTCCATGTATTTTCAACATTATTACAGATCCATGTGAAAAGAACAATTTAGCAGAAAGGTAATATTTTCTCTATTACATATAATAGAACAATTCAAAATACTGAGAGCATACTCTTAATTTTAGAAACACAAAATACTACAGGGTTTGGTGGGTATGTTCAGAGAAAAGTTTAACAATTATAGTATGTATTTTTTAAATAATGTTGATTATGAATGTGATAATTTTGTGGGAAATATAATAATATTCTGAATTTGTTTATTTTAGTCAATGAGTTGGTTTCATAATACAAGTAAAACAGATATATTGATTAATAAAATTTATACTTTCATTAAACTGTCAAATCAAATAAAAATGGAGCAGTCATCCATTCATTAATACATTATAAAGTAGCTGTAATGGTTACTTATATAATAAGCCCCAATTACATTTGAATTATATGTTTATTTAGTTTAAAATCAATTAATATTGGCAAAATCAAGGCAATCACGTTATTTAGTTTAGAATTAATTTTCAAAGCTTGTTGGGTATGACGTATTGCTGAATTGGGTGGATTTGGACAATGCTCAGTTATGGTATTTCTGGGGGCTGGAGCAGGGAGAGGCAAAAGAGAGCCAAAGAATTCGACACTATGAGTCAAGACACAAGCTGAGAGACATCCATTATCAACATGTATCTAGGAGCTACAACATAGCTCATATTTCTTGTTGGAAGTGAGTTTGATAATGTTGACAAGCTGTCACTTCAGAAAATTGCATTCTATGGCCAACAAACTCCAACTCATCTTGCCGCAATATATACCAATGAATCCAGCATTTGTCAGAGTGCAACTACAACCAGCCTCTCACCGCAATCCATCACGGTATTAAGCACTCCTTCATAAACAGGCTAATTGTAAAGTCGCTAGATAATTTTGGAATTTAAATCACTAATGGGCAACCTAAGAATCCACTATTAGAACAAATATATTTGCTAATATGCAGCTTAGAAAATTAATTTCCAAAATTTTAGTAACTGCAATTATGTGATTTTCTTAGTATTAGTATTAGTTCATAGTTTGTTTCCTTTCCAATAAATGGTATTAAATCAAAACAAATCATAAATTTGTTAGATAAATATAATTACAATTAATAAAAGTAGACCCCACGCCTGCTTCACAGAGCTTGAAACTGATAAACACATACTCATCTATTAAAAGTCTTGGCAATATAATATCTAACTACATTTTAAATCTAAGCTTTAAAAATTTTATGGATGTTTAAAATGTAAAAAGTTAACATATTATAAATGAATATATGGCCTTGAGTTAAAAACTGTTTATTACAAAAATTATCCTATTCACAATTACATGTCATCTTTTACTGAGTCCCCTTCTTGTGTAATAATTATAATGAGTCTGTATACACTCCTTTCTTTCATTAATAATTTTGATGTAAGTAGAACTTAGAGGTCCAAACTGAAATGTCAAAATTTTACTCATACAAAATTATATATTTTTCATTAAGATAATGTTTTGTCACTTGTTAACTTTAACAGATGAATATATTTATCAGATCAGATTAAAGCTCCTGCATTATGTATTATCAATTTTATAACTGAAAATGTTGATATGTGAATTGTGAGTTGCTAATTGATTATTTGGTTTGGTTGTTTAAAATTATTAGTAATTACCAACAAATTAAATAACTATGAGCAAATTACAGTAAATGTCAATCAAGAAATGATTTGCTGAAGATAATATTATATAAGTACAATATTGATTTTTAGAAATTATTAAATTATCAAATAGTGTTCAGGTTATTGAATATTGTTATTGGCATTGCTTTTTTATGAAGTATATATTTTTATTAATTTCAATCAATTATTAGTCTTCTTTTAATGCAATATTTCCTATTTCAAGATTGAGAGGATATTATATAGGAATTAGTTATTAGTCAGATACAATTAATGACCATTGACACATTTTTTATATTTATTAACTATAAAATTTTTAGAGGATGAACTGGACCTGGGAATCAAACCTGGGACCTCCCACTTTCTGGGTGGGACTCTTACCAACTGAGCTAGTCCATGTTGACCAGCAGATCCTCCACTCTCATGAACCTAACCTTGGCTCACCTACATTTTACTAGTCACATTCTTCACTCCTTAGCTAGGAATCAGTTAAGGATGGAAATTGTGTAAATTGATAAAAAGGAGCATTTTAATTCAAAGAGAGAAGAATTGCTTCAATAATAGCTCAGCCAAAGGCCATGAAACTAAATTTAGAGGATGAGAATGGAAAAATGTTGACTGGTGGAGCTCTTAACCAACTGAGCTAGTCCAGGTTGCCAGCAAGATTGATGCAACATGACCTTCTCTCTTCTAATTAAAACTTATGCACCTTTGATTATTTCCACAATATTCATCCTTCATTGATTCCTAGCTAAGGATTGAAGAGCAAGATTAGTCAATTGAAAATGCAAAACTTAGGTTTATGAGAGTGAAGGAATCTTGTATTGGATATAGCAGTTGACCTGGACTAGTGGACTGGATAGTGGGAAGTCCCAGGTTCAATTCCAGGATCCGGTCAACAATTTTCAATTCTCGTACTCTAAATTTAGTCTCATGGCCTTTGGCTGAGCATCAAATGAAGCAATTCTTCTCTCTTTGAATGTAAAATTTTTATTTAAAAGCACAAAAACCTTTCTGTAAATTTGTATGATACAATTATGTACAGAAACATTGTTGAACTGTTGATTAATTTTGAATTATAAAATTTCTGTTAATGATTATTAAATATATCTTATTTTAAATACAGATCTAATAGTAAACTATTAATTATAATGTAAAAGTTTACATTTTCCACCAGTATATCTCAAATGTAAATTATTTGCTGGACCATACCGATCTTGAGCATTAAAAAACAGTTCTATTAAATTGCACACTTGAAAGAAAAAGGGGAAAACATTTTTATGTAATTACCACACCTGTTTTTCACAATAATTACATATTTTCCAAAGATCCATTTCATGTTATTTGATTAATTCTGTATATCTTTAGGTTAAAAATGTATTTCAAAAGTTTGCTAATACTTTAAGAGAATAATATTTACTGAATTTCTATTATAAGTGTTCAGATTTTATTTATATGAACAATAAAAACATATTACTTTACTTTAATAGATATCCACACATTCTGAATCAGCTAACTGAGAAGTTGGATGAGTATAATAGAACAGCAGTGCCTCCTAGCAATGTGCCAAATGATCCAAGAGCTGATCCAAGATTCTGGGATCATGTTTGGACAAATTTTGATGACTACAGTTTTAGAAGCAATGCTCTTAGTTGATCATGGAATTATTATAAACTTACTTTAACTTTTCTACTCATATTGCTATGAAGTACCATGAACAGTTATGTTCACAGCAACATCACAACAAAATAGACTTGTACAGTACAATATGTGTTTGAGATCATGTAAATAATGTTGACAACCAAATATAATTGTATTTCAAATCAAATTGTACAAGACTTAGGAATATTGTTGTTCCTTTAACCATTAAACATGAAAATCATTTTATTATTGCCACAGAAGACTATGTATTCCTGGGAAGTAGATACCTTTTATTTTGTACAATAAATTTTATCATAAAATTGCGTTAGTAGTTTAAGGAAATAAAGGTTTAGTGAACATTATAAATACAACATGAGACTATTACAATTTATTTATAAATTCTAATTTCTTCAACTTTTTATCATCTTATGGAATCCACTTCCATCTATTGAAAGAAGAAGAAAAAAAGGTTTTTTCTTCAGTCTTCGCAGGTCTCTATTTTCAACACTTTGTGAGGATTAGTTGTAATACAAATTCAGTGCTGCTATGAATCAGTATATTTCAATGATATTGTAGTCTGTTGGGATCAGGTAAGCGTCTTTCCTTGTAAGTCATATACCACAGTTTTAGATAAATATATTTTGTTATACAAATAAATATATGGAAATCAAAAAGTAAATTTGGGTTTCACGCTATAAGAACAGACCACTATTGAATATAAAGAGGGACATTGATTGTTGAGGAGTTTGTTTAATAGTCATGACAGTGTGAATAAGTTAAGATTGTTTGCATTTCCTTCAAAATATTTAAAATAACAATTTTGTATCAAATAGTGTTCATGTGTATCTTATTTGTTAAATATATCATATTATTCCAATACAAAATTATTCTATTCAAAATGTTAAGGTATTGCAGAAAGTAATCACTAATGCTCATCATAAAATACAACATGTAAATGCTTTTTATTAAAAAAAAAAAGTTTATTTCCAATGAACATTTGAGAACAAATTAGATGCTCTGAATTCAGATAAAACTTTAAAATTATATAAAATACTTAAAAATTATAAAAATATTGTATTAAGTGGCATATTTGAAATGCAAGCTATTAATTATCACATCTGCTGAGGGAACATTTTCTTCTTCGTACCAAGCGCTTTGGACAAGGCCTTCCACCATTCTTGGCTTCAACCTGCAATAATTTTTGTCATTGTAACTTTATATATATAATGAAACATACAAACTAAGTATTTTTTGTACACAATTACTATGTAAAGTTGATTATCTATTCAAATAAAATATTACTAAACAATGTAAAAAGTACCAAATTTATACCTAACTTCTTGCTAATACCTATAGCTGTTGAAAAACTTACTTTTATCATTCGTGACCTTGATCTGAAACCATGTCCACAAGATACACTGCATTCACCCCACGGGCTCCAATCTGTTGCAATACAATCAATAGGCAGATCGCTGACTCCATTTTCAACTGCCAGTTGAGAATTTAAAATTTGTGCATTTGAATTAGGAACTGCCTGTGCTGTATCCAACAACAAGGAAGAAAATTATCATTCTATAATATTCTGACAATAATTTTACTTACAATCAAACAAAAATTGTTAGACTTACTCAACTATTTTAAGTGTTTTTAATCAAGTAAGTAATATATGTCTGTAATCTTAAAAGTTACAGTTAAATTATATGAAATATGCTACTAAGAGAAATATTATTTATAATCATTTAGAGGTTTCTGGCTAAAATAAATATTTACATTAAATTTAATCTCTCAATTATAAGTAACTCATTAATAACTTTGCTTTTTACATGAAATATTTTCAATATATTTACGTAATTAACAATAAAAATATACATTTTAAGACACACACATTTGTTTGTCATTTGAAAATCATTTTTTCTGACCTGAAATAATGGAGCATGTATCCAAGCATTCCTTTTCAGTCATGAAGTTATTTCTGTTTCCTCTGCATCCACCATAAATAAAAGAGGCACATTTTCCTTCAGTTGGTATGTAGTGCCAACGTTCAAAAAATCCACGGCATGGTCCAGTATCATGCTCTAGCATGCAGACCTCTTAAAATTTGGAAATTTTGGTAAATATATCATCACTATTTTGATTTAATTTAATTATTTCCATTATACTTACGTTTTGCTGTACTCATATCAAGCACACAGTCAGGTTGATCCACACATGTCCGCATTTGTTGTAAAACGCCAACTCTGGCACTACATTTTTCTTGAAGCTCTGGACCAACAAGCAACAGTCTAGTCCTTAATTTTATTCCTTGCCCACAAGATGTACTACATGGGCTCCAATCACTCCACTCAGTAACTGGACACATAGGATCTTTCTGTGGACATATGATTAAACTTTAATATGAATTAAACAAGCAAAACAGTTGCACATTTAGTGTGTACTTGCATGTTTATTATACATACAACATTAAAAAGTGTTCTTAATTAATATAGAAACCACAAAACACTAATAATTAAAATGATAATACTGATGATATAATGTTGTACTATTTTTTATTATCAATATGGCTACTACAGTTCTTCAATTTAATCAACTTTATTTATTATGTGAATCTATATTTGTTTCGAATCACTTTATTTGTTTTGAACGTCTAAAACTGTACTTGATTGTGGTAATCCAACAATTATAATGTGTTCAAATTGAAGTTATTGTTAATAAAAGTGAATTTTAGTGTAAATAATGAGTGTTGTGTTTGTCTAAAACATATTTACCCTTTCAGGTGGTCCAGTACATGATGGGAGCATACACTTATCCTTTTCTACCACTGTTACATGTGGGCATTTTTTACGACCCATTCGATCTACAAATCTACGTGTTCTCATAATAAAGCCAATTCCACATGTAACAGAACACTCAGACCAAGGACCCCAAGAGGTAGTTTCACAAATCCCTTCATTGTCATCCACAAAAAAACCATCATCTTCCAAGCCACCTCTAAAAGATATGAAAAAGAGAGAGCCACATACACAGATTTATATAGAGACAGAGAAAATTAAGGCTAATTATAAACTGAAATTGGTAGCTATTAATGCCATATTATGCAAGAGATTTCTCTCTTAACAAAAATGGATTATACCACCAAAAATTTTAATTGTGTCCTGTTTAGCTTGGTGACATTATCCCTGTAATTAAGGTAAGCTATAATCATTTCTCTTTCCTACTCATAATAATTGTTTCAACAATGTCACATCATTATTACTTTCTTTAATAAGTACATAGTCTTTTATATATGAAGTTATGGCTCCATCACTAATAACAGCTAAGCTGCTCAAGACTCATTGTTGACAACCTTGTTTGAAAGAAGCCATCAGAGGAAGTCAATTGTTATGAGCACAGGAAAGTGAAAGTGCACAGAAATATGAGTAGTCGACAGGTCATGGACAAGCCACGGTGGTGGAAGGGTGGAATTGGGTCCATGAGAAATTGTGTTGGCTCTCAAACACACTACCAGAATACTGGTGTTTGATGTATGATTTATAATTGAGTTGATGGCGAGGAGCGGTGGAAGATGGGAGGGATTCTGTTAATCTTATTGCTTGAATAAATGTACAATTGTTTGAAAATAAAAATCTTTTCCTCATTTTTCCTTGGTAAAATTGCATGGTGCCCAATTAATGAGAATTATTCAGAATAGACAGTAGAGCATGGCTGTGGGTAATGTAGCTCTTGTTAATTGTTGCTAAGCAAACATGGTGCTACGGACATTTGCTGGGGTCCAAGCACAGTTCAGGACTAAGTACAGTATCAGAAAGTTAGGAAGACATTTCTAGGGATTAGCTAGCAATGTCTTCATAACATCTGATGAAGGACGCGGTGCCTATGAAAATTTAAAGAACGTCATACCTTACATGGTGCCTGCCATCTGTAAACCTCAGGTAAGTCACCTACTTTCAATCTCTCATTCCTGTCCTTAATAATGTATAACACAATTGGTAAGGACAGGAAAGATATATAAAACATAATTGGTAACAACAGGTAAGAGAGAAAGAAAGGTGGCGATTTACATCATAATGGGTATGAATCACATATCCTTAATTGTGCCTTCAAGCTATACACTTCAAGTAAATAACCACCTTTCTTTCTCTCTTTCCTGTTGTTGCCAATTGTATTAATTATTTTTACAATATCATAACCATTACTGGGTACCTGGTGATGTCCAGGAAAATAATGCTTAAGTATAACTAACAATCTATGTAAGTTAAGATACTTTTTTATTTTTCACAAACATTTTCATTGCTGCCGCCGCTTGCATGCAGGCATGGATAAGCATCTTGCTTAATAGGCTATGTGGTGGCATAATGTATCCTATTGTAAGATCTATATATCATTAGTGTTGCACTTTTCTTGGCCTAAAGTGGGGAAGAATGGAATTCAAAACTTATGAATCCATTCCATGACAAATCACTGAAAATTACCAATGGCTCCCACCCGAAATTCTCCAAATCTCATGAAACTTGGTAAGATCCCAATTAAAATCTACAAAATATTAGAGCTCACATTAAAAACCCATCTTCAATGAACTGTCACCACCTTAACATGCATGCGTCTCTGAAAAGGCCAACTTTTCTACATTTCTAGAGACCAGATAAGTGTGAAACTCAGCTTATACATACAACTTCTAGCCCAGAATGCAGTGGTATGATCAAAATAGTAATATGACTTGCCGTTATCTGCTCAAGCCAAAGTAACCACAAAATTTTGTCGTGCCTAGTTTTGGAAGCCAATTACTCAGCAGAAAAATATCTATATTACATCATATTTTGGAAACTAGGAGAGAAATCACCATACTAAGACCTGGAGAAACAGAAAAACTATTATACTCATATGTATTGAGATATTCCTCATGAATACCAACAGTCAGCTTGGGCTGTAACTTACATGTTACAATATGTATATTTGTATAGGAAGTAAGGATAGAAGGATAGTCGTGAGTCACCTTCACCATTTGGCCTTGATGCCTGCCTGCCGAATATTGTCAGTCTAGTTAGTTAGGTTATATTAGTTATATACAGTATATTACTTACGGGCATGATGGGGATGAAGCAACACACATTTCTTTTGACACTAACTGTCTGTCACAACCTAACATTTTAGCTTTTTCCTCATTAACATATGTCCTCAGTCGCATCCTTAATCCTTTTCCACATGTCACAGAGCACTCACTCCAAGGTGAATAGTCCGAAACAGCACACTCGGCTAAAAACATTGAATGTTTTCATTTACATTCACACAGTTGAATATGTACATTTGTATTAATGTTCAATTGAAAGAATGTGATTCAAATAGTTAAATGAAAAATATATAAATTTAATCTTTAATCTTTGATAAGTGTTCAGTCACATTTGCCTTTCAATTGTTGACACAACATTCCTTCACAATCTCCTACTTGCCGTCCTTAAGATGGTTTCTAGTTACTCTAACCACTCTGCAATAAAAATCTGTGTAACCATTTAAATATTTCCCCCTACTCCTCCATCCCCAGGAGGGAGTAGAGAGTTTAGTTTAGTATTTTACTGGATATCCTCCTTCAAAAGCCAGCATTTTTTATCCACATTTTCTGATAAGAGATATTTTATAATCTTCAGATAAGTCATCCACCCAGTCTTTGTGGGTCAATAAACCTTCCCAAATTGACACCAAAAAAATTAAAGAAAACATCACTTGCCTGTCTTCCCACATCATTTTCCAGATCAATTGCAAATTATACCCTGCTTTCTACATCAACCTCTCCCTTAATGTATTTCTAACCACTGCAACATTTTCAAACTGCCCAAAACACAATAGCTGCTCATGCCAATAATTCCAACCTGTATTTCACTCACACTGACACTCCTTCATGCCTTACTCCAATTGAAATTAATCATTGAAAACTTTCTTTCCAACACATCCTTATGCCAGTTCATGTGAAGTCCATAACACGACCTATAACTTCCTTCTTTTTAGTTCTTCATTTTGCCTTCCTCCTCTTATACACTTTGCTGAAGGAGGTTTTTAGGTTCTTGAAAATTCATATTTTTGTACTTCCAAGTCAGTCAATGCCTACTATCAATTTAAGGTAAATTTTCTGTCCCTCTTTCATACCTAATTCTAATTTTTATTTACTTTATCATATTCTTTTTTCTTATGCTTTTAAATATACTGTTAGAAATTTGTATGATATGGTTTTAAGTATGAAATATAAATTAAATTTTAAGCAAACAGATGGACTTATTAACAAAAATAAATAACTAATTTAATATCAATAAATTACGTCTATTTGTTTCCTCAGTATTTTCAGCTACTTCTATTCCTTGCTCAGTTAAAATTGCTTCAATGTCTGGTTCATCACAACTTTTTTGAATAACAGCTTCACGAGTAAGGTACAGCCGAGCTAATGGCTTCATTTCTGCACCGGTAGGATCATAAAATGGAGCTCGGGGATCCTCAGGATACATTGTTGTTATGCGGTGGATTCTCTCCCGTGGAACTGTTGGTGTATTTGGTGACTGAAACAACAAAACATTGAACATGTATTTTGATTTACTTTTTTATATTTTTCTCATGTTGAATTACAAGCCGAGATGAGCAAATAAAAATAAAAATACATTAAAGAATAGTAATTGCACCAATGAATAGAATATTCTTGTATACTCGTGTATAACATGCAGTTCAGAACTAGGTGAACTCAGTTTCTTTGTTAAAATTTTAGGTAAAAAAGAAGCCCAGCATACATAAGTAAAAACAGTGACTTAGAATTTTGATAATTAATTATTTACAATAATTATTGTACATAATGAAATAAAATATTGCTTATTTAAAGAATCAATTAAAAGTTTCATTTTTGTTATTAATGAGTTGAATATTGTACATAATTCAGAGCAATCTGTATGTGTTGTATAAAACAGTTTGAAAGTTACTTTTATGCCAAAATAGAAACCAAAAATTTTTCAAAAAGTATAAATGTCGTAAATTGAAAGTGCCAGCCAACATGAAGTGGACTTATGTCCCAGACACAAGATGGCTAGTGCTTCAAAAAATTCTAAAGTTTCCTATTTGACATGGTGACACTGATGCTCTGTTCAAGTGAGCCATTAATTTTCTCTCTATCTCTTTTCTGCATGTCTATGTATGCAGTACCATTTTTATTCACTTTAGAGGTAGCTTGGAAGATGTGAAGAAGAGAAGAAATCATGATAGAGAAACTTTGATGTGGGTTTCATAGTAAATAGGATGAGGATGTATCACCAAATTTAAAGTTCCAACTTTTTCAATGGGTACATTGATAAAATTAATTTTCCTGCAAAGTGAAGAAAATCCTTATGCCACTTTAAGAAGGCAGGTTAGAAAAGCCTCTGGAAGGAATATTGTGCAAGATGAGTATAGGAAAATTGAGCATTGTGGTATATTGATGCCAAACTTCCAGTTGAGTAAAATGTATTATAAATGCATACCAAGTAGGAAATTCCACTGTCAGTTCCAGCATCATAAGGAAACAAGTCAACAGTCTTCTCTTCAATCCAACTGCAGTCTTGTCTGCAGAGGTTGAAGCCAGATACACCAACAATCCAATCTGGTGTTGGTCCTGTAAATGCACAGTCAACACAAATATATAATTATAAGGCATTTTATTATTTTAACAAAAGAAAATGACAATGACATTTATCTACAGAATAAAATTAAATATATGAAGCAGTATATATCAATTAAAAGTATAATTATATTACCTAACATTGAGACTAATGACACCAATGGGTGACGTCTGTCAACTCTGAAGCTGGAAGTAGTATTTTCATTAACTCTTGGATACCATAAACCTGCAGCTTTGACAAGAGTTCGTAAATGTTTACTCTGAAACAGTTTATACATCACTATATCAAATGAAAATTATACATTTCAAGCTATTGTTTCATAGTAACATACATTGGCACGAAGTTCTGCTTCCATTCCTCGAACAGAACCCCATTCAGCAACTTGCATCAGACCATCAGAAGCAATTTGGCCTTCTCCCCAAAAAGAGAAATTACGGCCATGTGTAGCTCCAATAATGTCACTAAAGTGTGTAAGCCACAAAGAAAATGGGAAATCCTTTGGATGTGTTTTATTGGACCAAATTCCCTCAAAAACAAGCTGAAGAATTAAATGTGTGTCCAGTTATTTATTAATTAATAAACTCATGCTGAATATTAATATTACTGTATGAAAATTTCTTGAATTAATAACATTAAACTAAATGCATCCATATTCAAAGTTTACTTTTCATATTAATACTAGCCTTATATTTAGCTTCATCGCAGGCACAACACTCTTTATCTGTTTGATCTTCTTCATTGTTTTGTGAAGGAAGTTCACAAAGTTGTCGGCTTAAAGCTCCCTCATCGGCATACCAATTATTTTTATCTTCATACACCATTGCTCTGAAACCAAATCTTTTAGTAAGTAAAAAAGGGAATAGCAAAAGCCATGTGCTACCAAATGATCTTAGAATATAGTTCCACAGTAACAACCTACAATATACAAGGGAATAATGTAACATAATGTACATACAGGCTTTTGGAGTGAGATGTTTTGAGTATAAAATTAATGGTCAAATATATATTTATAGGATTTTATTGGTAATTGGGTTTCCAGCTATGTCAAAGGAAGCTCTTAAGCCATGAAGTGCCATCCAGTGGTTTGTGTGTCACTTGGGCACCATGGCTTAAGCTTACTTTGATCCAGGTGGAAACTCCAAGTACCACTTATCAAGTATATACACCAGGAAAACCTTCAATAATTGAGGCTCTTCATTAATTTATGGTTACAAAAATTATAGCTTGTACATAAATCGTTAGATGTGCACTAATCAGTAAGCACAGAAAACTTTCTACTGACAGATTTTAATGTATTACATTATTAGCAATTTCAAATTTCTGAAACCTCCATTACTAACAAATTTTATAAAATGTATTATGATAAAACACTAAATAAATATACTGCAAAAATGAATTTAAAGTCAAATTAGGTGTATCTGTACAAGAATGAATTTTAATACATTTTTGCATATTTCTTATTTCATTTGGATGGAAAGTAAGGATAGAAATGTGGGAGTAAGGTAGTAAATTTGCTTTATGTCATATACTTGACATAGAATTATGCTCAGAGAACAGTGTAGAGAGAAATGGAAGAAGAGAGAGAGGCTGAAAATATTCGGCCCCACCAGGACTCGAACCCAGACATCATAAAGCCTACAAAGTAGCCGCATAGTTCCATGAGGCTATATCACCGACTTACCAAAGATTGTCAATCTTGTATGGTATATTTAGTTGGGATGGATAGATAGAAGTGGGATAGAAGAGTTATTAGGAGCATCCATTTAGGATAGATACTAATTAATGAAATGTTTGAAATGTGACAAAGGCACGTGCATTGGATATTTGGATGGAAAGCAAGGATAGAAATGAGGGAGAAAGGTCTTGAAGGTTACATGGTTCTTGGATAGAGAAAAGTGTAATAAAAGAGTTATAAATATACATTGGATAAGTGATGAAGTCACACATTGGATAGAAAGAAAGATAGAAATATTTGGGAGGAAGATAGGAAATTCGCTCTTTGAATCATATGTATGGCATGGAATCATGCACAAAGAAATAAATACATATGTTGAGCATAGAAGGGAATGGAAGAAGGAAGAAAGACTGAAAAAATTCATTGTGGCCAGGACTCGAACCTGGGTACACGAAATCAGCAGTGTAACCGCCACTAGAGCCAAGGCGTCCGTCTTACCGACTCTGCCACCACATCGAGTACGACCAATCGAACATTTTCAGTCTATGTATGTACATATGATTCAAAGAGCGAATTTCCTATCTTTCTCCCAAATATTTCTATCTTTCTTTCTATCCAATGTGTGATTTCGTCACTTATCCAATATATAATTTATTTGTAATTTATCCTTAACAGATGCTCCTAATTCTTCCATCCCTCTTCTTTATCCATCCTAACTTGAAAACCTAATATATATATATATATATATATATATATATTTCCAAAGGAAAAATTTGCAAGCACCTGAAAACAACACATCCTGATCCTTTTGGAGGAGCTATCCACATGACTTGAACTTCCGTTTTCCGTAGATCATCAACTTCAGATATAGTATTGATGCACTGGTCATTGAAAGTTGTCAGTGAATCACCAAACAACTGGAAACTACCAACATGCTGTGGAGATGTATCACCATTGGGATCTAAGGGTTCTACGCCCAGCATAAAACGGGAAAACATTTGGAGCCGTCCATGTGTTCGAGAACCAACAATTGAAACTATAATAAAACAAAATGGATAAGTGACAATAGCACCAGTTTTTATTTCAGAACAAGTTTCATAAAAATTAATATACATGTTAAAAACATTAGCAAATACATTCCTAAATTATTATAATCCAACAATTATGTATTATTTCAATTTGTTTGTATTATTACTATTAATCATGTTTCACTATACATTTATGCTGATAACCTTTAGTGTTTGACCTATGACTTAATAGATAAACTGCACTGCTAATTTGTAAATTCATTATTTATCACTGATCTACATTAAGAGCTCAGAGGTTCATGTCTCAACTAACTTCTATAAAATTTTACTACTATGACTGTGATCCTGAAAAACAGAAATAACACTGAATGCAACACTTGTATGTGAAACATATTTAATATTTTGTTCTGCTGTCCCAGCACATGATGACATCATCAAATAAAAATTATTTATTTTTGATAATGGAACTTCTATATAACAATAGGGTAAAATAATTTATACTAGAATGATTATTAATGAAGAATACTAAAAACATATATGTTTACACAGTATGTATCAATTTATAAACCCATATTTGTAATGTAATTTCTAGTTTCTTTATAAACTTAAAGAAAATATAATCATAGAAATATATGTATAATATTTAACTATTTAAAATAAAGGTATACTTTCTGTAAAGGTGTTTGATACTTACGAGTATATACTGATCCAGGGACATATTTCTCTGGATCACCACTAATCAAAATTTTGAATCCATTATCTCCAGGGCTTCTAAGAACACCAGAATTTTCTGGAAGGGGCTCACGAGGGCATCTGAATCCCTCTCCAATTCCAAATGTGAAGAGAATCAGGAGCAAGTGCTTCATATTGGCTATAAAAAATGCTGATGTTAAAATAAAGTCTTCAGTGCATATTCAAAAGTGAGAAATTAAATTTACATTTCATTCACACGTGAACTACACATTTTTCCACTGAAAATTATTTTCCTTATAGATTATGGTTGAAGACAGTTAAATAGCTTGCTAGAGGATGTCAAATTGCAAGTCTGAATATTATCATAAAGCATATTGTAATTCATATTTCAGGATGCAGCCTCACTTATTTATAAAATTACTGTACTAATATTTATTGACAGCTATTAATTACTTATCATCCATTAATTCAACTTATTTTATTTATGGTATTAATAATATTGTTTTATTTACATATATAATATGGGAAATGACAAGACCTTAAATAAGAAATTATATTAATATAATGAAGTAGAACACTATTAATAACTAATCAATATAATCAAGCTTAACTAAAAGAATTACTTAATTTTAACAATACAGTGAAAAAAGAGAAAATTTTTATATAATTTAAGGCACATTAAAATAGTACTACTTTATAGAAGTTTAAAAGTTATTATTTATAGATACGCTTATTACTTAGTGCTAAATAAGTAGTTTTATGTTGTAAAAAATTACTGAATTAATTAATTGCCTTCTTGATTTCCTTCTCTCTCATTTTTTCTGTCTTATTGAAGTTTAGAACTCTCGTTATAGAGTGATAATGCTCAGTATATGTTTTGTCCTGCCCACTACCATGTCAAACCTTGTATTTTCGTATTTATTACACGACATCTGTAACCACTCTCAAAAAGTCTTCCCAAATGTAACTTCCTCTATTCTTTCACCTCATGGATTGTTCCACACTACTTTGTGTTGACACTCATGCTTCTGACTTAATAAGAATCATTCTATTGTTCTTAAAAACAACTTAACTGACTGTCCCTTGACATTAGGATTTAGAAATTATGGAAAAAAAAGGTGAATCTGAAATCCAGACACATTTAGCAAATTCTGCTTGTTCCAAAAATGTATTATAATATTTGGATAAGAGTAGTAGATACTGCATAGATGGTAATCTTTGTCAAAATGATTTTCAGTTATTTTTCAACAAGAGGAGCTATCGAAAGTAATTCCGCCCTACATGGGAGAACCTTGAGAGAAAATGAGGCATTCCCAAAGGTAAATCCCATTATCACTGTGAATAAATATCTGTAAGATAAAGCTCCTACAGGTATTTTGCAGCATGGTCATATCACGAGCAACCACCTTACAATCATTTTCAGCTAAATTGTAGCTTTAAGAGACAAACTTTAGAAATTGGAACATCCTGTATTGATGAAGCATCTTGAAAACAGAGTTGTTTTGAACAGGAAGATTTTTAACGAAGACAAGTCAGTAATTGAAGTTGAGCTAATTGACCTTCTAAATGATTTAAGTTTACAATCAATTCCAATAGTTCGAATCTGACTACCAGTACCAAAAGAAAAAATACAGAAACAGAATGACTAGCAATTGCCTCGACTAGCATCTGAATGGCAGTGATCGCCCATTGAGCAAACATAGACAAACTAATTACAGAGAAGGAAAGTGATGCTTCCATTTGAATTTTTTTTCTGATTCTGTTATTAATTGTAAATTCTATAATTGAAAGTATTAAGTACAGTGCAAGAGTGGAAATTTTATTAAAAAATGTTTTAAATTAAACTTAATTGGTTGTGACTTTTGTGAAAATTATTAGACTAAAAGCAAATTATTCATCACATCTTAATTTTCCTTCTACCAGAATCCTATATGTTCCATTTGCTTGGCAAGATATTTATTAATACTTCTGTGGTTTCTTCAAGGAAATTTTGTTTTCATGCTTTGTCATGCACCGAGTGAAATGCGTAACAAACTTCTTAGCAGAAAAAATGTGAGTACAATACCATGGCCTGGGAAAAGTCCAGATATGGACCCCATTCAATATCTATGGCCAATTATAAAGTAAAAATTGAGGAAAATCAATATCACCACAAAGGTGCTCCTTGAACATCTTGTACCATTATGATGAAGAAATAAAAAGACTCTTGTGAAATGAATGCCAAGGCATATTTCCAATGTCAATACATAGGAAAAAAGCATGCACACAAAATACTAATTGGTAGACTAAGTGTATTTAATATTCATAATAAAGGCTTTTAAAAACCAATTTTCATTATTTCTTACTTCAGGCTTTCAATTTTCTGACAACGGTATATTAAAATAATAAATCTTCTTAAAATTTTAATAGAATTTTTTTTCAACTCAAATATTGTGGAGACAGAGAGGTAGCTTGCCAAGCACTTTCTGAATTCGAAAGTAGCGAGTTCGGCGACCCCTGCCTTAGACTCAGTCTATCTACGGCATGTAACAGTTCCTCGCTTACTTTGTGACAGCTGTTGTAAAGAGTCACGTTCCGCCATGCCTTGGAACGTAAGTCTTTTCAGGGCGCTTAAGCTATGGTTTCCTAGAAAAGCGGTATCTGTTTCAAGGCGGACCTATGCTGCAGAAATATGGAAACGGCTATCGAGAGATGTGAAGTTAGAACAACGTCAAACGCCGTCGTCCCGTTTGCCGTCAACCAACGGGTAGAAGGTTCAGTAAAAAGATTAATTATCTAGTGGAGTCTATCAATGATACATTCATTTATCGTATTTGACATTTTACTTAAAAATACTGAATATCAATTCTACTCACAATTACAAGAAAAATGATATCAGACAACCTACAACTTACTAAATTTGAGCGTAACATGTTAGCAATGTTTGATGCACAGTTTGATACATTATATGCAAATATTTTTAAATGCAAATATTATATATTTTACTAAACTCCTAAAATTATGTACATTATTAACGTAAGTTTTAGCTTATACATTGGCCATTTCATTAACAAAAATATATGTTTCCGTTTTATTTACATCGTTCAGTTAACTTCACACTAAGGAAACAGTATCGAAAATTTAGTAATTGTTCCAAAACGAAATTAATGTTGAAGAATGGAATAATCATCGGTAATATAAACTGAGGTGGGAAAAAATAATTTAATTAAGGAACTGAGTACTTCCGTAAATTTGAGGGACGAAAAGTCTTCTAATTAAATTATTCTATTTCTGACTTTTGAACATTCTTTGTGTTTTTATTCATGAGAATATGACTGATAAATAGTTGCTGCATAACAACAGGTGTTTTATTCCAGCAATTAACGAATTAGAGTCACTTCTGATTCAAAAGTACACATCAATAATTTTTAGAACAAGAAGCGGATAAAACATATCAGCAATAGCGCCTATACCACAAGTTTAACAGTAATCGGAATCTAAGAAGTCTTACGGGGGATGCAGGAAGTCCGCAGACTATTTCAGATTTTCTTTTCCTAGAAGATAGGTAAATAGGGAGAAGTTAAAAATATGCATTAAATGTACCAGACCCAAAAGCACCGCCTTAACAAATATTGTTGTTTCATATGTGGAGAATATGTTGGAGAATAAGCGTTTGTGCATTGCACAAGAACTTGATGAAACTTTGTCCAAGACGTCAAAGTACACGATCTACCAAAAGTGAAATGTAACTATCGAATATCTCGAGTTCCATGGACCAGTGAAAATACTTTTGGTATTGGAAAGAGCATTGCGTGAATCACCCTTCAAACCTAAGTGCTTCTACAGATATGTGGACGACATTTTCGTCATCTGGCCACACGGAAAGGAAAAATTAGAGAGTTTTCTACTGCACCTCAACGGTATCCACCCAAACATTAAATTCACGATGGAGATTGAGAAGGAAGGGATGCTACCTTTTCTCGACATCCTGATACACAGAAGACCGAATGGACGCCTGGGACACAGCGTGTACCGTAAGCCGACTCATACTACACGCTAACAGTTTCCACCACCCGGCTCACAAAAGGGCTGTGCTTTCCACTCTTACACATAGAGCGAGAATGATATCCGATAAGGACCACTTGGCAGCCGAAATGGATCACCTTCGAAGTTCCTTATCAAGAAACGGTTACACCGTTGGTGAAATTTCACGGGCAATACACGGAACCAGGAAGAAGAAAAAAGAGGAGTCGACCGGAAAAAGAGCGTATATTCCATATGCCGGAAAATTCACAACCATAGTTAGTCGCATACTGGCCAAACATGATATAAAAACGGTGTTTCTAACACAACGTAAAATCAAAGACATGCTCAGGAATGTAAAAGACGATGTAGGCCTAAAGACCCCTGGTATTTATGAAATACCTTGCGACTGTGGCAGTAAATACATAGGACAAACAATCAGAACCGTAGATGAAAGAATAAAAGAGCATAATAGACATCTACGATTAAAACAACCCAATAAGTCAGCTATTGCCGAACATGCCTTGTTCACGGGCCATAAAATAGCTTTCGATAAGACGCGTATTCTGGACCGAGCTAATTGCTATTGGGATAGCGTTATTTTGGAGGCAATAAACATCAGGTCCAGTGAGAATTTACTGAATAGAGATTCTGGATTCCAATTGAGCCTGGCTTGGAACCCATTGTTTCACCGGAGGAACGCGGAGCTGAGTCACGGGACCCCAGATGCAGCGGAGACGGGCCACGTGACCGCAGCCACGGGGGACTAGAGCATGACTAAGCAAGTGGACCAATGGGAGACGCCTTCGCTCCCGCGTCCACATCTAGCCAATCACAGGCGGTTTGTGCTTGCACAGACTTGCCTCAGACTATATAAATGCCTACACTCACCGAATTTGACACTTCAGTCTGAAGATGATGGCAGAGCAAGCCATCGAAACGTCACTGTTAAAATCTTTGACCCGGTTGGAAACTCGAGAGGAATTTATACATGCCATTCACCGGGAAAGACCTCGTACTTTAACTTTTGGTATAGTATGCGGCTATTTCAGAATGTTTTTATTACGTATGGCTGCTACTACAAAAACAACAGGCAATACAATACGTTATGTACCTAAATATTCTATAACATATAAAGTGCAGGAGAAGTATTTGCTACAGGTTCAAGTATGCTGATAATGCACTTAAATTACACATTAAAAACTCAATCCCAATGTCCGTGCTAGAATGGATTCCACTCATGTGTTTAAAAATTATTTCATCGGATCAGGGGAGTTTAAAGGCATTGTAACCATTAAATCACTACGGTTAGTGATTTTACTTGAAGTTCCTATTTTGTATAGGTTTAACTTTGAATTTACGTCCGTACCCTGTAGGAAAACGTTGGAGGTTTGTCAACGCTGTGACGAACGTAATCCAACAGGTGGCGCAGGTAGTTTCCTAGGAAACCTTCCATCCCCATCTGGCTTCACAGCCAACGTTTCTGTGACATCATCATCCGTTGCATTACGGCCGCTACTGACGTCACCGCTTTCATAGGAAACCATAGCTTTAAGCTATGGACTGTATGTATCAAACAAAGGGACGTCGTAGCCGAGCAGAACGTAAAGTTTCTAAAACAAATTACACACATTAACTTTGTAGTAAGTGATGAGCACCGGTTTACACCAACTTCGGCAGAGTGAACTCTCACAAATGTTGCTCAGATTGCGTCATGAGTGTCGCGACAACGGCGGAATTTTTATAGTGTTGGCAGCACTTTACAGAAACTTTTTTGGTACTATTTTATTTAGTGCGTCTACAAGTGCAGGAAAACACGCCGTAATAGCATCAATTTGCTTTTTTTGTTTTGTTTTTGGATTTCACGAAGTAAAATATACTTTTGTTATTTCTGTATGTAATAATTAGAGTTTAAGACCTAACAATGAATTATAATTTTGTGCCAATATCATTTCAAAGAACAATTATTTAGCTACAATTTTAGGCCAATTCGGGTTTAGTGTCTGACAGTGTACAGGTTTCAAGTGATGATTTTGTAAAAAACCTACGTGGGAGGCCAAGAGTACGCAGCTTTATATAGGCCCAATCTTCGCCTCACAAACATAATGTATTCTTGAACTGCCATTTTATCTCGTTTTATTCCTCGGTTCTTTTGTTAATGCTTATTTTCACTTCATAAATAATGAAATTATGTTCCTTTCGTATTTTACAACAATTTTACCTCTTCTAATTTTACAAACACAAAATAAGGTTCCTGGTCATCTTCAAAATCGAACAGAGCAAAATATTATATTCCGGCTCAATTTGAGAAACCGTCAAATGAAACTTTGGCTGATTCTTTGAGCGACACAAGGAATGCATTAGTTGTCATAGTTTTACAACCAGGAAACTTATCCATAACGTGGAAAACTTAAATTACAAGAAACCTGTTGCCGGAATTAATTCCATTTTGCCGCTTCCTAAACCCAAGGAAAAGGAAGATAAAAGAAAAAGACTTTCAAAGAAGTCAGAAATAATCTCCTCGCCGTTTAAGAATTGATTAGAAGAAAAAGAACAAATGGAAAAGCGAACCAAAGACTGAAAGGATAACAAATAAAGCCATTAAACGATACACAAAAGAAGGTGACAGGAGGAATCATCAATAAAATGATAATCTGAAGGTCAGAAAGGATTTAAAATTTGACCCACAACCCAGCATCTACTGATACTGATGAATACGTTGATTGTCCTGGATGTGGACAATAGTTGTTTTCCGATAACTGGATACTGTGAGGGATTTACTAGGAGGACTGGTGGCACGAGACATGCTCCGCTTACGAAGGCAGTGGGCCATTTGTTTGTGACCAGTTATAGCAGGCCAAGAGTACGCAAATCACAGTTTATCTTAAAATATTGTTAATGGCAAACTTGTTTGTTGTAATCTTATCAAATGTTTTGTGATTAATTTTGGTGTTGATATCTTCATTACCTCCATCACTAAGTGCGTACTCTTACCCTCCCTTACCTTACGCGCACCACATGCCTGATCAACGAATGCTACATAACTGTTATAAATGAAAGCGCAAGCGACGTTAAACCAGATATGTTTTCTATAATGCAGTTTTAGAAATCCGCGCTCCATTTTAAATGAACGTTTCACGTCAATACAGTAAAACCCAAATTTATAGTTTTATATTTGGGTGTGGCTAATATATTGAGATACACTGGAGAAAACAATATACTATGTACGTGTGACCCACGGTTAAAGGCAAGTTTGCAATAGAATCCTAATGTCGAAAAAGCCTCGTATTTATAGGTACTTTTACACTAGATAGGCCCCATTTAATGAAAGTTATTTGCGAGTTTTCTTATATTTATATATAAATTTGACAACGACGAAAGTATATTTTTAAGCGGAAGTGATCCTTGTGTTACCTCACTCGGCATTCGGATTCTCAAGATCAATTAGAATATTTACAAGGAACACCCATTGATAGCATGTCATTTGGCAAACGGAAAATGTTCGATATACAAAAAAGAGGAGGATTTTGTTACATAAATGTGACCTTTCCAGCTGAGACAGCCAACTGAGTGAGCTAATAGTTCGGGACATTGCTAAAAATAAACTCCAGACGTAAACAGCCTATCAGAAACAGATATATGCGTCTTCTACACTTTACCGAAATACGATTCTACAAAATGCAATAATTGAATCCTAATTTTTAGTATACAATAACAATGGAAACTCATTTCGAACAATATCATTTTAAAAGTGAAGTAGTCCTAATAGGCCAAACATGCTTGTATTTAAGACTCATGCGCAGGCAATATTTACATATAAGCTACAGAAACTATAGCTTGAAGCCTCCCCCCCCCAATCTGCCACGCTAATTAAAAAGTCCATTTGGCATTCAAAAATAATAGTTGTCTCCAGGAGCAGTTCTTAGAAAAGGCGGGAGCCCGTTCTAAGACCATACTTGTTACGGTATTCAGGCCTAAGACTGGCCATATGCAACCCTCCATCCTAAGCTATCCTCCGCAAGCATTTTCATTTCTACATAGCTACTACATACCACAACCTCCGTAATGTTCTTAGCGTATTCCATCCTTGGCCTCCCCCTTCTGTTCTTATCCCTCACACTACCCTCTAATGCTAATTTTGTAAGGCCCTCATATCTCAAAACGTGGCATATTAATCTATCCCTTCATTTGGTCGAAGTCCCCCAAATTGTTCTATCTTCCCCTATTCTGCTTAGAATTTTCTGGTTAGTTACCGAATCCACACATCTGTTTTTCAGTATTCTCCTATAGCACCACATTTCGAAAGCTTCTATTCTTTTCCTGTCTGCAACTCCTATCGTCCACGTTTCACACCCACACAATGCCAGCTTCCATGCGAACATTTGTAGTAATGATTTCCTAATATTCATACTTATATTAGCCGTAAGTAAATTCCTCTTTTTTTACGAAAGCCTTTCTGCCTGTGCTTTATGTTTACTATACTTCTATCATCCCTAGTTATTATGCTGCCCAAGTAGCAGAATTCCTTAACTTCTTTTAAAATATCCATTCCCAATCTAATACCCTTATTCCACTATTTCTCAGACTACACTCCATCGCTTTGATTTTCTCTCCATTAATTCTCATGTTGTACAAGATCACGTTCATGCCATTTATTATGTTTTCCAAGTCTTCTTCTGACTTACCTAATACCACTGTATCATCAGTAAACTTTAGGGGTTTTAGTTAATCTCCTTGCATTTTAATTCCCTTTCAATATTCATTTTTAACCTTCTTCACCGCCTTTTCTATATAAAAATAAAAAATGGGCGACAATCTGCATCCTTGTCTTACTATTTTCTTGATTTCTGTTGTCTTTTCTTGTCCTTCAATTCAAATTTACTGCTGAGTACCATCTGTAGAGCCTTCTTTAAGAACTATTTGCGAAAGTGCTAATGGGCCTACGAGCAGTGCCCCCTTGTACTGGAATATCTACCACGAAGAGTGTGTTGGACTCAAAGAGTATCTTAAATAGATAGAGAAGCAATGCCAGGGCTTGCCTACAGGTGGCATCGTGACGGCCATCCCCACTCCTGCAGGTGTAACTCGCTCGTAGCAACGCCCCCTGTATAGGGTTCAGAAGATGTTAATACAAACATTCTACTGGAAAGGATTTGTGGCCCATGCGCGCATATTGAATATCCAGAATTTGAATGAGGGGGTTGACTATACAGTTGATCTATGTATGCTCCGAAACGGCTCAATGAAAATTTGAGGGATTGAAACAGGATATGAACATAAGTCTTCATTTCGATGTCTTACACAGTTCAGAAGATATAATATAAATATTTATAAATACATTTATTGCCGTAAAACCCAACCTGCGAGTTTTAAGTCTTACTATGCGTTCCCGTACCATTCATCTGACTTACTGTGTTATTATGAGCGCAATGTTTGCAGAATGAGCGAGAGAAAGAGGGGAGAGCACTCTCACTCCATCTATTATTGCAGCAGGATTCGCGCAATTATTAACCTATCGTTGACAGAGAGCTAACTCCCTGAGAAGTAATAAACTTCTTTGGATCGTCGATATTATGTACAAGTAATTTGGTTTTATTTGTCGCGTAAGGTTAATTTCAATATTTTATAATTATTCATTTTTGAAAAAAATGAAATTCATATACTGTATCTCAATAAATATAGTTGAAGTTTCTGTCCTTCTGGAAGTTTGTCTCGATTTTTTTTGGTAACAGGCTACAAGGGGGGTGTTCCTGAAACAGACAACTCCCCTTTAATAGCATAGGAAGGGCATTGAAAAGGGGGGATGCGGAAGGTAGAGTAAGGTAGCCAAGGGTTGACTGGGATCCTGGGCTATAGTGTAAGGATCCTACCCGGTGTTTCACCTAAAGAGATGGAGGGAAATCATAGAAATCTTTCATCTCTTCTCCGTGCCTCTACCAGTTTTAGGAGGCAGTTGGCTGACTGATCCAATAGGATCAGCGGACAACTCTTACCGTATGCCCAAGGTCTTCGACCCAGTACATACACCAACTAAAATAGATGAAGGAGCCTCGGTATGTGAGAATCTTAAAAAAACGGAGAGAGTACGAGACATTCCCGATGGAGTCTATGGTCCGAAACGTGTGAAAGCGGGACCTGTTCAAAACTAACTGCGAGTTATGCCCTGAAGCGATCCTATACCATCTATCCCATTTCTGTGTACCTACGTTGCTTGCCCACGAGTTTCTAACTCGACAAAAATTTTACCTCAAGAAAATAAAACTCGAAATATAGTTTATAAAGAAGCTCTGCTGTAAGAATTTGATGATTACAAGTAGATGTCATGTAATACCTAATTATAAATAAATGTGATAAAATTTTCATTTCGTAGATACGAAAGCAGCATAATCATAAAATGTATAAAGTACAAAAATTATATATATATAAAAGTTGCAGAATAGAAGCCTTTGAAATATGGTGCTATACGAGAATGCTGAAAATCATGTGGATTGATAGAATCACTAACAAAGATTTGTAACGGATACGGGAACAGCGAACAATATGGAGGACGTTGACCAAGAAATTAAGCCACGTTTAAAGACATGAGGGTTTTGTAAAATTAGCATTTAGAAGGAAACGTGTGGGGTAAGAATAGAAGAGGGAGGTCAAGTAGATTAGGGAGGATGTGGGATGTGGTAGTTATGCTGAAATGAAAAGACTTGCGCAAGATAAGTTAGCATTGAAGATTGCAACAGACCAGTCTTAGGACTGTATACCACAAGAACATATATATGAAAAATAAATGTATATTTGTATGCTTATATACTAAAAATAAAATAGATAAATAAATTATACGTTTGTATATTGTAGTGTGTTTTATGTTTTGAGGAGTGGAATTGTACTGTATGGAATATGATTGAAATATATTCCGTATTTTCAATCCTATGATTTGTTTATTATTATTATTGTTTGTAATGGCTTGTCTGATTTTTATTACATCTGGAGAGAGATTGTAAAGTGCTATATAACATTATTGTAAGTAATCCAATAATCAACTCCAAAATTGACAGCTTCGAGGAATGTTTTATACGAGTTTTGATAGTAATTAAGTTTGAGGCAAATATCTAAATCGTATTTTTTATATAGCAAGAAGCTGAATTTTATTGCAGAGACTTTCCTAAGCCGACATTTACTGGGAATAACGGCGGTTCTTTGTTTCGTACTAATCCGTGTTTTGCTGCATGTGCACTTCTGCGTATCCGATGTTGTAGAATGTTTTTCTGGGACAATGATCTAATGAAGAGAGTTTTTGTCCGACAGCAGATTACAGCCGCCTAACAACGAGGCCACTGACGCAATTTGTTGGCCGGATGGGAGTGGGTCGTGGGTCGGGGGACCGACGCGACGCGACGCGACGAGACGAGCTCAGCAAACTACTGTGTGCTCAGCAATTACGAGAGGGGGCGGCAATTAAAGGATTGCATATGATAATATTCAATTACTGATCGTCATCGTAGACTTTTACATCTCCTCGCTCTGGAAATTGACTTATGAGACGATCACGAATACCCTATATTATTTTGTCTTGTTAGTTATGATAGCAGTAATAAAAATTATAATTTAAGTATTGCCACTGATTTCTTATGAAATCTTATGAATCCCTAACATCCTTTGGATCTTAGTCTGTAACTATGTATCCCAATCTTTTTGTACTATGCCCCACCTAAGTCTTCTGACGCCCCCAACATAAAATATACATTCTTTATATTCAAAAATTAACTTACTCCATAAACGAAAGCTAATTACAACTTGTTGAGGACAAAACTTAGCTTTTAGGAGAGAATCACTAGGAGATTATTGAGATACAACAGTAAGTAAATTTTCAAAACATATAATAGACCTCTAAAATTCAAGTACAAAATAATTTATATGATTGATTTCCTATATTTTTTTAATTGTTAGTAATTATATAATTGTTTAATATTTTCAAGATTCAATGTGTATACTAAAAGTAGGGACACCTTCTGCTTGATACTCGCTGCACAGATATTTTATATTGGGCTCAAATGTAGTCAGCTTCAGCCTCAAGTCTGCCCTATTTGTTAGGGTGCAATGGGCACAATGATACGAATTTATCAATTCATAGCAATCGTCAAATACTATATAAACTATTCATTTGCTAGGCATAGTAAACAGTACTCTACGAGCAAATTGTATTGGGTTTTTCAATACATGGAATACAACAAGCTAACATCGTTCAAATGTCCGTCGCTGCTTCTCACGGTAGGACGGATCCGAGCGGTCCAAATTTTAATACATCTTCCGTTGAATTTGAGTGATGGCCTGGGCTATGTTGACTTTAAGGGCATCGATTGATTGCGGCTTATTGGCATACAATTCACGTCACCACGTTCATGCAGATCTCCATCTTGACATCCGCTGTGTGACATGAAGCGCAGTCCTGTTAGAACGTTATGTACATATCGTTCAATTTAGGGCCAAAAGAAATCGGTTATCATCGTTGTGTAGCGCTCGCCGCCGTTGACGCTGATTGCCTCACCAACCTCGTTTCAAAAAAAGTACGAACCAATGACGCTGAAGGCCCAAAATCCGCACCAAACAAAAGCTTTATGTAGATGCATTGTCACCTGGTGAACGTCGTCGGCAGTTGTGCTTCTTAACAAAGCCATTCATCCAAAAATGCGTCTCGGCGTAAAGGTGTTGGCTGATTGTTTACCGAACCGGTCGACTAAAGTTTGACCACCAAACATTAGAGAGTCTACTTTGAAGGGCCACCGGAAAAAGCCTGCCGTACAATGGGCGCAAAGTTTGCACTAACGAACACTCATTTTGATAATAAAGTTTTATCATTTGGACGTACTGCTCAATCCTGTAACTTGCCATGGTGATTTGGAATCGGTGCCTGAATAAAAAACAACAGATTAGACAGATGCCACCAATACAACATGTCCGTCGCAGGCTGCTAACATCGACCCGCCTAATTGCAAAACCCTATAGTTTGTATTACTTCACATTTTTAAGTGTGCCTCTATAAAAATTACAACACTTAATAAATGGTTATTTCAAATTAAAATTCCAATATTTTTTTTAATTTTAAAACTATAATCATATAATTGGTTTTTAAATTCTAGGGGTGCTCATTTTCGAATTACCCTATGAACAATCTAATTGTCCCCACATGAGACGCGGGACCCAATTTGGGAAACTCCGGTCTAGAATAACATTTGTAGTGTCCTCTCAGATCACACCAGCTTCTATAAACTAATGCATCATTAAAATTTAAATGCCAATAAAAGTCCAGAGCTGTAAACTTAAGGAACCTCACTACAATGAAAAATTTTTCATTTCAGTCGAAAATTTGTAGGTCAAAAATCTAAAGCCTACTATAGGAGTTACTTCAAGTGAAGATGGCAAGTTTAGATGAAGTAAAATATATCAAATATTCGCAGCAGATTGTAGAGAACCATTTAAAGCCTTTTAAAGACCTTTCGCGAAATCATAAGGACGACTTCGCGCTTACTGTGGGGTTTCGCGTGATTCTTTAATTTCAGCCCATAAGTACAAAATACTGAAAACATTTAAATTGTAAAATATTGGAACTAATTCTAGGGGTATTAAAATTTTCAGAGTAAAATAAGACTCGAAGCCAAAATTTTAGGAATGGATTCATTTTGAGTGTAGTGTAATATGTATCTGTAAATCTATAATTACATTTGTTACTTGAGAAAACATGTTGCTAATAAAATATTAACCTGAATACTTCTTAGCATCAGTAAATGATATCCCATCATGTTAAGTTATTGACTAGTTGGAGTGTTCTGTTCACATATCAAATTAAATGTTCAAAATGACATCAATTTGACTGAATACCGGCAGATGCTCTTCTTCGCAGTGAGTTTCAAACACTATGAAAAATGCTTGGTGTTATGCCTACTGTCTATTAGGCTGTCACAATGCGTGCACAAAGAGTTAGTATATGACGGGTAATTCTTTGCGGATGCGCGGAAGTATACAGGCCAATATCCAATTAATTTTCAACATGTTTCCTCATTTAACAAATATAAACAGGGTATCTTATTTTAGTCCAGATAACAAGGCATATCGTCATGGACTAACATTCATTAACGTTCGGATATCTCTGCAATCATGCGCTTCCGGATCCTTATTGTAAAGGCACTTTTCTTCTTTTCTCAATATAAAGAATTCATGCCTGAATTTTTGCCTTTGATGTTCGTTTCATGATGCTTACGGAACGAGAAAATAATCCAACCTTACAAAACATTAAACTGAAAGATGTGTCATGAAAACTTTTTCCAGGTGATGAAATTATAACTTCTTAGTTAATAAAAGTGTTAGTATATATTTAAAACATGTTTTATAGCACATTTGAAGTGATGAACTGACATTGAAGTCGTGGTACGGTTTGTAGACACAAGGGTCACTCAAGTAGGGCCAGCGGTAGGCATAGTAGGCGACTGCCTACGGCGACAAAATTTAGGAGCGGCAAAACCACCAGAGCTTAAGCGCAAAATTTGAGCGAAACTCGTAGGGGAAGTCAAACATATTCCCTAAAACCTTTCCGATTTAAATAAAAGCATATTCAGGAAGCTATATTTATGGGCATGTTGAAACAGATACGATTTCAGATGAGGCCAGCGGTTTAAGGACCACAGTAAAACAAATAAAGCTTTTATGTTCGATTGTCATTTTGCATAAAGTATGGAATAATATTAATCCGACAAGTGAGCAACATATATCCAAATATTTCGATTTTTCCCAAACCGTTGAGGTATTAAATATATATATATTCTGAAGCGATCTTAGAAGCTAAAAAATTATCCATCAAAAGCAACATAGTTAAGAACTTTGTATTGACTACATCACGTCATAGTTTTAGGACAACAAGCATAAATTTTTTGTCCATAAGATATCCGAAACCAATATACAAATTAAAATTGATTTACTATATACCATTGCGTCTGCGTTTCAACCTACTGAATAGCCATAATGACTCTTGAAATTTTATAAAATATTATGTTCACAAATTAAATTACATGTATAAAAATAAATTACTGGCACTTAGTCAAAGCTCTAAAAAATTCTCTTATCTTAACGCTTTAGAACTGGCTGACGACAAATGTCTAACAAAGATGAAGATCCCGTTGGCGTACTTAAATTAATTATTTCCCTTAGAATTGGGCCAAATTTGAGAATTTTGGTAACGCTACCCGTAACATTGTTACAGGTGAGAGAACCTTTTCTAAATTGATAATAAAAAAATATTTCAGAAACAAGTCTCGTAAAAATTGTATTAATTGGGTAGCCAAGCCGGATATAGAACATGAATTGAGAAATAAATTATATCTGTAATATAAGTAATACCAGATTTTGCAGAAAATACTTTCGAAACAAATTGTTTTAATCTAGGTCTGACTTTGTGTATTTTCGGTGACTCACCATTATCCGCTTTGAAGTTCAAGTTTTTTTAGGAAACAAAGGGACCAACAAGAATTCTGCAATATCAAACTCAAGCGACTGGAAATCTGTAGCCGTGGGCGGAATGAGTGTTTCGTTGAAAGAAGAGTAGGCCTATGATCTGCCACTGAACAGTATTCTTCAATTGTTATTAATACAGTAGTCAGTTGGTTGGTTCAGTTGTGTGGAAACATTGAAGTTTTTCTTGTGGAGAAAATGAAATGCTTAAACAATTGTTTGTTGTATCATTGTGACTTGTACTCCAATGTTACGATTTAAGTTAAGCGTACTTCATCTATTAACCTGCAATACAACACTTTCAACAAAAATAGGCTGTGCACAACACTTTAGAAGCTTTAAATTGATGTACATAGTACTGTTTCACAAAAGCGTAAACTTAAGAAGGGGTTTACGTCGTAAAAAGTTTCTGATGATTTTATCTGATATTTGACTTTATTCCGCAGTTTTTGATTATCCACGCTAATGCTTCCCACCACTACCGCGGATAATCGACAGGCTACAGTATTTAAGTATTTTTGTTTATTTAGATACAATCTCTGACTTTTCGAAATCAATAAATAGTAAAAGAGCCTATAAGTCAGAAAAAAATTAATATCATCTACAATAAGAGTAGTGATAACACGATGTTTCGTTCCTGATTTGCAACCTCATCTGGTGTAAAGTAAATATACAAAAAGAAATTAATACGTATAATATAACTATTTTACGAAATGGAAAATTGCTTAAGGAAACAAGAAAATAAGGAACAAAATGTAGTGTAATAAGTAGTTAATACGTTGTTTATTTTTGTGGTATTCAGCCCTAAGACTGGTCTGATGCAACCCTCCATCATAACCTTCCGCTAGCCTTTTCATTTCCGCATAACTTCCACATCCTCCGGATTCTGCTTAGTTTATTCCACACTTGGCCTCCATCTTCTGTTCTTACTCCTCACACTTCCCTCTGATGCTAATTTTACAAGACGTTTTAAAACGTCGCCTATTAATCTATCCCTTCTCTTAGTCAACGCAATCTATATTGTTCGCTCTTCCCATATTCTGCGTAGAACTTTATAGTTTGGGATTTTATCTACTCATATGATTTTCAGCATTCTCCTATAGCACCACATTTCAAAGGCTTCTATTCTTTTCCTACCGTCTACGTTTCGCACCCACAACGCCACAACACAAACGAACATTGGTAGCAATGATTTCCTAATATTCACACTTTTATTGCCCGTAAGTAAATTTCTCCTTTTTGCGTAAGCCATCCTTGCATGTGCTATCCTACTCTTTATAGTTCTATTATCTCTATTTATTATGCTGTTGAAGTAGCAGAATTCCTTAGTTCATATTAATTTTTCTGACTTATAGACTTTTTTTCTATTTAATAGTTTTGTTTACCGTTTTAAGTGCATACTTAAATTATCTCTGACAATAGTATGTTCTAATTTTAGCTTGTAAGCACATTATCGTCGGATCGTTAAAAAAGTACATTTTTGATTTTTAATAAAACGATTTTCCGTAAATCTAAGTATTTGTTTTTATTTAATTATATTAATATGTTATAATTGTGTTCCCTTTTTTTAAAAAAAAAAGTGTTTGAAGCTTGGAGGTGGCATTTTTCTAATTTCCTAACGGCGGAATAAAACGTTAAGGCTGGCCCTGGCCCAAGGTTTCAGGCACTAAACTACAGACAATGGTTTTGATTCGCAGCGTGAACGTAACTTTCCTTGCAGAGGGAAATACTAACATTGCAGAGAAGCAGACAATGTGTTGGAGGAAGACCGGAAAACGTCTGTGTTTTTCACGACCCGCGCGGAAACACATTATCTGAGAGAAGAAGAAAAGAGCCGGACAGACTGATAACCCTGTAGCTACTAACAAGAGATAAAAGCTTCGTCCCCGCATCCGCCTAATCTCTCATCACAGAAGTTTAATGCGGACCACGAAGTCAATTGCGAAAACGGGCGCGACTACGTTGTTGGTAATACAACAACTATCTCCCTTATATATAAAAAGGGTTCAATGGAATTGTTGAGTTCAACATTCAAACATCGGGGCTACTAAAGAGCACCTTTTCTCCTTGGATTTTGAGATTTCTTACTTTTTTCAAGCAATGTACAATGGTTTGCATTCGAGATATTAGGGTAAATGAACGATCTATGAGTCTGGAAGCCACCAACATGTCCTCCTCGAGATAACCTCTACTTAAGAAACTCTAGACATTCCAAAGATATTAACGTGTTAATATGAGATATGTACGTGTTTGTATAAAAGCGATTCATATACAACCTACTATTTTCGTGGCTTTAGTTATGCTATTTGAATTTAGAGTTCAATCAAGTGCTTTCTTATCCGAGTTGCTGATTCGTACCTCAATGCTGAATGTATTTGTTTAAACGGCTGCCTTTTAAGACGAGTATTGAATATTTATTTAAATTTAACTTATAGTCGACTGTGTTCAATTAGGGTAATTTATTTCTGAGTTAGGGCGTCACTGTAACAACACAATGTCCAAGCCCTAGCCATGATCCGAACCCGGTACCTCTGTGGCGCGAGTCATTATTGCTGAGCACTGCACTAGAAGAGGTGCTATTTGATTTGAATGTCCGAGAATTCATCCCAAATACAACCAATCCTAACTTGATTCCGTTATTCATCTCTGGGTCCTGTTATGTCTATTATCTTCTTAGTTACATATATTCAGTAAACTTTTCTACTGGTACGGGTTCTACCCATATCTATGTTTGTCCTGAGTATTCGTTGAACGTCGCCTATGATTCTAAGGTCTGCCAACTTGTTTACGGAATTCACTTCTTGGGTAAATTTTTACATAGCTATTTGAGACTTTTCAATGTGTTGTACTCTTCACCAATTTGAACGCTTTTGAAGATTCCCTCAATCGATCTTAAACTCTTGAGTTTTTTTCCTATAATTTTAATACTCAGGAGTATAATGTACGCCAGACATGAAATAATTAAGAGACAAATTGATATAGAAAAAACTATGTATTTTACAAAATAAGACTTATATTTCTCAACATAATCCCCACGAATAATAATATACTTGTCCCGACGATGATCTAGCTAGTCTCTTTAAACCTGCTGCAAAGTTGTCTTTGTCGTATTATTTCAAACATTTACCCACCATTTTTCTGAACTACTCGTAGTTTATAAACTTTTATTGAACTATGGTTCAAAATGGTTAACCCAAATGCTATTACAAATTAAAATATTGTGCAGAAAAGGCTTACCTCCCCTTTAATAGCATTCTTTCAAGTCTACACACACGTTTGGTCTTGTTTCCTTTGTTTCGTTAATTTCTTCAAGATCCATCTAGCACTTGCTTTGTTGTACTTGAGCTAGTTACTGATAACGCTATGAACTGTATCTTCAACAATTATATGTCGGTCTTCACGAGTAATGACGTTAATACGGGTTCCAATAGAACTTGCCGACCGGTCTGGCGTCAGTCCCCGAGGTTCGACAGTTTTTAAACTGTTCTGCAGGAGGTGCTTCAGAGTTTCAAAGTAGATATCAAGAGTATATTAATAGAGAAAATGTAAATAAACAATATGGCAGAGAAATGGGCACTCTTGTAGGAAGAAAAAATAGGAAGAATAGCTCAGATCAATAGGAATGCATTCATAACACAATAAACAATAAAAATGATTTAAGAAAAAGTAAATATTAAATGAGAAAGATGAAAATGGTATACATCAGTACAGAGAATGAGATGGAGAATGAGATAGGTAGGAGGAGCAAAGCAGCCAAAGAGACTTGACTCCATGAGAAACGCAAAGCTGCTGAAGATTTCATGGTTAAAGGGAAAATAAACGCATCTTATAAGAAAATAAAAGAAAAATTGGAGGAGAAGATAACATCAGGAGGTTCGATGGGAAGCCAAATGGAAGGAATATCTAGCTAATCTGTATCACGGTGGAAATCTAGATCAGTAATAGAAGAAGAATAGCAGGTTGATGATGAAGAACTGGGGGCAAAATTTTAAGGTCGAAGTTTGATAAGGCTCTGACAGATCTGAGTAATTGGAAAGCGCCAGGAATAGATAACTCTCTAGCTGAAGAAACAATATCATGGCTGTTCAGTAAACAGAAAGAATACAAGAAGATTTTAGTAAAAACATAATTACACCCATACCGAAGAAGACTGGGGCTGATAGATGCGAACAGTACTAGACAATCAGTTTAGAATCTCATGCATGCAAAATATTAACGAAAATAGTATATGGGAGGGTGGAACGACAAATAGAATTAAAGTTAGGAGAAGATCAGTTTGATTTTGGGAAGAATATAGTATCAAGAGAAGCGATACTTACTCTGCGTCTAATTTTACAAGACAGGATAAGATAAGGAAAAGCCTACGCTCATGACATTTGTAGATTTAGAAAAAGCTTTAACTGGAACACACTATTAAGAATTTTTAAGATGACAGGAATATAATATATATAGAGAGACGGCTTCTACATAACCTCTACAAAAGGCAGCAGTTATTAGAATTGAAGATCAAGAAAATAAAGTAGAAATTAAGAAAGGAGTAAGACAAGGATGACGTCTGTCGCCCGTGCTCTATAACTTATATACGGAACAGGCGAAAAAGAAAGTAAAACGGAATGTGGAAAGGGAACAAAAATTTAAGAAGAAATAAAAAACACTGTGATTTGCCGATGATATTGTAGTATTAGGGGAGTCAGAAGAAGAGGATTAATAGAGGGAATATGAAGGTAATTGAGTGTAGTATGGGAAACGATGGAATAACAGAGGGTGTTAGGAATATTTTGAAAGAGTTTAAGGAATTATGCTACATGGGCAACATAATAACTAGGGGTGGTAGAAGTATAGTAGACATAAATAGTAGGATAGCACAGGCAAGGAAGGCTTTCGCAAAAAAGAAGAATTTACTTACGGCTAATATAATTATGAATATTAGGAAATCATTATTAAAAAGGTTCGAATGGAGTGTGGTGTTATATAGGTGCGAAACGTGGACGGTAGGAGTTGGGGAAAGGAAAAGAATAGAAGTCTTTGAAATGCGGTGCTATAGGAGAATGCTGAAAATCAGATGGGTGGATAGAATCACTAGTGAGGATTTCTAAACGGATAGGGGAAGAGTGAACAATTTCGAGGGCGTTGACATTAGGGATGGATTAATAGGCTTCATTTTAAGACATGAGGATCTTGTAAAATTAGCATAAGAGTATAGTGTGTGGAGTAAGAACTGAAGAGGGAGGCGAAGTATGGAATGTACTAAGTAGATCAGGGAAGAAGTGGAATGTGGTAGTTATGTGGAAATGAAAAGGCTTGCAGAAGATAGGCTAGTATGGAGGTTGCATCAGACCAGTCTTAGGACTAATTACCTAAACAACAAAAATTCCCAGTTGTATAAATTCACACGGTTGACACAACCTTCACTATGCAGTAAAATCGTTCGAGAAATGATTACAGTAGTTTTTCACATTCAAGAAGCAAAACCTGGATCAATGGACGTTATTCAATTAGTGTGCAAATTATAAGCAGACATGGCATCTGTAAAAATATAAATTTTGATGTTATAAACATAGCAATTTTTATCCGTCAGATGTCCAAAGATAGAATTCCTGGACATACTAAACACCTCCTATAAAACGGTTGTCCATCAATTTCTTTCGTCGATTCCTGGTACTTTAATGTATTTTTGTGAGTTGATTCTTCTCCTCGGGCCGATGACAGTAAATACAAATTTATAGCACTGACCGATGTTTTTAGGCATCTCTAACTATTTCTATATATTTCTGTGGTTATAATTATAAATGTAATTTAAGTGTATTTATGCGCATTTGTTTTTATGGTGTTGAAGTTCGTTAACAATGGTGTTGATATTTTTGGAGTACCAATCTTATTGGGTATTTAATTGATTAAAATAGAAGAAATTATGTGAGAGTAAAAGTTGGCAGATAAATCCAGCATTTATAATAGGGGTCGGCAATCTTTTTTAGAAGTCGGGGATATTTCTGATGTACAAAGTTCGGCGGTCACCTCCACACTCCATTTTTAAATACTATTTTTAAATATGAAGGTGTCATAAATAATAATACATATATTAACGCAACTTAAATTTATTACATTCGAAGACATTGCACTTAATTTACGGTAAATTTAACGTGAAGTTTGACAATGCTAATGTTAAACTACCCTATTGTAAATTGGCACATAAATCACATTCCCAGTTCTTGGAAAGTTGTCCAAATGTGCATCGGTGCTTCCATTTTATGTAGTTCGTAGTTGAAAGCAAGCATTCCCATAGATATGTAGACTCGTCTGATTGCAATGAAAAGTAAACACTTTCTTGAATATCAGTAGCTATAATTTCAATTCTCCAGATAGTATGAAGAAATTAATGTTTTTATATTTTCATTTATACGTCTGTAGTCGAAAAATAATATTTCTACAGTTAATGACATCATTTCTTAAATAATCTCACCTTTCACAAATAGTTTCATTTCCTTTACCAATTTTAAGAGCGACAGTAGTTGCTTTCTTAGATTTGTGAAATTGATTTGATAAACATGCTGAGATAAGTTGAAATTTAGGTCAGAAAATTTTCGTTCAAATTTCCTAATTTATTGGAAAATTTGTATAAGTAGTGTTCCAGGTGATTCTCCACGCTATACTTTTTAGCAATCGCTACAGTGGCATTGCACAATAAGCATACAATTTTGTTTATTTTTAATAAATTAAGCAGAATTTCTATTCACACTCAGCATTAAACTGATGTATCTTTAGTTTCTTATTCTTTCCTTTAATTGATGTTACAAAAATATTACAAAAATCATACGCATAATTTATTGTAAGCTAATTTTTCATGTTAACGTAAACATACATATTTATACACATAAAACTTGAAACTATCTCTTGGAACTACGATGCATTTTATGTCGGCCATTTTTAATTATCAGTTCGTATGTTGGTACATTATGCAGGACAAAGTCTCCTTAGAAATTTATTCACTTTAAAAGCACAATAACGCCACAAATTTCATTTTATAGCGCAATGAAAATAAATGTACATGAATACTGGAAAAGAAGTAATGTATTAGAAAGTTTTTGTAAGTATAATAATGTGCCAGTAATTTGTACATATACAAAAATACACTGAAACATTCAATTATATTTATAAGGAGAAGATACTTAAACCATCTCTTCGGTCTAATTAATACAAAATCATGTTCATGTTGTTGTTGTTGTCGTATGCAGTCCTAAGACTGGTCTGATGCAAATGTATATTGCGCAAGCCTTTTCATTCCCACATAACTACAACATCCCACATAATCTCTAATCTGCTTAGCGAATTCTATCCTTGACCTTCCTCTTCTGTTCTTACCCCACTCACTTCCCTCTGATGCTAATTTTACAACGCCCTCGTGTCTTAAAACTCGGCCTAGTAATATATCCATCCTCTTGATCAATTTTCTCCATATTGTTCGCTCTTACCCAATTCTGTTTATAACTTTCTTGTTAGTGATTCTATCCACCCATCTCATTTTCAGCATTCTCCTATAGCACCACATTTCAAAAATGCTTCTATCTTTTCCCTTTCTGCAACTCCTACCACCCACGTTCCGCGCCCATGTAACGCCATACTCCATACGAACATTGTTAGCAACGGTTTAATATTCATACTTATTTTATCCGTAAGTAAATTCCTCTTTTTCGCGAAAACCTTCCTTGCCTATTTACTATACTTCTACCATCCTTAATTATTATGCTGCCCAAGTAGCAGAATTTCTTAACTTCCTTCAAAATATCCCTTTCCAAATTAATACCCTTTGTTATTAAACTGTTTCCCATACTACACCCCATCACTTTGGTTTTCCCTCTATTAATCCTTTTGTTGTACTCCTCCAGCAGGATCACGTTCGTACCATTACTCTCCGAATACTAAAATATGATTGGAAAAGTGTAAGTATATTTTTCCTCTTTACAGTTTAATTTCTTTTCCATATTCCGTTTTAACTTTCTTCATAGCCTGTTCTACATATAATGTACAGAGCATGAGTGACAGACCGCATTATTGCTTATTCCTTTCTCGATTTCTGCTTTCTTTTCTTCATCTCCAGTTCTAATTACTGCTGATTGTCTGCTGTAGAGGGTATGTATAAGCCTTCTTCTTCGATACGTTATTCCTGTACTCTTCAAAATCCTTAATAGTGTAGTCCAGTTAACATCACCAAGGCTTTTTTTCTAAATCTACATATGCCATGAACGTAGGCCTCTTTTTTCTTATCCTGTCTTCTAAAATTAGACGTAAAGTCAAAATTGCTTTTCTTGTACCTACAATCTTCCTAAAACCAAATTGATCCTCTCCTAACTCACATTCTATTCGTCGTTCCATCCTCCTATATACTATTTTCATTAGTTATTTTAAGCATATTTATAATCTAATAAAAATGTTTCATATAGCGTATAATAACTTTATTTAAGTAATGATACTTTTAATTGATTTTCAGGAATGTCACATTCGATAAGCGACTCGAATTATAGTTACAGAAAATCTCTTCGTCATTTTCACTACGGGCAGAAGCGTAGCGTGGCGGGGGCGGTAGGGGCGACGCACCCCTGACGGTTTTATTAGGAGCGGCAATATTTATCAAAAAATAATAATAAATTGGAATCTGAACTAAAATTCTGAAAATTGTACAATAAAAAATAAAGAAGTTTAGTATTTATCTAAATTGTGGGTAATTTTGGATATAAATAACTAAATATAGGGGCGGCGAATGTGTCTACGCCCCTGATGGCTGCAGCCCTCTGACGGCGGCTCGTAAGACAATTTGCATTATTAATAACTATTTTAAAAGTATCATTACTTGAATTTAATGTTAGATAAACTTCAGCATTATTTCACGATAAACTTCAAATTAATTACCTCGTTTGACAGAGCATAATCTATCTATTTACAAGTTATATGCCTTTCGGGTAGAATTTTCTTTTGGCCTGAAAGGGGGGAAGGAAGGAACCTAAATCTTCGAACCGTCATCATAAACGTTCATTGGGGTTATCATTGCTATGTACAAAAATTCCATGGCCATCGGACGAATTGTATAGGAACGTATAAGAGCAAACCGTATAACTTGCAGTGTTTGAACACTTCCGGAGCGCGTCGCTTACATTGCCTTGTATTTATATAGATTGAAGATAATGTCATATTATTGATTAATTTAATACCAAATGATCTTAACTATGTATAAGTACAGTAACTGTAATATTTCGCAAAACCTACTTATTTTTCTTAAATTTTAACTGAAAGGAAAGCAACTCGTCACTGTACTGTTAAATATTTGTCTTCAATAAGTCTACTAAAAATTTTTCGGAAATCAGTTTCACCACTCTTTTTCAGAATGTTTATTAAGATCGTGTTACAATCCTTTTATTTTAGCAAGACGCAGGTAGATTACCCTCCTTTTCCATCATGTAACTTCAATAAACGAAAGACGGCGGCCAATTTCTCCTTTTAAAAGAGTTTCCTGCAGTTTGAGGGTCGTTTTGTGTTTTGTCTTTAACTGTTATGCCTTAAGAAAAGTGTTGGAATTACAAATTATGGCGACTGAGATTAGTCATAACCGAAATTGTAATGTGCCAACAAAATTAAAAATATTAAACCGACTAGAAAAGGGAGAAAGTGATTATTTACTAACTTCCAAATTTAATTAAACACTAGACTGTATTTTAATTCCATTTTGTGTGCCAATGTTTCGTTGGTGCCCAGGGTTGGGCCTCAACTGATTATATTACGAAATTATATGAAATTTTAAGCGAATATGGAGAATATCCCTGCGCATACGAGGGAGTATACTTATCGGTTTGTACTTTTGGAATTCTCTTTGGGGACTTCCTGATAAGAGTCTCAACTCCTTGACATTCGTTTTGCCATCATGTTTCCAGTATCCACACTGAAATAAAATTCTACTTTGCCTGTACATTGCTCAGAATCGACTTATAATATAGTTTCACGCACTAAGAAATGACACCTAAATTCCTGTCAGTGACGCTTAATTACTTCACATTTCAAAACAAAGCAGTCGAATAAATTACGAAGAAACTTTTGAAATTTATTACATGGCCCAGTTAGATGTAAAATAGCCACCTGATGTTTGTAGACAAAATTAAACGTGTTCCAAAACAGACTGAATTTGCTTTCCTCAGGAAAACGGTCGGACAAATGACATTTTTTTGTGTTATACGGAGTCAGGAGAATTTATTTAATAATGACAAACGGATATCATGGATGTATAGTTTCCTGTTCTCCTTTTATTTCTATTTATATGAGAAAAAACTGTAATTTCAACTCATCAGTATTCTCAATGCAAATTGGCGGTGTTTCCAAAAACCTTGATTTTGTTCGCTTTTCCCAATAAAACAGTTGCACGGATTACGATGTTTTCGTAGGTTGTACAATGCCATGAGATATTATTATTATATTAACGATACGGGACTGTCATCTGCTATATATTAAGACAAAATAGTGAACGTCCCAAAACCTGATTTTCAATATTTGGGCAGTTTTGTTCAATTCACAGAAAAACAGCTAGACTGTTTTTCTAGACTGTAACACCAAAAGATCTACGGTAAAGAAAATTAACTGATATTTTTTAACTATATTTAAGTGTCGTTAGAATACTGCAATAATTACTTCGATTAAATATTCAGTTCATAAGCAGTCTTTAAATTATGGTTCTAACTCGTTCGAATGCTTGAAGGGTTTACAGACTTTGACATTCATTTCATCAATCAAGCATCGACTCAGCTTCAGTGGGCTTACGTTTAGAATAATAATTAGGCCGTGGAGCCTAATTAACCAAGTCATTTACAATTCATAAATTAATATTTTCAATCGTTCAAAAGATTTTTACCTAAAACTATTTCCTCTTAATTGAAAATAATAGAAAAAATATTTATTTAACACATTATTGCTGAGGACTCCTCAACCGACTGGACAATAAAGAAAGTATGCTGAATTTTTTATCAAATTTGAATGTTTATATTTGGAAATTATTATAATAAACTTTAATGGTATAAAGAACGTCACGAAGTCATTATTTTTATAATTGTATTTGTAATCCGTTCCAAGTTATCAATATGCGCTCTCGTAATGTGATATTCTTTTTCGTTCAGCAATAATTTTGTTGATAAATAATATGGTACGGTTACATTTTTATTTCTGATGTACAAGTGATTTCACCAGTTGTAAACTTAATTAGAGTAATAAAATGATATTTTTCATAATTACAACTATCGAGGTAAATGGCTATAACGTATCTGCGAAGTACCTCATTTTACTTAGATACTGTAAGTTAAATAAATATTGTTAATATTCTCGAGCTAAGGGTTGTCACTTACCCTAAACGTTGCTGTTTAATGCCAGCCTTGCGCTGTAGTAAGGCTTTAAGGCGATACTGAGGAGCTTGCTATGATTTGTGTAGTTTAACAATGTGCCGTTGGCGCTAGTCTCTCTGTACTTGCTTCTATCAGTCTTCCTAGATTAAAAATTACATTTTCATGTTCACAGTTTAAGTATTAACAATTATATATATAATATTGAGCTTTATATTACTTAATATTCGAAATGAAATAAAATACATGGCGAAAAGACAAAGGTAGAGGAATTTTAATTAAAAAAAAATTTCATTCCCAACTTTTGGGACCTCTTTATTTCAGTTTTTTATACAAAAACAATAATATAATTACATGTACATAGTTGAATTCAAACAAATAGATATTGTTACTTAAAATTAAAACCTTAAGAGAAATTTTTCATAGCTACCGCAACAACCGGGGCCGAAATTCAGGAAAACAATGCCAATCGCGAAACTTATACTATTAAAACAGAATTTTTTTAAACTACAGTAATACAAGAATGCAACTTCAAATCACAATAACAATGATTCGTATATTCAATTAAAATTTTACGTATCAGTTTTTACGGTTATAGAATTTACATTTCATCTGATAAGATGCATTTCGCTCATCAATCGAAAATAATATTTGGTTCCTACGACTAAAATGTTTACATTACTCCAATAAATCTTGTGACATTTAAAATATACATGTTTTATTAACAGAGATTGTTTATCTAATTTAATTTTCAATTTATATAATTTATATAAACGGCAGAATTTATATGCAAATAAATATTTATATAAATCTACAATACCAAATTTTTTCTCAAATTTTCACTATTAATCAGGACCAAATAGTGCTGTACCGAAAATATACCCTTTCTATACATATATTTGGTAGGTTGGGGTAAAAGTACGCAGTCGCTTTTATAATAGACACATTATAGTTACACGATTGGTCACTAAGCTATGTGTGTCTCAGATCAGTATCAATTGTGAAACAGAAACACGTGGATGTTGTATTATTTTTATCGGAAAAATTAGGTAAGTTCATTTTTAACAGTTGTTATGTAAAACATTCAATACTTTGTTTGAACATTTTCTGAAGCAGAGTACACGAATCGTTTTTGCATCTTTTCTATTGATGATGCTCCATTTAAACTTGCGATTTATCAAAAAAACTCCAATGTTTTCATAGTTAACTCACCTGTAGCACCATAAAACGAAAACATGGCGAAATGGGGTAAACGTACGCATAGTCATGGGGCAAAAGTACGCAGTTCGTACTCTTACTCCTTTTCACCAAACGTGTGAATTTTATCCGATTCGTTTTTATATTTGCTTGATCGCTAAGAATCGACCGAGGAAAACAAAGAAAATCATTGACGGGCAGCTTTTTAGAAGGACGAGGGAGCAAATCAGCTTGGTCGATTCAGGAGAACATTTTCAAATGATCAAGAGGATTCCATCGTCGAACACTGAGTTGTTCTGGACAGACGTTTCCTATGACTGTGGTTACGGTGGAATATTTTATAAACGTGTGCCTAAAACTTATAGATTTCAAGAGACAGAGGAAACTGTTTGTCGATAATAGTCATTATTTGGAATTTATCCAAGCCTCTTCAGAACACTACGACTAGATGCCAAGGAACCATTAGTTTCTTGGATGACGTGACAGATTTATTATATTCCTAATAATATTTGTTTATTTTACATTTTTATAATTTTTCTTATGTATATTAAATTTTCGCGTTTTCAAGTGAAATTATCCGAGTTTTTCTTGTCAGGAACGCAGTGCGTACTTTTACCCCATCGCATGTGGTAAAAGTTTGCAAAGGCATGCTTTCGAAACACTGTAAATTAACTGTTTAATTCTGCTTCAGTATAAATGGGTCTTAAATATTATTAAGACAGCATTCTAATGCGCATATCCATGATCAATTGTCGAAAATTATATGAAACTTTTTTCTAAATATTAGAAAAAATCTAAGTTGCGTACTTTTACCCCCACCTACTCTACTGGCTGGGTTCCGGGCGATATTATATTCTGGCTTCATTTACACAAATAAAAATTTGGTTACTCTTTTAAACGAAGTAAATTGTTTTTGAAATTTAACAAAATACAAATTTTTGTTTAAAATGTTGCTTTAATACGTATTATCTAGCTTAAAGGTTCGAGACGTTAATGGTTCAAGGTACATCAGGGCGTGTTTACTATGGTCTAGTACAGTGACGGAAAACTTTTTAAAGAGGGAGCCAAAGGAAAGGAAAAAAAACTGTAAATGATGGGGGAATATTTATTAATGAATTTAATAATTGGGTTTAAATATATACATTTATTAATTGTAAACACAATAATTTCATTATGGGTAGTGCGTGTATATATTATCTACAAAAATAACTAATTAAAATGGGATTGTATTTAAGATATCAGGGTATTAATGGTTTGGGTGACCACGTGTAGCAGATCTGTTCGTTGACGAACCTGAGTTGTTTTCATAGGCGTCTCGCTGTAATTTCCGTGTTGTGGAACTTGAAGCGGCCGGTCGACAATAACACGAAGTCTTTCTTCCCTTGTTGTTAAGACCTTTCTTCCCTGCTTCATGGACTGATCAAAGCATGGTCCACCTATCCGCTGCCACCTCACCAATCTGCTCTCGCCGGAACTTCTCTGCTGCCAATCTCCTTTCGCCACCACCTTGTATCACCAGAAATCTGACCACCACTCTCCTTCAATATCCTCTCGCCATCCCCTGCAAAAATCTGTCCAAAATTGTCTCCGCCAGCCTCTTTAAAACCTTGTCCCCACTTATCCGACACCTATCACAAAGGTGACAGGGATGGATATTCTCCAATCATATCCCTTGTTTCATTTGGGGAACATACGCCACCCGGTCACCAAATTCCCAGTCAGATTAGAACATTCCGAAACCAGCGACGAGGTGTCTGAGCTTTATGGTCCTGGTGTCAGCCGCAGTCCCTTCGTTATTATTCAGAGCCGCCAAGACGGCGCGCGGAAAAACCCCTTCTTCCTGGCAAGCGACTTGCTCATGCCGGAATACTTAAGTTCCCGTAAATAATAAAAAAATTGGACGCGGGTTCTACTGCGCTACAAAACTTAGGACGGGCCAATATAATTTTAAAAAATAACAATGATATATTTTACAAAATTCTGATGTATTTTTGATACTAAATTCTATTAATGACAAAAAGATTATGAAGGAGAATGTGATGAATGAAACTTAGGCTCCATTTCTGAACGTCTCTCATAATTTAGTTGAACTGGGATGCACTTATTCCAAGAAGAGAAGTTAAATGCTCATCTACCAGTCTGCCTCTAAGGAACTATTTCGATGTTTCATTGTAGAAAAATTGCAGTAACACTCTCGGCATGAGATATAATATTTTGAAAGTGGATTTCGACAAGGACTGTAATTCAATAAATTCAAGTTGCAAGTCCGGTTTAACTGTTTCACAGTTCGCATTAAAAGGCATACTGAAAAATTCAAAGTGCTTTTCAATGACACTGAAGTGTTCAAATTCACCACGGAATCTTCTCAGGCTATCTTCGTAATTGAATTCAACCTAGCAAACTTTTTATGAATAGAACAAGTTGTAGATTAAAACATTTGACATGGCCCCAGATATCATTTATAAACTGAATTTTGCCTTGCATCTTGGCATTCAACTTACACATGTGGCAGTGAAGATCCGTCATGCAATATCTTCCAGGATTTTATACTCTACAGAACCCTGTTTTCAAGGAGAAATGTCAACATTGCGTCTTTCAGCTACCTTTCAGTAACACAATATATCAGATTCTAGAAACTTCCGAAATTGTCCGTGATCTAGTCCTCGAGATCGAATAGTATTAACCAGCTTCACAATAACGTCAAGCACAGGTTTCATAACTAAAGCAGATTTACACATTGATGTATGACGCAATGTAGAAATACAACATTTTTATCTGGATATTTTTCATTAAAGATCTCAATGAATTCAGATTTTTCCCTGTCATATTTCTCGCTCCATCAGTCGTTGTACTACATGTGCAATTTATAGGTACTTTCAAAGTTGAAATTCCGTTCCATGGTTCTCCTCAAAGACCTCGTGCATCCGAGTTCCTCTGTAATACATAAGTTTTCGTCAACACCTCTTACAAATAATAGCAACTGTGCGGTATCATTTATATCAGAGCGTTCATCCATAGTAACTAAGCAGAATTTAAATTGGCCAATATTTGATTCTAACTGTGATAATATGTTTTTATCTATTGATTCGATTCTAGAAGTCACTGTTTCCCGAGATAAACTTATTGTTTCGAAATTATTTCTTTTGTCAGGTCATAAAATATCGCAAACATTGTTTTAACAAACTCTCCATCAGAAAGAGTTTTGTTACTTTTAGCAATATTGTATGCTACAACAAAATTTGCATGTATCGCAATATTTTGCTGACCTGATGGTTTTTTGAGTAGATCTTCTAATTTTTGGGTTCATTCTTCTTCGGACATGGCTCTAACCTTGACGTTGTTGTGCTTAGAGTTGAAGTGTCGTGAAATGTTATTTTTTTTGTAGACTGCTAAAGTTTCAACTTTGCGTTTCTTAGATAACTTCTTAGACCTAAAAATTTTCACAACAATGCTAAGACAGTCTGAATCAAGCAGCAGTTTTACTCTTTGCTACAAAGTTGTCAGCAGCCAGCGCCTCTCATTCTCAACATAACATTCCAATATCTAAGATAAGTCAACATATTAGTATGTCGTCACTGTTATCAAACGAAAGAGAGGAAAAAAGAGGAAAATATTTATTTTTCTTCAAGCATATATTATTTTTTTTATTATTCGGATTAGGAATAATGTCACGCGGGCCGGATAGAATATTGGAGAGGAACGCCTCTGGCCCGGGGGCCGTAGTTTGTCCATCACTGGCCTAGTACAATTGATGTTATATCAACGAAATGATTTTTTTAAAAAGAATAAAAATTATTATTCTATCAAGAACGGAGAAAAACTTTTTTCGTTGATGTATTAAAAAAATTGTTTTTTACAAAAACATATACATGTACAAAGCCACTTAGCAATTAACATTATTATCCCGAGCAGAAATTGAGTAGGCGCAATACCATTGAAGTAGGAGGAACGCAGTTTGAAACCGGTTGGGCTATTCTTGTTTGATTTATTTATCAGATACCCTTATTCGTACCCAGATCAATTCGCCATATGTCACAACATACGAAGAGTTGCCGGTCATTTCTATAATATATTGAGACGGACCAGTGATCGCCACTGCGTCACACGGTTTTTTGGCAATTTTTCTTTTCCTTTCTTGACCCAAGAATAGAATTTCTTCATTAATAATCTAATTTCTGTCTCTAATTTTCTGAAATTACCTTCTATTTTCTATATTTCGTTTCCAAATTCTTTTCAAACAAGAAAAATTCTATTTTTTCCCATATTTTTTCATGTATATCGCATTTTTTATCCCGAATATTTCTCTTACCTTTTATTGTAATTATCTTTTTCGGTCCACCAGTCGGTTTTTGCTAGTAAAGTTTAGCGCTGAGCACCCGACACTTCAACCGTGCTATCCGCCACACGTCTGCGATAGCGCCATATCAGGACCCGGAGCCAAAGCCTAACTCCCATCGAGAACTCCGAGGGGCATCCTCCATCGCCAACCCATCGCTAACCTGTGTTGAATCCAGCCGAGTTCTCCAGGGATCTGACTTCAATGCTTACGTTTGAGACGACTTAATTGAGCTCAATTTATTTGTGCCCGGGTAAATTCTTATCACTGAATATACAGTATTTTTATCAATAAATTGTAGTGTGTAACGATTAGAGGACAAGATCCTACAATTTTATATTGTATAATTTTTACGTATTTAATTTAGTGTTAATAAATTTGTTATTGTTCTACCTTCCGCATTCCCCCTTTTCAATTACCTTCCTATGCTATTAAAGGGGAGTTGCCTGTTTCAGGATCACCCTCATATAGCCTGTTAACCCTCCAAAAATAGCTTGAATCCTATGGTTAGTTTTTACGGTTATGATCGGCGTGTAATACCCATCGATCAAGGGTAAAGGTCGCTCTGCCCTGTCAAAATTGGCACAAAAACTTTAATTACGATAATATATATTGTGGGTTCCCAACCCCTCGTCGGTCCATTTCATATTCAGCATAGAGACGGATAAAACAAAAATTTAATTTATTGGAACTCGGGCAGGTTTCAGGCAGCAGCAACAGCAACAATTAGGCACCAAAAGGTCCTTCCTCTATTTGTACGTTATGGCGTCCACTCCCTACAGCGACTCCCGCGGACGGCGGCACCCTGTATTTGCTAGACGTGTCCGCGATGACTTCTGGAGTTAGATTCTTCACTTCTCCTCCTACATTTAAGTTTTTAGATGGCTAAGTCAGACACGTCCGCCCGCTACGATGTCTCGAGCTCGAATCTGAAATAGACCGACACTCCTCGGGTCCAAACGAACCGAGTTCCTTCCCCCCTCCGAAGCGAAGAAGGAGAAGAAGAGGGGTTGGGAACCCACAAATGGCGCCCGAAATTTTCTTAATTAAACTCATTATTGTAACGGGTCGTTACAATATATATATATATATATATATATATATATATATATATATATATATTGTAATATACAGTTTGGTACCCCTAACCAATTTGATGAATAGGTTGTCTGTAATGGTCGCTTTCCATACGAACTTTAATTATTGCGTTTATATAATGGACAATTCAATAAAGACAGATGAGTTTTTAAAGTGTAATTAGGAGACTTTTGCTACGCTAATCCCATTACTTTGAAATAAATTTGTGGCCAATGGTGGTAAGTGAGCCGACAAATAGAATGCATTGTAATTTTAATCTTGTAAGCAACAATATAGGGAACAGGAAAGACGCCCGAGGAAGCACGCGGTGTGGACGTTCACGAGAAATTGTTCTAGAACTTTCTGCAACAGCTCTGAAAGTGGAAGTCCAATTGACTGACCAAATAGTGTGAATTTTTTCAGTGTGCGAGAAAAACTGAGTCATAGCGTTGTTAAGATGGGCGCGGAAGACTGTGTCAGACGGTCGCTATATTTTTGTCAAGAACGTGTTACGGAATGCTGGTGCGTTAGCTGCTATGGACCATTAAAACCTAGACTTAGAATTCTGAAGTGCGGGCAGCTAACGGTAGCTGCACAGACGCCGACAACTACGGAGCAAATCTAAATTGCTCGAATCGTGAGGGTAGAAAAAAACGGCCGGAATAGCGTCATGTACGGTCGTGTGATCTGCATAAAGGCAATGGTAAAAACTGCTTACAAAATCGTAAATATGAAAGTTGAATGCTGAAGGTGGAAGTTCTTTAAGTAATGTTATATGTGTTTATAACTGTAGAGATAGCTTTCTATTTGCTATAAACTAAAGACATTGTGGAATCAGTTTAGGTGCTCTAAAGTTTAGAAATATGAAGTACAAAAGAAATAATTTTATTAGGCAGTGCTCTAATCATTATGTAACATTTCAATCCGTATTTTTTAATTGATCGCATAGGTGGCATTAAGGAGGAATGGCAGCATAACTTGCAGGAATATTTTGATATCCTAAAAAAAATTTAGATTATCTATGTGAAACTATATAATCTATATAAACTCCGACCATAATCTTCTGATTATGAAATGCAGGCTAAAATAAAGAAACTTAAGAAAGGAATTGAGAGAAAAAGACGGGAATTATAAAAACTAAAACAACGGGATGTGCTTCAGAGTTTCAAAGAAGATATTAAGGCAAGATTAGCAGAGAAATGAGATAGAAACAATATAGAAAGGAAAATGACACACTTGAAGGAAGCACAACCGACTAAAAAATAGGAAGAATAGCTCAGATCAATAGGAAAGAATGGATAAAACAAGAAATAATAAAAATTATTAATGAAAGGAGTAAATATAAAAACGCGAGAGATGAAAATGGCAAAGAAAAGTACAAACGCTTGAAGAATGAGATACAAATGAAGTGTAAAACAGCCAGAGAGGCTTGGCTACAAGAGAAATGCAAAGCGGTTGAAGATTTCGTAGTGAAAGGGAAAATAGGCGCAGCGTATAGGAAAATCAAAGAAACATTCGGAAAGAGAAGAATATAAGCTAAAACATGGGAAGAGCGGCTGGGGAGCCAATTCTGGATAAAGAAGAAATGGCAGGAAGATGGAAGGAATAGTTATAAAACCTATATCATGACGGAAATCTAGATCAATGAGTAATAGAAGAAGAAGATGTTGATGATGAGTTGGGGAACAAAATTTTAAGGTGAATTGGTAGGTGAGCCTAGCTTAGGTTTACGGAATGGAGAGCTGTTAAGTCGGTCCTGGGACGTCGCCTTAGATTAGCTCACTTGGTAAAGCATGCGGCAAGGTCGTGGGTTCGATTCCCTGGTCCGGTTGACATTTTTCTATTCTTGTCTTTCATCTAATAAATAATAATTTGTTTTATTTAAATTCAAACCAATATTTCATTTCAAATAACAACCTCCTCACATATCTCTTCTCCTCAGAGTAAAACGACAATTCCGTACTCAGAACTTATTTTCCTCAGTACAAGCAATGCTTCAACAGAGCGATAAGAGAACGAAACAACGCTTTAAAGTTCTACCGATCTCAACACTTACAAGATGAACTAGGCGACTTGATCCATATGATGGCACCCTGTCATTCGATCCTAAATCGATATCGATATGATTGAAAACAGCCATGCCCTGTTAACAGCTGGGTAAGATAATGATCTACCTCACAAAATTTTCTGTTTACCCATACGTCGATGTCTGGTATAAGGCTGTATGCTTACATTCCTTTGAGGAAATTACCCCATCGTTGTTGCCATCGCCACTTACCTCTCTTGACTTTTGATGGCTAAGTGGAGTTGTACGTTTCGGTACTTTCGTGTATAACCTGGCTCGTTCATCCGCCAGCAGGCCAATTGGATTCATGTTTGCTAACACGCGCACGGCATCGTACGATACCGTACTACGCGCAGAGCACTTCAGCGGTGTATTGCGGCCGTAACATTTCTTTGCCGCAGCCTTCAACCATATAGGGGCTGCGTAAAGCAATGTACTGATGACATTACCCAAAATCCTTTGTTTACTTTGTCGAGGTCCCTCGGTGTTGGTCATAATGCCGCTGACGCACGCCGCCTTCTCGCTGACGAATCGCATATGTTTGTCGAACCGGAGTCCAGCATCAATCTGCACTCCCGGGTATCGCAGTGAAGTTTGAGATTGAATTTCATTCCTGCCGACAGTGAGGGTGATGGTCTCCTTCATTTTTCTGCTGGCCACTGGTATCGCTTCGGTTTTTTGGTCCGCTAATTGTAGGCCAATTAATGTGAAGCATTTGTGGACAATAGCAACAGTCCTATTCAGAACCAGTGTAAGCCCTTCTACATAATTCCCGACTACTAAGGCGCAAAGTCGTCTGCAAGACCAACGGTTACGACCTCCGTGGGCATATGTAGCCTAAGTACCGCGTCGTACATACTGAAACTCTACAACATAGGTCAGAGAACTGAACCTTGTGAAACGCCGCCGGTAATTGCGTAGGTTTTAATTCCGGCGTCCGTATACTACAGTACGGCGCGATCACAGAAATAGCTTGCAATGATTTTCTTGATGTTCGATGGAATCCAAATGAAGCTAAGTGCGGCATGATGCAGTTCCATTTCGCTAAATGGAATGCATTCCTTACGTCCAACGTTACTAAGGCGCAGTACTTCTTCAATCCTCCCTTCCCGTGTTTATCTTCCGTAGTCACTCGAGCTTTGTTCCTATCCACTCTTATGGCATCGACCGTTGACCTCTCCTTCCGGAAACCATACTGGTTTGCCGAAAGTTCAATGACTGCCTCCAACATACAGTAGATGATTATTTCCAACGCTTTGTCTACAGACTCAAATAGTCACGTAGGTTGGTAAGAAGATAGATTATTAGGAGAATTTTTTCCCTTCGGCAGCAGGGCTAGTTTTTGCTTGTTTCATTGAATCGGGAATATTCCATGTTGGAGACACACGTTGTAGAGTTAAAGGAATAGTTATGGCCTACATTTGATGACGGCTTTTGAGGACAAAGTTCAGTTCGCAGTCTGGGCCTGGAGACTTTGAGTTTCCGATCTTATTACTACTGGCCTTTAATAATTCCTCTTTGGTGATTAATGGAGCAACAGTTTGGTTGGTATGGGGTCCACAGTTTACGTTGAGTTCGATTGCCGTGAAAACAGCATAGGTACTATTCTACTGAGTAGATAGCGACAGGGCGGAGATGACAATGTGAAATCCTTAAGCCTAGTAATGAGGATCTAGTAGCGTCTCCCCCACCGAACATTTTCGGCCTCTCTAGTGTTCCTCCCATCCTCGGCGTTTGGACAGTGAGTTGAAGCTGAAGGCAGAGATTTTAGAACTTACCAAATGCTCGTCAGCCAGGAAAATGCGATTCTTCTCATGATCAGTGCTTTGAAATAGTTGTACACTCAATATTCACAAGATTTAGCTACATGTAACTTTTTATGTTTCTTAACCTTATCAATTTCCTTCTGAGTATGGAATAGTGAGAAATTAATTTTCGTTGAATAGGATGTTTTCTTAACTGTAAACGAGTATTGGGTATTATTAAAAAAGTATTGTTATTGTGTCAATAACAAATTGGAATATCGGTTTTGACTTTGTTTTAACCAGACGTATTAGTTCAACTTAGATGATATACGAGTATAAGATCATAAGCGAATATTGTGTATCATTGATGAAGCAAAGACAAACCAATCTGATTAGTTGCAGTTACTTATTTGATAAATAAACAATTTATCTAACTGATTCGAAAAATAGTAATATGAAAATTCAGAAGAAGAAGAATTGAATGATGAGATGCACATTATTGGTGAGGTACAATTATTACCATAACCACATTTCTTAAATATCGAACCGAACGTTTTCCACAAAGATCTTGTTCGTGACTGAAATTATAGATGCAGAATATTATATGTTCGCTGCATTAAATATAGCATTTAATATTGCATTAATATTCCCTGGGACACTGAACAATGTTATGTAGATTTTCATTATTTATATTTTTCACATATTAAGTAGGTGCCGAGCCTTGAAGCTGGTAATTAATGCCAATATTGCAGGTAAGGGGATTGTGTAAGATACTCTTCGGAATATTTCAACATTTTTGTCATATTCATTCTAAAATAAGTTATACTAACCCATATATTATTATTTACTTAATTAATGTTTACTGGTTTTAACCAAATGTATGTTTATAGTAATTATTATTGAGCATTTTTCCTACTCTTATCATTTTTGTAACAATTTTATTATATTTTAAGGTAAATATGACAGATGCATGGAAAGCATCTGATAAATTAATTAATTAATATTTCATCTGGAGACGGTTTATAGTTACACTTTTCTTACTTGAATTAATAGTGTTATTTAACACGAGTATTATGATACTCATTACTTATTTTTAATGTTGTTCTCTTCATTTTTAGCAAATAAATGATTATTACAGTTTTTTCTTCAGTTTAAATGTTTTCCATCTTGTTAGCCTTCTAGCCAGTTTCAAGCAGCTCTCTTTCGTTCACGTCAGAATTGCTGTGACAAATTACTATTTTCTGGACTTAAATATTCTTGTATTCAAACCTTCCGCGCTTCGAGTATTGAATAGTTCGTTCAATATCTTCATGAATGCCAACCATACATAGAGAATCTTTTACTGTCGCAAATTTCTGAAATTTAACATTTGATAATCGGAAGAAACTGTATCTATCACTCGACAGTGAACATATTATGAGAGATTCGTTGATATATTCTGTTAATTAACTCTTCGATAATAATCGTAATTATGATCAATACTAGTCTGGAATATGGCACTAATGAACAAGTGACGTAAAATTTGTGTTACTTCTGCAGTTAGTTCTGTGTGGCAAGTTTCAGTATTTTGCGACTGGAGTCTAAAGATCATGTGATACTATAAGGTTACAACTCGGTTCACTGTCATCTCTGCGATTATAACTTAGGATTCATAGTTAATTTATCTATTGTAGCATGGCATTTGCGGGCTCAGCTTCGTTACTAAAAGCACCAACAATGCTTGAACAATTATTGGAAGAAATTAATTTTCAGAGGACAAAAGAAATGAGACAACTCCTAAAAGACGGTAAATTTTTCAATAGTTTTAAAACTTTATCTCAACTTATTTAAAATGATTAGGGTTCGGCGAAGGATAAGTAAAAGCTTTTTATAGATAAAATGAACTGTTTATTTGTGAATCTTCTATGGAACATAACCTTCTTCAGAATACATATATAATGACACTTAAACACATTTGTGTATAAAGATGATTTATTTAAATTTTTGATTTTTATTATATATAAAGTCAAAATGTTTTTGTGGATAATACAGTGAAAGGGAGTTCACTGTGCTTAGTTGAAAATGAAAAGGATTCTTGGCTCAAATTTTTTGGTGTTCTCCTCTGAGAGAAAGAGTCAGTCCCATGTAATTCATACTATTCTATCTCTTTCTATAATATCAGTGTTTTGACTAAAAACTAGCTCCTTGTTTTTATTAAAAAAATTAACTTAATTTGCCTGTGCAATATAGAATATATTGTTTACTTGTAATAATATTAATTTAGAAGTCCTGTGTTAACTGCTTAAGCTTTGTTGAGATGTAAACATTTATGTATTATTAATTTATATTCACATATCTATACACTAAACAATTTTAACCTACTTGAGTGATCTAATTTAAAAAATGCAAGTTTTAAAAAATAATATTGTTCATTGATTTGATAAATTATTTAAAAAGTATTGAAATATTTATTTGTTATAGACATAACAAATAAATGACAATTGCATCCGCCAGTTCTAATGATTTTGCCATTTTAAAATTTTTTATTTATATAAAATATTAACTATTTTCCTTTATGTTACTGTTAGGACATACAGTATTAGTTGGCTATTTTACTATGCCCTAACAACAAATATAAAATAAATAATGTCCACATTAAGACTGTCATGTGCTAAGGTAATAATATTTTCCTGTCTTTTTCTACGAGATATTTATTTATGCCACATAGTATATCTTTTCATTATTCTTAATTTTATTTTCCTGTCATTATACAGTACAGTACTTATAACTGATACTTACTCAAAGATGTAAGCTATGATAAACCATTGGACAGAATGTAAAGTTGCCTTTCTATGTCTATGCCATTGTTTTCAGACTGTCAGGTTGGGCTCCGAATGCTCCTAAATGTATATATACTTCATTTTCTGTTTGAAACATTGTAATAATCTCTACTACCATATAATTATCCTTATAGCTAATTTTTTCTTATTGATAATTTGTTACTTCGTCCCAGTTGGTTTCATCAATAATATCGAAGTCATTTAAGTGGTTTTTTGTGCCTTATTGCAGTTGGGCTTTTTCCATATTGATTTTCTCTCCTGTGTTCCTACCATTTTCCTTGTTAATCTTCATTCCTAATATATTTTCTTGATACTGTTTCTACTCAGAAAAAGAAATTTAAAATCAATTTATCACTTAAAAATGGCAATTACAGTGACAAAAATTTTGAATTATTGTGCAATCCGCCAGCATGAATCATATATATCGGTTTCCTGAGGAAAGAGGAACTACCCGAAAAATCATAAGTTTACCTTCAATTGAAGGCTGGGAACATCCTGTCAGACATAAAACATTTTAAAGCTTTTGATGTGATAGAAGGGCTCCACCTTCTGCAGGATATATGAACATAATCAATATGTATAGGAAAGGGAGATTAAGAGTAGCTGATTTTCCTTAAATCAATAGTTGGTGATGGTAGGCCAGTTAGCAATGATCAAGTCAATTTTTTAAGGTACATCATTCTTGTTATCCGTACTGTCACATACATACAATAACAGAGGCTTATTGCGATGTAAAATTTTTGGATTTGTTATTCACATACTTCCAGTTTATTGCAGGGATTGTGTATATTGGAGTAGCAACTCTAAATTAATAAATGATTCAATTTAAGATATGAACAAATAAATGAGGTGGATTAAAATTTGTTAATTTAGGAAGTTATTTTAATGAGGTTTGAAATCTGTGATGCAAGTATTAACTGATAATTTTCTGAAAATAGCACAGGCTTTGATAATCTTCCTAAAGTGCTAAATACTTGCATATGTCTCACTCTAGTACATAGCACAGAGTTTCTTAATGTACTTTACAAATTAAATTTTCATACCTGCAAACTAAACATAAGAACAGTCATAATTTACATTTTGTTGCTCAGAAATCTAGTGTTTAAAATGTTACATTGGTTGTTCTTAATTGGAAATTGCTTTGCACAAGGTATTTCAATGTAAATAAATGGCAAATTATTTGCAAATTTAATGTATATTTTTTCTCATTTCAAAGCTATCATACAAGACACATTGTAATGTTTTTCCATTAATGTTTTGATGATGTAATACAAGTTTAAACATTGTAGATATAATCCCAAGTTTATATATCCTTTCTCTTGAAGATTTGAAATATGAAGTTCTAATGTTTAGTTTTAACTGTTCATTATATATAAAAACAATTTTGGTTGTTTTTCAGATTCCGGATTTGTAATGCTACAAGGTACAACATACTGGACCGATTTGTTTGTTCGTCATTTTTTATTCCAAACAGAACACTGTATTGACTGTGACGATTTATTATTTTTTGTAAGAAAACGTCATATTAAAGGATCTTCTCGGTACTTACCAAAATTTGATGTGAGTTCATTATGATGATTGTCTGTGAAATCATTTCATATTTTGTATTATGTTAGTTTAATCTTTAAACAATATATTTATCATCTAGTTGCTTATAAAATATGAATTTACTTTTGGAATGTTGTGTGTTGACATATCAAGTTTCTTCTATAAACCAGCAAAATAATTGGTTGTTCGGAACTGTAATACTTAATACTATCAAAACTAATGAAACTTTTATTCATATAAAATATTTTGTTGTGACTAGAGTCAGTGATTTGTAAAAATTAACAGTATCATTATTGACATCTCCGATGCACTAAACAAAGTAATTTTGATAATATGTTTTTGTGGTAATAAATCCTAATAAATGCCTGATACAACCCTCCATACTAACTGATCTTGTGCAAGCCTTTTTAATTCTACATAGCTTCACAATCTTCTTAAACTTCTTAGCATGTTCCATCCTTGGCCTCCATCTTCTGTTCTTACCCCACACACTTCCCTCTAATGCTTATTTTACATGTCTCAAAACATAACCTATAAATCCTTCCCATCTCTTGGTCAAAGTGCTCCAAATTGTTCTCTCTTCTCCTATTCTGTTTACAACTTCTTGGTTAGCTACTCTATCCGCCCTTCTTATTTGCAGCATTCTCTGATAGTACCACATTAAAAAACTATTCATTTTCTCTTTGTAACTCCTATTGTCCATGTTACACACCCATATAACTCCACACCCCATATGAATCTTTTTAATAATGATTTGCTAATATTCGTACTTATGTAATCCATAAGTAAATTCCTCTTTTTTGTGAAAGCCTTTCTTGCCTGTGCTAACCTACTCTTTATGTCTACTATACTTCTAACACCCCTAGTACTATGCTGCCCAAGTAACTTCCTTCAAATTATCCTTTCCCACTCAATCTAACACCCTTTGTTATTTCCCATCCTACACTCCATCACCTTGGTTTTCCCTCTATTAATCCTCATGATGTACTCTTCCTCCACGATCATGTTCATTCCATTTATTATGTTTTCCAAGTCGTCTTCTGACTCCCCTAATACTACAATATCATCAGCAAACCTTAGGGCTTTTATGTCTTCTCCTAGCAGTTTGATTCCCTTTCCATATTCCGTTTTAACTTTCATCATTGCTTATTCTATGTATAAGTTCAACAGCTTGGGTGACAGACTGGTTCTTTGTCTGACTTGTTTCTTAATTTCTGCTTTTTCTTCTTGCCCTTTAATTCTAATCACTACTGGTTATCTGCAGAGATTATGGATGACTCTTCTTTCTCAATATTTTAATATTGTCATCTTCAAAATCCTTAATAGTTTGTTCCAGTTAACATTATCAAACCCATATCAATATTGATCCTCTGGTCCCTACATTCTTCCTAAACTCAAAATTATCTTCTCCTAACTTGCATCCTATTTGACATTCCATCCTCTTATATTGCATTTTTGTTAATATTTTGAACACATAGGATCGTAAACTAATTGTCCTGTGCTGTTTGCATCTTATCAGTTCTAGTTCTCTTCAGGATTGGTATAATTATGATGTTACTAATATCTTCTGGTATTCTTCCTGTTTCATATATTTCGCAAAATATCCTGAACAGCCATGATATTTCTTCTTCACCTGATGATCTCATCAGCTCCTGTCGTGTGATTTCAATCCCTGGCTCTTTACAATTGGTCAGATCTGTCAGTGCCCTATCAAACTCCAACCTTTAAGTGTTGTCCCCCAACTCTTCATTATCCACCTCCTTTCCCTCTTCTTCTTTTACTGACTGATTTAGACTTCCACCATACAGCACTTCTAGATATTCCTTCCATCTTTCTGCCTTTTCTTCTTCCAAAATTGGCTTCACATCTGCCTTCCTGATGTTCTTGCTAATATTTTTCCTCCCTCCAATTGTTTCTTTGATTTTCCTATAAGCTGTGTCTATTTTTCCTTTTCACCATGAAATATTCAACTGCTTTCCACTTCTCTTAGAACCAAGCCTGTTTGGCTGTTACGCACTTCCTATCTGTCTCACTCATCAGGCTTCTCTACTGCTCTTAATAATTTTCAACTATTGCATTTTTATATTTATGCCTTTCATAAATCATTTTTATTATTTGTTATGTTATTCACACTTTCCTAGTCATCTGAGCTATACTTCCTACTTTTTCATTGTCTGCTCTTGTTATCTCTTCATTCAAGTGTACCCATCTCTTCTATATTGTTTCTTTCACCTTTCTCCATTAGTCTGTTTTTGATTTCTTATTTGAAACCTAGAGCACCTCCCGTTGTTTCAGTTTTTCTAATTCCCATCTCTTTGTTTTAATTCCTTTCTCGAGTTTCTTCGTTTTCAACCTACTTTTTATAATCCACAGATCTTCTTCCATGTGTAGTCTCTTCTTTCGTGATTCTTTAACTAGATAGTTGTTACTACTAATTTTTGCTGCATGCAAAATTCTACTATCCCATCTTCCCTTTGATTCCTTTCACCAAGTCTGTAGTCCCCAACTACATACCTTTCTCTTATGTTTCCTATTACTGTGTTCCAATCATGTATGTGTTTTTATTGTTAAATGTCAGGAACGAATTTATTGCATTTATATTGATTCACATGAAAATAATTACCTCGTCTCACAATTCGTCAATCAATTTCGGTCGAGTTGTCAACAAAAATTGAGGTTTCACTTTCATAGGGGCCGCAACATATAGGATGTTCTCTTTGTTAACTAGGTATACCCTGCGATTCATTTGCGGCAAAATATATCTTTTTTTTACCATAAAAACGAAATAAGACACAAAATTTTGATAAAGTTGAATTCATTGAATATATAAAAAGTAGGGTATCATCTATTCATGTTCACTTGGTTTAGAACAGGTCCCACTATTGTACGTTTTGGAGCCAATAAAAATGAGCAATTTGTGCGGGAATTCAATGGATTTATAAATATTTATATCAATATCTTCTGAATTCTTCTAGATATTTAAATGAAACATACACGAAAATTCCTGTTTCAATCATGAAATTTTCATTGAAATCCATTAAGCCATTTCTAAGTATAAACAAATCTAGAGTATAGGGTACCGGCATGCATTTCTGAGATTTTAACATACATATAGAAAAGAAATCATTACACACACTATATATACTAAGAGGAGGGGTAATTAATAAAAAATAGTAATAATTATAAAAAATTGTTATTAATGAAACTATATTTATATAAACACAAAATTAAAAATACATGTTTATATTAACAAAACCCTAATATCAACAGGGTTGGTTATGTGGGCCTCTCGAGAGAGAGAGATTGCAGCAACTGAAAATGAAACTTGGAATCAGATTTGTTAAAATAAGATAAAAAAAATGAGCAAGCTTCACAATATTGCCTCTAACTCACCCAACACATGGCTTGGCTGGTTCTATTAACATCTCAATATTAAAGACCTACTTCTAACTGCACACCTAGTTGATGATTCACTCAATAACACTGTATAATCTAACACCACATAGCTAAAAATTTACAACATGAATTGGCATAACAAAACAAATTCAGTTTTCAGAATATGTTATATTCTGATCAATACACTTGAAATTTTTGTATTTAAATCACCATTTATCTTTTATGATTTAATAAGTAATTCTCATCTCAAAATTGATGAAATAATAATAATGCTGGCTTATACCGACATATACAAAGGATTTCACGGCTCCTGTCTGCCCAAAGCTCAGTCCACTCCTCGATGTACTCTGGGGTCACGTACCTGGTGCATGTGCTGACCAGCCAACAATGTGTGTCTTGGCACAAGGCTGTACACACACACACACACAAAATAAAATATGCACTAATATTCAAGTTAAATTGCCTTTTTTTAACCGTCAAATTTTCATTGAAATCCATTGAGCCCTTTCGAAGCCTATTCGAGACAAACATATGGACAGTCAGACAGATAGACATACAGACACACTTCAATTTTATTTATTGGTTTAGATAAATTAATAAAATTCCTCTTATTATTATTAATTTATAAATGTTTGCACACAATATTTTAAAAAAATTAATTTTGAAATATAATTGATAAAAGTTGTATGTTATTATTTAACATTATTTTTATTAAAACATTAAATTACTCAGCATCATAAAATTAATCACAATTACACTGAACCAACATTTAGGTTATTTATTACATTCACTAAACTTTACTCTTTAATTCTAAGACTTAGTTTACTATTTACAGACTGAAGTTGATGTATTCAGGAAAGATAGTCGCAAACTTCCGATTGGAGATCCTGATATTGATTGGGAAGAAACTGTTTATTTAAATCTAATAATACACCAATTTGATTATACACTTACTCTTGCTATTTGTACAAGAACAAGCCCTAAAGAACTTCAAGTGCTAAAGAGACATTCACAGGTTTAGTGGAGATTTTTCAATTATGTTTCTTTGAAATATAACTACATAGAATATAATTTAATAATAGCTTATATGTTTGTAGAAAGTTTATGCATCACCTAGCCGTAGAAGAATGGATACTAAGGGTGAAGTGGAGGAAATGTCATATCCTCACATATGCTTTATGGTTGATAATTTCGATGAGGTATTTATATTTTTTACCTAGTTGTGTTTGTAAGTTGGAATATTAGCAGCAAAAATAAAACCTAACAGGTTTAATTAAATTTGTTAATATTTGTAGTGCGTTCAGTTGGTGAAGTAAGTGATAATTGTGGTGCAAGAAGGAGTCAATTGTAAAATTGGTGACACCACATTGGTATCACAAGGAAGTTATCACTCAAATAAGGTGACACCACATTAGTGTCATAGGGAAGCTATTGCACAAATACTAGTATCACTTGTGTCCTGTTTAAGTAACAATAAGTTATGGACTGTATAGTTTTGTGATTGCATAAGAAATTGTGTACTTTGATAATGGTAAGTTAAGAATGTGTGTCGTGTTCTGAAGAAATAGAAAACTTCAGATTGCTGTTTCCTATCATTTAAAAAAGAAATGGTAAATATTTATAAATAATATGTAATACAAAAAATCTTTAATTTACATATCTGAAAATGGAGTGACAATTGAGACTTATTCAGATTAGTAAACCGTGGTGACTGGTGAAACAATCTGAACCGTGCTTATCAATTAAGTATACAGATGGTTTAATTTTAACAAGAAGAAACCTGTCGGAACATTAGTTTGAGAACTAAAAATACAACTTGTTAAATGGAAACCATTAGACATGATCTCCGTCACTCCTTTCTACCAAGCTTCCCACTCCACAGTATACACGATTAATTATCATTTGCTGCATGCATCAGAATGATAACAAGGGAAAGTGTTTTCAAGGGTTTTGTATAAAGTCTGTAGAGAGAAGAGAAGACAGAAAACAAAGGAAAAAGTATTCTTATACAAGATGAATATGCAGAAAATGGTTTTCATATATTCACTTATTAATAGTTATTAAAAAACTAACAATTTACTCAATACAATTTTTTTTTCGTACTAACTGAATTCAATTTGTTCAGGTATTTTGCGACATATTGGTTCGAGATGGAGAAATGGTTTGTGTTGAGCTTGTTGCATCTGACAGAGATGGTAATATTCAATGTGTAATATTTCTTGGTTCAATTCGATATGATGCCCTTAAAAAGGTCTATGATGCAAGGGTAAGTGTTTTAATCGTAGTAAAACATAATAATATGCTGTTATGTGTTCTAATATACATCTTCTTTCTTTTAAAAATAGTCGAGTATTAGTAGCAAAATGGCTCAAAGAATGACATTTGGGTTATTTTCCGGAGCAACTTCTCAACGGGTGGAGTTTGTTCGAATGAAAGGTCCTCAAGGAAAAGGTCATGCTGAAATGGCAGTTACTAAACCAAAAGGTTAGAGTACAACACTTGTATGCCGTTTCTGTTTGCATATCTGATTATGGCACCACCTGTTTCAGTTTTTCTTTGTTTTATTTCCTTCTTGAGACTTTTCATTTTCAGTCTACATTTCATAATCAACAGATTTAGGTCCAAATTCATATCTGTTCCTGGGTAGGTTTTACAATCCAGTGCATGATTCCTATATCTCTGTCTCACCATTATGTTGGTATCTGCCTGTGTCTCCTGGCTTCTTTCACGTGTAGTCTCTTCTTTCATGATTATTTAACTAGGTATGTGTTACTACTAATTTGTACTCCATGTAAAATTCTACTAGTCCGTCTCCCCTTTGATTCCTTTCACCAAGTCCATTGTCCCCAACTACAAAACCTTATCTTGCCTTTACAATTACTTCGTTCCAATCATCCATTATTATCAAATTCATGTTTCCTTTGACATACTTAATTACAGTATTTCTTATTTTTCTGCATAGATTTTCTCAATCTCTTTTTCCTGTGTGGCACCTGTGGGAATGTGAATTTGTATTGTCATTGACTGTAGTTTTGTATCTAACTTTATGGTAACTTGCCTTTCGCTATATTGTTCATAATAACTTATTCCTAGGCAATAATATTCCTAAAATAACAGAATGGGATATGTGCTGTGACTATATAAATAACATAGCCGAGTGTAGATAATATTGTTTCCAGAAGAAAGTTTAGGTGATAGTGAACTATGGTTTTTATTATTATCATCAGGTTACTGGACTGTTTAATAATCATATATTTTTGCTGTGACAAATTTAATTATCATACTGTGTTAATCGTACTCATATGCCTGAAATGGACCCACCACAGGGATAAGTGGTGCTGAGTAGATGTGATGCCATCGAAATTTGTAGTTCAATTTCTGGGCATTTTGTTCATTTGGAGCCTAAGTGTTCTATATTTAATTACTTGCCCCCCCCCCCTTACTGCATTCAATTTTAAACAATTACAATCCTTACCCTGTATGTTTTTTGTTTTTAAATAATAGAAAATTGAATTTATTTCCATTATAAGCTAATTATGAAGGAATGTTTTTAAATGCCTTCTATTTAAATTTTGTAATTATTTGTTCTATAGGCTCTGGTGCCGAAACTCCTACTTCAGAACCAGGCCTTTGTGTTACTGACATGTGGGACTCAGATTGGGATGAAGATCCTGAAGATTTTTATGTTTATAGACATCAGGTATAAGATAAATTATTAAAACATGTTTTTAAATATATTTGAAACAGTTGAGATTAATCGTGTGAGTGGGATTGCCTTTGAACATAGACTTAAATTGTATGTCCTGTATGTCCTGTCACAATAAAATCTTTCAACTTTCTGTGGCAGTTCTTCATCTGTATAATATTTGATTAGTAACTTTACATGGTCCAAAGACAAAAAAAAGCTTACGATCTCTCACAGTTAAAAGACAATCGTATATATATAATTAATAATGACCTTTCGCACTCCCTCTGGGTCCTTTTTATCAAAGTTCTCATATGCCAAGACACCTTCACCTATTTTAGGAGGTATATGTACTGGGGTCTAAGACCTTGGGCATATGGCAAGAGTTGTCCGCTAATCCCATTGGATCAGTCGCCCAACTGCCTCCTGAAACTGGTGGAGACACGGAGAAGGGAATGCTGCGATCCCACAGCAGACTCGTCTCCCGTCATTTGGAAGGGCGTGAGAATAGTTCCCAATGCCCGACCTACCTGATGCAGGTTTTCTAGGGTTTTCCCTGCATCTCTTTAGGTGAAACACCGGGTAGGATCCTTAAACCATAGTCCGGGGGCCCTAGTTAACCCTTGGCTACCTTGCTCTACCTTCCGCATCCCCCCTTTTCAATTCCTTTCCTATGCTATTAAAGGGGAGTTGTCTGTTTCAGGATCACCCTCAAGTAGCCTGTTAACCAAAAAAAATAAATAAAAAAATAAAGGGGAGTTGCCTGTTTCAGGATCACCCTCATGTAGCCTAACCAAAAAAAAACCCAGGCTCACGATAAAAATGGGCGCTGCGGGAGTTTTCTCGCAGGCGCTTCAGCCCAGAGTGACTGCGGGGCTTAACTGATCATGTCGGGAATGCCTCGCACTCTCTCTGGGTATTTTTTATCAAAGTTCTCATATGCCGAGACACCTTCACCTATTTTAGGAGGTATATGTACTGGGGTCAATGACCTTGGGCATATGGCAAGAGTTGTCAGCTAATCCCATTGTTTCAGTCGGCCAACTGCCTCCTGAAACTGGTGGAGACACGGAGAAGGGAATGCTGCGACCCCACAGCAGACTTGTCTTCCGTCATTCGGAAGGGCATGAGAATAGTACCCAATGCCCGACCTACCTGATGCAGGTTTTCTAGGGTTTTTCCCTGCATCTCTTTAGGTGAAACACCGGGTAGGATCCTTAAACCATAGCCCGGGGGCCCTAGTCAACCCTTGGCTACCTTGCTCTACCTTCCACATACCCCCCTTTTCAAGTCCCTTCCTATGCTATTAAAGGGGAGTTGCCTGCTTCAGGATCACCCTCATGCAGCCTGTTACCCCCACCCCCCCAAAAAAAACCTACTTTGTGTGAGTATTTTGTGGGTGCAATTTGAAAAGTAGTATACATGCTTGTGGGTATGTATAATGTCCATTTTTGTGCTCTGTCACAGAGAAGGAGAGTTGTTGGTTTTGTTGAGTGATGATTGAATTTGACACTATGTGATTAGCTGGCACAATGTTGAGTCCTATTGTGCTTAGTAAAGTGGCTTCGACCCTTGAAAATTTATCACATTATTACTTCTCAGCCTAGCTACACCTGTCTTAACAATTTGAGAGTCATAATTTGAAACATGTCATTTTCAGCGCCGTCTTAGTGATCCTAGTGCAAATCTTAATAATTTTGTACGAGGTGGTTGGAAAACAAAACCATATGAAAGTTCCGGAGCCAAATCTAGATCTGAAAATGAAGGTTTAGATTCAATGGCAAATGGATTAACTGAAATAGAAGCAGGAGATGTTCGTGATGGTAAGAAATATTTAACTTATTTTAAAGAGATTTTTTAATTTCACTTCTTATTCTTAAGTGATTTTATGAATTGTATCATATTGAAAAATTAAGTTAATTTCATGGCCATAAATATTATTCCGAAAGACACAGCACTTGGCTACATAAGTTGTATAACATTTTTGAAAGAGTGAAATTTATTATATTTTTCTGATTACCAAATTAATGTTGCAGTAACTATTGTGAGGATATATAGTTTTTATTAAATTTGTTAAATATATGTCTTACATCCTCAATCAGCTTGAATTGAAAATGTTGCTTATATTTTCTTTAATATTATTGTGGTAAGTATTATATGTAGTTTGATATATGTGTTTTTGTGTTATATTAATTTAAGATTGAAGTTAATGTGTTGGAGAAGTACATTTCTTATGAAATAGTATCTTAATTTATGTGTGTTAAATAATTGATATAATTTATATTTCATGTTCATAAGGGCGTTGCTTTGAAGAGAAATTAATGAGTACAGGTTTAATCAAAAATAGAAACTAATTCTTGTGAATCTAGTAGTTGAATATATTATATGTACAAAATAATGTATTCATTAATGAAGGAAAATATATTGAAATCATATACCATCTATAGGTTTCATTAGATTTTTGGAATTATCAAGTTTTTTTTAAGGATTTTTTTGTTGCATGGACTTTTCCATCTAGTTACATTCTTTTTCAATCATCAGAAAAATTACTGTATACAGAATACTTATTTATTTATAGCCAGTGATAACTGTCTTAATACGATTTTCTTTTTTAAAAAGTGAAATGTAGAGGGTTTTTAGTCTAACATTACTGAAAAACCCCAATATCATAAGACTCAAATATAGTGGATTTGAGTGCGCTCTGAAATATAAAACATAATTATTGCTTTATTCAAAGTTAGTAGTTTGAAGAACATATGCTCCTTTATCTAAATAATATGTTGTAAAATTCATTTGACATTTTTAATTCTCTGTCATATTTCAATTAGTTGTCTTAAAATGAGTTTTGATATAATGTGATAGAATGAATGTAAAAACAAAATTGTTTGAATTTCATAAGGAATATGTTTGCAAATATTTAATGCTTAGTCACTTTAATATTTGATCCTATTAATCGCATAGTTTTTATTGAAAAATTAAGTTTGAGCTATTACTGCATATTGAAGCTAAAAATATTGATTTCAAGATTGAGTTTTTTATATGTAATCTACATATATATAAGCCTTCCAAAAAATACTCTACTTTTCTGATTGATTTGATATTATTTCATATTAGTAAAGAAACTGTTCTATAGATTCAAAATGTGATTGCTTAAGTATCTTACATAAATTGGTTTTTATTAACGGTTATGCTTAAAAAAGTACTTATTAGTAACTACTTATAGTTGCTATAGTTTTGTATGGTTTTATTGATGTAAAAATAGTTTAGTCAATGTTCATTTCCATATATATTGCACTACATAGTTTTTATTAAATATGAAGTATAAACTTATAGAACATGCTAAAAGTGATAGCAATTGTTCCCAAAATTTAGTTTTCTTTAATAACAATCACATATTTATTTTGCACACATCTGTAGATGCTATAATCTCTGTGAGTTTGTTTTCTGTCTATAATGCATGCTTTTTGCAACATTTTTCTCCTTTACCTTTCTTGTTTTCCAAACAACTTTCATCATACAACCTTTATAATTCATTCTCATATTCCTGTAGGAGTAGTTACCTAAGGTTACTTCAAATAACAGCAGTTTATTTTGTAATTATTTTTATGTGATCTTAGTTTGGGAACATATGCTTCATATATATTCTGCACAAAACGCCAAGTAATAAAATATGTCAAGTATTGGAAAATTCTCTAAATAAAAAAGTGCCGAAGTTGGCAAAGTAGAAAAAGCTTTTGAACTGCAATTATTTTATTTTATAATATCTTGGATTAAGATGATTTTCTGTCAAATATAGCTATAATTTCAGTTTCTTATTAAAAAAATTAAATAAACTATGAGGAAGAACCTTCCATAATGCTTTTTGCCAATGCAGACCCATTTTAAAATTTAAGAAATCTTCATACATTAAACTAAAATTTTATGTTTGAGCTCAATATTTAGATTTTGGCATTTGCAATTATTTTTTGTAATACACATTTTATTATTTTATGATTTTTGTTTGCTTTTTCTTGTCCGTAGAGCTCGAGTTTTGCCTGCACTCTTCTACTACTACTTCCTCTCCTCGTTGTCGATGTTCACCTCACAAGCCACAATGCTGTGGTTTAGAAAGCATGGGCATGTCAAAAAGTTACTGTGGAGTTTCAGCACCAGATGCAGACAAATTCCATTGTAATAATAAAAGGACAGATGATTATTCTCCTCAAAGGTCCTCTTCCTGTGTAAATAACAATACTCATTGTGAATGTTGTGGAGCAGCAGAAACTTCTAATACCTGTAGTACAAAAGCAAAGTTTTGTGAAACGTTCAATAATACAGCAGATAATGAAGTAACAACCAAAGCTGTTTCCAACGAGCCTGATCAGAAAGTAGAAGGTGTAAATAATACTCTCATTACTCTGGAGGTTCAAGGATCAGAAAATGGGAATGTTGAAACTGATATTAATATAGAAGGAAGCAAAATGAAAACTGTTGAAACACGAAGAATGAGAGAGTATCACTCAAAATCATTACCAAAAAAGCTAAAGGATTCAGTGAATAATAGAACAAAATGTTACTTTAGATCAATGACTCCACCTTGCAGATTTATTTCAGATGGCACTCTAGTGAATTATTGGTGTGACATGCCACAACATGGATTGCCTGGAAGTCATGGTATGTTGCTTGCTTGCTGCATGGCTGAATTGCTTTTAAAATATGTTTATTTGTTTATTATTTAGTTATATCTCAGCTTCAGGTTAATCTGACAAAATGCATTTATTAGTTGACCTTCAATCTGCTGTTATAAAACTTCCAGTGCAATAATTTAATTTTAGTTTTTTATAGGTTTTAAATTAATTACTTTCAAGTTAAATAGTGTGCATAATACACAAATTATAGACTACACACTCTATTAATACTATTGATGAAATTGTTATTTTCATGCTGGGTAAATTTGTAAAAAACCTTAACTTTTGATGACAGTAATATTTGTTTTTGATGAACTTACCCAGCTGTAATCCTGAGAGAGTATTATCCACTATCCATACTAGAAAATCTTTCAATCTACAATCAGATAAACATGTTTCCTGGTAATTATTACACCCATATGATTGTTGCTTTGTTAGTCTTCTACAACTACTTTTATCTTTACAAAAAACCTGCGAATTGAGAAAATAATACATTTTTGTGTGAATAAATTGATGATTTATTAATACTTTTAGACTAATGAGTACCACTTATTGATGTAGGTAAGACATTATAACCCAATTGGTCATTAGTTTATTGACAATTTATTCTATGTCATTATCAGTCAATACATCCAGGCAGAAACATTCAGCCAACTATGGCCAGTCATCTGTTTTTTTAAAAACATATTCCTACCCTGCTCTTTACCACTCTACCTTAGCTTTGGCTGAGTTCCTCTCTCTAATATTGTGAAACTAAGTAAGAACAAAATAGTACATAGTTTGATTACAGGAACAATTATGTATTCTGGTCAGTGAAGGTGTGAGATACATCACAAAAAATATTGTACTTACTACTTCTGAGTTATTTATAATCGAAGCACTAAAATGAGTATTGAAAATGTTTTATGATTGTAACTCATCAATTATCATATAAAGTATTTTTTTGTATTTAATATTCATTTGGCATAAATTGTATTACAGAATTGGATGATGGCGCATACAATCCTCTGTGGACTATGCGGGGATTCACACAGACATTTCATTTTTGGAAGGAAACAAGAAGGGCTCAGTCTGTACCTCTCAATGCATTTTTAACATATATTACATTACCATGGTGGAGCATTGCAAAAGGTATTAATGAAATAATTATTCTTAATTGCACTTAAATAAGGAACAAACTTCATTGGTCTATTTGTTTTAATTATTAATTCTGATAGGAACTGAAAGAAGCATGTTCAGTATGTATGAATGCAGTAATTTTTCTTGCTGTCTTTGTATTCTACTATTTTCAATTCTTGTATAAGAAGATACTGTGTGTCCATCAGTATCTGTCCAATCAGCATCCATTTGCTGGTGGGCTATTTCTTCTCTTCTGTGATATTGTGTAGCATATGCTGTGCATCATGTTTGTGGTACGGGATAATTTGAAGGTATTCCCTGACTGATAGTGAACATTTATGCCACCATACAAGTTATACAGTATCAGACTGTATGAAAAGTACATTATGATAATTAAAATACTCTTCTATACATGCTTTCAACTTACAGCAATTTGGATCATAAGTACAGCATTGAACAGATTTTGTAAACACTCATTTTTTTCCTGCTTTAACTTTATGATCAGCTATCTTTAGTAAACCCATTGATATCAATATGTCATATGTTCTTATGACCATTTCATAAAGTATCTGTGTGGTTTCTGTCAGTTTTTTTAAGTACCCCACCTGCATGTGTAATGTTATTTACTCCATGAAGCATCTGTGTTACATTTAACACACAGTTCCTATAAATGAAAATAAAAGTCAACAAGCACCTTTGTGAAATTGGTAACAGACATTATTTCTAGTTAAGTATAATAACTTCTTAATTATCAGGACCTTATGGAAATGAAGCATATCAGACAAGAATGCATTTAAATTGCAGAGTAATTGAAATAGTTCTGTCATTAAGGAAAATGCAAAGTGGTTGAATGTTTCATGCTGAAAGGAAAATAGACATAGCTTATAGAAAAATCGAAGAAACATCGGAGACAGCAAAAATATTAGCAAGAACATCAGGAGGGCAGGTAGGAAGCCAATTCTGAATGAAAAAGAAAAGGCAGAAAGCTGGAAGGAATATCTATAAGACATGTATCACTGTGAAAATCTAGATCATTCAGTAATAGAATAAGAGGAGGAGAAGGAGGATGATGAAAAGTTAGGGGACAGAATTTTAAGGTTGGAGTTTCATAGGGTGCTGACAGATCTGAGCAATTGTAAAGAGCCAGGAATTGTTAACATTTCAAAGGAGCTGAGGAGATCATCAGACAAAGAAGCAATATCATGGCTGTTCAAGATGGTTTGTGAAATCTATGAAAGGAAGAATACCAAAGACATTAGTAACAACATAATTATACCCATACTAAAGAAGACTGGTGCGAATAGCACAGGCCAATGAGTTTAGTATCTCAAGTCTGCAAAATATTAACGAAAACAGTATGTAGGACAATGGCATGTCAAGTAGAATGCAAGTTAGGAAAAGATAAGCTTGGTTTTAGGAAGAATGTACAGACAAGAGAAGTGATATTGGCTTTGTGTCTAATTTTAGAAGACAGACTAAGAAAAAACAGGCCTACGTTCAGGACTTTTATAGATTTATAAAAACTTTTGATAATGTGAACTGGAACACACTTTTGAAGATCACAGGAATAAAATATTCAGAAAGAAGGCTTATACATTACCTCTACCAAAGGCAATCAGCAGTAATTAGGATTGAAGATCAAGAAAAGAAAGCAGGAATCAAGAAAGGAGTAAGAAAAGGATGCAGTCTATTGCCCATGCTATTTAACTTATATATAACAGGTGATGAAGAAAGCTAAAACAGAATATGGAAAAGGCATACTGCTATGAGAAGAAATAAAACCCCTACACTTTATCGATGATGCTGTAGTATTAGGGGAATCAGAAGAAGATTTGGAAAACAATAAATGGCATGAACGTGGTCTTGGAGAAAGAGTTCAATATGAGGATTAATAGAGGGAAAACAAATGTGATGGAGTGTAGTATTAGAAATGGTGGAATAGCTATGAGTGTTTGATTGGGAAGGGATATTTTGAAGGCTACTTGGGAATTGTAATAACTTGGGATGTTAGAAGTATAGTAGACATAAAGAGTTGGATAGCTCAGGCAAGGAAGGCTTTCACAAAAAAGAGGAATTTACTTACGGGTAATATAAGTGTGAATATTAGGAAATCATTGTAAAAAATTTTCATGTGGCTTGATGGGTTCATAATGTGGATGATAGGAGTTGCAGAAAAGGAAAAAATGGAAGCCTATGAAATGTGGTGCTATAGGAGAATGCAGAAAATCAGACTTGAGGATAGAATCACTAATGTGGAAGTTCTTAGCAAAATAGGGGAAGAACACAATATGGAGGACGTTGACCAAGAGAAGGGATAGATTAATAGGCCATGTTTTGAGACGTGAGAGTCTTGTAAAATTAACATTAGAGGGAAGTGTGTGGGGTTAGAAGAGAAGAGGGTGGCAAAGGATGGTAAACGCTAAGCAGATTAGGGAGGATGTGAGATGTGGTAGTTATGTGGAAATGAAAAGGCTTGTGCAAGATAGCTTAGGTGGAGTTGCATCAGACCAGGCTTTGGACTGAATACCACAACAACAACAACAAAAAGTCACCATCTTCTGTTTTCATCATAAAAGTTTCTTCAAGATCCAAAATTCAGTTGAATAGGTTATAACATGTCTCATTAATTAAAAAGTTTTTGTGCTTTTCTACAAAAACTATTTCTTTAATTCTAGGTTGTAATTGAGTCCAATTGTGATCATGAAAATCTGCTGTTGACTAAATTTTAATTTTAGTCATCTCTTCCCATTTCCATCCTCTTTTTTAGTGATGAGACAACATTCCATTGATAACATGTCATGGCTACGCATTTTTTGAACTGTTTTTTTTAATCTAATTGAGATTCTATTGTATGTTTGTCAGTGTAAACTTACAAAATTATCTTACTATCTTATCTTTCTTTGTTTTTTATAACATGAACAAGGGGAAAAAATTTATCTTCTGCATTTCAGTTTTGCATTTTTGTACAAAGACAAGGTTTGGCTGACACACTTATTTACTACATACAATAATTATTTCCTAAATTCATGACAGACTTTTTACATTTAAAAAAATTCAATGAACTATTATATTTTTAATGTACTTTTATATTAATAAACTTTTCCCGATTTTCACAGATATTTTGGACCACAAGGAAGGGCCAATTTTAACTTTCTAATAAACATTTGTAAATGTCATTGGACATACATTTGAAAAGTTTTGGACAACAGCATTGAAACGACTAGTGAAGTTCACTGTCATACTTTTATCATTGTACAAACGAGCGAATTGAATTTTTTGTGTTCTGAAAATATTGATATTCTATTGTGTGTTGCTTAGGAAGATTATAGGTGTCTGGTAAAATGTTTTTATACATTGGTATATTTATTTAAGTCTGCAATATACAATGCATAAAAAAGTGATAATATTTCAAAACTTTTTCATGAGATTACAACACTAGTGAAATTATTCAAAGGGTCTGTAATTGCCTCAGTCATGAAATCTCTTTTTTTTGTTTGTTTATAAAAGCAATTTCACCCCAGATTTTTTATTTAAAAATGTTAAATATATATTAAATTTATCCACGTTTCAATGAAAATTTGTTTCATTGGCATAAAACATTAAACTGAAGACATTATTATAAAATGCAAGTAATTAGCTTTAATTTTTAGAATTATGGTTATTTTGCCATAGTTACTTCATTTTTTATACAGGAAGAAGTTTTTATATATTAATAAAATTGTATAATTGTGTACATATGTAAACATTGTGGCTTACCTGAAATAAAAGTTCGGCATCTCCATTCAGGACAGGAGAGAGGTTCTTAAGATTTTTGGAGCATTATTCTTCTGTGTGCAGACAGGAGGCCACATCTGCAGTCACTTCGAATAAAGGGGAGGTAGCTACTGAAATTTTAAAAAAATCTTCGCACTCACAATGTTTATGGTTTACTTCACTGAAAATTTGAGGAATATTTTCTGTCATCAGTGGTGATGCAGTTGATTGAACTTCAGGCAAGCTGACCCCATTCTCTCTTTCACTTCTATGCCAATTATTTTAATTATTTTGACAATGTCACAACTTTGCCTTTGATTCTAATTTCATATTTTTGTTATTGCAATCTATGGTTATATATTTGTAGAAAAAGAAAAGAATTTTTGATAGGTTAATGCATTCTCCCCATTACAGGTTCAGTTCCTTGTTCAAATAGGCTGTAACCAATTGTTTCGGACTTTCATTTATATTAGTCCACAATTTAAATTTTTATTGGCATGCCACAGCCTTTGTAATGGGAATAATTTGGATTTAACTTCCTGATTTGGTCTTTTGTTCTCCAAAGCGTTCATTAAATGCTGGACAGAAATCCTTATATTAGGATACGGTATGTAGAAAATGAAGGGGAATTTAAAACAGACTCATTGATGGTGTCTCTCCCAGGAACTAGTCTTCAAGTAATCTTAATCACTAAGAGTCAAGTTTCAACAGTGGCAACACACAGATAAATAAAATATTTATAGTACTATATTAATATAACTTGCTGAAAATACAAAGTTTTGTGACATTTGCCAATCAGTGAAAACATTTGTACTGTAATTGTCTTGATTTAATTTTATATAATTTTGTTTATTTCATCTAGATTTTTTTAATGTAATGACACCATAAAAAATTTTATTTTGAAAGAACAAGTTCAAAGTCTTAATTTGCTTCATATTTCATAATGTTCTTGACGTTCTGTAATTTATTTGTGCCTGTGAAGAATGTGTTCTCTATTATACTAAATATTGTAACTTATAATAGGGCACACTTTGTTGCCAAGAAATGGTAAAAAAGTAATGTTTTACATTTGTTTTCCATAGTATTTGTATTAAATTGTTTATGAGAAAGACCAGTGTAAAGTCATTCCCTTATGAAATATTATAAATATATTTTACTCTGTGTATCAGAAGGCTGATTCGCATATAGGTACTAACATTTGATTCAATTTTTGTTAGCTTTTTTCATAGTTATTAAGCTTTAGTCTTGAAGTTTTATGTTTTAATCAATAAAGAATTGTTACATAAAACCAAAAAGAATTGTGCTTAATCAAAGAGACAAGTAAATAAAGTGTAACTTCAGTTTTAAGTCTGTGATATAATTACTTTATATATACATTAAACTTTTTCAATTATATTAAGTGTTATATTTTACACTGTTATTTAAAATAAAGTGTTGATATTATAAAAGTTTATAAGTCAATCACCGATTAATATTATTGAAATTGTATTTCTAGTCTTATGTTGAAATATTGTAATTATGTTTATGAAAGAAAAGAGTTAACAGTCAGCTAGTGTGACTAGTTGTTTGTGAATGAATTTTGTAATTAACTTTTTACTGTGTCGTCAGTGTAAATATTGTGTGATACATTTTTATGTAAAATTTATTGAAAGTTATACTAGAATTTCTATAACAATAAAAAAACCTTTTTGTTACAAGTTATTCTCTTATATCTTGATGTACAATATAAATATATACTGCCCATCCTGTTGAACCATAAATACATATTACTTTAAAATTTATTGTATATGATTAAATGTAGGAAGTGAATTATGCTTTTATGATACTGAAATTGTAAATCACGCTCAAAAGAACTTGCCAGCTGAAGCTCTTGTCATATAATTATAATTTCTTAACAATAAAAAAGAAACTATTTAAATTTATTTAATTACTCTTCAAATAATATGACAGGATCTCATAGAGATGAAATGAAAACAAATGAAAAGAAACGAACTAACTATAAAAAATCTACCATCTAATTAAACTTATTTGGAACTTCACGTGTAAAACTTTCCTTTTCTACTTGTGTTACCAGCTAGACAAAGTTTTGGTGGTCACAGCATTGGGGTCTCAGCATTCCCTTCCCCGTGTCTCCAACAGTTTTAGGAGGTAGTTAGCCAACTGATTCAATGGGATCAGCAGACAACTCTTGCCTTATGCCCAAGTTCTTTGACCCCAGTACATATACCTCCTAAAATAGGTGAAGGTTTCTCGGCACGTGAGAACTTTGAAGAAAAAAAACAGAGTATGAAGCATTCCCGACATAGTCAGGTGAGCCCAGCAGTCACTACGGGGAGAAGTGCTAGGTCACTTTCTGGTTAAGTGCCTTTTGAGAATCTGCTAAGCTCACATCAAAATGCCAGCCTATCTAATTTTTTTAAATTAGTTCACTACATTTTTTTGATGGTCTGTCTGTTAATATATCTGTGCTGATAGTTCATTGTTTATGTGAACTAGCTACAGCTCGTGAACTAAAGGGTTCAATAATCTAATGAGCAGTGACCCGGTTGTTCATTAATGCTGCTGATAGAGGTTTATTTTGATTTACTTAGTGCAAGTTTCTTTCTTTTAACATCACTCAATTGTCTTGTTTGCATGAATGTTACCATGTGACACAAACTTGTAGTAAAATTATCTTCAAGTAACAGATGTTTCAGATTAAGGCTAATCGGTAGCACCTGCTCAAATGAAATATTTCCTGGACTCATTCCTTCCAAGTTTCAATTTATAATGGTCCACGCTCCCTTTACCTTTTACAATCGAAGTTGGACCTGTATTTGAATAACAAAATGTTTTTACAAATTACTTAAAGAAGTATCATAAATACAGGTAATAAACTGGTGATTAAATGAATAGCACACATTTCTGCTAACTTTCGGCGGGTGATGACAAATGCGATAGACATGAAAACAAACTTGGTTTGTTGCGTGTGTGTCGCTCTCGTGTTTATTATCACATGATGAACGCTACAAGGCTTGCAGAATTATGGTGTGGTGCCTAATTAATCACTAATTTAGTGTCTGTATTTTGGCTACTACTTTTTGTAATTGTTACACTTGAAACACAGATGTTTATATTTTAAGAAATATTTTTCATTAGTACCTGATTGACAACTTATTCTCATAACCTGCATGTGCCAACATGTGAAATTTGTGACATACTCATAAAATACGAATGAAGTAATCAGTTCTGTTGAAAGTTAGTACTATAACTGAACTGTTCCCTTAAAAAACCTAATTTGCCCATCACCATGAATATCTATGTGGCATTAAATTTTTTTTCAAATGCGTAATTTCTCATTTTACAAAGTATTTGTCTTGGCATAAAATTAAGTTTGCTGACAAATTTGTTCATAGTAAGTGTCCATAGCTGATATTACAAAATTCTTGTGGTTGTGCTTCCAAGATGGTTCTTGTTGACTTATGAAAAAGTATAAATTTTCACGAGTCAAGACCATAAATTTCTCTTCTTGGCTTGATTTTATGACACCTCCTTTCACCAATTGCATCTTAGTTGATCTCAACAATGGACAAAAGTTTCCAGTGCACATTTACTAATGGTTCCAACTAGAGTGTACTGCATGAAAAGGAAATGCATATCCTGCAAAGCGAAACTGGGCCTGTCTATACGTAATTATCAAGAATACATATAAGTAAAATATATAGTTCTTATGTTTTCTGGATGAGTAAACATATAAATCCTTGTTCATTGGTACATGTATAACATTTCATTGCTTGAATTAAATTGACTTTATTTTGGATCGGTTAGTGTCAGGTGGAAAGAACTTGAATTAATGACTGCTTTTCTTCCTGCAACATTTTCAGTTTGTTTTTACACAAACTTGATTGTTAGTCTGTTCTGAAGGCTAGCCGATCACTGGAAATGTCTTCCTAACTTTCTGATGAAGGGGCGGTGCCTCCAAAAATTCAAGTACTCTAAACCTCACAAGGTGTCTACCATCTATGAACCTCAGGTAAGTCACCTTCTTTCTATCTCTCTGTCCTTTCCCCATTAATTGTTTTAATTAACATGACAATGTCATTGACTCATATGTATGTATATATATGGCAAGAAAATATTTATTTTGCTTTTCACAATATGTCAGTGTAATTATTTAAAAAATTTCTACTTAAACTTAAAACACTTGTCCCTGCTTAAACTAATGTGCAGTGGATTATTGTGTAAGACATAAATAATTAATACTACAACAGTGACAGTGTTGCCAATACTCTGTGGATTGTAATATGCTACATTTCTAATTGTGTCTATGTAATATTAATAATAATAATGTTTAATTTTTAGAAGCAGAAAATTTTATAAAAAAGTTGGCACACATTTGTAATACAAAAGTATTTTTTTGTACATAATTTAAATAATTTTAATTTTAAGAATAAGACACATGATGTCAGTATTTTATGCGGTAGTTTTTGCAGTTTGATGAGTCTTCAAAACACAGACTCTTACATGTAATTAAAATGAGATTTCTAATTACTCAATAGGTTTATTTTATTTTGTGGCAGAATCGCCCGCTAGTGGCACTAAACATTGTAGCTCAGAGTGAAATAGTTGGTGGGTGTGACAGGTGAAGCAGGGGGGGAAGAGGGGGGGGGGGCGGAAGTGATATACTGTACATGTGAATTTGTCATTCTGGATAGGATTTTGAGCTAGAATCAGGATAGTACAGATATGGGAGAGAGTGTGCTAGGAAGCAGGCAGATTAAACTCTTCGGAATCAAACGAGAAATTCACACTCTTCAAATACTATTGCTTTTAAGGTTTTTAAAATTATGAAACAAATAATTAATGTACTGTAGGTCATGAGCACATATGCAACAGCCGCCACTGCTAATATGTTAATTATAACCCCCCAATGCCCATTCCTTTAATGAACTCATTAAAGAGAATATTTAACATGAGACGATAATTCATTTGTGAAGTTTAAATTTTCTGTATTACAGTTGACTTCTAATCAGGCATATTCAAAGCACCTGATTACACTGCATCTCTGTATCGCTGCATAACTGAAATAACTTTATAATTCACCATCCTTTTGACTCGGAAATCATCTTCAAAAATTACTCTCTGACATTCTCCCCATTGGGATTGTTAACCAAAGTACGTCACATAAATTAAGTTTTCAAGCCTATAAAACTATTAATCAAATTGAAGTAATAATCTTAATTTCACATCAGAATGAAGGACAATTTTTTTTTCGGTTTCAATAAAATCAGGTCCAAAATGAATTTTATGCTTCTTCCAACTTCACTGGCATAGTCAAAACAGTTTCAATTGGTTACAAAAAAAGTAGCCAAATTACAAACAAAAATAAATAGCACATCATTTCTGCAAATCCTTGTTACTTTTGTCAGATAATCTTTTGCGTGTTGCTATAGTGACTCTGGCACAAGCAACAAAGATTCCAGAAATGTTGTGTGGTATATATATTTTTCTGTTTAAGCTGGCTACTTATTTATGTTATGAATATACTTTTACACAGATGTTTTATATTTTACTATTTCAACTATACGTTAATAATAATAATCTATGTACTACATCAATGCTCTTATTCTTTTTGATGCTACATATTGGATGTGCAGTTGACCATTCTGAAGTAAACATCTCTGAAAATTTGCAGTTTCCTGTTCAGCATGACGACATTCATTCTCTTTCCTGTTCAATAATTTGACAGTCACATCATCCATACTTTATATATGGATGCATCTGTTGGCAACTGAAAAATTATAACAAAATATTTCCACAGCAATTAATTATGTAAGGTATCAATCTCATGGCTTTTATTCAGCTCCTTATTGCTGGCCGTTGCCTCACAACTTAAAAATGTGTGATTAACCTTTCAATACTCTGTTCTTTCAGGTAAGTATGTGAAATTTGAGTATTGAAATAATTTTTTCTCAGATTTAGTATGAAAGTAACAAAACAAGAGGATAATAATTGAATACATATTTAATTCTTTAATGGCATACATTAAAAAAATTATATTTATTTATCAATCATTCATCTTATCATCACTCAGTCTTATATTCTTTGACAAATAAGGTAATCATAGTTCAAGTTGTTATATTTAATATAAATAAACCTTAACTGACTAAGAATACACGTCATTGGCAGCATAGTAGAATTGTTTTGATTTTGATTTGAACAATTGTAAAATTGAAGTGAGCACAGAAGTACTTGTTGATGAGAAGAGTGAGGTAATCACTTGTTATATTTTTATAAAGTGTTTGGACATCTTGTCTTCATGGGTAAACATTTGGCACCATAATTTATTATTTGTTCAAGTAAATAATAAATAATTATCACCATGTGATACACACTAAAAATGAATAATAAATAAAATATGCATTGTATTCTAAATTTCAGTTACATAGTTTCAAAAGATATTTAATATCAATTAACAAACTGTGAGGAGCATCATAAATCAGAATTCAATGAATCAACTTCAGAATGTAACTGCTTCTTGAAGATATTCACAGCCTATGCTTATCACTATTGCATTCAAGTTACAAGCTCACTGCAATATGGGCACACTTTATAACTGAATTGATAAAGAAGAAAATATTTTGATATCATTTTTGAATTCTGATCTATGTGTTATCACATAATACTTACAGAAACAATTATGATTATCAATTATATTATCGAAACCAAAAGTTTTTGATTATTGAATTAAATTATTAAACATGCACACAGAGTAATTATTTGATGTTACACCAATTTGTAGATATTAACAATTTTAATAGGACACAACTTTAAAAAGAACAGAATATTAAATTCAAAAATTATTTGTAAAATGAGAAATCAATAATACCAAATATTTCTATAATGGAATACAGTAGTGATTTCATTGTCATCAAATAATCAATGCAACTATATAAAATAAAAATTAATTTCTCATATTGTTCATAAAATGAAGTTAAATTATCAATTTTTTGCCATTTGCAGAAGATCTATATTTAAATAAATAAATGGAGGTTATTAATATGAATTAGTGTTACCCAAAAATGTAGTTTTATAATATACTATGAACACTCCAAATTTATAAATTACTTCAATGTCAATCAATTTACTTAGCAAGATATGGCTTTCAGTGAAATCTCAATGTATACTATTTTTTATAAATTTGTATGCATACATTTCACTAACATTTATTTATTAATTAATTTTGTACTTTTAATGACAAATATAACATGAAGTAAATTCATTATTACAATAATGGAATTTTTAAAATGATATTTAATATTATATTAACTATAATAATGAGATTATACTATAAATAACAGGTCGAGTTTCGGACAAATTAGAGTAAAAACTCATTAATTTGGTCAGGATGTTGAGAAACAGTTTTGTTTTATGATACATATGTATTATTATTTTGTTTATATTATGGTATTCGACATAAAACTGAGTCTATTTTAATGACTAATATACACTATGTCATTTTTCAATTTTATTAATTTATTATTAATTTTGTATGAAGTAAATATTGCATTTATCTTTGTAGTTCCAGTTTGAACAAATAATGAATTAATATATGCTCATTTACATCTTATTGGAATTGAGTAAATTAAAATTTTAGCTTGAAAAAAATGCAAATTATGTTCCAAATATAACTGTTTAATAAAATGTTAGTAATTTGTTTATAATATATCTAAATTGAATTATATAAATTCACAAAATACATCCTGTGGAAAAGTCTTATCTCATTAATCTGCAAAAATGTATCAATCAAATTAAAATTTGCTATCATTCATATGAAAACACCTTTTATACAAAAATGTAACATAAAAGTGACTTTTTAGTAACAAATTATAAACTTAACCTGAATTTTTATGTATATATAAGGTTGCACAGAGTTAGGTATATGTATTTTGCATATTGTCATTCACTTAACTAACATTATAAATGATTTTTTATTTGTTTAGTGTTTAATACCAAAAATGGCGAAAATGAGACTGCGTTTAACTAAATGAAAGAATGAAGTAAAAGAATCTTTTGCATCAAATTATTTTGAAGCGTAATTGTTTTTATGCAGTGCTTTTACATTAAATAAATTTATTTTAGATAAACTTAAGTTGGCGGATGCTTAAATATTTGAAGGAGAAAATATCATAGGATAAATTTCAAACTTGACATTGACAGTTTAAGTTTTATACTTGGGTATAAGGAATGACACCAGTTTGTTATTTATTTTAAATGGAAACAGAATTAGTAAATGTCTTAATGAAAGATATACAAAATTAAGAGAACAAATAATAATAATACATTTTGAAAGGAGTCTGCAATCCAATAATATTCTGAGCAAAACATAATTTGTCATTATAAAGCAATAGTAATAAATGTATTAAAATTGTTAAGTTTTCTGCTAGCCATTATTTATAATAATCCATGTCTCCGAAATGAACCTCTTTCCAGTCTTCTTTTCAAACTATGCATGAATGTATTAATATTTTGTCCAATGAGGTAAATGATGAACACAATTGGGAAAGGGAAGAAAAATTAATTTATGTGAAAAACCTAAAATTAAAATACTCTACAATTCAATACCAAAGGCAGCTAATTCTTCATAAATGAAACTATTAGTACATATAAAACTGATAGTAATTTTGAACTTTTAAGTTGTGTTCCATATATAATGAAAGAAGGGAAAACTATTAGTTCCACAGATAGAAGTAAGGATGTCTGTAGTTCATTCACTTGCTCAAACACCCTCTTTCTCCTTCGCACTGTAATAAGAGTATCAAAATGAAATTTTAGAATTTTTTTGCTAATAAAAAATGAGATGTTCATTGCCCTATATGAAAATTTTATTGGTAATATTTTTTTTACATTTAATTTACATAGAATGCTAATTTAGAAAAGTGAAATCACTTTAAAAATTAGTTTTTGTTTTCAGCGAGTTGTATGTGTGTGTGTTAGAGAAAAAGACTGAACACTTGGTATATCAATTCAATATGAAAAAATATAAATTTCAAAAGTGAAATAAAATTCTATTCTGCTAATATGACATGAAAAGTAAAGTACAGAAAAAATTCTCACTCGAAGGCTACATGCTAACTTATCATTTAATAACAAGATTGTTATTAAATGGCTTACCTGAGTGTTAAAGAGGAGGAGGTCTTATCCACATTCATAAATAGTACGAAGATAATTTATATCTTGCAAATAATGTTAATTAGCCTGAAAATTTCTCCAATAAACCAACTTCATGGAAATTTCCTTGAACACACAGGCAAGCATGACAAAACTACTGAAGAACTGGATAGCACTACCAATTAAAATCTTTTGGTAGACACTTTCCAAACTAAGGTAAACAATGTCATCTTTTGAGAGCGAAGGCTTTCCTGGTGAATTTGTTCCAAATTCAATTCTCAGGCTTCAAGTCAGGTCTATCTTTGCTTAGACAATGTTTTGACAGCAAGCCCCACCATTGTCGTCAAGTAGACAGTCTGCAAGACGACGATGGCAGAGCTTGCTCTGGAAACATTAAGGAAGCAAACTTTGACCCAGGAATAAACCTGAGATTTGTATTTGGAACATGTCATTTTTGTTTCTTCTCTATCCCCTCCAACTATTGGATTTTATTATATTTTATTTATATATCAACCAGAAATTAACATATAGTTTCATGTTTTTACTTTAAATAATAAGACACATAAGAATCATTTCAAAAGAATGGGTAACTGATTTCAAGTAAAATAAAAATATATAAAATAATTAAATACCTTTAATATAAATTAAAAATAACAGGATGGAACTGAGATATGGACAATATAATGTTCCTGGCATATTATGGATTTTAATTTAAGGTGTATTTCTCAGACCATTGGGAGCAGTACTTATTTACCAGATATTCACTAAATAGTTCCTTCTTACGGAATGTGCTCAAGGATAAGAATATCAAGTTCCGTTGCTGCCGCTGCCTAGACTGCATTCATTGGATCCAGTTCTATTGGATATAAATAATTTCTCAAATAAATATCTCAGATTACTGCATTACTGACTCCAAAAGTAAAGGTTCAGATAAGCCTTAATTATTTCACTGTTTTGTACATATTTGGATTTCCAATAAAATGTCATTTTCACATATGTATTTCTCAATTTCAAAGAAATGTTGTATCCAATATGTATCAATTACATAATTAAAAATAAATTACTTAAAATAATATTATTAATATCATGTCAGTGTGTGGAATTTGAAACAGTTAAAAGATTACACAATCACATCATTTTATACTACAAGTTCTTGATTTGTGCTTATTAATAGATATGCAATGAAGGTGATTAAATAAACTTGTAGGACATTTAATTAATTAGACAAATGTATAAAATCAATGTTCTTATTATTACTTGAGAGTATTATAAAAATTATGTACATTTATAAAATCACATATATTTTTTAAACCAACATGATTTAGTGATGTTTATTTTTGTACAAATAAGGAACATTGTGAAGGGTATATGTTATGAACATAGTTAATATTATGTACATGTACATATATCTACATATAATAAATAATTCAAGATAAAATTTTCAGCTGTGTTTGTACAATTAGCTGCATTGTATGATTCTGATGAACCAAGAAATGGTTTTATTTTGTTATTATTTACATTTTGATCATTCCTACTCATAAACAACAGCTTTGATCTTATTTGTATGTGCCTCATTACCAAATACAACTCTTCATATTTGTACACTGTCTACAATGCTGCCATTTATTTTCTAAAACATTACATTGAGCATTGTTTTGCTTTCAAAAATGAATACTCCATTTACCAAAGAGTTTAGAATGTTGAAATGTGTCATTTTTAAACATAATGAAAAATAATTGTATGAAATAATTTTATTAATTTAATAGTATTTCAAAATAAAATAAAATATAATTTAATTTGAATTTTGACAGGATCATCATAATACAATAATTTGTGACAGTTATTAAAATTACAAATTTGATTCTCAGGGTGAAACTTTAAACTATTGGCATAACAACAGCTATCTAATGAAAATTCAATAACAAACATTATTTTAAGATCACATATTTATTATGGTATGTGGTCTAAAGATTTATCCTTCTGTGTATCCTGTCAGAAATGTTTACAAGATCCATAGTTTGATTTGTTGCATTCTCTCATTAAATGTACTGACAATATTACAAACATTTATATTGTTTAGCCTACCTATTTTTTGGTATTATTTGGCTTTGCCTTTCGTACTGCAAATCTTACACACAATTTGTAAGCTGTTCACCCAGCTTTTAAACTAATACTGTCTAGCCTCTGTGGAGGTGTTGGGGGAGGAGTAACAATGTGTTCGGGGGTGGTTGCATCATTGCTTGGTACCATGACTGCAGGAATTAGGGATACTACTTCAGGTCCTGCTGCTTGCTTGTCATCATGAATGTTGTAAACTCGTTCCTGAAATTAATAATATATGCACATTAGGAACAATGTAATTTTTAAATTTATTTAAAGTATTAGATCAGTTTCAATTTGTAGTGACAGCAAAAGTCACAATTTTGTAATGGATGAAAGTGGAAATTCCATAATGGTGTATTTCACTATTCCAAAATTTTCTATAAAACTAAATATGATTAATCATATTTCAAGCTACATAGCAATCTATGTAAGTGATACAAGTATCCTTTTGTGTTAGTTCAGTGTTACAGTTTATTCTCCTTTTCCTTGTAAAGTGTGAAATTTACATTTCCTACTTCTAATGAGTTTCTCAACTCCACCCAGTTAGTACACTATATTAAAACAGATTTGGTTGGTCAGGAGACAGAAGAGAATAATAAATATGATACTGCATTTGACTATTATAAAAGATGAATACGTAAAGGTTTACTTTGTACAATAAAAGAATCACACATCAGAAGACAATTATGAGTGTTCACATTCAGTGGATAGAAGACAACCATAATTCCACAGTTTCTTATAGTACAATAGTCAATATGAAACATTTGACCATATTGGCCATTGTCATCTGTGACCCTTAAGTTTAGGGTCACTATGGCCAATTAGATTGAAAAAATAACTATTGTACTGTATGAAACTGTGGACTTATGATTGTTTTTTCTCCATAGAACCACAATTGATAGTAAAAATCATAAGTTCTGTCCTTAACTCTTACTTCAAGACTATTTCGACTTTTATACAATGATTTGTTTATCATAATGAACACTTTAATGTGGAGGAAATGAAAATGTCAAACAATTGATTGCAGAACTTACTGTAAGACTCCACCCACCAAGACCTGAAAGCTAATCGTTGTGTAGATATAATGCTTGTGCTTCATACTTCTCCAATTCTCCACTTGTCACAAAAAAGCTACTACAGAATCAAAGAAAACATCACCTGCATCTCCTTAAATACAATATCCTAACCAGCCAATTCAGAAGACCTATTTCCGCACTCATTACAGAAACTACTCATTTTGCTTCTACATCTAAGAAAAGCAAGAATTATTGCAGAAACATAATGTGTAAGAAATCTTGTTCTGCTTTTTACTATTTTATTTTAATTTTAAATTGATATATAGATTGTCAACAACTATATCTTCAAACAGCAAGAGGAGTAAGATGCTTCATATGAAAATTCTCTAAAATCCTAGGCTAGTGAAATTCCTAGTTAATGAACATATATTTTATTTCTGACCCAATCAATGTTCCTTTATTTATTGAAACACATTTACTTAATACTTAAATTGAATTTACTAAAAAGATACATACCTGAGATTTGTCATATTTGAGTCTTTTCCAAAGAAAGGGCTTCTTGTCAGGATGGTTGTTTTTTCCTACATCTGAGCTTGATGCATTGTAATTGGGATTTGAAAAAGTCAAAACACTTCTGCCTGAACTATATAAAAACTTTTTTTGTGTTTTTCGCCTATAATAAATAATAAACAATATCGAACCAATCATACATAAACCCACTACACTTAACAAAACCATAGTATATATTGTAACTTTAGTTGAAATCCCTTTCTTTCTAGTTTTTTCTGTGTTTGGTGTGCCATCTTTTAATGTAATTACATCTGCTGGATACCCTCCAGGAATGTAATTGTCTATACCATTTTGATTAGTTGGTATTTCAGGATTAATTTCTTCACTACTGTTTTCATCATAATCATTAGGATTATTTGGATCTTGGATTCGTGTATTTGGTACAATAAATGCAGGTTCTGTAAGAGAAGGAAATAATTTGGAATTTGAGTAACATCTATTTCTGAAAATTCTAGTCATTTCAGAAAATTTATAAATAAAAGCTTCTGTACTAATATATAAAATAGTCTTTACTTTTATTTGATTTGTTTTACTTCTTAAAAAAGTAATGACTTTGATAATATCATAATCATACAAAATATGTCAGTATATTAAAATTATTCATTAGTTAAATAGATTCATGTAGTAGTAATCTGCCGTGTATCAATATCTACAGAAAATTACTGCATACAAAGTAACCACTATTGAATTTGTCAACTGTAATTTATTATTCAGTTCTTTCAAATCAATGATTACATTATATAGGATTTTCAATAAGGGAAGGCCAATGTTGAAATTACTCCACAAGCTGTGTTTGAGGCATCAACCAAATTATTTTTTCTTTGTATGCCCTTTCAAATAAAAAAATAATTTTGTTAATACCTCATTCACAGTTTATTTTATTCCATTTCAACATTGACCTGCCCACATTGAAAAACCCTTTAGGTTAATATTTTAAACAAAGTGAAATGAGGAATATGAAAACTTTAGATAATTATCTGATATAACAAGAAGGTTGCTTTAACGTTTTTTAGGTTACTGTGAGTTAGTTGATTTCTAATGTTTTTCATCTATGCTCTATTATACATTTCCATTTCTATTCATAAATACAAAACTTAAATAAAAAATGCAATTATTCCAAATTTCTTTTAGCTGAAAATATATTTTAGGTGAAAACATTAACCTTACCCAAAAGACAAGGCCTATCATCAGGTATATCAGGACAGCCACATATGTAGTTATGCTGTCTGAAGAGGCACAAATGAGAGCATCCTCCATTTCTATCTGCACATGGTGTCCACCCTTGTTGTCGTTTCTGTGCTACAGCTCGAATTTCCATTACTCCATCCAAATCGGTACGAATCACAATCCTATCTTTTCCTGTCAGTTTATCTGCTCTCTCCACTGACTTTTTGTACCAGTCTGTCCAATATATGTGGTCTCCATACTACAACATAAAATAAGCTTTAACTCAAGTATTGCAGGTTATAAAGTAAATGTTTAATAAGAATTTTTAATTAGAACGGATTAAATGCTTGTTCAAGCTGTATTTTAAAAACATTAAAATTATAACACCAATATATTTACATTTTAATGAATATTTCTAGCCTTAACCAAAAATATGAAGCAAGATCACATTATATAAATTAACTGAATATATGAACATTGAAAAAAAAAGTCATATTATAAAAAGATTTTCTTTGACTATGTACCAATATTAGCAAACCTAAAATTTGTAACTAAATTGTTATGTTAAAACCTAATTGATTTAGTGAAACAATATGGCCCTTTTTGAGAAGCACATGGAAAGAAATAAGTCAGAGAGATACAAACATTTATTCATTAATTCTTCTAATTGAAATATGTTTTCACAATCAATATCAGCATTCTAAGTTACATGTGTATTAGTGCCTCAGTTTAATACTGCATGGGACATTCTATTTTCATTTCTGTGACTTAGATCACATTTAATTTAAATATAGAAATCTGCAAGTATAAAGTAGCATTAATTAAAGTAGACCTGTGTCAGTCCAAATGGATGAGTAGCTTCAGGAACAAGTTGTATTCTGTTCCTCCCATGCAAATCTGAAGTCTCAATCCTATCTCTTAGGGCATCAGCCCAATATAGTCTCTGAGATGTATAGTCAAGAGCCAGGCCATTTGGGAAGCCAAGATCAGTTCCAACAACAACTCTTCGGGCAGATCCATCGAGCAGAGATCTTTCTATTTTTGGGCTATCGCCCCAGTCAGTCCAATAAAGGTATCTAAATGAATAATATATGAATAATTAATTATATTATTAATGATGTTTCTAACACAAAAAAGCCAAATATATACATGAGGAAAAATAAGATGACACACAAAATAATGATAAATTGACTTACTTTAATTTCATAGTAACCATTGACTTGCAAGGAAGTACAAAAAAGTGAATTTTTTAGAACCTAAGTTCCTTTCTTTAGGCAGAGTGATTGAACAGCTTAGTTTCCCTGCTAGGCCAGAAAAGTATGAAAATGTGAATTTTTGTGAGACAGAGTGTCATACTTCGCTGGCAGTTCATTCCAACTATCATTATAAGGTAAGCCACTAGTTTTTTCTGTATCTGTTTCCTATACTATTTATTGTTTTATTTATATAATCAAAATTTAGACATAAATTGATTGTATTTTAAATGTTACTATATATATATATATATATATATATATATATATATATATATATATACTCACAAGGTGTCTACCATCTATGAACCTCAGGTAAGTCATCTTCTTTCTATCTCTCTGTCCTTTCCCCATTAATTGTTTTAAACATGACAATGTCATTTCCTATCTCATATATATATATATATATATATATATATATATATATATATATATATATATATATATATACATAATATGTATATAATTTATTTATAATATAAATATGATACCTTTTAGATATATCTTCCAAAAATGTTAACATAATCTTGAAATATGCAGAATTACTATAAATTTTTCATTCATTTAAGTTTTAGAAAACCATAATCCAATAACTATTTGACTGTCGATAAATTTTATATATACAATTTTGTCTTTCTAAAGTCAAAATTATTGATTTTATAAATATTATTTAGTAAATTTATAAGTATAATGATATTTTATATACCCTTTATGTGGAAACATTGCAAGAGCTCTGGGTTCATCAAGTCCATCCTGCACAACTATTTTACGAGATGAACCATCAAGTCTTGCTACTTCAAGTACCTTACGACCAGCATCAGTCCAGTAAATATTATCAGCTATCCAGTCAACAGCTAATCCATCAGGAGTTGTCAAATTTATTGATACAATTGTCTTGGTGTCTGATAAGTTGTGCATGTCTACACTCCTGTACAAATAAATCAAGTTGATCTAGATACACATATGAAGTAAGGCAGCCTAATATTGTTGTTACATAGAATTATATTGAAATCAGAAGAAATGCATATATTGAAGCCAAGCCATGAAGGCTATAAGTAAATCAAAAGATTAGGATGGAAAAATATTGTCTGGGCTAGGAATTAAATCTCAGTCATCTGCTTATTGGGTTGGTGCTCTCCCATCTGAGCTATTTTACCAAACTACACAGCCCTCTGCAAGCCACAGCCCACTGTGAACTTTCCCCAACCACTATATAGACCTGAGGCTCAGAGTTGACTAAAATTTACTTAATCACATTCTCTGTATAATTGTTTAAAAGAATACATATTTTACATAATGAAGAACTTTAATTTTTTCCAGCAATCAGAATATTTGGCTGATATAGAATATAAAAACCATTCAAGGTGAATATTCAAAGTTCAAATGAAAAAAAGAATGAAGGCTTCAATGATATGCATTTCCAGATTTGGAAGTGTGAAATAATCTCTATTTATAACAACTTCAGACTAGTGATCATCTTTGCAAAGTAAAATAATACAAAAATTATCAAAGAGCAAAGATTTCCCCAGTATATTTGCTGGAAAGTGGGAGGTCCTGGTTCGAGTTGACATTTTCCCATTCTTCTCTTTCTTCTAAATTACCTACATGCTCTTTACCTGACCTTCAATTAAAGTTTTTTTTTATTTCAGAAAGAAAGTGACTTCAACTTTTTATGTAAATTGCTAGTTTTTAATAAGAATTAAATACAAGTAGCATCAATAGTAGTAGTAATTGAATTGAACAGCCCTCTGCATGATGTACCATATTTTGAACTAATAGCAGCTCTTTTCTGTTTATTATATATTCTATTAACCACTGCAGCATGATCAAATTTTATATGTTTAACCAATGTCCCATAGCTGCCCACGCACAAAGCCACAACACAAATTATTTCAACCAGTGCTTCACACTAACCCTCCTCAAAGCCCTGCCACTGATTCTTCAGAATCTGAGTTCCATCTATGAAAACTCTCCTCTCTCCAACAAGTATTGCAGTCAAACTCAACATTCCTTAGATGGTAACATCCCCCTGCCAACTGGCCACCTATATTTTCATCAATTCTTTACCTCTACCCTCACCTTCAGACATATCCTCCAAACATTCTTGTTGTAGTGCTTGCTGAAACAGTTTCATAGAAGTTTCATCTATCTTCCTTGCATAGGTTATTATTTTTTGAGAGGTACATTGAAAATATATGTCATTAATTGTAAGTGGTTTACTATCATGATCTGAGAAACCATTCACTATAGGTTTAATACTGAAATTCTTATAATGTGTTATATCAATAAACATATTATCTATGGCGGTGCCTCTTGAATTTTTCTGTCTGGTCAGAACATTTATAACTGCAAGTAATTTGAAAGTGGGAGTTAATTTTTTTAACTGTTGTTTCTTTGCATCTTCCAATAGGAAATCTATATTAAAATCACCCAGATGATTATTTTTAACTTCATTTTGTGAAGTTGAAGTAACAGTAACTCTAATTGTTTCAAGAACACTGACAAAGGAAATCAATATAAAGCTGCAATAATTAGTTTAATTATTTATTCATCCACTGGATCATACAAAATGACATGGAATATGTCAGGATTTCTTAGAAACAAGTCTTAGGTAATAGAAAAACAAGTCAGTCACAACTACTATTACATACAACTTTGAGATAACTATTGAAGAATTTAAAGAACAATAGTAAAATATGATAAGCTAAGAATTGTGACAATAATGAATGACACGATGTTTCTTAACAACTACATATTAAAAAACTCAATGACTGAATAGAAGTAGTGCTCCTGTAAATATGCCTTAGATGCTCTTTTAAAGATTTATTATCTTGTATTAATTTTTAGGTTTCTAGGTGATTTATTAAAGAATAATTTCCTATGTGAAAACAGATTTACATTAAACTTGAGCTTTGTTATTTCACTGGAATTGCAAAACACTGGAAGTCCTGCTCAATTATATAGGGGTTAGTAGAGAAAGTACTACTATTTTCTGACTCCCCATAGTTTATAACAATGTAAATAAAATGATTAATATATGCTAGGTCTAAAATGTATCAATGCAGATTATATAAATAACTTAGTACTTTCAAGGGCAACTTACCTGATTATATCCAGATTAACATCTGTGTAGTAAATTTTCTGATGGGTCCAATGAAAATCAACGGCAATGGCATTGTGGACATCAGGTATTGGTAAAGTCACATCCCATAATTCAGGAGTATCAAGAGATACTCTTGCCAATGTGCTTCTGGTAGCAAATAGTAAGTAAGTTGATGGCGGTGTCCGGCACGTATGCTCATCTTTGTTAAGCACTGTGCCTGTTGGGCAGGCACAAGAATGTCCCATCGGTGTCCGCAAGCACAGATGAGAGCATCCACCATTATTATTGCCACATGCATTTTCCACAAAATTGTCAACCTGCAGTTGGTGGGGTAGGGCAGAAACAAACAGACAAAATTTTGCTTCATATAGAACACAACACTGAGCACTGAGCTGAAGCAATAACAAAGGTAAAAAAATATAATCATGCAGTTTGGAAACAGCAAAATATACAGAAGAAAGAAGTAAAAATGGTACCACAAAGAACAATCAAAATAATTGCCTTGGATATTGAACATAATAAATTTCAAGCATTAATGACATATGAGAGGAGGATATAATGATTATAAATACTTTTTGAATAGTCCCATGTATTTAATAATGATGAATCAATAAATTAATCTTATAATGTTGTTATCATTTATATCTATCATATTTATGATCCAAACATTGGCTTTCTTGTTTCTCCTTAATATTTTGCTCCCTATATTCTTATAATAGCCAGTTTATATTGAAATTTTTATTTTTTATTATTATATACAAACATAATTTCAATTCTGTTTACTATTTTACTCGTTACCTGTGGTATAAAATAACATTTACAACAAGTCAATTGTATAGGGCATTTCTCTCAGTTTACTTAATTATTGTTTTACTTCTTATTTAAATTTACATTTAATGTACATCTTGCAAAAGCATAGGCAGGCACAGGTAAATAATTCCAGGAAAAAGCTTTCAGCCAAGAATAGTCAACAATTTCCTGGAAGGACAGAATGCAGGCAGAGGTGGAAAATCCCTCACCAAGATTGGTAACAGTTTTGGATAGTGATGCTAAGGCCAATTTTCCACCAATTAGGTGAACTTTAAGAAAAAGGGAGAGAGGCAAAAAATTGCGATAAACAGTGAGAGACACTTTAAGCTGAGAATTGATGGAGTAAGGAATATGGGAAGACAGAGAGAAGAGCAGATTAATGTCCACATGGTCGAATAAGCTAGACTTTGCTTCCAGCCATATGTCAGGTTTCCTGTTCTGGAAAGCTGTTGGAAGTTTATTTCCTAGAGTTTTTGTGATATTAAGTTTATTAATTTTTTCCTCCCTCAAAATTATCATGTTGGAGCAGTTGGTAATATATTTTTAACTTATCACATTTATTTTGTATATTTTTCTTTTCCTTTGAGTTTCCAAATCAAAACACAGTAACCTGGTAGTTGATTCTCATGCTGGAACAGTTGGCAATATATTTTTAACTTAGCACATTTCTCTTCTATATATTTTCTTTCTTAAATTTTAATATTGATTTAACTTGTTTTCCTGTGTGGCATGCCACAATTGGGAATGGCTTAAGAGCAATTATTTTACATTAAGTGATAACTTTAAAATCTTATGTGTGACTGCAAGTATGACTTTGTGAGGATTTCACAGATGATTTTGTGTTGATACATGTTCGAGCTCTGGCTGTGCCAAATATTTCAGTCATTCTTTCTTCTTCTATTCCTCTCTACACTTAACACAATACTATGCTGAGCATATGACTTAAAGTGAGCTTCCTACCTTTCTCCCAAATGTCTATCTTCACTCTCTCTCTCTGAATTGGAAATAAATAATAATATAAAATCAATTCAAAGCTTCAAAATAACAAGCATTTATAAAGACGCTTATTTCTGAAATGTGAATTATAACAATTATGAGTATTTAGACTATAGTTGGTCAAGTTTAAAACTTTCTGAGTGGAAGGCATCCATTTCAGAGAATGGAAAACTGAACCATTAACACACTATTGTCAAAGCAAAAATTTAAGAAAAGCAATTATCTGATGCATATTTAATGTCAAGTTTGTAAAATATAACACAAATATTATATTTTAGAAAATACTGACCTGTACAGATCGAATGTCCATAAGCCCTTCTAATTTTTCTCTTATAATTGTATTATCAGTACCAGCCAATTTGTCAGCTCGATGAATTGCTTCTGTTTGCCAATCTGTCCAGTACAAATGTTCACCAACAATAACAAGTCCATAAGGATGAGGTACATCTGTTATGATTACACGTCTCCCTTTCCCATCAAGGTCTGAGCATTCTATTGTTTTTCGTTTTCCATCATTCCAGTACAATCGATTAGCTGGTCTGTCAATAGCCAAACCATTGGGCCACCCAAGATTCTCAGATATTAAAGTTTTCCTAGAGTAACATTAAAATATTTATTTAGCAGATGGACTATTTGGCATAAAGCGTGACACAACAGCCTAGCCTATATTATTATTTTATATTAACTGCACTTATTTTCAATTTAATTTCACATTAAAGTAACTTCACTTCCAATCATGTTCAGACAATCCAGAAGAGTTTCTGGAAATGTTAAAATAATTCACATTAAGAAGCAATGTGAGATGAAAAAGTAAATCTAGCACCATTTATTGCGAAGAAATAGGAGTTATAGTTACATAATGAAAATAACCATATCAATTTTATGAATGCAATCGGTAGAAACATAACAATAATAGATGCAAATTTTACAAGTATTGCATATTTTTAAGAAATTGCAGTGACTTGGGACTGAAGGGACAACAGTTTCATCACCAAACCTGATGCCATAACAGTACCATCATGTGAAACTCTTGTAATCTATAATAAGCAGAAAAATATATGCTACTTCAAAAATTAATGAGCTTGTCCTAACATAAAGGTTAGGAACATGTATTAAGTGGACGTAAAACTGATTGTTCAATAGATCCAGTGCATGAGAAGTTACAATAAAATAAGCACGCTGCCTTTTTTAATTTCTTTAAGAAAATAATTTATTAATCTGTATAATTCTTCTTCGTTGGCTCTGCAGCCCATTTAGGGCCTTGGTCTACCAGCTTGACTACAGAGAGTGTCATTTTACATGACATATTCTGAATTAGGAGTGACACGTTGTCAGCGTATTGACTTTCCAGCAGTCTTAATCCCAGTCTCTGAGACCGTGAAGAGACAAACATCCAAACCCGTGCCAGAATTCAAACCCAAGATCTCTGTGTAGTGAGGCAGCGATGCTAGCCACTAGACCACAGGAAGTTGGCAAAGCAGACGCAAAGTAGTGTAAAATTTTATTCTGTGAGAGTTTCTCATATTAAAATTATTCTGAAAACTAAGATCATATAATTTATTATGTATATTTTGCATTATCAAACAGCACTGATACTGTATTTTAGACACTGTATCATTGAGGGTAAGAAATCAACAGTTAGAATGAATGCGGATATATTTTCAAAATTATGAAAATAATCATATAAACTTTATGTATGTATTCAGTAGAAACATAAGTTCATTCAAATATCACTTTTCTAACTCATTTTACCATATTTTTATTTATTTATAAATTCATTAAGATGAAAATGCTTAAGTATAATTTTACTGGGCATCACCTATTCTTTCCATCCATGTTTGCTTGTTCGATTCTTGCATTTCTTCCCCAGTCTGACCAGTACATAAGTCCTTTGTGATAGTGCAATGTTATAGCTCTTGGTGACTCAAGTCCTGACCACACTAGTACTTTCCTATTCCTCCCATCCAATTCTGCCACTTCAATACTATTCCGTCCAGCATCAGTCCAGTAAATCTACAGTAAATTATAATAAACACATACTGAATTTAAAATAATTTGTAGTAAACATTCAAACTATATAAATTCAGAGTCTAAAAATAAAGTATGCACAATTTTCCATGTTTTTGCTAGTAACCACTTTTGAAGGTAGAGTGAAATATGCATTAAAATCATAATCAATACAAGAATAATGTTACAAACAGGTTCTGAACTAATTAACCTTTGGAAACTTGTTCTAATATCTCTTACAATGCTAACACAACCTTGGACTGGAATATTTTTTAATTATTCTCTTCTCCTGAACATTTCTTCTTCTATAGTTTTTAAACTTTCCCTACAAAATCTTTTTTTTTCCATTGATGAGACCTTTCTTTTTGGTGTTACTATTGATTTTTCTGCATGCAGATTGTCATAATGTAATGACCGGTCTTTAGTTTTAAGTTAACTGCTAAAAGAATCTATTGAACACGAAGAGAAATATTATATAATCAATCAAATTTTTAAAAAATTAGGTAAAGAATGAATGAATTTTTTAGTATTTGGTGATAATTAAAATTTTATCTGAGTGAATATTTAAGTTTTACAGCATATCACTTGAAACAGAAATTTCTCAATGACTTAATCACTAAAGTCATTAGAACTCATCAGGCACCATATTAAAATTTTAATTCCTATATGTACTGTGGAACTGAGCCTATTACCAGACTTGAGTCTTCATTTCAAGGTCATTAAAAAAATCCTACTTTATATAAATAAAAAAATTGTAGTTAACAAAAATAGATTACATCATAGTTTTCTGACTTAAATATTAACAATAAATAAAAACGGCCAAAGAAGTCGGCATTAAATATATTTTGAATTCAAAACTGTAACAAAAAACTCAGAATTAATTTATTGTAATATTATGTTTGTTGAAGAAGTCTCAAAATGGAGATGAAATGTCACTTTTGCTAACAAATAGTTATATATTTAATGCAGACTTTTCTGGCGTTTTTATTTATTGTAAATACAAAAATAGATTCTTTAAACAAACTAAGCAATTATTTAATGGTTTCTGAACCTATAAATATTATTCAATAGTCTATTTAAGCCATCCTTGCACAAATTCATTAATAGAAATAATTAATAGTTTGTGGATAGACATATACTTTTATGATCATGTAGACCACATTATTTTATATCTTTCTATACATTCCATTGATTATTGTTATACTCAGTTCACTTTACCTTTCTCCCAGTTGAATCAATTACTATACCATCAGCAGTTTCCAAGCCATCTACAATAATTGTTTCTATTACTCTACCATCAGGAGTTGCTTTCTGAATGACATCTTCAGCAGTATCAGTCCAATAAATTTCACCTGTGCACAGTAAATGCACATATTATATCATTATAAAAAATTTTCTGTAGGATTAAAACTTTATCATTTAGTTAAATTTGTTATTTACATGATAAAATAAAATTTTAATCATACTGGTAATTGATAAGTTTATTATCCTTTAACATTTTTGTATAAGTCGACTAATTGCACTTCATTAATTTTAAGACCAATCCAATATGAATGCTTCCACAAAGTATCAAAAATAAAGCATATTATACTCAAGCATTGTAAAAATACTGAAATGAATAGGTAGGGGGTATATTAATTTATAAATAAAATATTAATATACTGAATGGAGTTCCATTTATATTAAAAAAATTACATACTAATTAACTTAAAAAATGAGATGAATAGAGTGGGTCATTGTGTGTTGCGGTATTAAATTGTAAGACTGGTCTGATGCAACCCTCCATTCTAATCTATTTTTTGGAAGCCTTTTTATTTCCACATAACTACCACATCATTCCTAATCTGCTTAGCATATTCCCTTAGCCTCTCACTTCTGGACTTAACCCACACACTAAAGCTAATTTTACAAGACCCTCAGGTCTTAAAACATGGCCTATTAATCTATTCCTTCTCTTGGTCAATGCCCTCCATATTGTTTGCCCTTCCCCGATTCTGTTTAGAACTTCCTCGTTCATAATTCTATCCACCCATCTGATTTTCAGCATTTCTCTTCTTTGTGAAAGCCTTCTTTGCCTGTGCTATCCTACTCTTAATGTCTACTATGCTTCTACCACACTTCCAAAGTAGCACAATTTCTTAACTTCCATAACACCCTTTGTTAATCCACTCTTTCTACTACACTCCATTACCTTTCTCCAGGACCTTGTTAATGCCATTTATTATGGTTTCCAAGTCTTCTTCTGACTCCCCGAAAGAATACAATATCATAGGCAAAGCATAGTGTTTTTACTTCTTCTCCTTTCAGTATGATTCCTTTTCCATATTCCGTTTTAACTTTCTTCTCATCGCGTATTCTATATATAAGTTAAACAGAATGTGTGACAAACTGCATCCTTGTCTTACTCAATTCTTGATTATGGCTTCATTTTCTTGGTCTTCTATTCTAATTACTGCTGCCTGTCTTCTGTAGAGGTTATGAATAAACCCTCCTTTCTTGATATTTTATTCCTGTGTTCTTCAAAATCCTTAATAGTGTGTTTCAGTTCTCATTATCAAACACTTTTTCTAAATATACAAATACCATGAACGTAGGCTGGCTTTTTCTTATTCTGGCTTCTAAAATTAGTCACAAAGTGAATATTGCTTCTTAGAGCCAAATTGATCTTCTCCTAACTTGAATTTTATTTGATGTTCCATTCTCCTATATACTATTTTCATTAATATTTTGCACGCATGAGATACTAAACTAATTGTCCTGTGCTGTTCGCATCTATCAGCCTAAGTATTCTTCAGTATGGGTATAATTATGGTTTTTACTAAAATCTTCTGGTATTTTTCCTGTTTTGTAGATTTTGCAAACTATCCTGAACAGTCATGATATTGCTTCTATGCCACTGGAATGTTATTAATTTCTGTAGCTTTACAATTGCTCAGGTCTATCAGCACCCAGTCAAATCTGACCTTAAAATTTTGTCCCCCAACTCTTCATCATCCACCTCCTCTTCTTCTTTTACTGACTGATCTAGATTTCCATCCTGATACAGCTATTCTAGATATTCCTTCCATCTTTCTGCTTTTTCTTCTATATTCAGAATTGGCTCCCCATCTTCTCTCTTGATGTTCTTGTTAATATTTTTACTCTCGCTGAATATTTCTTTAATTTTCCTGCATCTATTTTCCCTTTCACCATGAAATTTTCAACCACTTTGCTTTTATCTTGCAGCCAAGCCTCTTTGGCTGATTTTCACATCCTATCTATCTCATCTTCATGTGTCTGCTCTTTACTGTTTGCATCTCTTGCATTTTTATATTTATGCCTTCCATCAATCATTTTTATTATTCCTTGAGTTATCCATTCTTTCCTATTGGTCTGAGCTGTTATTCCTATCTTTTCTTCTGCTGCTTTAGTCATTTCTTCCTTCAAGAGTGCCCATTTCTCTTCCATAATGTTTCTTTCTCCTGTCTCTATTAATCTACTCTTGATATATTTCTTTGAAACTCTGCAGCACCCCCAGTTGTTGCAGGTTTTCTAATTCCCATCTTTTTGTTCTAATTCCCTTCTGGAGTTTCTTCATTTTCAGCCTGCATTTCATAACCAGCAGATTATGGTCGGAGTTTACGAGCATATCTGCTCCTAATTGGTACCTGCCCATGTCCTCTGGCTTCATCCATGTGTAGTCTTCTTTCATGATTCCTAAACCAGGTATTCGTCATGACTAATCTGTGCTCAACGCAAAATTCTACTACTTGAATAATTGTTGTCAGCTACCATTTTGTTTATAACATTATTGTAATTAACCTTTTTGTTTATATTTACTTATGCATTGCTCCAGCCTTCTATTATTACAAGACCTACCCCTGAATTTCCTCTATTCACTTTTGTGGTAATCATATACTGATCCAACCAAAATTCTTGCTCTTCCTGCCATCTAACTTCACTAATTTCTACAATCTAACTTTAACCTTTCCATTTCCCTTTTTAGATTTTCTAATCTATCAGCACTGTTTAAACTTCTGACTTTCCACGCTCTGATTTGTAGAACACCACTTTTTGTCTTTCTGATGACACCCAGATTTAATCATTAACAATGTAAATTATATTCAACTTAAACATTTATTTATTTCAATGTACATTCATTGAATATAGTTTTAATTTGCATCGCCAGCCTTTTTTATAATAAACACTACATTTTACAAGAAATAATAAATTTTCTTACAACTAAATTCAAGATGTCTCCACTGAAGGTCATTCTAAATGGGTCTTATCATAGAATGGAATGACTAACACAATAACCCTGCTTGGAGCTGACAGTATCAGGAAATCAGCAAAAGGTTACAAGTAGGGGTATTTCCTATGCCAGAATGTTTAGACCTTCCAGTGCTGCTTCCTCATTGCTCCGGTCTGGATTACACCTATATTGTCCATGGCCAGGACAATTTCCAATCAGCCTCAGTTCATAACCTCAACATCCTTAATCATCAATTCGTCCAACGCCTTGTCCCCTCAATCTATGTCGAAATCCCTTTCTGCAGGGGTTTTTAATAATTCTTCCCTGCTTACTTAGCTCAGGGTGGCAGGGCTGGATATTCACTTATCAAGTTTATTGTCTGTCCTTACTGGGAGGATCAGTTTGTTCCTCTCCACCAATGTTTTTGGGGAAAAACACCAACTGATACCAAATCTCACCATAGTTGGGAAAACCCCCAAGCACACCATGATGTCTGGATTTATTACCCCTGTCTGTAACATTTCATCACTTTGATAATGCTGCTTGCCTTTGATTTCAATACTGCCAAATTCCGCTAGTAGTTATGTTTTACCTTTACAATACATTCATTCATTAATATTACCAGACAAATACAAAAATTTACTTCAATTCAGTGACAACTAAATCTATTTTTAAATAAAATGAAAAACATACCAGTCTTTCTGTCCACATCAACAGCAATTGCATTCTTTAATGGTGGTAAAGGCAAAACAACGTCAACAATATATGGCACATCTAATGAAATTTGACGAATATCAACTCTATGCGCAAATATTAGAGAATTTGTAGGGCCTGTAGCACAGGTTTTCAAGTCATCCTACAATGAAATACAAAGTTTATAAAAATGAGTGATCATAATAAAATATTTGATAACAATATCCTGTACATGACAAACAAACATTTATGATTTAGACCATCAAACAAATAAGTAGTCCATTGTTCAGACACAATAACATATAACTGCTTTCCAGCTTGGCAATATCTACTATGGATTTAAGGTAAGTCGCTGGCTCTCTGTCCCTCTTTCCTATCCAAATTAATTTAGATTCAATAAAATTGAGTTATAATTATGAAAAATTGAAGATTTTTATCTTGTCCTTAATGGCAATGTTGTGATCAAGGAGACAAGTATATTATATTATGAAGTCCCTATCATTTGTATTTCACTGTGATTACTGTAAAGAGATTAAACAAATCATGGTGTATCCAAACTTTATGTAGGTTAAGCACACACAATTAATGAATTTTCCTCATTGCTCAAGAAACAAATGTCTTAAAAAATAGCATTTTGGTAATATTTAAAAATAATAACCTGCAATAAGTGCATTCAGAAGTGCAGTCAAAGGTAGAATGGGTCATTGATAATAGTATACATTGTAATTACTCAGTTGCATTACATTTTTCTTCTATATTTATTATTATTCATCATTGTTTCTGTTAATTCTGATTATCTTTATTGTTTAATCAATTCCATTGATCTTAATTATGTATTTCTATCCAAAAGTTATATCAGAATGTTCATCTATTTATTTCTGTTTATTAATCTACCTTATTTAATTTATGTTCCCTGTTTTAAATTAACAATTTAGTGAATTTCTATTTTAGATTGTTGAGTCAATAAACAGGTGGTCTATCTCATTATTTTCCTTTACTCATTTATTATTATTTTGACTTTATCATCTTGTTTCTCCTTATATACATTACATAAATTTTCATTTTTTTGACATTGTAAAGCTTTATAAAATGGTCTTACCAGAAGTTTTATTCCTGTTGGGCACACACATGAATATGATTTTGGTGGAGGTGCCAACAGACAAAGATGAGAACATCCTCCATTTCTTACATGGCAAGGGGACTGTATATGTCGACGGCCCCGATGAAAAACTCTCACATCCATTAAGCCAGAAATACCAGACCTAAAGATAAATGGTTTATTTTGCAATTCCGTATTAAAAAAATTTTAACACTCATAATTGATTTGATGAATATATTATAATTTTTACTATAATAATTTTAAAAATTAATTATCAGTACTGGTAAATACTTGGACTAATGTTTCAGTCATACTTGGTGAATATAGTTTAGTGTAATGCATAGGAGAACCACTTAATATGAAGGTGTTTGTTTTAATAGTTGCACTGTTATATGTACAATATTGATGTAATGATAACACATTAAATGAAATAGTTAATATATGTATATATATATATTATATATATATAATTTCTTCATTAATAATCGAATTTCCATGTCTAATTTTCTGAAATTACCCTCTATTTTTATTATTTTTTTTCACGAGATTATTCATTTGATAAATTTATATCTATCACAAAATAATTTATAAAATAAGTTGAAATTAATAGTTATTATAGTCATTTTTTCAGTACCTTATTAAAAAATCATATTTCATTTTTCACGTTCAAATCTTGTCTAAATTACACATTCAACATTTATATCAATAATAAAATTGTTACAGCAATTAGAAAAAATCACAACACTTTAAATGTGTTTTCCAATTGGTTATTATTTTCTATAAACATCACATTATATAAAGTAATCAACAAAAGTTTCAGGCTTCAAAAATCTTCTACACTGAAATAGCAACACAAACCTTAGAAATATAATAAATTATTTAAATCTGATATTACCTAATAACAGTCCTGTTTCCCCCAGTCAGTTGATCAGCCATATGTATACTTGCAGTATCCCAATCTGTCCAATATATTTTGTTTTCAAAAACAGCAAGTCCAAATGGATGTGCAAGGTCAGAATCTATAAATTAATAAATAGTAAAATGTGTATGAATTATATAATAAATGAAAAGTTAGATTTCCTGAAAAATACAATTACATTATGATTCAGTAATAAACTATAGGTATACTACAAACTATTACAATGAACTATTACAAAGAAACTTTGATAATTAAATTTTCGGAGAATGTTTTCATTTTTGTTCATCTGTTACAAGGTTACAAAGATGTTATTCTCTTTGTCTTATATTGGAGATATCACTTTGCATATACTATTCCACTGTCATGGAATACATTTTATTAATGTTATTCCTCCTTAATTCTCTTCTTGATCAATACACTAATTTTGCTGAGTTACTTTTCTAATGGTGTTGGTTTCAAATATGTGTTTCGTAAATTAGTTGACTTTAAATTAGTTACGATTTCTTCTTGAAGGAATTACTGTTCGTTAAAAGATGTTATCCGTAATTATCTAGAAGTTCCTATGATATATCTAAACCATTTTCTGTTTCCATAACATTTTATATGCAATTAAACGATTATACAAAAATGTACATTGATGATATAAATCTATTTAGTTACATGCCCAAGATGGTAGTCAAGAAAAATCAATTGCTTAATACTTAGTCATTGTAGTTGACAATGTAGCTATTTATTCATTAAAGATGAGAAGATATTTAGTATCAAAAAATTACAATCAAGTGATATAGTGGAAAAATTATGAATTTGTACTGGGTGGAAATGTAAACTCAGACGTTGTCCTTACAAAGACCAAGTGAAGTGTTACTGAGCTTATTAATGTATTTAGACAATATAATTTATAATTTTTAAATTCTGAGCCCACAGGAGGGTCATCATGTCTAGATAACAGTTTTACTTATTTGAAAACATCAAGTCTGGTCGTTGATGCATGGACTTTTCCCTATGTTCCTAGTAGGCCTACTGATGTTGATTTTAATTACATTGCTAATGTAAAAGTGGTTGTTACTTGGCCTAAAGATTTTAACAAAATTATTATATTAAATATTAAGAGATTCTGTCTCTAATGTCAATTGGTTAGGACTCTTAGAAGGAGAAGTGGTGTTCAAAAAAATTTTGATAGGTTTTACAAATATTTGATAACTGCATACCACAATGAATGATTAAAGTAGAAAGTAAGTATATAAGGTGAAAAGTATCTTCTAAGAACAATAATTGGTACTCTTGTAAACATAAAAAAGCAAGTAATGAATTTATATGGTCAGTATATGAAGAGAAAACTGATTGTTTTAGGATAGCTTATATTAAGTGCAGGAGTAAGTACAAAAAATAAGTATGAAGCTAAAAAATCCTCTAATGCAATTATTATAGAAAATTCAAGTAATAATTACATAGACTAGATATATATGATATTTCCTGTAACTTGTTAAAGAAAGTGATGGATAAGTGAGCTGAGGCTTTCCCGGTGTAGTTGATGCAGAAATAGTTCTCAGGTTTCCACTCGGGTGCAGGTGCGCAAGAACTATTTCTGCAAGTGATGGATAGTATAATTAGTCCTCTAACTTATTGTATAAATATGTGCTTATTTGAAGGTTATTTCCTATAGATCTAAAGTTGTCTAGAGTTGTCATTTTCTTTTGCAAAAGGAGGTAAGAGCTCTCCTTCAAGCTATAGTCCCATTTATAGTGTCCCTGTATTCACAAGGTGCTAGAAACTAGTATATACTTACAATTATCTACTTTGAACATAATGATATTTTTAACAAATCACAATTTAGTTTTAGAAAGAAATTATCAACAATTGACACTATATATAACCTAATAAATACTGTTTTTTAAGAATTTGAAAGTAAAGGATTTTCTCATGCCATCTTCTGTGACCTAAGTAAGGCTTTTGACTGTGTTGAGCATGATGCACATCTAATGAAAATAAAATTTCATGGTGTGGATAATACAGGTCTTGACTTTTCAAAATCTTACTTACATAATTGTAGACAATTTGTGTGTGTGCGTGTGTTATAAAGGAGTAATCTAATATTTCCCATGTTAAGTTAGGTGGCCCTCAGGGATCCATATTGGGGCTTTTCTGTTCCTTGCAATCTCATATAAAACTCGTACAGTATTATATGCAGATGACACAACTTTCTTAAACCATAATAATGATTTTTATAATCTCAAAATTACTGTTGATAGTACAATAGCTGAAGCATCAATATGGTTTAAAGCAAATGGATTTTTGTTAAATGAAAAACAAGGCACAAGAAGTTGTGTTAGTTTAAGGGAGACTACCTTCTGCTGGTTCTAATAGTGTTAAGATCTTAGTTGCATACATTGACCACAAGCTAAATGGAACCAACACATACGTTATGTTAATGGTAAATTAGCTAGATAATTTATTTATTAATGAGTCTTAAGAACAGTGTACCTCATTATTATATAAGATCTTCGTATTTTAGATTTTTCCAAGGCATTTTAATATATGGTATTTTACTATGGCGAGGAAATGTAAAGGCTTGTGCAAGATGGGTTAGCATGGAGGGTTGCATCAGACCAGTCTTTCGACTGAATACCACATCATCATTATACTATGGGGTAACTGTACTTATGTCAATTATGTTTTAATACTACAATTAGAGTAATAACGGGATCATCCTATAAAACACATTGTAGACCTTTATTTGTTCAGTGTAGAATTATAACAGTTGTTAAATATTTTTTCTGACATTAAATATATAATAAATGATATAATCAGCCTCTTTGTCAGTATTTTTATAATTTAAATATAATATATTATGGCATTTTGTCTCTCATTTGAGACTTCTACAGGTAAAAATTTAGCTGTACATGGAACTTCACTCCATGACTCCTTCAGCTGAAATTTTTTATTTTCATTTTGGCTAAAGGAATCATGGAGTGAAGTTCCATGTACAGTTAAATTTTTATCTGAAGACAAAATGTCATAATATTTAATATTTAAATTATAAAAATACTGACAAAGAGGCTGATTATATAATGTAAATATGACAGTAATTAATTTATTTATTTACTCTGACTTGTTATATGCAAAAAAATAAGTTACCAGAATTGCAATGCAGGTTGAATGAATATAATTACAATGCTAGAAACAATAAAAATATTTATATACAAGACGATAGGCTATCTAAATCAATCAAGATTTAGGACCAAAATTGCTAATAAACTTCCATTGTGCATGCAACACAATAGTATTTCTTTGGAAGTGTATAAACATAAACTCTATGAGTATTTGCTACTTAATCCATTTAGAGAATATTTTGAAGCTACTACGGCATTATAAACTTATATTTCTATGACTTTTGTGCTTATGCTATCTATAATAATCATATCTATATTTGTAAATAATTTCATTGAACCTATAATTGTATATATTTTGTGTTAATTAATCTATTAATGTTGTATTTTGCTCTACTGGTTTAATGACAATGATATCTTATAAATATTGTTGATATTATTATTGACAAAACAGAAGGTGAAACTAAGATATATAAGATAAACATTATTTGTTACAGTTCATTTTACAAGCAGCCTAAAAACAATTAACATAGAGATAAAATTTGGGGTGAAGCTGTTTGAAACTTATGAATGTTGTAATATTAATTAAACTTTTCTTGATACAAAAGAACGGTATACTTGAATGGTTTGACACTACTGAAACTGGTTTATCTACCATGTGAATGTAACTATACCTATGATTTGCAATATGATAAGATTATTGAGTGAAGAAGCAATATCATGGCTGTTCAGGATAGTTTGTGAAATCTACAAAACAGAAAGAATACCAGAAGATTTTAGTAAAAATGTAATTATATACATATCAAAGAATAATGGGACTGATAGATGTGAACAATACAGGACAATCAGTTTAGTATCTCATGCATGTAAAATATGTAGTATGATGGAACGACACAGTCTATGTTTATAATTACATATTAATGATTATTATAATGACATAGTTTATTTATTTAACTGATACTTACTGATAAGTACTTGTCGGCCAGACCCATCAAGTGATGCATATTCTATTGCTTTGGTACCTCCATCTGCCCAATACAGCCGTCCACGACTGTGGTCAATTGCTAGACCATTAGGCCATATTAATTTTTGATTTATCAATGAGCTTCTCTGAGAACCATCCATTCCAGCTCGTTCAATCTTTGGTACAAGTCCCCAGTCACTCCAGTACATGTAACCACCTAAAAATTATTGATAGTAGTCAGAATTCACAATAGCCTACTATAAAGTACAAATTAGGATATTATTTTAACATACCAGTAGGATCTACTACAATGTCTCGTGGTTTATCAAGACCCTCCCAAACCAAAAGGGCTCTCATACTACCATCAAGATTAGCAACCTCTATTCTGTTTGTACCAGCATCAGTCCAATATAGTTTGTTGGTTACCCAGTCCAATGCTAATCCTGCAGGAGATTCTGAAATAATAATATAATTATAATTCATGTAGCTAAAGAATTAAATATGGTGACCAGGTATAGAGTAAAAAGGTAAATGGGCATATTCATAATTAAAATGGTCTCTTAAATACGCCAAAAATGTGAACATTACACATAGATAGTCATTCTGCATATATTTTGAGAAGGGAAAATATATTACATGAAAATCGAGTATTTCCCAAACATTGCAAAGAATATGATTTCCGACATGTACCAGCATGTAGTAAAAATATAAAGTATTCGGTGTGTCTAGGAGGAGTCTAAGAAATTAGTCAGACAATTGACCAATTAATAACTGCATGCTCTTCTGAATTTTAGTATTTTTTTTCCACCATGATTTGTTGATTTGGCAATCTGTTAAGATTTCAAATCTTTGGACCAAATTATTTACAATTAAAAAACAAACATACTCAGATACCAACATTCAAATGATAAAAACTGTTTTCTTTAACAGACCATTGCAACAAACAGGAACATTTAAGAAGTTTAAGCATTTTATAAAAAACTTCAAATTGTGGGTAAATTGTAACAAATAGACAGAACATTTTTAAGCATTGCTGAGTAAGTAATCACTAAGGTGTATGCCTTTTTCAAATATTGTTATTAACAGGCTAAACTGGCATTTATTCTGATACATTCAGTAATAATGATTGGTTATGAACCCCAACACATTTGCAAATTCTTCTCCAATTATAAGGGTTTTCCTAGGCTACTTTCATGCAATGATCACCCTGTACCATTCCTTGAATTGAATCTGTCTCCCTCTAATTTCCAACTTTTTCCCACATTTACAATTTGCTTCGAATGGAAATTTATATTGACTGAAAAGATTCAAGTGGCATCACAGTGGGTTATTCGAAATTAAAACCAGTAGACTTACAAGTGAGGGATAATCAGTGTTGAGTACAATATAAAAATCAACATTATAGCTACTTTGAAAATGATGACAAAAATCTGAATTTGATGTAAGTTAGTTCAAGGATATGTTGAAAAGAGCCTAGTAATTCTAATAAAATAGAGCAATTCTTGTAAAAAAAATTAAAGACAAGATATTAAAATCTATTTGCTTTGTATTTTTTCATTTAGCATATTTCTCGTCACTGACTTCTCATTCTTTACTGTTTGATTTTGGTTTGTATATTTAATTATAAAGTTCATGAATTTTCATTCCTTCCAATTCTTTGATATTGCTATCCTAATACACCTTTAATTGTACCTAATATGTTATTCTTTATCTTTTTCAATTTATCTTAAATATTCATCTGTTCTCTTTATGAATGTATTTTCTGATATCTTGTTTTAGGTTATGCTTCCTTTAGTTTCATTAAATCTGTGTCTTTATTTTCTCTTACATTTAATCTTTTGAACTTCATCTCAGCACAAATTATAAGTAAATTATGGCCAGTGTTTACATTCATCCCATGGTAACTTGTGTTATCTTCTACCTGATTCTTGAATTTCTCCCTCCAAAGCATGTAATCTATCCATATCCTCTTCAAATCTCCAGGAGCTTTCCATGCATATCTCCTCCTTGGATAATGTTCATAATTGCCAATTAGTCTTGAGTAAAATTATGTGAATTTATCTCTTCTCTCATTACTTTCTCCAAGTCCACAATTTTATATACATTCTTTGCCAACAGTTGCATTCTAATCACTTTGTATGATGAGATTATCATTCTATTATACTTTAACTGCTAACTTGCTTAGCTCTTCACAATTCATACCTACATCTTTCTCCTCTTCATTGGTTATTGGCATGAATACTTGTATTATTACAATCTCCTTTGGTTTAGTATCAAGTCTGACAATAATAATGTGTTCATTGAACTGTACAAATCCCATCACATTTTCACATATTTTAATTTCGATAATTCCTACTTCTCAGTATCCGGGCTCCTTTTTATTTGCGAAAAGATACTTACTACTCCAGAAGTCTCTTGGTTAAGGCCATCTCTGTGACATTATTGAGATATTTGGCAAAATATTGATGATGAAATACTTCCAAGTTCATGATTTAAATGAAACTTTAATACTGTCTATGGAAGCATGGTGAACTTTTATATTACACACACACAACAGGTAGCCAAAACCAAATCCTGGCATACAACACCCAAGAGGGAAAAAAGTAACAAAAACATGTACATTACAAGCAAATTATTTCTATGGTGGTGATACTACTAACATTAATTACACATGGTGACAAGTTAATCTAAACAAGTAAATATATTTCTGCTTTTCCTGAGATAGGCAACTTAAATATTTTTGTTATATTTTCAAAATTTCCATTTTTCCATTCTTTAATAATGCTTTCACATTTCAGATTCCTCTTCTCATTTGGTTTTTGTACTTTGTATCATGGTTACTTAACTAAAGAAGCATTCATCATGTATACCCATTCTGTGTCATGACCATTAACTTCATTTGGGGGCATTTTTATTACTCCAAGGACTAGAGGGTGCCCTATGCTCTAACCACTCATCCACAATCCAAACAGACAATTGGCTTTGATAAGGGGGGCCATTTATACCAGTTGTGATAGGTAAACCAAGGAAAATAAAAATGTCATATAGCAAATGAGTCTGTGGGTTCGGGAAAGAGCTATTCTCAATATCATAAATCATTTCTATCATAATTTATGTGAAGCTTATATACAGTATTTAATAATAATGAGAAAGAAACACTTCACTTACCTAAATTTGTGTAAACAATAACATTTTCATTACTTCCATTTAGATATGCTCGGCTTATGGTATCTGCTTCAATATCTGTCCAAAACACTGAATCTGTGTTGGAATCCCAGGCTAAAGCTACAGCTGATTGTATTCCATCAAGTGGTATTACCATATCAACACTTCTATTTACTTCAGCACCTAGTTGCCGAACTCGTAAATCTTTCTTTCTAGCAAATAATAGCAGCTGTTCTTGACCAGAATCACAAGTTTTACTGCATAAATAGAGAGAAGTAGTTGTGTATTATTGCCATTTTTTTGAAATTATAACAGGTTCATGTATACAATAAAACAGGACCGACATATTACAGTATTGTTCAGTAAATTTTTAATCAATTTTTGTATCTTCAATGAAGAAATGATATGCCATATATAAGGTGATTGAAATACTTCCCTTAATACCTCAATTTTCAGTTATGACTAATAATAATAATAATAAAAGAAACCAAATTCATCACAAAAACTGTTAGTTTTCTTTTAATAATATCAATTGTCACACAAAAAGCATTCCTTTTTTAAAAATTACAATTTTTCTTGGGGAGGGGAACATTCATCCTGTTTAACTAGAAATGATAAAACACAACTACATAAGGAATTTGGCAGTATGCAATCAAATGCTTGAGGGAAGTTGTAGGTTTGGGCAGGGGTAATAAAACCCCAACACTATGGTGCATGATCTTTGGGATTTGGCGGCATCAGGTGGTGAACAAGGATGGTGTTTTTCCTTAAAAATGTATATAGAGTTGGGTAAATGACTCATCTTAGAGAGGACAGATGATAATTTTTATTGGACAGATCGGGTCCCACCACCAACGGAATATGAAATAATGAAGTGGGGAGAAAGTATTAAAAACTGAAGAAAGATGGATTTTGAACATTATGATTAAGACAGGACTTGAAAAATGATTATGATTGCGACTTTAAGAGTGGAGATAAGACTGAACAATTTTTGAACATTTAGAGTGGGCAGTTAGAAATTGAAAATTGTCCTGGCCATGGACATTTGAACAACAAGAGGAAGGCATAATCTTGCCTGGGGCACCAAGGAGCTCATGAAGGCAATGAGGAAGACTGACTCAAGTGGCAAGTTCCAGACCTAAGCAGAAAATGAAGGTTAACTATTCTGTTACCTTTACCTGATTTCCTTGCACTGCCAATTTCAAGTAGGATTTGTGTTAGTGATTCTGTTCTGTGAGAAGGCCTGTTTGGACAACCCTTAGTATAGACTCATGTATTTAGTAGTGTGAATAAATATTATAAATATATAGTGTGTATCATAATAAAAGAAATTAATGAATATAGAGTAAATGGATTTCTCATTTTTAGAATAATTCTTCATTTTAAAATAACATATTCTCCCCCACCCTATTTGTTACAACCTACCTCCCTCTAGATCTGGCTCTGCTGTTTATACAGATGGAAGCTACATAATTAATTCTCTTACCCATCAGACAAACGTCTAAGTCCCATGGGACAAACACACTGATAGCTGCTTCGATTTGGGAGACACATATGAGAACAGCCCCCATTGTGACTCCGGCACCTATTTCGATAATCAGGTTGCCGCTGTGGATGGAAACTGAAAAAATTTTAATGCCAATTAAAATTAGTTATTTTCAACACATAAAGTTTTATTTTTACTCACTATAGAAATAATTTATTCCACAAAATTCACATTTTTAATGCCCTGAGCCACTTTGACCTCCCGAACACTATGACTATTCTTAACCTGCTAAAACTCCAAACAACCTCTCAATATATCCCTATTGCTCAGATGTGCTGTGTCTACTATAGTGACCCTCCAACTATCTTGTAAGTTTATATAATGATTTAAGGAACCAAATAAACACACATTGTCCATGTTGGAACAACACACTAATAGTACTGCTATCTTTATTAGTGATGTAAAATACTATGCACAACAATACTCTTAAAAATATATGTAACAAGCCTTCTCTTTAAGAGAAAAATATTTTTCAATAAAAAATAAAATTTGTAACTCACAATTTGTTTGAAAAATTTCCCTTAAAGATTTTTGTAATTTATCCTACCATACAATCCTTAGATTGGTTTGGTGCAACCTCCATGCTAACCTATCTTGCACAAGCCTTTTCATTTCCACATAACTGCGACATCCCACACACTCCATAATCTGCTTAGTGTATTCCATCCTTGGCCTCCTTCTTCTGTTCTTACCCCACAATCTTCCCCTTAATGCTTATCTTGGTCAAAGTCCTCCAAGTTATTTCTTCTCTTATTCTGCTTAGAGCTTCCTGGTTAATTACTCTATCCACCCAGCATTCTTCTATAGCACCACATTTTAAAAGCTTCAATTCTTTTCCTTTCTGCAATGCTTACTGTACATGTTTCACACCTATACAATGCCACACTCCACAAACATGTTTACTAATCCTTTCCTACTTTCATACTTATATTAACCAAAAGTTAATTCCTCCATTTTGCCTTTCTTGTCTGTGCTATCTTACTCTATATGTCTACAATATTTTTGCCATCCATAGTTATTATGCTACCCAGGAAGCAGAATTCCTAAACTCCTTCAAAATATCCCTACCCAGGCTAATACCCTTCATTAATCCACTATTTCCCACACTACACGCCATCAGCTCAGTTTTCCTTTATTAATCCTCATGTACTCTTCCTCCAGGATCACATTCATGCCATATATTATGGTTTCCAGGTCTTCTTCTGACTCCCCTAATATTACAATATCATCGGCAAAGTGTAGGAGTTTTATTTCTTCTCCTTGAAGTATGATTCCATTTCCATATTCCCTTTTAACTTTATTCATCACCTGTTCTATACAGTGTGTTTCATCTGGAACAGTACAGCCAAATTTCTTTGAAGGGAGGCAGGTAATGAAAAAAGTTCAAAGCACAAGGAGTAGGGTTTCATGGGGTACATTCAATGCAGACATTATTTTGAATTTTTTAGCTCATAAATGCAAACTGCTGGAACAATGCCCATTTTTTAAATGGTAATCACATTTTTCAGCCCCACAAAACTTTTCATTTTGATAGTTGTTTGCTTATATGTTATTATTCATATCAACTCCACTAATTTTATTTAAAAAAACTGCCACAAAACAAGCTCCATGGACAAATGGGAAATTCAGCCATTTTAGCATGACCCAGAATGGTCAATGTGGAGGTAAAGACTATATCCTTGTCTTACTCCTTTCTTGATTCCTATCTTCTGTAGATATTATGGATATCTCTTCTTTCTTGACATTTTATTCCTGTCCTCTTCAAAATCCTTAGCAGCATGTTCCAGTTTACATTATCAAATGCTTTTTCTATGTATACAAATCCCATGAACATAGGCCTGTTTTTAGAGAATGAAGGCTTTCCCAGTGGATAGACTGAATAAGAAGTTCTCAGGATTTCACCCGGGTTATGTTATATGTAAAATACAGTTACCTGAAGGCAATGGCGGAGTTAGCCATTGAAACATTGTATTTTACAAATGACATAACCCGGGTGAAATCCTGAGAAATTTTTATTGAAATTGATCTTTTTCTAACTCATATTCTATTTCATCTTCCATATTCCTATATTTATTTTTGTAACATGTTCACGTAGTATTGAAATAATCTTTATGTATATAATAATTTTAAAGACAAAAACTTTATATATGTTACAGAGCAATTAAAAACTTATAAATTTGATGCCTGCAAACTTTTAATTCTTTCAATCAATTTTTTGAAAATAGAAAACCACATTCGTTGATTTCAAAAAATATTTTCTCTTAATTATAAATTATTAAATGTATATATTTATAAGTAATGTAAATTGAATAGTGATTATATTAATCTATTTTTCATCAAAGTAAAGGTTTACCTGTGAATATCCATTGGAAAATGTAGGCCAGTATGAATAGTTTTGAATCCCATCCCAGTTAGTTTGTTGACTGTTGATATACTCTTTGTATGCCAGTCTGTCCAATATAAAGCATCTTCAAATAATGTCAAGGCAAAAGGATGAGGAAGTCCTTTACTAAGTACCTATAGTCCATAAAATTTTTGTATTTATTATTAATTTTATGGTATTAATCAGCATCTTTAAAATGGATTTTAAAGCAAACAATGAAACAAAATCTCTATTATCAATTATACACACACTGTTTACTGAAAAGGCCAAAAATTAATTTTGAGAACCTGGAAGAGAAGAAGAGGTATTTGTTAATATTAAAAATAAAAAACAAGGAAAATATAGACATGTAGTGCCATCTTTGTTTAAGTACAACAAACTTCTTTGTTTTTAGAACAAAAGACTATTGTGTACACATGAAGTAGTTCATCTTGATTGTTGTGTAAGCATGTCTATGTTGTAAATTACTTTTTGTATAATTAATAACCACATTTTTAACAAATTACACTTTAATGCTCACTTATTAATTTAATTATATATAATATGATACTGATAGGATTTATTTAAAAAAGAAATAAAAAGTTTAAGTTTATAAATCTGAAGTTTTAATCTTAATAAAACATTAGAGTTATTTTCAAAGTTTTATATATCTTAAGAAAAGGACAATTGATTAGCATTTAGACTCAAGGTTTCACAGTGGGGTGAATGAAAAAGCTTAATATGTTTCCCTTATGGCAATAGACCTGGTAAATGTGAACTCTTAAAATGACAAAAATAGGCACGATACCAAAAATACATCTGTATCTATGTGCTTTGTCGTATGATGGTTGGTTGGTGGCTACGACAAGATCATCTCCATCTGGGCTGGCTCCCATATTGGCCGGCCTCTCCATATCATAAATTCTGGCTCCCAACTTCATCTCCCTCCTTTCTCCCAAGAACTTCTCTCTCCACTCTGCAGACAAACTATTTTCTCAGGTCTCCTGACGATTTATTTAACAATATCTCTCTTTCTCTCTTAGCACCTGCTCTCTCCGGTCTCCCGGCAATATCTCTTGCTTCTTCAAAAATCCTGTTCCCCCGAACCTCGGTCGTAAACTACACAATCTCAAGCAACCAATCAGATGTTTCCACCAAAGTCTTCTATTGGCTTACAGTTGGACAATTGCAGACAATAGGAAAAATTTCAGTTTGCAGGGCCTAAATACTGCATATGTTACACATTCTTCTGTAACATTACAAATTCTCCACAGCAGTTCTTCTAATTATCTACGGATATTTCTGGTAGCCCGTCATTCCCAAAATTTCTACGTCGACCCCTTTTCTCAAAGGGCTCCTCTCACACACAAAAGGGAAGGGAAGTCTTTTGTGCAAGTGGCCACCCACATTCAGAAAAGCCAAGAAACAGATGTAATTTATTTACACTTTCAATATGCATATTTAATATCTATTACAACATACACACTGTTTACTGAAAAGGCCAAAAATTAGTTTTGAGAACCTGGCAGAGAAGAAGAGGTGTTACATTAGTGTGAAAGTAGCAGTTCACAGTTAGAGAGTATTATTTAAATATGACTGTTAACAGTGTTTTATATTAAAACAATCCATACACAACAAACCCTTAGATGGAAGCAACATGCTGTAGCAGCAGTGCTTCTGCTTACATTCACATCGTGGAATGTTAAGAATACATCCTGAAAATTTACATGATGCGCAACTGTTTTGTAAAATAATTTTGTTAAGTAAATTGTTAAAATTATTCATTTCTACAAAAATTTGACAATTTGTGACAGATGGAAAAATAGTATGTAAACTATTTTGAAATGTCCCTATGCTTGAATGCATGGTCAGGAACTTCAACAGATTGAACTTTGATAATATTATTTATATGTTAAAGATAATAGGAAGGGTTGGTAACTTGTGATGTTTCTGTGTATGTTTAGTTTTGCCACAAGTCCTGTAACATCCAAGTAATTTTCTGACTTGTTTGTGTGTGTGTGTATATATATATATATATATATATTGGGGAATGAGAACACATACCCCAAAGGAGCCAATGGTAAGCTCCCTTGGAATGATCAGCGATTGGTTGAGGCATTCGAAGGAGCCCAGAGCAGCACGAGCAGGAAGACACTTAGCATCGGGTCGTCAGGGTGGACAGACCACACTTGGCATCAGGTCGTCAGGATAGACGATCCACACTTGGTCAGGTCGACAGCGTTAGCGCGAACAGAAATACGATTGGGACGTCGAAGCGACCGTCATGAAACGAGCCGTGACTGAGCGAGCGAAGAAGATTGCCGCCACCCACGAGCCACCCGTATCTGCCCTCGTCTCCCAACACGCCGCCTCCGCTGCCGACTGCGAGCGTGACTTCGCCTGCTGACATCGACCGACGCGTGGCTGAGAGCGACGCGCTGACGTGAACGAGAACGGGAGAACAACGCGGCCGTGTCCACCCTGGTTCCTGCGCCAACCCGCACCAGTCATGCACACTGAAGCTGCGAACAGATCACATTCCGTCGCCGCTGAGAGATTGCTGCCAGCGATGCACCACCCCGCGAGAACGGACATCTGACGGCAACGTGTTACTGAGCGCGTCAACGTGGTTTGACGAACATCGAATAGTAATGAACTGTCAGTTTCTTTTCACGAATTAAATTTTAAATATTTCTTTCCTTACATTATCGAGTGACTACGAAATTTTGACGAGTGTAATTATAATTTTGAATAATACAATTATATTTTTCTTGATATTTATATTGATTATTATACCTGTTTTCCCATACTTCTCATTTTGGATCATTTAACTTCAAATGTGAACGCCAACCTCATCCCTAAAAAATTTGGAATACCGACTTGGCGATGCTGCGGGCATACCCTCTTTACCGAACGTATTTTTGTACGCTCGACAAGTAAGTAGTTGTGTTACAATATATATATGGTAAGAAAATAGATCAATGTAAGGTTGTATTCAAAAAGTTTGCATATTTTCAAAAAATTTCAAAATAATCAGACACCCACAACTAATGAACAGTATTATGAAAATTTCTTCTGGAACTCTACACCATTTAGTTTTTTATCAACAAGCTGTAGCCAAAAAACTATCAGATAAATTAATGTATTTAGTGTGTATGTCTCTTCCTGGCATTGCTCAACAATTGAGGCACATGATCAATGGTAGCACATTAAATTCAGATTTTTAGGGTGACAGGTTACATGCACACTGTGGTAACTCACCTTTAATAACACAGCGTGGGGGGGGGGGGGATGTTGGAATGGAAGCAAGATATCAAAGCTTAACTAGGGCCCCAAGGCTATAGTCTAAGGATCCTACCCAGTATTGATCTAAAAGAGATGCAGGGTAAAATCTACATCTCCCCTTTCATTTAAATATAATAGGAAGGGAATTGAAAAGGAGGGAAGTGGAAGGTAGATCAAGGTAGTCAAGGGTCCCCTGAGTTATAGTTTAAGGATCCTACCAGCTGATTCATCTAAGACAGATGCGGGAAACCCCTAGGAAACATGCATAAGGTAGGTCAGGCTACTGGGTACTATTCACATGCCCTTCCAAATGATAGGAGAGGAGTTTGCTGTAGGGTCATGGCATTTCCTTATCCATGTGTGCACCAGATTTAGGAGGCAGCTGGCAACTGAACTACTTTTATCTATTTTTCTTATGCAGGTTTTTCTGGTAACATTAAGATGAGACATTCAATAAATGGTTTTTATGTTTTATTGATGGCACAGTTATTTAATGGTTCTCTCAATCTATCACAGGAGCATAATTTGTTGCTGTAGGTGAAGGTTGTAGAGATTTGATATGACTAAGTCTATATTGAGCAAAATTTGTTAAAATAATATTTAGCATCCATGTTATAGTTTGGGGACAAGCAAACATTTTAGAGAATGGACCGACTACAAATTAAAATTTTTTACACAGATTGATTATACGAAGCATTAAAATAACACCAATAGATTACAGTCTCAAATTATCCCTTTATTAACAAAATGAATAAACCATCATAAGGAAAAGGCAAATATTGAAATATGATGAAAACAGAAGCAAATGATAACTATTAAGGGAGAGTCATAAATAAATTTTAATGAGAAGTTTGGCATAGCTTCTTTGCAACCACTAGGCCTATATTTGCAGATAGGGGTGATATTGCAACTCATAGGCAGCTTTTGAAGTGCAAGTTATTTGGCTTTGAACAGCTGTCAATTTTTAATATTTTCATAGCAGAAAATTGCTCCCAAACATAAGTATAATGATGTGAATTACAAGCATGGCTATTCATAAAATTTTCAAAAGTTGTGCAATCTTGTTAAAAAAATTATTGTCCACATTCTGTAATGTTTCTTTATTTTACAATTGTCCATTGGCTCATTGCAATACAGCATAATATCTCTTTGTAATTTGGATTATGCATTTATTGTACAATCAAAATGTCTAGTTTTTATTTTGCCAATATAAATATTTTATTTCAGACAATTGATATTTAAATAGTTAAAAGTAAAGCTCAGGCTGACCACACAAAACATTATGCAGTCTATGTGTTGCTGATGTCTGTTATAGTTAATTTCTTGCTTAACTGAGAATTGGATAAGAATAAGAAAACAGGATACAGAGCTTTTGTCTTGTTGTTGGAACAGATTAAAACACCTATGGTTTCCAGGAAATTTTGAGCCAAACTTACAAATGCAGGATAATAAAGGTCCTTGATGCATTTTTGGTGGAATGGAGCAGATGGTTAGTTAATAAGTTTTGATTGAGAGGGAAGGAAATATTCTGAAACTGCTGGTTTGGTGGCTGTATGGCATAGAGTAATGTGCTCCTTCTGCAGAGAGAAAGGAGTCATGGTTTCTCTTACTGACCACAGTGTGATATGATCTATAAGTCTAAAACATTTTACTTGCCATAGGCACACACACACATTTCAATAATATTCTTTTATTTGTTTTTGTTCTGAGTGAAATCCACAAAATGACCCTGAAAGTAAGAGTTTAATGTTATTGGTTGCCCTGAGACAAATTAATTCACTCACTTTTCTTCATATTTTATATTCCATTGTAAATTTTGCAGTCATTATATTCATTTTATTTTGTTTCATATTAAATTTCAACCTACTATGTAATTGAATTGAAAATGAATATAATTAAATATATATTTTCGAACCTACTGTGAATAGTTTTTCATAACAAGTACTTTATATACCTTCTTTCTGTCTGAACCATCAAATTTTGATGTTTCTATCACATGATGTTTTGCATCTGCCCAATAAATTCTGCTCATTGCATAATCTATGCAGAGTCCATTAGGCCAGAAAAGAGATTCATTAGCTATTGCTCGTCTGCTACTCCCATCCATTTCAGCTCTTTCAATTTTTGGATTTGGCCCTGTAAAATAAATCAACATCATACTCAAGTGAAGCTATTTAACAATGATTTTGATGAATAATTATATTATATTGTTTAGGTTACATTCTTGTAAAGAATATTTTCAGTCTTTCTTCCTTCTTTTCTTCTCTACGCTTGACATATGTCTTTCCCTGAGCATAATTCTGTGCCAAACATATGTTTCAAAGCGTATTTCCTATCTTTCTCCCTCATTTACTATCCTTACTTACTATCCTAATATCCAAAAAACCTGTGACTTCGACACGTTACAAGCGTTTCATTAATAGGGAAAGGACAGAGAGATAGAAAGAAGGTGACTTACCTGAGGTTTGTAGATGGTAGACACCTTGTGAGGTTAAGAGTACTTGAATTTTCAGAGGCACCACCCCCTTCATCGGCTAGCCGATCACTGGAAATGTCTTCCTAACTTTCTGATGAAGGGGGCGGTGCCTCCGAAAATTCAAGTACTCTTAACCTCACAAGATGTCTACCATCTATGAACCTCAGGTAAGTCTATATATATATAGAAAATTTTATTGTATTCTTGACAATATAAACATCATATGCATGGATTATAGTTTTACAGTATTCCTTACACCTCCCATACCCTATATAAAATATAATATTTGCTGCAATAAAATAAAGAGGAAAGTACATTTTATGAGTTAATAATTACTGATAAATCAATACTTACAATTAATTCCAGTATGTATAATGATGTATTATGGACTTGGTTCTTTATATCCTCATATCAAACATTTTCTTTTGGATTCATATTATCATTAATTTAAGTTAAGCATAGCCCTAATAAAGGATAGTGACATTTCCAGCTTACTTAAACTTATAAATTTCATTCTGGCAACACTTAGAAATAATCATAATTGCTATTATGTTTTATGTTTACAGTAATTGTTTATCTACTCATTATGGGAAGAAAACATATATATGAGTGTAGTAACAAAAGTAGATACCCACACCATCTCTGTTTTCTATTGTGAACAATATCAAAATTGCTGTATAAATGTTGCATGACGGGAACAGGGTAACCCGCCAGATTTTTAGTAACTGTAAATAAAGCTGTGATATATGTACAGGAGCATTGTGTCGTATTTACTTATATCAACCCATAATTTGTGAGTAACCAGCAATCAAGATACAATAAATTGGTGACGAGGTGAAACGTCAATCGCTCTAGATACGTGAACAAGTATTTTCAACATAGAACTAAAGGATCATCAAAATTCTAACCTCAACAGTGTGCACGTGTCCTCAGGTAATCAAGATCAACAATTTTTTTTGAAACAAAATCACAGCAGCTAATCAGTGCAATATTATTCAAACCAGAATATAAGTAACATATATTCTCAGATAACCATTGTGGATTAAAATAATCGCTAACTTTTAGTGCTCGCGAGTGGACGAGTAACTTGCTTTCACTACTTGAAGGTCATATTACATTAACCACCACAATGGACTCTAATCAATTTGCTCAATTTATGCAATTCCAACAAGACATGCTACAACAGTTATTGAATAAAAATAACGCCGGGATTTCAACTGGAGCAGCCGTTAACACTGCACTTCTACCAAATTTTGAAAACTACGATTCAACTAAAGAGAGTTTCCGGAATTACAAATCTAGGTTTGAGAATTATCTGGAAATGAAAAATATTGCAAACAACAAAGAATATTGTGCCAAATTATTTCTTAATTCAATAGGTGCAAAACATTTTAACATGATTTCGGCATTGTCCGCTCCAGAGTCTCCTAGAGAGAAAACTTATGACGAACTGATCACGCTAATAGAAACACACTTAGCACCAAAATGTACTCGTGGCCCAACACCAGTTCTTGTCCAGATACCAGGACGAAAGGCAGTCAATTGCAGATTTTGTGGCAACATTGAGAGCTGATACATCTGAGTGCAATTTTGTTTCAGAATGTTCATGCAAATCTTCAGTTGCAGATATTTTTCTTCGGGCACAGTTCATTCGGGGAATCAAAGACAATGATATTAGAGAACAGTTGCTGCAGTCTGATAAGAAAAGTTTTGATGAATGTTCATGCAAATCTTCAGTTGCAGATATTTTTCTTCGGGCACAGTTCATTCGGGGAATCAAAGACAATGATATTAGAGAACAGTTGCTGCAGTCTGATAAGAAAAGTTTTGATGAAATTGTAGCTAAAGCAATAGCTGTGGAAGCAGCCAAGATCAATTCAAAGGAGCTTTGTCAACAAATAACTCCTCCAGCAACATCAAATGTCAATATTAACAAAGTAAGTAGCAAATCCAGTGAAAGAAGAACAACGTCAAACCAGTTTCACCGCAAGAAGTCAATCCCAGAAGCAGGAAACCGAGAACATAAGATTAATTACAGTGAATTGGGCATTGACGGCATATGTTTTAGGTGTGGCAGAAATAACCACTCGTCAAAGGACTGTCGGATAGATAAATTTAATTTGAAGTGCTCTGGATGTCATAAGAATGGACATGTTCTAAAGGTGTGCATTCGGACACTACTTGATCGTAAGTCTAAAACAAACCAAAATGGAACTTCCACTAAACGTCCATCAAACCAATATGCAACACATTCAATTAATGATGAAACAGTTAGCCAAGAATATGGTTCTTTTCAGGTCATAGACATTTATCAAAATCAACATGTAGAATCGCATCTTGAGCAATATTATGTTCAAATCCACATCGAAGGCAAACCTATTACATTTGAAATTGATTCAGGATCAGGGTATACATTCCTGCCTTACGACAAATTTCTAAAGCTTAAGCTGGATATACCTATTCAACCATCAAACATCAGATTTCGATCATACACACAGGACATATTTGCCCCCCGAGGGAAAGTTAGAGTAACTATAAACTACAATGGAAAAGTTACAGAAGATGACATTTATATAGTTCCAGAAATACTGGACAGCCTCCACAATTCAAGGTATTTTTGTCGTTTAGATCTCTTTAAAGCATATTTGCATGTTCGAGTTGATGAACAATCAAGTGAAATCCAGACAATATCAACGCACCGGGGTACATACCGAATGAATAGACTCTCTTTTGACATAAAAACAGCGCCATCACAATTCAACAGAATCATTGACCAGATATTGAAGGGTGTACCAAAAACTGAAAAATATTTTGATGACATTATCGTACATGGAGAGACAAAGGAAGAGAGTGATTCAAACTTGTGTGCATGTCTTGAGCAACTAAGGAAATTTGACCTCCATTTAAACAGGCGGAAATGTATGTTTTTTCAAGAACGTATAAACTTCTTAGGATATGTAATTGAATTTAATAAAATTTCAAAATCACCTGAAAAAGTTAAGGCAATTACAGATAAGCCAAGACCAAAATCAACAGCTGAGGTTAAAACTTTTCTTGGCATGATTACGTTTTACAGCTGTTTTCTTCCTAGTGCGTCCACGATCACTACGCCATTACGCCAGCTATTAAGAGAACATGTACCATTTCGGTGGACTGGGAAATGTGAACAGGCTTTCAGTCGTCAGAAACAAGAAATTGCAAGTGATAGAGTGGTTATGCCATTTAACCACAATCTACCGTTCCAACTTGCCTGTGATGCAAGCCCCACTGGCATAGGAGCTGTGCTGTCGCACATTATTGATGGACAAGAGCAACCAATTGCTTTCGCATCCTGTTCACTAACTCCGGCTGAACAAAATTATTCGCAGTTGGACAGGGAAGCATTAGCAATTGTGTTTGGAACAGATAGATTTTTTCAATATTTATTTGGCCGAAGTTTCCAGCTTGTCACTGACAATCAACCATTAGCAAGAATTTTCCACCAACATGCGAAACTGCCGCGAATGACAACAGCACGGCTACAACGATATGCAGCATTCTTGTCAGGGTTCAACTACAAGGTGGTACACAAGAAGGGTTCCGAAAATGCTAATGCAGACTGTTTGTCAAGAGCACCAATCAATGTAGATTCAACGCTGCACACAGATGAAGCTATTAATGAAGAAGTTCATTTGTGTGAAGAAACGCTAAGCAGAATTTATACAACAACCATTACATACAAATCTATTCAAGAAGAGACAAAAAAGGATCAATATCTTTCATCAATTTGGCAAGAACTCCGGGAAAATAGAAACACAGAATTGGACTTCACCACTCATAATGGGATAATCTTTTGAGGACAATGTGTTGTTGTACCAGCAGTGTTACAAGCAGCTGTTTTGAAGGAACTCCACAGAACCCACATAGGGATATCAAAAATGAAGCAGCTTGCTCGTCGGTACGTGTACTGGAAGCGTATTGATAAGGATATTGAGCATCTGGTCCGAGCATGCTCCGCATGTGCTCATATTAAAAACAGCCCGCCAAAAACACCACTGCATCCATGGGAAGAACCAGAAGGAAACTGGCAAAGAATACATATTGATTATGCAGGACCGTATCAAGGATACTTTTTCCTAGTTGTTGTGGATGCAAAATCAAAATGGGCAGAAATTGAAGTGTGTTCAGTGGCACCATCATCAGCATCAACTATTGACCTACTTCAGGACATATACTCAAGACATGGATTTCCAGAAGTAATGGTAAGTGATAATGCCACAATTTTTACGAGTGAAGAGTTTCAAAAATTTTGCAAAGAATCTGGTATTTTTTGTAAATTTACTGCTCCAGGACATCCTGCCACAAATGGACTAGCAGAGAGAAATGTCCAAACAATCAAAAAAAGGCTAGCAGCTATGGTCAGCGATCCACGTCCAATGCGCAAGAAAGTGCAAGAAATCCTATTTAGGTACAGAGCGACACCATTAAAGAACAATAAAACACCAGCCGAACAATATTTACAACGGAATATTCGAATTCAATTAGATGCCCTGAAACCGGTCAAGTTCCAGCTCTCCTGCAGCCCAGCTGAAACTTCCAGACAATTAAGCGTGGGAGAACGCGTACAAGCATGCTATTATTCGGCAAACAAAAACCAATGGAAGTTAGGAATGATTACAAAAAAATTTGGTCGCTTACACTATCTGGTGAAACTAGATGATGGATATGTGTTCAAGCGGCAAATTGATCAGTTACGCTCTACAGACATTCTGGCACCCAAAGACCAACCAAAGAAAAAAGTAACATTTAATCAAGAGACCTTCAAGCAACGAGAGCCAGACCTGGGAGATGTAGTGAATATCCCAATTAATGAACAGGTACAAACTTCAGACAACATAGAAGATGCCCCAGCAGTCATACCATACCACGCAAGGGATGTCACCACGGAAGCAGCAGTTTTGGAACACACCCAAGGCGAAGAAGCAGAAGAGGAACCAACCCAGGTTCCACAACAGACTCTCCGCCAATCCCAAAGGACTAGACGACTTCCAAGGCATCTTCAGAATTACCAAACATAAACTTTTTAAAAAAATTAATCAATTCAAGTATTTAAATTGTTATTAGTTTTTGTATTTTTTTCAACTAAGCGTGGGAGAATTGTAGTAACAAAAGTAGATACCCACGCCATCTCTGTTTTCTATTGTGAACAATATCAAAATTGCTGTATAAATGTTGCATGACGGGAACAGGGTAACCCGCCAGATTTTTAGTAACTGTAAATAAAGCTGTGATATATGTACAGGAGCATTGTGTCGTATTTACTTATATCAACCCATAATTTGTGAGTAACCAGCAATCAAGATACAATAATGAGCATGTTAAAGAATGAGCTCCAGGTTCAAATTTGTGAGTTAAATTTTCAATTACTATGAATGTAATTCCCATACAACCATTATCTTATATTGTTAGCAAAACCAACATTTTTATGAATATGTCATAGGGAAAACTGAAAGCCTTATTAACTATTTTCTTTTATTGAATGAATATTGGTGTGTTTTTAATTGATTCTTCAAAATGTTGATTAAAATGCTGGTAAGATATTCACCCCAATCTGTCCAGAAAACGAATGCTTCTCCTGGGTGAACAACTATGGCTCTTGGACGATCCAAGTCATTTGATGCAATAATAGATCTATGGGTACCATCCAATGTAGCAACTTCAACTCGCCTGGTATCAGAATCAGTCCAAAATATAAGGTTATGAACCCAATCAACAGCAATTCCACCAGGGCTTTCAAGGCCCCATCTAATCACATCTGAAAAGACAGTGGATATTAATTATATATATATATATATATTGTATATATTTTTACCAAGTAGAAATTGTGTGCAAGAATATTATTGTCACTCAATATTGTTTATCAAGGTGCAACACATTAGGGTAATTAATGTATGATATTCCCGCAGAATATTTGACAATTAAATTTAGGGGCCTAACATGGCTACAAATTATTTCCAAAATTAATTTTGATGCAGAGTAAAAAAAAGTTGCTTATGGCTGAAAAAATTTTTGTTTTGTTTTGTATCTTTTAGTACTTATTGAAACTATGTGGGTGCTGTACAACAAAATTAAAATACTACAACTATTTATTTTCATTTGACAATAGAAGAGAGTCATAGAAGAAATAATGTTTTGTGATTAGTAATAAACAATGTTAAAAATTAAATTCCAGATTTGGAAAACTTGTTTTGTAAAGTTTTAGAAAGATCTCGTATATCTTCATCAATTATCAGTTAAGACAGAAATTGCATACATACCCATTGGTCCACTTCCATTCAAACTAGCACGCCGGATGACATCCATAGATACATCTGACCAAAATATCAGTCCCTGTTGATAGTGATAATCTAATGCAATTGCATTGTGAAGACCTTTCAATAGAGCAGTATATCTTGCATTATTGAGGCTCACCTACGTATAAAAATTTTAAAATTAAAAATATACTCAGTTTACTTAATATTACATTACAAAACCCAAATCCTGGTTGATTAATTTATAGATTAATAGACACCAAAAGAAACTTAGATAGTTCTACAGACACAAATCATTATTCTTACCTGTCTTATATCTAATCTGTTAGCAAAAAGAAGAGTAGGTGCTGCACCTAAAGCTTTGCAGGTTCTCCCATCTGGACGTAAAATGTAACCTGTCATACATCCACAAAGAAAGGAACCAATCGTATTGTTGCATGTTTGACTGCACACAGGATCAGTCTCAAATAAACATTCATTTATGTCATGACAACTGTAAACAAAGAGTATCCTATAAGTATTTAAAAATTGTATGATGAAGTTGTAAGACATTTGATAGAAGAAGTTTGCTTCCAAATATTGTCCTGGAGCAAATACTTATGTATTATATATATATATATATATATTTGGCTTTGAGTCAATAATTACTTAGGAGGGAATGATCATGGAGCAATTTACAGTGTTGTTGTTGTGTGTGTTATAGTATTCAGTCCTAAGACTGGTATTATGCAACCCTCCATGCAAACCTATTCTGTGCAAGCCTTCCCATTTTTACATAACTATCACATCCTCCCTAATATGCTTAGTGCATTTTAATCTTGCACTCCCTCTTCTGTTTCAAAACGTGACCTCTTAATCTATCTCTTCTAAAGATCAAAGTCCTCCAAATTGCTCTCTCTTCCCCTGTTATGCTTAGAACCCTATCCACCCATCTCATTTTCAGCATTCTCCTATAGCACCACATTTTGAAAGCTTCTATTATTTTTCTCTCTGCAACTACTAACATCCACGTTTACACCCATATAATGCCACACTCCATACAAACATTTTTAATAATGATATCCTAATAGTCATATTAATCATAAGTAAGTTCCTCTTTTTGAGAAAGCCTTGTCAACACTATGCTATTCTTTATGTATACTATACTTCTAACATCCCTAGTCATTATGATTCCCAAGTAGCAGAATTCCTTAACTTCCTTCAAAATATTCCTTCCCAATCTAACACTTATTCCACTATTTCCCAAATTATACTCCATCACCTCAGTTTACTATTAATCCTCATGTAGTATTCCTCCTTGAGGATCACATTCAGGCCATTTATTATGTTTTCTGAATCTTATTCTGACTCCACTAACACTGCAATATCATCAGCAAATCTTAGGGTTTTATTTCCTCTCCTTGCAGTTTTATTCCCTTTCTATATTCATTTTTAACTTTTTTCAAATGCCTATATTTAAGTTAAACAGAATGGGTGACAGACTGCATCGTTGTCTTACTCATTTCTTGAATTCTGCTTTCTTTTCTTGCCCTTCAATTCTAATCTTTTCTGACTGCCATCTGCAGAGGTTATGGATAACTCTTTTTTTTTTTGATATTTTAATCCTGTCATCTTCAAAATTTTTAATAGTTTGTTCCAGTTGACATTATCAAATGCTTTTTCTAAATGTACAAATGCCATGAATGTAGGCCTGTTTTTTCTTATCCTGTCTTCTAAAATTGGATGCAGAGTCAATATTGCTTCTCTTGTCCCTCCATTCTTACTAAAACCAAACTGATCTCCTAACTCACATTCTATTTGATGTTCCATCCACCTATATACTATTTTTGTTAATATTTTTCACGCTTGTGATACTAAATTGTCCTGTGCTGTTCACATCTATTGACCCCAGTTTTTTTCTGTAAAGGGATGATTATGTTGTTCCTAAAATATTCTGGTATTCTTCCTGTTTCATAGATTTTGCTAACTGTCCTTAACAGCTATGATTTTGCTTTTCTGCTCGATGATATTATCAACTCTGCTGGAATGTTATCAATTTCTGTAGCTTTATTGTTGCTCAGATCTGTCATCAAATTTTTACCTTAAAATTTTGTTCCTCTACTATACTTCCTTCAATTTACAATTTTCTATTACTGACTGATCTAAATTTCCACCATGATAGAGCTTTTCTAGATATTCCATCTTTCTGCCTTTTCTTTTTTATTTAGAATTGACTTCCTTTATGTTTTTGCTAGTATTTTTCTTCTCTCTGGATGTTTCCTTGATTTTCATTTCACCTGCATCTATATTCCCTTTCACCATGAAATCTGCAACCGCTTTGTATTGCTCTAGGAGCCAAGTCTCTTTGCACTTCCTATCTATCTCATTCTTCAGGTATCTGTGCTGCTCCTTACCCTTTTCATCTCTTGCAATTTTTATATTTATGCCTTTAATAAATCATTTTTATTATTTCTTATGACATCCATGCTTTCTTATTGGTCTGAGCTATTCTTCTACTTTTCTGTCAGCTTCTCTAGTCATTTCATTCAAGTGTGCCCATTTCTCTTCTATATTGCTGCTTTCTCCTTTCTCCATTAATCATTCTTAATTTCTTCATTGAAAATCTGAAGTAGTCTTCTTTCATGATTCTTGAATTAATTTATTCTCCATGCAAAATTCTACTAGTCTGTCTTCCCTTTGATTCCTTTCACCAAGTTCATGTTACAATGTTATGATGTCAATTATTTCTATCAGGAAGACAATTTATATGGTAATTGTTTTCGATTATAGATACATTTCCTGTCTCTTACACTCCAGGTGCACTAAATTAATTTACCACACACACACACATACACACCATTAATTATATTAACATATTTACATTCAGCCACTCCTTCACACACTTCACTATGAATATATGACAATAGTTCCAATTGGCCAGTATTACAGATTAAACCAAGATAAAATATTTTCTTACCTATAACCATCACTGTTTAGACCAAATCCAGCATGACAACTACAACCATTAGATCCATCAGCATTAGCCACACAAAGATGTTGACATTTTGTATTCTCTTCACAGTCCCTCTTTTTTGGACAATTTTTTTCATCTGAAAACAATTAATTTAAAGAAAATGTATGTTCAAAAATTCCAAAATTATATTGACAATTTAATTTCTTTACAAAAATATAAATTTTAAATGTGAATTTCTTGGTCTTAGAGAATAAATATCAAGTTCCCTTTTAAATGCAAAATTAAATTAGATTGCAGATTAATATTTTCAAGCAAAGGAATAAAATTTAATGTTTTCTTATCTCACTAAAGTATATGCTTACTTCACTCAGTCTTCATGCTTCAATGAAAATATTATGTGCATTTAATATTTCAGAGGCACCTTCCCCTTCAACAGAAAGTTAGGAAGACATTTACAGTCATTGGCTAGCCAATCACTGGAAATGTCTTCCCAACTTTCTGCTACCAAAATATTAAAAAGAACTCCAAACCTTACAAGGTGCCTGCCATCTGTGAACCTCAGGTAAGTCACCTACTCTCTATCTCTCTTTCCTGTTTTAATTAATCTGTCAATGTCATTTCCTGATGCATATATATATATATAGCTGAACCGGTAAACAGATTATAAATTATGTATTCATTCAAAATTTTTTACCAATTTATACTACAATTGAGATGTCACACTGCCACATTAATCATTTTCATATGAATAAACTGTACTTTAAGAATGAAACCAATACATGAAAATCAAAGTTTACAACCCTATCATATTTAAGAAAAACAATTTCTGTTAACTGCCTGTGATAGAAATCTGAAACATTCTTGATCAGTTAAGTTTTCTTTTATTTGTTTATATAAAAAGCAAAAGCATACCAATCATAATTTTACTTCCAGCTAACTGAATTAGAATTGTTTTGAACTCTCAATTAATATAAATTGACAATTAACAAAAGAAACTACCCACTGACACATTGTCTCATGAAGTTATTATTACGAGCAGTTTTGTATAATGGTACCACCCCTTGATAGAAATGAATAAGAAATCTGAAATAACTATAAAATGTCATTTTCAATCCAGTATTAGTCAACAGTACTATACCTTCTCCTTTTGGACAGTCTTTTTTACCATCACACACATATTTCCGACCAACACAAGTTATTGAACCCCTTGAAGAGGTCTCATTTCCTATTGAGACATTCCCACATCGAAATTGATTTCCTTCACATGTTGCTTCACACATGTCTTCATCTTCTCCTCTTGAACAATCTTGGACTCCATCACATACCCATGATTTCTGATAGAGAAAAATATCACATTTCTTCCATTAATGGCTAGACTAAATTTAAGGAAAGTTGAATAATCTTTTATATCTACGCAACTGAAGAAATGTTGATAAAATTGTAATGCTGCAACTTATCATTAAGATTCAGCATAATTTTGTCAGTACTTGCAATAACCTTTAATACTGTGAATGACCTTGATGTTCTATCTAATAATATGTTTTCATATAGCATACTAATTTTTTACAATTACAAAGTAATGTAAAAGATTGAAAATATATTTTAAAATTAATATATTTGATTTACAACGTTGACTCTGATTCTTTGAATATATTTTAAAGAATGTTTCAAACTGATATTTCTGTATTTCAAGAAAATAAGAATAAAATTTACCAAGATGCATTTGCCAACGCTGCAAGCAAACTCATGAGGAGCACACGTTCTAGGTATTCTGTCAGCACACCCTTCTTCATCTTCTCCAGAATCACAATCTTTTTCTTCATCACATCGCCACAAATCAGGTATGCATTTACCTCCATTGCATCTGTTCAACAAAATGCAACAATAAAAACATTTACTCTTATTCAAATAATTTATAATAGAATTAAAGAACTAATTTATCTTATGGCAGGTTTTTCTAGGCTTTTACCTGCATCAGACTTATGAAATAAGAGGTTAAGTTTCTTAGCCATGGCTGCCTTCTCTCCTCAGTATCTCTCTTTCTATCCGTTACTATGGCATTATAAGACATTTTTAAATTTTCAGTTTATATTTACACTGCTACTAAACCAAAGTTTCCCCTTTCTTTCATAGACATGTAGTCCCAAGAACTGATCGATATTAGTGCTCAAAATAAATAGAATGTGTGAAGAAAATAACACCAAAAGACCATCCAGCTTACTGAGAGATTAAATAAAACATTGGCCAGCATATAGTCCATGTATTCCTATGGAAAACCATAATTCCACTTGCGACCTTTGCCTACAATACCACCAACAAGAAACCACATGATTCACACACAGTTTCTTTTGGTTAATGGTCACTAGGAATAAATGTTGATGGACATCATTTTACCTTTCAATCACAAAGATGCAAACTACAGTTACATCAATCAATTTGTGACGAAAATTGAAGATGTTTGACAATGAGCCCAAATACATACTTTACAAGCTCCACAAGACAGATAAGTGACTAGGTTTGGGTTTATACTACTATTTTTATAGTGTGTCTATATGAAAAGATCTGACATGGTACTTTGACCCATACAGTGTACTACAGTGATTATTGTACACCACTATATATCCACAATTATGATTGACATTTTTGGGTGAATGGCTGTGTTAATAAGCACAATTGTCGTATATGGGACGACGCCAACCCACTAGAGGTTCACCAGATGGGAATGCGTCCACAAAAAGTTACTGTTTGGTGCAGAATTTGGGCCGGGAGATCATTGGTCCCTTAGTTTTTTGAAAACGACGTTGGTGAGGCCATCAGTGTCATCAGCGAGTGCTACAGAACGATGATAACCGATTTCTTTTGGCCCTAAATTGAACAATATGGACGTAAACTACATACAGTGCCAGCATTCGAATCTGGACTACTATAAAGATTTCTATTTATGGGATATAAATATATGAAACAATTTACTTGAAAATTTCAAGATATTACAATATAATATTAGCTGAAAATTTCACTATGACCATTCGAACATGGACTACTATAAGGATATCGATATTTTTATGTACTCTACCATTTAAATCCTGACAGAGGTAGGATATAAATATATACTGTATATTTATTATTGGATGAAATGAATTTGGAAAATTTATATGTACGTTATTTCTCTTAAATATGATATCATCTTATAAAAGAGACTTACGTCCTAGGGGAGACATGATTTTGTAGTTGGAGTCAGTGCTAAAAAAAATATAATAATCAGTTATCCAATTTAAAACAATTTTCAGAAATTATTTTATGTAGGACGATGCAATTCTACAACGTGGAAGTTACCTATAAAAATATAACATTGTGATTAATTTACGTTATATATTGTTTTCATTGTGGAACTCGAGCATTAAAGAAACTCTATGGGCTATATCGAAGAAGAGGCATACCATTACTTGAATGGGTTGTTTGACGGTGTCCGTAAGCACAGGTTTCTGATGTGTCAATCTAAATTTCTATCTTCATGTGGGATAAATGGAACTATACAATCATGAACTCGTCAAAACTGCTAGCGTTTCGTCGAGGAAAATCTAAGTATTTGCATTCTCTAGATATTTGCAGGGAGCATAATCCGTCTGTTGACCTTCGAGAAGCAAACTAAGTATCGTGATATGTCTGGAAGTTGTTTTGAATTTCGCTGAACTCACTTGAACTCCCCGGCACTGCAGCTGCCACCGACTTTGGGGCAGTCGTCCTCGTCACTCCAGTCTCCGCAGTCGTTGTCGCCGTCACACCTGAACTCCAGCCTCACGCAGCGGGGGTACACGCACAAGAACTCACCCTCGCGGCAGGAGGGAGGCTCTACAGCAGCTGCAAAGTTACACACGATTACCTCAAAACATAAATCGATCATTTGCTTCCGAATATGAAATTGCTTTTATTAGTTACAGCTACACACAACGTCCAACAATTAAGTTATAAGTGTGAAAACATAAATATATTTGTAATTTGAAGTTGGTAGCACTTTTGTAAAATGTTAGGTTGGGAGAAATGTCATTGTAGGAGCAGTAGAGATAAGAATGAGAGAGCGAGCGGGTCGCAGGAATTGTTGGATCTGAATGTTGTGCTGTATCAAATAAAGTCGTTCTAATGTTTCAACACAGTTTTTAATTTGTATTTGGCCCTCACAAATCAGAAGTGGGATCCGGTGTGCTTTTACGCACAGAAGAAGAAGAAGACAGTGTGCTGTGTCGCAGAGAGCTGCAGTGTGTATGCAAATACGCAGTTGGACTTGGAGTGCTCAATGCATAGAAATTCGGTGTGCTTTTCGCACTAGACAATGCAGTGATTCATTCATTAGTGAACGGCCGACAGAAAGTTATGCTTTGTTCGTGTGGGTTTGGAAGGAAAGTAACAGATTTTTCTTACAAATAACCAAACCAAATTTTACAAGTTCTCTTGATAGTTGAAATGGCTCTGAATGGGAGGAACCATTTGGGCTCAAATAATACGGGAATCCAAGTATAGGAAAGGTTAAGAGTGGATTTAGAAATAAAATGAGATTTTATGTATATTATTTTATATTTTTAATTATTTATTTAGATACATAAATTGAGGAACACATCGAGACAGCTGACACTATCCTTGAAGTCAATATCATCTGCCAAGTTATTCACAGAGACAAAAATGACTAGATCATTCAAAGCTCCAGTTAATGAACTTATAGTAGAAAATATATTTAAACACATTCCTGAAAAAGCGGCTGTACTCTTAACATCAAATAAAAACCGCATTATTATTACCCCCTTTCCTTCAAAATGGAAATAATTATTTACCAAGTCTGGAAAGAAACTCAAGAACATAATTAAAACAAAAAGATTGGAACTAGTAAAACTGAAACAACCGAAGTTGCTCCACAGTTTCAAAGAAGACATCCAGAGTAGATTAATAGAAAAAGGAGAAAGAAACAATATAGAAGACAAATGGGCACTATTGAAGGAAGAAATGACTAGAGCAGCGGACAAAAAAAAAGGAAGAATAGCTCAGAACAATAGGAAAGCATCGATAACACAAGATAATAAAAATGACTGAGGAAAGGCGTAAATATAAAAACGCAAGAGATGAAAATGTTAAAGAGCAGTACAGTGCAAAGAAGCTAAAGAGCCTTGGGTCGAAGAGAAATGTAAAGCGGTTGGAGATCAAAGAAGTATTCGGAAATCTAGAAAAAAATATTATCAAGAACATCAGGAGGGCGGATGGGAAGCAAATTCTGGATAAAGAAGAAAAGGCAGAAAGATGGAAGGAATATCATGAAAAGTTGTATCATGGTGGAAATCTAGATCAGTCAGTAATAGAAAAAGAAAAGGACGTGGATAAAGACCTGGGAGGCGGTGACAGACCTGAGCAATTGTAAAGCGCCAGGAATTGATAACATTCCAGCGGAGAAGCAATATCATGGCTGTTCAGAATAATTTGCGAAATCTACGAAACAGGAAGATTCTACCTGACGACGAAGGCGGAGTTTGCCGTCGAAACGTTGTGAAAACAAACTTATGCCCGGGTTGAAACCCGAGAATTGTATTTGAATCAAATTTACCGGGAAAGCCTTCGCTCTTTAAAACCTTTCCTTTCTTGCAGCACTTTTTTAAAAAATGTACAAAAATTTGTAGCCTTGCTACATCAATGAAGCTTATATATATATATATGACTTTCAATCTCTACAAGAAAACTTGGACCCACTCTTCCTAATGCGCTATCAAAGAATTAGTACAGGTCCACTAATTAATTAATTTAGAAAAACGAACGACACACAAATGATTCAAACTTTGCGGATAGGTTTCAAAGGGTTTGCGCTGTCTTTTGCTAAATTTTCAGACCATTTATAGGAACATTTTGAAATCTATGATTTATCAAAGTCGAGCTGTATGAAAGAAAGACAAAAAACCCTTTTTTCAATTTTTTCACTAAACCGTATGTATAACATGTTTTTAAATTTTATTTAGTTACATATCATAAAATGACATTAAATTATGCGTAAAATGAGACCTTTCATAATAGCGTAGGTAACTCCGAATGGGCTCAGTGAGGCTTCAAACTCAGGGTTCTACTATTTTGACGACGACAGTAGTTTAGTATCTCATGCATGCAAAATATTAATGAAACAGTGTATAGGAGGATGAAACGACAAATAGAATGCCATCCTTTCAATGGACGGTGATCTAGCCAAAACATGTACTTGTTACGCTCTATGAGAGTAGTTTGTCGATTGGTAATTTTTAATAGAATATGCAAAAGTGCACAATTTCATCTTCCAATTTTACCAGACAATGAATGAAAAAACTATCAAGCTTACAACTATATCTACGTCATACTTAACTAACAATCTAAACTAAGCTTTGTATTTTTTCCTGAAATTCTTTTAACATTCACAATTTAAATAATAATGGAACATAGTATATTGCACGAAACCGATGCATTCTACGTAGGCAATTAATAAATTTCGCCTTATTGAATATTTGTGTAATTAAAAAACTAAATGGGTCAAACATTTATGTTTAAGAGATTCATTAAGAGATAATTATACTGTAAATGTATTTTTTTAGAATTTTAAAAATTATTTTTCTTTTTTGTTAGCATGAATATAGCAATATTTGGCAAAAGCTTCTTTTTTAAATTATTATATATATATATATATATATAAATTAGTTCTATTATTTAAATTGCAACTAATATAAGCAGATTAAGGGACAAAATACAAACATTAAAAGGAGATATAGTCCCTTAGTGAATGCCGAAATATGTTTTTCACCTTTTTTTTCATATAAACAACCTTTATAATAATGAATATTAGTTTGTACAATAAATTATCCAGTATTTAGAATATTAAAATAATGAATACAAAATTAAAATAGTGTATAACATGTAGACCTGGAGGTAGGTTAATCCACTGATTAACCTACTTTAGCAGATGGATTAGGTTTTTCTTGTGTGTACCTGAGAGGCATACGACGTGGGTGGGTGAGTTTTGACAGGCGGTGAATTGATTATTGAAGGATATATGAGGATGCGGTCTGCGGGTATGATGGTAAGGTGGGTTAGGATGTGCCTGAATGTTCAGTAGAAAGGATGAGGTCAATTGGGAGTTTTCTTTGAGCCGACGGAAGCGTGGAGGTGGAAGAGGATTGCCATAGAATTGCTGGATCGTGGTGGTTGAGGGCGCTTTTAATTAGGGAGGTTGTGGATTTGGAGATTACGGACTTTACTTAGGGAAGTTTGATGTTATGGTGGCTGACGGAATTTCTAAGGTACCAGGGAGAGTTTGTAATGGTGCGTAGGATTATGTTTTGTTTGAATGGATTTTGGCTGTTGTTCCACATATGGACGAAGCATAGAACCAGGTGTGTTGTATTATGGAGAGGTATAGGAGGCGCTTTGTGCTGATAGTAACAGGGGCTTTTCTGTTTAGGAGGGGATATAGGGTTCTGAATTTATGGTTGATTTTGGAGAGGAGGAGATTAATATGAGGTTTCTACGAGAGTTTTGAATCAAACCTGATTCCTAGACAAGTGGTTTCTGTTTTTGTAGGGATTAATGAATTGTTTAGATAGGGGTGGATTTGGCGAGGAGGGGTTTTTGTTAGTGTTAATGGGACGGTTATTGATTTAGTGGGGTCGATGCTGATTCTTCATTGTTTGGACTATTGTTATAGGGTGTTTAGTGCTGATTGGAGAGGTTGGAAATGAGAGAGGCGGTTTCATAGGAGATGGCTATGTCGCCTGCGAAAAATATTGTGTTGGGATGTTGTGGGATATCATGGGAGAAGGTGTTGTATAGGATGGGGGCAATGGCAGTTCCTTGGGGGACACCCGTCGCGTTGAGTGTGGATTGGAGAGGTAGTCATTTATTTTGACAGTGAAGGTTTTATTATAAAGGTAGTTTAGGAGTATTCTGTAGGAAGTCTTTAATTTTAGATAGTAGTGAAGGATGGTAATTTCTATCAAAAGCTTTTTCGATGTCAATAAAGGTGGTGATGAAGGATTTACGTTGTTCAAAGGAGTTGTTTATGAGGTTGGAGAGACCTGCAAGAAATGTGATTTCTACCTCCAAAAAGTAGGGGTGTTAATTCGCACTTTCTTTGTTCCCCCCAAACACACGCCGGGAAAATAAATGCTCCTCATTGGAACCATCACGCAAGTGGTGGGGAAGAGTTGAGGCACGCTACGACGAAGAAGAGTTTTATCAGTCTGTTTTCTACAGCTCGCTCGTATTGTTCACTGAGCATACGTTCTACTTCGCTTTGTATAGTAAAATTTGCTAAACTGTTCAACATTCTTTGCTTCTGAAGATATAACCTGATCATCATTTGAACTATCTGAAACGCCCGGGCAGAACCGACCTACAATCTGTCCTATTCTCTAATTCCTTCCCCTTCTACTACGAACGCGACAGTTCATCACATCCAATCAGTTTGGAACTGGTTTAACGAGCGTCGTGGGATGCAGCAATTTTACTTTTATTAGTTGCAGATCACGCGATTTTACTACAAATGTTACTAATTTTTTTGGATGACGTATCATTAGATAGACCGGTAGTTTTTAATATGTGTCCCACGCCCCATATGGAGGCAATTTGATTTTTTTTGGGGAGCAATCAGAAAATGAGCTGAGAATGTAAAAACTAACCGGCTGCTATGATTGAATAATAATTCCTAAAATATTGTAGAAGAATCTTTCATGTAATATTAGTATGCACATGGATTTAAGTTGTATATTACGGCGGGAGTAACTATAACTCTCCTAACGGAAGTCTGGCTATTTCTGGTGTTAAGTAGATTTCCTGATGGGGGCTATGGTAACACCTATTGGACTAATGCGGCACGTCCTCGGGGATCTGATTGATGTTATGAACGATGCAAGAATTTAAGAGCCTCTTCTTCTTCAAGGCTAGAAGGAAGCATATTTATGGCGCCCATGTTAAGCCACCCTGAGGTGGTGAACAGATTCCTCCTCGTACGCGGAAGGAAGGTCGTGTGGCTCTCTAAGGGGTTAATTTGGGAAGTGGCTTCCCGATCCTATCTGAGACTGGCTCAAGGAGGACATCGAGTCGTCTTCGAGTGACTAACGTGTCGAAAGTGCAGGCTAATGCACCGTCGGCGGGCCTCAGACCCTTCGGTGGGGTGCTGGTTTCTCCAAGCTTTTAGTATCCGATGATGATACCGCCAGTCCATATCAACCGCTGTTAGAAGGACCTAGCTTGGGAGATCATTGTGGCTAGTTTCAAGGGCCATTTGTTGCAAGTGAAACTCCTCCCTGTGGGTCGACCTTGAGCACGCAAGTTCTGAAAGGAGCAATGCGCGCGGCCAACCTTGGGGTGCGTAGGGTCTTTGGTCTTTCCTTCAGAGACCCCAAAGCTCACCTGGTGATGGCTTGTCCATGTCCCAGGCCAACGCACATTAGATAACTGGAGCTGACAGTGTTTTGCGGGCACAATTTCCACAGGGCCTTATATGTGTATATATACACATATATATAGACGCCTCTCTCACAAATGGGACTCCAAGAAAAAATGTCAAACTGAATGAATCTATTATGTGTTTTGAAACATTACTTACCCTTCTTTTCCTTATAATCTCCTTGTGTTTACTTTTTAAATCGCAAGTTTGTTCCTGAAAAAGTTGTAATTAGTCTTCATACAGGGAATATTTAAATGTTTTAATATAAAAATGTGGATGTTACATTGGGGCAACAGAAGACTTGGGTAGGGTATAGTGAAAGAAAAAGGTTAGGAGACACCTAGAGTTTATTTCGCAGTTTTGGAGTGAGTAGCATGTACTTACCACAATCAGCTTCATCAGAGCTGTCAGAGCAGTCCGACTCCTGGTCACACTTCCATGTCAAGGAGATACAGGTACCATCCGAGCACATGAACTCGTTGTTGTTGCACGACCTGTTAATAAATAGCATACGTAACTAAACAATACTTCGAGTACAAAATATTGGTAGGTCAACTTTACTTAAATATTTATAGCAAGATCTAAATCCCAAATCTACATGTTGTCTTCTTCCCCAATTTCCTGGTATTTTCCAACTCTCTGCGTTCAATGACGTGTATATATTTCACAGCTTGGAATAGAAGTGATTTTTATTTTTGAACTTGTGTTGCGGTTAAGAGAAATAGCTTCTAGAGGATGTATAAATTCACCAGATTATTTATGCTACACGGTAAAAAATTAATAAGGAAACTTGTAGCCGAGAACCTAAACTCTTTACCCAATCTGAATTAAACAATTTAGTCAGAGACCAAGATCTTTCTAAGGAATCGGCAGGCATTTGAGGTTACACGTTGAAGGAAGCATAATTTTTATCTCCTGGTACACTATTTTCTTAGTTTTGGAACCCATTAGAATTCTACTAATAGACGTTGAAAAGAGTTAATCATTAACAAGTTAACGAGACGCAAATCAAAAAGCGGAGTTTTCAGAACAAGAGAAAACGCTACCACAAGTACTTCTATTATTTATTGTGTTGTCATTTATCATCTAAATCTTTGCAGAGATAGTACGTAAACGTAAAATATGTTTATTAGGGGATAAAATAAAAATTAATCCGTTGGAATATTTTGTATTTTGTTGACCCCCATAATATTACTTCATTTTGTGAAAAGTCATCATTACGCTATAGGAAAAAATGTTGGTTTTATACAGCAAAACCTCGTTTATACGAATTCCAAGAGATCGAAAAAAATTGGAGTTCGAGTTAAAAAAATTCGTGTTAACCGGACTGAATATTTTATTTTTTCAAGAAAGTTTAGGACACATTAACTATTTACAGTGTATAAAATCATATGTACAACAGCATATAATTTATTATAGAACACAAAACATAGCGTACAATTCTCGGACAAGTTTTACTTGTGTTACCATGAACAAGAATCCCGCGAATAACATCAAGAAAAAAATATTATAATTACAGTACAGTAACTTGAACAACGTACTCGCATACTACTTCCTGTATATTGCGTTGTCGCAGACGCGTAAGAAAATGCCTAGTAACATCACGGTTCAGTAAAACTTGGGCCGGTTTCACACTAACCCGATTATCCGACACCGACAGCAGGGTAAACTGCAGAAGGAATGAAATCTAACGAGACTTTTCACGTTAGGCCTGCACGGCAGCCAGAAAGTCTCCCTCAGCTAGTACCCGGTAATTAAAGATAAGTTTATTACAGTTATTGGCGGTACACTACATTCATAGTTCTGCTTTAAAAAAAATACTTTTTCTTGAACCAACCCTACAGCAATCAATAAACGGAGGTTTGTTGACATTTTCACTTTTTTCACTTATATAACTTAAGTATATTTAAAATATTTAAAAATCATGGGCAGCAGCTTCGGGACCCGAGGAACACGTGTGTAAAATTTGGACCAGTATTATATAGCTGCGATATACATACTGACACACTGACAAAGGTTTTTAGATACATAGATAGGTCGCTTGCGGTTATATGCTGCACCTATGGTAAACTCAAAGATGAGAAATTTTATACATTTATAAAGCCGGAGGCAACAAGGTTTAGGAAACTTATAGTGCGTTTGTTAACAATAATTTTTTTTCTGTTCTGCGAATCATCTGACAGCAGCAACGTGAGTGATCAACGACAAACTATTTTAGTGACGTTCGAATGCAATACGTTTAAGGTATATAAACACTGTCGCTTTATACTAGTTAAGTGTTATAAGATATCTGAGATGCTAGAAACCCTGTACAATAGCCGACCTCTGTGGTCTAGTGGCTAGCGTCACTGCCTCGTATCACAGAGGCTGCTGGCAAGGCCTTGGCCTCAGTTGAAAAGGTTTGTTGCATTTATCTGGTACTTTGCTTTATTACTTGTCCTTCAACAATAAAAATCCGTCCCTAATTTTTACATATTTTACAATCTAATGTTATTGCTGAACTTGACTGAGATCGTACAAAGTTGATTGCGAAGAGGGAGAACCGTGCCCTCCATTGTGCCAAGTAAAGAAAAGGGATGACAGTCGTCAGAAAAGCTAATATAGTGAAGACTCGGGGCTGACTTTTACCTGCGCTAATGAGACTCACTCTTCAAGAGCGACTCGACGCCTAATTGTACCTTTAGGCTCCAATTCCTTACGCGTGCGCACGCGTGGAGACGATGCATGCTACTGTTACGTCAGAGGTTTCATTTTAAATTCAGAATTGAAAATTTCGATGCACATTTCTGATAATCTCTTACAATTCTTTAAATAAAGTACCACATACTTTGTTTGTACGTTGAAAAGAAATTAGCTACCTCAAATGCTATAATTAGTTCATAATCCTAATTATTTATATATTAATAAAACTTAAATAATAGTGTTTCTTAATGTTTACAGGCTTCGGTTTATTTATAAAGGCAAGCACAGGTGAAATAGTGATAAACATGTTGTTTACCACAAAAATAAGTGAGATAGTGACATCCATCGTGATGCTTATATGGGATTTTTCCAAGCAATTAGTAAAAAATTATTATTATAATCATTTTAATGCCAATGTATCGTTCATTTTAAAAGTAGTAGTAGTAGATTGTTTTAAAGAACATTTTGTGTATATATTTATAAGTACAGCAATAATTGTATAGTTTACAGAACCTCTCAAGGAGTACATCTTCAATATCAAACTTCCGAATGACATATATTTGATTGGAAAATAATACGATTTTAAATGTGGACTTTAGTAACTTATGAAGAATTAATGACCCGTATAACACAATTATACAATTAATTTTCAAAAACATAAAGTACCGTTCGTGCGATTCTACATGGAGTGTTTACATGCGTAATAGGGAAATGAGAAGGGAAAGCGGAGTATTGTCGTTTGAGGAGGTACTACCCCTCTAACAGGCCTGGCGCAACGCTACTATAAATTTTAAGAACAATACTTATCTTCAAACGAACGGGATATGGAGACTACGAGGACATCTTTTTAACACACGCTATACTATCTATTACTTTTAAGGATCCTTTTTCTGACGTACAATATATTCTGAACTGACAGAAATATATTTCCTAGCTCCAATATTGCTATACACTACCTTCTTATCTCAACAAACAACTGAGTAAAAGTGAACTGATGTCTACCCCCACTATAATAAGGGCGGAGTTGTCCACTGCGCATCGTCTTGACACACGACATTGGATGCTGATCTCACGTTCATGCTGTGAGGTTGTTGCATTCCCCTGTTCGACCAGTTTAGGAGGTAGCTGGCCGACTGTTCCAATAGAATCGGCAAACAACTCTTACCTTATGCCCAAGGTCGGCAACACCCCAAGGTGCCTCGGAATGTGAGAACTTTAAATAACAGAGGCATTCCCAAAAAAAAGCCCATTCCCTCTATAGAAGCAAACACCTGAGAGAGCTAAGTTTACATAGGTATTCATTAAAGTGTGGCCTTAACGTTTAGTTAATAAGCTTTTATTAATTAATTTTCATCAGTGTGTATGTCCAAATGAAAAAAAAGTGTCATGAAACGCATTTCTCCAATGTGCACCGAACCTAAGAATAACAGCCCAGATGAGGGTGATCCTGAATCAAGCAACTTCCCTTAAATATTATAGGAAGAGAATTGATAAAGGGGGATTTAAATGATAATAACATAGGAATTGAATTGAAATAGGGGTGTGTGGAAGGGAGAAGAAGGCAGCCAAGGGCTGACTAGGGCCCCAGGGCTACAGTTTAAGGGTCCCGGTAATTCACCTGAGACAGATGCATGGCAAAACCTAGGAAACCTGTATCAGGTAGGTCTGGCTATTGGATGCTAAACTTTAAGTTCACCCTAACGCTCTTGCGAGAAATTTGTTTGAACAAACAAGGGAAGCGCCACGATTAAACACATTCAAGTCAGAAACTCTAATGGAAAGATTTGATAAGGATTAACTTATAAGTATTTTACATAGCTATTTGAAGCGTAGTATATGTTATCGAACATTTCTAAGAGATATTTGATAATGGTAGCTTCATTAGAAGCTATTTTCTGTTTGTTTTTGATATTTACTGATAACATAATATATATTATGTCCTCATTAAAGGATAGTTTGAATTTTGCCAGAGTTGTTTCAAGAAGAATTTTATGACAAATATATTCTATAAGATGTTGACTGTTCATTAAAAACGTTTATTACTATATTTCAAACTGAAAGATATTTATATAACGACTTTTCATTAATATCATAAACCCCCCGTTTGACTCTTGTTAATGCCAATCCAAAATTTAAACATACTATTTCCAACATTCATTTAACATTTTTAAAGTAAGTCGTTACTAGTGTTAAGTGATACTGTCTGCTCGTTGTTAACTATGTGTGGACAGTATCGAACGTGGGGATTACGAAATATAACAGGTGCTTGTGGAACTAAACAGTTACTAAAGCTCCTGTATGACCCCACTCAGTACAAAACGAATATTTTATTTTATAATGCGACTTTAATTTAGTAAAAAGCTAGTAAAAATGATTTCTAAGAACAAAATAAAAGATACAAATAAGAAGTACATTTTAAACTAGAGTGTTTATTATTATTATTATCGTTGTGAAGGAATAACAATAGAATTAAACAAATGTACGTAGTAGTATCACAATAACAGGATAAAAATATTTATTAATTAGTAGTTGTTAAATTAATAAAGAAATTATTTTTCCTTCTTTCTCCATGGCTTTACAGCCCGAGGGCCTGGGCCTACCGAGTGGACTGAGGACTGTCAACTTGCGTGACACATTCCAAATTTGGAGTGACACGTGGTCAGCGTATCGATCCTCCAACAGTCTTAATCCCGGTCTTCTCGACCATGACAACACAAACATCCAAGCCCATGCCAGGATTCGAACCCGAGGCCTCTGGGTTGTGAGGCAGCCACTACACCACAGGATAAAGAAAAATTATGTTTAATAAACATAGAGTTTTTAAATTGTGGCGGGTCGATGTTAGCTGCCTGACTGGGGCTTGGGAGCGTTTGAAAGAGGATCCCAATTTTGGCTGAAAAATCATCTTTAACGACGAGGCGCATTTTTGGATGAATTGCTATGTTAATAAGCCAATCCACACAAAGGTAATCAGGTCGCAATGCATCCACAGAAACTAGTTACTTGGTGCGGAATTTGGACCGGTGACGTTTTTGAGAACGACGTTGTTGAGGCCATCACCGTCAACGGCGAGCGCTACAGGACGATGATAACCGATTTCTTTCAGCCCAATTTGAACGTTTTGAATGTCGACAACATGTGGTTCCAGCACACAGCATACACCACGATGCACGTTCTGCTTGAACGATTTGAGGGTATGATTATATCTCACAAAGACGACGTGAATTGATCACCAAGGTCGTGAGTTTTGACTCCGCTAGACTTGTAGGGTTTCCGAAGTTGCAGGTCTATGCAAATAAGCCGCAATCAACGGACGCCCTTTAAGTGAACATAACCCAGGACATCGTTCAAATTCAGCCGGATCTGTGCTGCAAAGTCATTGAAAATTGGACCACTCGGATCCGTGCCCCCGTGAGGAACAGCGGTGGACATTTGAACGATGTTATATTCCATACATAATGGCATACATGGGACTTTCAAATGAAAAAATAATTTCTTTAATACCGCACACGTATCTTGTTTCATTCTGTTTCAACTTGGACACGTCCTAATTTAAAAAAACCTTTAGAATAATATAATGCCAAAAGTTTTTGATTGCCAATAGGTGACGAGGATCCACATAAGGACCGAAAACATATTAAGTATGGAAAAGTTGTAATAAACTTATGTTTTATCAGGTAATGGTCGTATATTCTATTAATATTTCAATCAAATGAAATTGAAGCCAAGGAAATTGTAATGCGTTGTTGATAATAGAGGTAGTTAAATGTGACGACTGCCAATGTGTTGAAAGGGAATATGACGTATACGATTTGGTCATATGAAGATTTATGTCGAGGTGTTGAAAATTTGCAGCATTTCCAGATGATTATGGCAAAATTAGCCGAAAGCTACTGACGAAATAAAATTATTGTGACATTATTATTTGAACCGGGAACAGTTTATTTGACATTAAATTTTGTTTGATAGATTTTTCTTTTAAAACTACGCTTAAATTTACTTTAAAAAGCGGAGAGTAATGAAAGGAAATTTGTCATTTTTGGCATATGTGAATCGTTCGCGGACGGTTTGGCCTGAAGCGGTACGCGTAGCAGTACAGTAATGCATATTTATGCGGCGGAGCTGAATGGAGACTTTGTGAATGGGTCCGCGCACACTCCGTGGGGGTCGACCTCCAACACGCATCACTCGGCACGGCACTCGGCTCCCTTCCACGGAAAATACTATTCATCCAACGTCTCGAAATGGTCACACGACGAAATACTAACCTTCTACTTCATATTTTTTCCCCACGCAAAGTTATTCAACTAGATACGGGTTGATGTTTTTCAGTTATATAATACAAATTATTAAATCCATAGTGTATGCGAACGGTTATATTTAGTAACAAATCAATACTCTTTAAAGTTTCTATATCGATAAATATTTCGTACGCGATCCCTACAAAGCAAATGAAACATATTTTATTACTAGTAGATTTAACGTCTGATTTAAATAAATAAATAAAGGTATATTATTTGCTCTGATCTAATAATTATATAATAAAATAAGAATATTGACACAAATAAATTATTACGTTTGCAATGTGTTGTGTACATGGATTTTAAAATCAATAAAGTACATAATTTGAAATTTTAACACGGTCATATTAATGATATTTAAAATATAGTTTTATTATCATTATTGTTAATAAAAGACTTGATATATGTAGATGTTTTACAAAATGCTCTGAGAAGCTACATTTCTGTATGAGATCTTTGGAATAAAGAGTTTATGAAATGTTGGAGTACTGAGGTTACAACATGATTTTTTTTTATATTCTTGATTTATTCTATAACAGGTAATAAAAGTTTTTTAAAACTGTTGATCATTCGCTTAATGTTTAAACTTGTGTTGTATCCAATTTGTAATACAGATAATTGTGGTTGGGATATGACCAAAAGTCTTCTGTTTTATGATTGACGAAATCTTTTTAACTTTTAAATAAATTCATTGAGAACTGATTGGTGACTATTTTTAATAAATCTTATATATATTACAGTCTTTATACAGTAAAAAATCTTACTAATTAATTAAACCACCTCACAATCTAATGTAACTAATTTTTCAAAGTAATTTTAATTTTTCATAGAAGACCTGAATTTTTATTCAATCCCACAGAATTTACTTTCAGTTAAGTATTCATACGACAAGAACTTTCGACTTAATAGTCATATTAATTCTAAAACAGCTACCTTTAAATTGTATGCATTCAAGATCTAACAGTATAATTACAGTTAATAATTATAAACTTAATAAATAAAAAGTAATACTTTTTTAAGAACACTTAAGATGTTACCAGTTCCATGTCATTTGTCGCTCTTATATATTATATATTAAATTGTATACTGAAAGAAGAAAACTATACATTTTAAACAAATTTCTAAAAATCGGGGCATGATTGTCTGTCAGCATAGTTATGAAATACTGAGCCTATGTTGATTATTCGATGACGAAACTATTACCGCATTTGGTGCAATGTACGTGATTGTACGTGGTCAAAGACCAACCACCCATAAGAATTGCGAATCAACGAAACTGCAATTTGGTCAAAGAGTTAAAAATTTTATGTAGCTGTTTAATTAAAATTTGAAAGGAAATGTCCTCGAGGATGGCATGAATTAACGTGGTCAGTGACTTGAAGCTGACCATATTTTAGTAAAATAAAAATTTACAAGTTGTTACCACAACTCTTGGGAGGGCAAGAACAAGTAATAGAAAGTTTTAAGGTGTCGCTTATTGATGCATGTCGTGATGAAACTTGATGTGAGAAGTACAAGGAGATTGGAAGAATTTGAAGTGCCTTATAGGTGGTAAAAGCAGAGTGCAGTGAATATTTTCAAGAATGTGACGTAATCGTGAGGAATAAAACTGGGAGAGAGTAACAGAAGCATTTCCGCGGTCTCATTGCGGACGGTCAAAGATAAGGAAAAATTATTTACATGAACATTGTATCCAAAATTTTATTTGTATAGTGCAAGAATATTAAATTTTTGCCATTTTATCTCTCCACCGTGAATGACTGAGAAAAAGCGTCCATCTTGTGTCGACTCAAAATAAAACTCCCAATTGATCTCATCCTTCCCCCTGAACATTCAGACACATCCTAACCCATCTTATCATCATGCACGCAGAACACATCCTCATATATCTTCCAATAATCAGTTCACAGCCTGTCAAACCTCACCCATCCACTTCGTAAGCCTCTTAGACACACACAAAAAACCTAACCCATTTGATAAAGTAGGCTAACCAAAGGACTAACCTACCTTCACGTTTACAGGTGAATTATATACACTATTTTAATTTTGTAAATTCATTATTTTAATTTTGTATGTACTAGAACAATTATTGTACTAATTGGTTATCGTAAAGGTAAAAGTTTTTAAATGGAAAGAAAGCGTCAATGGAATGTCACTTTTATTACTTAAAAATGTACCACCAACAAAAATGTGCAATTTTTTCTTCTCATTTTATATCTTATTTTAATCTTGAACAAAATGAAATTTTTTTTGGGTTAACAGGCTACATGAGGGTGATCCTGAAACAGGCAACTCCCCTTTAATAGCATAGGAAGGGAATTGAAAAGGGGGGATGCGGAAGGTAGAGCAAGGTAGCCAAGGGTTAACTAGGGCCCCCGGGCTATGGTTTAAGGATCCTAGCCGCCCAACGAGTCGCTTTTATATGGCGCAGAGTGTGCGCCGCACACGAGAGATAAACATTTTTGTATTACTAAACGTTATGCACTGTCGACAAAAAATGACTGCTTCTATGATTACGTTGCATTCTACTAAGCAATCATGCTTTACTTATTTGGAAGCAAGTTAAAGATTAATAAATAAATACATTTTAATAATATTTTTCAATCAATTGTTGGTCTTAGATAATTGTCTTAACCATTGAATGAGGAATCAAGATACGTCATTATATAAAACAATAAAATAATTCTCAGAAGATACAATTATTAGAAATTAGAACGTTAAGTGTATCAACAAAGCAGCAGGACAAACAGTTGCCTGTCCAACATAACTACTAATACAATATGACAAATACTTTTACGTTACTAAACGTGTAATATATTTACAGAATTCATAAAAATTAAACGCGCACTAGGTCAAACTATTGTTTAACCAATTAAAAATAAGAAATCACTAAATATGGAATTACTCGTCACACGAGAAGAAAACATAAATCTTACTCACTATAGGAAGAGGCACCTCGACGAAACGACGAGTAATCTGTTTAAAACTGATCGCATTTTAGAAGGAATATTTAGCCATTATTTGATAATTGTGCCATGTATACGATTCCAAATTTATACCTCTTAGTGGCAATTTATTAACTTATTACAAAAGAATTGTTGAAAGAAATCGTTTATACAACAGTTAATTAGCCTTTAAGACGTTATTTCATTAAACTAATTGGAAGAATATTTTTGAGACTTAGGTTTAATTTTTCAATATTTATCTTCACGTCTTTTTGAATAGCTTACACCTGCACAGGCAAAAAAAGAAAACTAAATGATGGCATTGGACTTAATTATCTAATAAGTCACTAGATAAAAGAATTAACCAAATAAAACTAATGGTTGGTCTCTATAAACCAGTTTTAGCTAGGAAGGTGGTTTTTAGTGGGTAAAAATCCCCCACACCGTGAAGTACGGGCTTACGGCGTCTTTTTCAGTTTACCAACTATAATATTTGATACTTAAGTATCTTACTTAATCTTAAGTTATGACAGAAAAGAGTACGCGTGTCGAGTCTAAATAAGCCTGATCACTTGAAGTGACATTTTGCGACAGCGCGGCGCAACTCAACGTGGACGCACGAGATTAAAAGTCAAAGAGAGGTACGAGCGTCAACTCTTTTGTTGCGAGCGAAGAACTGAAGTGGGAACTGCAGAAACGGCAGGGGACTGAGAGGCCCTGCAAATAAAGAAATGGAAAAAGTGTAGCACACGTAAAGAGGCAGTTGTGAGCTACTGGAATTGACTCGCACAGATCCACTTCAAGTTCTCTGCCACCCGCTATCATTAGGCTACCAGGCGATGCTGAAGTGCGGGGGTTGTGAGAGACGTTCATTACCACATGAACATTTCTATAGGGAAGCTTAGAAGCTATCAAAATTAGCTGTGATAATGATCATAAAAATCTGAGAACAAAAAGCAGGCCTCAGCGTAAGGCCACTTCTTTTAGAGCAGGTTTCCCAAACGTTTTCTGCAATGGAACTTGTCCAAAAATCAGACATTTAAACGGAAACACGGCTTATTTTCTACGTTGAGTAATTCACACTTGTAAAAAATAAAATATTTTTATTTAGTATTTTATTAAATATAAAACTGTTATATAAATATTTGAACAAATAAAGCAGTTAAGGACCTTGATGATTTTGGGACCTTGAATTGCATGTCTTGTTGATATCAGCACAATATTTGTAAGTTTAATTCTAATATTTGGTGTGGCGTCGAGCCTGTTTCTGCACTCTGGCTTCATTGCAGCATAATAAGAAAATCCCGCTTCGCATAAATAGATTGTAGAAAACGGAAGTAAAACAATAGCTTGTTTTGAAATATTGGGGTACTGTTCTGACAAACTCGCCCACACATCACTTAAAGGCTGATCTTCATATTTTTGTTTCAAAATAAAATCAGTCCAATTTTTTGCGGAACATCTAATCAGGCCCTACAGTTTGGGAAACCCGGTTTTAGAGTAACGAGAGCTGACCTCATGTTGACCAGAATTTTGAGTTTTTAAAGTTCACTTATTGACGGGGAAAAAATTAACAACGTAGCACGAACTGAAACTCTTTTCACCAACTATTAAATTATGCACACTGTAGTGACAGAAGAAATATCGTATAACGGGAAGAGTCGAAAGTGACTGACGGGTGGCGAAACACTGTTACAACACAGTAATGCATTTAGGCAGGGCACGGATAAGAGTAGATGAGAGAAAGGTTCTCCATATGGAAGACATATCGACGGTGGAGATGCGAGCCGCCCACGCAACGCGTCCCGGGCGTCAGCTCGTTATGAATGTAGGCGGCAGCCTGCAGGATCTTACCAACACCTCACATACCATACGGCTAGGGCAAACCAAATAGACTGACCACATGAATACGATATGACTTATATTCTATAATTAGAAGCGAATTCTAAGCTTTGCAGTTTTTCACCTTTGAATTTTTGTAACTTTTCACTAGCCATCTTTGCTATTATACAGTTTCATCTTCGATATCTATCTCTGAAAAATTTGGTAACCAAAAGAACAATAGTTGAACTATAATTTTTCAATTTTTCGTAATGGCTGTATCGTGCAACAAATTTCCATTGTTTTCAGTCGTAAAACTAGTTGTATTCCGCGCCGCTATTTTCCCTTTTCTTGAGTTGTTTCATTTTTAATAAAAAACGCCTCAAATGACCTCTTACGCTATATTTTCTCTTCTCTTATAGCTATTTTTAGCCGACTTCAATCATATTGTTAATACATAACGAATACATGTTACAATATCAGTAATAGTTTTCTACTCTTACGGCATCACTTTTATAGTCTTTCGAAATATAAAATTTCTTACAAAAATTACAACCTTCAGTTATTCCTTCAAGGTATGCGCGACATGACTCAGTTTTGTAACAAATTGCATACACTTCTTCGAAGTCAACCTCAATAAAAAACATATGACTGACAATAGAATTAAGAATTTGTTTGAAATTTTGTGGCTCAAGGGCACTATACAGAGTGCATTTGGTTTCTCTATATATTATAAATCAAACACCTCTAAATAATTTTACAATAATTTTTTCTTCTTAAATACGATCCAGAAAAAAATTAATAATGGGAACTAACACCTCGCTGACATGATTGTTTAGAATCGTGTTTATAAAATTTAACGTCAGAAAAAAACGTTGGAAAACGTACATCATATTTTGCCTAAGTAATGTTAATGAGTTCATATAATTGATTAGCATGTGAGGGGTAATGCTGAATTATTAATTTATTTTTTCACAGTTTTCTCGTTAATACTATGGTGATACGAAACTACAGGTTATTAGAAAACCGACTGTTCTTTCCGTAACCTCTGACAAATGTGACTGATTTAGAATTTACGCCAGGCTACTTCATGCCAGTTAAAAGTTATAATCCAACTCTTACCGCCCTAGCACGAATCATCGTGATCCTACTAACAATTATCTTATATTTTCCTTCTATTAGAATAATTGCATACTTGCGAATACGTCATCACACGTCTGTATTTAACAGGTAAATTATAACATAGGTGAAACTATTCAGATTATACTGACACGAGAGAAAAATGTATCCGTAAACCCGTTAACCAAAGGGTGAATGCTGATATGAAAACGAAAAACATATAATCAATTTGAAAATATTTCTAAAATTTTAATGTATTTATGCATCGTCTCTCATTACAGTAATCGATAAGTTTCGAAAATAGTAAGAAATAATTTATACTTTAATTTAAAATAATACTAATACATTAACATTGACTTATTATTTTAGCACTAGCGGCCTATTACATCAAAATGTGTCGGACTGATAAATCGCGTGTGATACATCATGATTTTTGAAAATTAAAAAAATATTCAGTTTTATCCAATCAAATTTCGATACGGTTTGTGAATATATATCAAAATTGATACTGTATTCTATACGAGAAAGTTATTTCTACTTATCCGTAAGAGTTCATCTGTACGAATTAATATATCCCAATGCCAATGCCAGTAATTCGATTTGATACGAATGTACTATAAAACGCCCGGGCAAGCTGACATACGAATGCAGCTGACACCCATTCATTGTGTTACTGAAGTATTAGAAGGTCTATAATATTTTGCTAATTTTACAAGTTATAAAAATTTGTATGTATTAGGTGCCGTGTCAAGAATTACACAATTACAAAAATTAATAGTAGTAAAATGTTATACTGAGGAACTCAAACTTTCTCTAACATTTTTTAATTATTTAAATGGCCATAAATAACGTGTTTTTTCTTTCACACCTTGCTAAATATTTATGGAAGAGGGTAAAGGCTACGTTTTGTTGAGCTCCAGCTGTCATTAATTACGGAACAGCCACGTTGCGAACCATTCCGGGATTGTCGTCACCGTGGACTACTATCGGCGCCCTCGAGGAAAAGATCAAGTGTCGATTGCATCCTGTGACAATGGCCCACATGGCGGCGGTGTTATTTAATTCTGTCTGTGTCCCAGGTAGTGGCTGTCACTGTGTGGGCGGCACGGGCAGATCGATAGTGCCAGGGTAGTGGAAGCTGCAGAGGGTTGCTAGGCGACGCTCCCAGCCTCCTGTACAGTCCCACCCATACGCCAGGAGACACACAAATATGCGTTCTGGTACACGTTTCCTGCAAGAACACTCACAAATAGAACTATTCCATCATTCAACATCATTTTCACAGTCTGTTGTTACAAATGCAAGGAGACTTACACTGGATTTTTCTTTTCAACATTTAGGAGGCCATAAAGATACTTTTCTTAGGAACAATAAATCCTTTAGAAAACCTCAAGCCTGACTCCCGGCTCTTACTTTTATCCCATTCCGGAAACATCAGGTCGCCTCACTTCCTTCTCCCGTCGAGCCCGGAGACCGCTTTTGTGTGGGAGTGTGTATGTGTGGAAAAGAAGAGAAATATCGCATTTCAAAGCGTCGCCGAGAAGCCATTTTCCAGAGCAAGTGTGAGTGAGAAGGGGAAAGTGCGAATTAGCCCCGCGGAACAAGAGGAAGAGGAGTCTCTAGGTCAGGAATGGCACAGCAGCGACCGTCCTCAACGCGACGACCAGCAACCAACGATATGGAGAATCAATTACACATTACGTAACGCACTTCTACGTTGATGGCTACAACATACAGCCAAAATCACTATTTGTATTTTTCCTTTAAATTTGTGCAAAAAAGTAGCCGCTACCCTCAAGTAACAAGGGAATAAAAACAATTATCTCTTACAAATGGTCGTAGTGCTGTCGCAACAATAGGACAAAACAATTCTAGTGAGATATTTCCCATAAAACCCAAAGTCAACTATTATATTTAGGCAATACACAGCATGTAAGCACATCTGCAATTAATATTTCAACTATTTTCTACCCTTTTATTACAGCAGTTCTCTTAGTTCCGCAACTTTAGAATCGCTGTATTTATATAATTCGGAGCCTTTGCGGTCCTACGTGTTGCTCTTAAAAACATAATTTATCTGTAGCAAATAAATTAACGTCTGTTTTCACAACAATTAAATCGAATAAATTTACAAACAATTAATTGTACCGATGTTTTGTTGTCCAATTTGGAACTTCCTCAGTTAATTTATTTAAATGTTAAATTTTGAAATTTTGGTGGACCGAAACATTGAAGCTACCCTTGTAGGCAATCAAATTTACGTTTTCATACATTTGGCTTCCTTTGATTAATAAAAATTTAACATTTCTGAGCAAGTCCCAAGTATGGTGACGAAATGTCGGTTAAATTAAAAAAAATGCTGTATATTCAGCTAAAAATTCCTGAAGTTATTCTTATCTTAGCCATATTGTGGATGAAAATGTAATTCTGGATCATTGCACTTGCATCACATCCATATCGTACATCTGCGAACTTTGTTACACCCCAACTGACAAGACTAATGCTTGGTAATTTAGCCATGTCACTTTTAACATTCTTGCGAATTCAATGACATAGCTCTTTTATCGAGAGATGCATATTATACGCTGAATATTGCGATTGCCTGTTCGACGATATTCACTGAATACTCTGTCACATTTCGTTGTAAGTTGCGCTCCGTTCTCATATAACATTAAGAACTGAATGTTATTTTAAAAAATATTAGTGGATCTTATATGTTCGATTCACGTTTGAGATAACACAAGCTTATAATTTTCAACCATTCCCAGTGGTCGTAAGTTGTTATTGATTATTATATCTGAAGAGTTAGCTGTAAGTCGTAAGCACTTTCTCATTTGGTAAAAAATTATTATGGGTTTCAAGAGCCAGTATCAAGAAATTATTTTTCTTGCACGTCAATTGGAATGATATAGTAATATATTTATCTGGTGATGTTAATGGATTTGTTTCATGTGAGACGCTACAGTTTGTTGTATATATGAAGAATGAAAGAAGGAAAGGAAAAGATCCGATGATCTATTTTGAGGTAATTTGATAGTTTACCTGTACCTAGGTCTCTGCCTAACGACAGGTCCAAGTAAGGAATGTTCCTCTTTCAAGGAAAATTATTGCTAGCGATGGTTTCCTGTTGCCTTCCGCCGGATACCCTCCTGTTTTACAACTGGGATGCTAAATCCCAGACCATAATTATGAAATAAAGGAAAGGCACAAACAACGGATGTGGGCAAATATTCCTTCGTAAACAGGGCAATAAGGGACTGGAATGCTTTGTCTGCAATGGTACAAGAGCTTTCTAAAATAATTTAGAAACACTGAAAAGTTATGTGCTTATTTGGTAAAAAAAAGGAAATGCAGTATTTTTAAATTTATTTTTTAATATTTTTCTGTAATTTATATTTTATTTTATCATAACTGTCACCGGTCAAATGCCCACCTATAGTAATACCAAATACAATAAATACAGGATGAGGCCAACCATCTCCTCCCTCGACGGGATTTGAATATGTATTAAAGCTGGAATGGCGAGTCCCAGAGGATGATGATATGACCACACACAACATCATTTGCACTTGATCGGGATCGCACCCGAGAACTCTGTGACGCTAGCCACTACACCACAGTAGAACGGCATGATAATATAGTCAGAGAAAATACAATGATACAGATAAACAAAATACGTTAACCTCTATTCACTTGTAAACAATAACATTAGGCTACACAATAAGAAGCAATATCATGTCTATTCAGGATATTTTGCAAAATCTACGAAACAGGGAGAATATCAGAATATTTGACTAAGAACTTAATTTTACTAATACCAGACTGGCGCTAATTAATGAGAGCAGCACTGGACAATTAGTTTAGTATTCCATGCCTCCAAAATATTAACGAAAATAGTGTGTAGGAGGATGGAATGTCAAATAGAATGCGAGTTAGGAGAAGATCAGTAGGAACAAGAGAAGCAATATTGACTCTGCGTCTAATTTTAGAAGACAGGATAAGAAAAAACAGGCCTACGTTCATGGCATTTGTAAATTTAGAAAAAGCCTTTTATAATATAAACTGGCACACACTACCAAGGATAGGAATAAAATATCGAGAAAGAAGGGTTATCCATAACCTCTACAGAAGGCAGTGAGTAAGCAGTAATTAGATTTGAAAGGCAAGAAAATAAAACAGAAATCAAGGAAGGAGTAAGACACGGATGCAGTCTGTCGCTCATGCTCTTTAACTTATATATATAGAACAGGCGATGAATAAAGTTAAAAAGGAATAAGAAAAAGGATTCAAACACCAAGAAGAATAAATAAAACCCCTACGCTTTGCCGATGATATTGTAGTAGTAGAGGAGCCCAAAAAGACTGGTAAACCATAATAAATGGTATGAACGCAAGATCGATATGAGGATTATGGAGGAAAAACCAATGTAATGGGGTGTATTATGAGGAATAGTGGAATAACAAAGATTGGAAACAGAATTATGCTACTTAGCAAGCATAATTATTAGGGACGGTAGAAGTATAGTAGACATATAAAATAGGATAGTAAAGGTTTTCGCAAAAAAGAGGAATTTACTTACGGCTAATTTAAGTATAAACATAATGAAATCATGTTCGTATGCAGTTTGGCTTTATGAGTGCGAAACGTGGATGGTAGGAGTTGCAGAAAGGAAGAGAGTAGAAGCTTTTAAAATGCTATAAAATGAATAGAAGAATTCTGAAAATCAGATGGGTGGATAGAGTAACCAACCATGAAATTCTAAGCAGAATAAGAGGATAGAGAAAAATATGTAACACTTCAACAAAGAGAAGGGATAGATTAATAGGCCACTTTTGAGACATGAGGTCTCAAAATCTGCTACGCTAGCAGATTGAGAAGGATGTGGAATGTGGTAGTATGTAGGAATGAAAAGGTTTGCGCAAGATAGGTTAATGTGGAGGGTAGCATCACACTTGTCTAAGGACTGAATATAACAATAGTCTACAAAACTAAAATTTTTGGTTAAAACTAAAAATAAACATAACTGGAAGTATTTATAAGCCAAACGTCATAATTATTTTTATTTTTTTCTATCAGGCATTAGCAACTATCTAGATCAAAATTATACACCTCTTGGTTACTTCCAAAGTGGTGTATAATGATTCCTTGGTCCATTTTTCATGTCTTTCAGGCCCAAACAGTAGTCGACGGCCAGCGGTCTAGAACTACATTTGCCCGGGTACATGATTTCCATTCCTACCTCGTCACTGACATTCCTAAATCGTCTAAGTGAGGGTCGAAGAAAATAATTGCATGCACTCATATTAATTCAGAATTGCAGCCACTATATCAGGCTTTATGAGATCAAGCAACTTAAACATACTGTACATTTTGAATGAATGTCAGGTTGATTTGTCCCAAGGAGAATAAATTCACGTGTATGCCACAGCTATGAAACCTAGTGAGAGTTTTTATCTCCGCTGTCCGTCACACACATAAAAACAGAATAATTTAGTTTATTCTAGTAGTAAACCTGGACGGTCTTGTATTTTGTTTCTTCAGTTTAATAGAGACTGGGTCATAAAGTTCATCGGTTTAAAAATCTCCATAGCTTGTAAACGGTGCGCAGTTTAGTTACATACATGGAAGACAGTTGGAAATTCAGTAATTACAGAGGTCCAACGCGCGTTCAGAAGTCTAACACTTCTACAAAAATTGCGATTGAAGCACCGATACCAAGACAATTGATTCGCAGTATTCGAATTGAAAACCTTATAACAGTGTCAAATTGCATGTCAGATTATGTCGAGGATCAGAAAATTAGAGAGTATGGTTTAATAAAAAGCCATAGAGGCGAGGAAGCAGCTAGTGAAATTGGAGCTTCCGTGCATCGGAATTCATCTCGATAGAAACGATCTGAACTTGCAATATCACGTACACATGTGTGACATATTTTATAAAACTGAGCCTTTATCAGAGTCAATTAGTGTGTGAATTAAAACTGAAACTATATTTACTGTCGAAATAATTTTAGACGGTTTTCATCGTTTTAGTACAATTTTAATTTAAACGTGCCAATTAATAAACATAATTGTGGATAATCAGCCCAAAAAATTGTATGGCACTAAAACCTTTTCATCTAAGGAGTTATTGACCAGTATTCCTAAAAGAAAGGAGAGAGAGTTGATGCTGTAAAGGTAAATTCCGACAGTTACGCAGCATTGCTACACGATTATTTGTTCCCAAAAACAGCTAGATTTTGAAACATACAACGACAAGACACGATTACCTCAAACGTCTAACAAATGTTTAGCAAAACATTGTGTTAGCATAAAAATGTAATTCGTGTTGAGGAGATGTTGCATGGTCCTAACTCAGGTTCTCCCAAATTATTCTCTGGGGATACTTTACAACTACAAACTAACCACGACAGTCTAGCTGATAGGCAATATTCTAGAAAAAAAATTGTTTTTACACGTTTTTTTCTCAAATTTTGAAGTTCACATTTCAAAAGGTTTCCAACACTTTGGTGCATGCCTGAATAATTTTATTGTAAAGAATGGATTAAAGAAGTTAAAGACCAATTTATGAAATGAGTCATAATCCATGTAGAAGAATTTAAGACATTAAGGTTTTCTGGCGATTTTTATCTCAGTCAGCAGAATATTTGGAGGATTCGTTATATGGCAGAGAATCCATCTTGAAAACTGAGTACAATATGATCATAGACCGAAGAAAAACTGAGGTTATATGAGGAGAACTTAATAATAAATCTCTCTTTCCTCAATCCTCTTTTGGAGTAAATTTAAGACAAACAATGGTAGATATTATTTTTCGATCAGTTTACAACACAAGGTTTCATTTTACCGAGTTACTAGACGTATTTTTGTAACAAAACAAGCAAGTAGAGTTTCAAACAAATTACCTCGTGCCTCCGTTACATTGAACCTGCTAATGATGATAAGTACTAATTAGAATTTGGATATGTTCTGCGTGAGGGTTGCGACCCTCTCCCTTAAGAATGGCATGGTGTACCACAGTAATTAGTAAGTGGCGTTGTTACAGGGGAGCGAGCGAAAGTGGGGTTGATGTCTTATCTCAATGACTTTATCGTGAACTGCACAGCGATTAAGGAAGGCCTAAATGCTGATATTTATTAAAGTTAATCACGCGACGAAAGTTTTGTTAACTATAATGAAAGTTTTCATTTATGAATAAAATATGAATTCAAATCTCGTTAAGTAGGACGTTTGAAGAGCTATAATATTGAATCACAAAAATTTATTATAAAACGTTACCATTATTTAATTACTTTGAATATTAAAGCAGCCATGACATTGTATTTAGAGTAACATAAGTCTATCTGCCTTCAAAGTAAATATTTACTTCCAAATGCATATACAGAGCGTATTCCCATCTTTCCTCCCTATCCAATTATCCATATATATACTGAGTGGCCAAATTATTATGACTACCCCCTCAATACAATGTTGGGCCGCCTTTTGGTCACGGACGTTGCAGCAGCAACATGAAATTTTTGTTATATTTTAATTGTAAGTACATACCAAGTTTATTTATCTAGTTATTTATATTCAACTATGTATATTGAATTATACGACGAAACATTTTCAAATAAAATGATTAAATTTCAGACTTTTTGGCTATTTTTTGCTACTTTTTGTTCTGGGATTCATACATTATTGAATAAATATCTCTTTATTCTTTTGTTTTTCTGTTAAAGGTATAGATGTCTATGGCACAGTTGGACCGAATCCTCCAGTTGGAAAAATTAACGAAATTAATAAATAGTATTTATTAATGAATTTGTAAAATTGGAGGCGTATTTTAAACCCAAGAGGAAATAATTAAATTACTAAAAAGTATTCAAAACCCATAATTAAAGATTTGTTCAATATCAAATTCTAATGTGTCGTCTACAAACATATCATCAATTCAAAACATTCTTTTGATTGACAAAATTTTAACTTTTTTTGTTGACACCAGGCGTTATTCCAGAACTATATTCAAATAGGTTTATGTGAAGTACAACATCACTGAATTAACGTACGAAATCGATACTAAGAAACTAAACAATAGCGATTATCAAGTAAATGAAGAAATATCCAATTTACGAACAAAATTAAATGCGTTCGTCCCGTGGTTTGTCCAGTGAGTCGATCTTGCAGCTCTACGATTTTGAATCGCCTGATGAATGGAAGAAGGATTGCAGAAATGCGTGGTATTTATTTAATCACTTTATTCTGTCTGCCAACTGGCTACTTCATTACTTAATCAGTCTTCATCTAATACAAAGGATATTTTCAATAGTGATTATCCATTATCGTTACATTAACTTTTTTGCTTTTATATGAATATCTTTGAGTGTCGTTTTATACCTTTTACGATTTTTCATCGCGTGACGAAAGCAACTAGTATTGCAGAAACGTTGGGTGGTATTCATTATATTCTATTTGTATTGGTCTACAATTGTGCGCAAGCCCGGTGGCAGAACATAAATACTTCTAATGTAAAAAATAATCTTTGTCCTTTAAAATTTCTAATGCCCTGAAAGAAAAAAGAGAAACACTACAAGAATTATATTAGCACTTCACTTGTACTTCAACATATAAATTCGAATATGCAGTTATATTATTAAAAATAACCACTTCGCGCGTTTTTTGAGTTTTGTCCTCAATTTATTTTCCTGATGAGGATTTCCTCCAAATACTCCCACAGGTAAATTATTCCAGTCGTTGATGGTCCTATTTAGGAATGAAAATTTGCCTACATCTGTTTTTTGCTTTCTACATTTTACTTTGAATTTGATGATCCCATCTATTTATATAACTGGGCTTTTGCATTTTGGAGCTAATTCCAATCCATGGTTTTTGTCCCGTATAATATAATCTTTGAATAGCAAATGCAGCCTTGCTTCCTCCCTCCTTTGTGACAATATCTCCCAACCTAGTTGTTCTACTTTTTCATTCCTATGATCCGGCCCTACTCACACAAAATTAGCAGCCCTTTTCTGAACTTTCTCTAATGATTCTATTTGATTTTTTCTATAGGGATCCCAAAATTGGTCTAACTGAGGATAAATATGCCACCTCCTTTGATTTTGAACTTAGCTTTTTTACGTTCCTCATTATGAAAGGTAAGGAATTCTACGCTTTTCGGGCCGTGAAATTCACCTGTTCATCCCATCCAAGTCTGTTGTTGAAATATAGCCCCAGAGATTTGCAGCTCTTTACCCTTGTAATTTGTTCTCGGCGTATTCCATAATTCGTCTCATTTAACAAGGTGCGTTTTGCAAACGAGATTTAGCTGCTATTCTTTCTATTAATTTTAATTTAATTTTCTGAGCCCAGCTATTGACTTTATCTAGATCTTCTTGTAATACTATCGCGTTTTGCTTGTTCGTTAGCTTTCTGTAGATAACGCAGTCGTCCGCGAAAGCCTGACCCCTGACAAACTTAATTTTGTCTGTTTATTAGTTTGTTAATCAGACAACAAATATTCAGAGTTTTCGTAACAATGAAATTGTGTTACGGCTGAGTTTAATGGCAAGTTCTCATAACCGAAGAGTTTTTCACTGTATACCGTCTTCAATTACTGCCGAAAACGTGGTCTCATTACTTATAGAAATTTGTAAGCTGAGTAACAAAGACTATCTAACTGAATTACAAAATTTAATCATCATTTTCTGAATATTTGATTCGCGGAATGAGTTATAAAATTCAGTGTCTAACATTTGTGCTTTGACAAACATAAAGAAATGGAAAGTTAATTACTTTGGTAAGTTCACCGTGAGATGTTTCCAAAGGAGGGTGCTGACGCGAAACAATACCCCGTTTCTAGGGAGAACCCCTGCCCTGGGGATCGTAATTACAAGGGCAAGGACTCCACGCAACCACGCGTCAGAAATATCGTCGTCGAGGGTGACCCTTGAAGGGCTTCTGAAGCTTTGTTGAGATAAGGGCCTCGGTTCGCGCTTCGCAGGGGCCTGCCTTTCAAGTATCGCCGCATGCCTTGCTCCCTACCTTCACCGAATCTAATGAGGAATAGTTCCTTTTGTAAAGCTCCTGGCTTTTCTCGTACTATTGTTTGCAGCATGTGCCAAAATGACAGGGATTGTCTAGCACAAACACAAGCAAGCGCTTATAGATAATTGAATAGGGTATTACGGGAGGTAATATCCCCCAGCTTTAAGAATGTTTATTTACATCACTTCAATTAAATGCTATGAAGACAAGTTCGAGCAGCCAGAGAGTATGGGAGGGCAGATAGAAAATTTAATGTCATAGTTAGCCCACAATAAGATAATTAATTTGTCATTCAGTAAGTAAAATAATAAAAATACAAACATAAAATACAATATATTACATAAAAAGGATTCATCTCTTGAATGTTTATACTTTCAATAATTTTAAATATTGCACAGGTACAATTATTTAATTATAAATGCTATTTGATTACGTAATAAGGATAAAAAACACGGAGAACGATTAGATTTTCATTGAGGTGCGTGAACATTCAGCTGCTAGCCAGAAACGCTGATTCGCGATACGTTGGAAACTGTACATCACTCTGTTTACATGAGCTGAGCAAGATACCAATTTACTGATCACAACGTCTATGGCAATTATTTATACGTTTGAACATCGAAATAGTGAAAAATTAAAATCAAAATTATTATACTTATTGCCGAATTATGTGAGAAGAAGCAGACCTCCTGTGGTTTGGTGGCTAACGTCACTGTTTCACAACACAGAGGTACCAGGTTCGAATCCTGTCATGGGCTTGGATATTTGTGTCGTCATGGTCACAGAGATTGCGATTACGACTACTGGAGACAACGTATCACGTATTCGCAATGCTAAAATGGCAGACGACCCGGCAGACCAAGGCCCTCAATGGGCAGCTGAGCCAAGGAAGAAGAAGAATGTAAGAAGAAAGGCGAATAAAGTAAATGACATGTAGTGTCCTTTAAGTTCTAAAAGAAACAAATAAGCAGGGGAGTATTTTTATATGTGAAAATATAATAATCGTAGAGTAAAAAAAACGTGGAGCATAATTTTCACGATTACTCTCACGGTGAACGTAAATAGCAACGAATTCCACGATGGGAGAGAATTGAAGAAATTTATTGAAGAATAGCTTCGTAAGAAACACGAAAGTATGAAAAGTTGAATTGTCAGTGAACAGGGATCAAGTCCAACAGTGATCGCGTGGTCTAACAACGGCAAAGAAGCAAATACAGCTGCCTAACTATTAAACGCAACAAAACCTTCAATATATATATATATGTGTGTGTGTGTGTGTGTACTTCAAGTCAAATTCTAGCAGGTCATGACGCAAAAGTATCGTGGACCCTTAATTTCCTCAAAAGTAATCTCCAAAATTTGTTTCAGTTATAGGAAAAATATAAATATTGTTTTACACAATATATTTAAGTATAGATTTATTTTTATTACTTCCAAGGAAACGGGAGTAGAGATCGATACTATTATGCAGACGTCCATCGACTATTTCTTAATAATATTAGTATATGTTCTTTTGGAAATAAACAACTTATTGGTTATAATGCTTCCATTACACTCTATAGTTTCTAAGTTGAATCGTCTTGACTAGGTCTGGCTCAAACGAAACTAAAACAAGTAGCCTATACGTCGTTTACAAAAAAAATTCATAGTACTGTATTTATATATTATTTTGTTCAGTGAACAATTGAAATATATACAATCTATAATTTTAAAAGCTTTACTTCTATTGCATTCAGGTAAGTGAATTGCTTGATTCTCTTGCAAATAGCGCAGATGATGGGACGTGAGATGAACCGAGTGATATTCTGTCGCATCACTATAAAATAATCAAGATGCATTATGGGCATTATTAATTTATGAGTAGCTTTAATATTATGTTCAATGTGAGCAGACAGTCTTAAGAATGAGATACAATTCAAATTATAGCGAAAGAGAATGGAGACAACAGAACACATATTAAAATATCTTTGCTTTAATTTTCAGTCTAAGTGCTTTGCCGCTACGCTGCGTAGGAACGTTAGGCACTTTTAGATGCTCTTTGTAATAGTTTCTCATTATAATGACTATCTGCTTATAAATAGCGTATAGGAATTGTACAATTAACCGTGAAAGCGGTTATTATTTCACAAGATATAGTTCAGATATTGATTATTTAAATTTATCTGACATTTCTAAAGTACGAAATAAGTATTTAACAGCCAATAGTCAGAATTTGTTATATTATTAAACATATTTTATCTATTTGCATCCATTCAAAATTTAATTCATAATGCGCATGTCTTTAACAGAAACGTTGTACAAATATGTTTGGTAATATAAAAAATTTTGACTATTGGCTGTTTGATGTATACTTACTATAGATATTATTTAATAAAAGTAGGTTGTGGAATGAGGCATTTTCCTATTTTTCTGTAGGATATTTCAATAATATATGTATTTATAGACCAACTGAACTCCGAATCAAGTTGAGGCACTGAAGTCGAAAAGCAAGGAAAGAGAATGACATCACTTAGTAAGCTTCTGAGGAAATGCTTTTATGCAAACAGAGTGGTTGACGTATCAAATTACAAGCGGTAAAATACTTGTCGTCAAATCCACTTTTTCTCTTATCTGACTTAAAATCAGGAGCTGTGGGTGGCCAAACATTATCGTGGTTGCGGGAGGGTGGATATTAGCTCTTGGGGTGAAAGCCACCGCCTTGTAAATAATGAAACTACTGGGGGGACGAGGCGGCGTCATGAATTTATTACCGTGTCTGCGTTTGATGGCAACCATCGTTAAGAACAAACGCATTCTCACTTCGGAAGGCAGTCTTCCAAGTCACGTGCAGATCTGAGTCAGCTTGTTTTCTTAGTGCCCTGTCGCCGCCAGTCTTTCGAATTTCACACTGTACACTGCGAGGTAACACGGTACAGCATAGTAATGTCAGATTATATGTTCTTGTGTACCTGACAACATTCAGAGTAGAAAATATTATTAAAAGTTCTAATTCAACAGACCCCTGCAAATGTATTGTTTTGTTCCCTTTAAATTAAGACGGCATTATATTGTTTCAGAAATTACTAGTTACTTAAGTTATCTCTGGTCGAAAATAATATCCTTTCACTCAGAACCATAATCTAAATAATGAACACACCACGTGTCAACCTAATTACCAGTACGGGTTTCGCCAAGGGCAGTTCGTGCAGATTTACATTTATAACGATGATGTCGATGCGACGATGAAGCTTTGCAATATTATGATTATGGTCATGATATTGCTTGTCAAAACTAATTTGGATTTCTCTCTACTTCAAATAGTTCTTAATATTATTCCCATAAAACCTCTTGTTAACAAAACGTTCAAAGCTAAAAGTTTCGTCATTGGTAAAAAATGTTTGAAATACTAACAAAAAAACACTATTTTTACCCTAATTAGGAAAAGTTTGAAGATTCAGCATCATTTTATAAAATGAGCCCAAAGTTGAGAGATTGCCCCACGAATGCTTTTAACAGTTGGGTGCTCGGCGTTGCTCGGATATATGTATATATTAGTCCTCAAAATGAATGAATTTTATACTACTTTTTGGTCAACAAGTGATTTAACTGGTATCGATTGATGCATTAAGGGAAAGACTTGCTCTATTAAATGGCTTTATTGCCTGTTATAATTTTTTCTGTATATAAAATAATTTATTTTATGCTGAAGAAAATATTCAATATTTAATTATGGAAAATTATTGTGCGCCGGCTTAGCCTACAATAATGTGGTATTCAGTCCAAGCCTCATCTGATGCAACCTTCCATGCTAAAAAATTTTGCGCAAGCCTTTTCACTTATAATTAGTTACCACATACCACGTCCTCCATAATCTGCTTAGCGTATCCCATCCTTATCCTCCCTCTTATGTTCTTACCCCCACACAGTTCCCTCTAATGATAATTTTACAGACCCCACGTGGCCTTCTCCTGGTCAACGTCCTTCATATTGTTCGTTCTTCCCCTATTCTGATTAAAACTTCCTCGTTAGAGATTCTATCCACCCATTTCATTTTCAGCATTCGCCTATAGCACCACATGTCAAAGGTTTCTATTCTTTTCCTTTCCGCAATTTGTATCATCCACGTTTCACACCCAAATAAAGCTACACTCTATATGAACAATTTTAGCAACGATTTCCTAATATTAACACTTACATTACCCGTAAGTAAATGCCTCGTTTACGAAAGCCTTCCTTGCCTGTGCTATCCTACTCTTTATGTCTACTATATATTTATTTATCTGTTCTGTCACACCAAAGTCTGCTAGTCTTAGAAGAAGACCGAGTACAGTGCCCAGATTGAAAAGGAACCGGTTTGGAAGCAGGTAGAAACCGTCTGGTGTGTGGAGTTTGCCGTGGGGTCAAAGCATTCCCTTTTCCGTGTATTCACTAGTTTAATGGCACCCATACACGTTGTGGAAATCCTTGAGGATTTTCCGTAATTATCTGAGGAAGCACTGAGGCCGATTGCGGACTGTACAGTTATGTGAATCAACTAAAATTCCGGATTGTCCTCAAAGTAGGAACTGAGCATTACTTAGGCAGCGTGTGTACCATGTACTCAAGTACTAAAACCTCAAGGTTTCTGTTCAGTACGAAAAATGTGGCGTAGGGAATATTTAGCTGAGTTTATTAAATTTTATGAAGACGAGCCATGCTTATGGCAAGTCGGCTCAAAATATTACCATAATTGAGCGAAAGGGAAGCTGGCTAATAAAAACTCTTAGATAAAATGAAATACCAAAACCCGAACGCCTCAAAAGATGACTTTATTAAGAATATTAATAATTTGAGAAGTACTTTCCAAAAATAAATTTTAAAAATGAAAAGGTCGATGAAGACAGGAAAATCTGCTGACGGTGTCTACAAGCCAAAGTTTAGGTACTTTTGAAAATTCTCAAGGATATCCTTGAGTGTTTCCTCCACGTGTGTGTGCGAGGGTTCAGTTCAGGAAATCCTTGAAGATATCTTGGAGGACTGTACCTTGAATTTTCCTCCACATGCATGGGAGACTTCAGGGGGCAACAGGCCCACTAATCTAATCAGCGGAAAACTCTTACCGTATGGCCAACGTTCTATTTTGTTTACTTTTATTTTAAATTTAAGTAAAACGAAAGATGGAGATATTTCGAGCATAACTACCCCGGTGCCCAATGCATGCAGGAAAAAGATGTTTCATCTCGACATGCACACTGATGAATCGTCTTTTATGAAACAACACGTATTCATACTCCCTCATGCCACAATAATAATATATTATACAATATATCCCAATATTTTTATCTTGATACCTAGATCACGCGGTGAATGGTCATTGAAAAAATATATGTACTTATACAATTTTTTTACTAATAAAAATTTTTTTGAACAATTTTTAAAACTGAAATTAATGTTTGAAGACGGATTCCCAGGTCAAATATGGAAAGTAGTCACTTTTATTTATTAATTATGTCCTGAACCTACGAGAAACAGGTGAATCATTAAGAAAAGGTCTAAAATGATTTCTGATTCATGAAACATGTTTCTACCCAGTCAACACTTATCTTTAACATTGGTTTCATGAAACAACAACGTTGGACACCAGTCATAGTGGACGAAACTCTTTGTGCGGGTCTGTTCTTGAACAATTGCGGTACACTGAATCGGGGCAGCTCCGTAACAAAGACTGTGCAACCATTTTTTTTAGTAACAGGCTACACGAGGGTGATACTGAAACAGACAACTCCCCTTTAATAAAATAGGAAGGGAATTGTAAAGGCGGACGTGGAAGGTAAAGGAAGATAGCCAAGGGTTGACTAGGGCCCACGGGTTATAGTTTAAGGATCGTCTCCGAAACGTATGAAAGGAATGTCGGGAGACGAGTTTGCGGTGGTTTCCACCAGTTTTAAGAGGCAGTTGACAGACTGATCCAATGGGATCAGCAGACAACTCTTACGTATGTCCAAGATCTTCGACCCCAGTACATACACCTCACGAAATATATGACTATTTTCCGGTGAGTACTAGGCAATTCGCCACTGTGCACGGCGTGATCATGCCTGAAAATATTTCAAATATGTATAAATAAAATCATCCTTTAAGTTATGCGTACCTGGGCAAAACATGCAATCATAAAATGAAATATGAATTTGTTTATGGATAATTGAAATATGTTGCATCAAGATCAAGCCGTGCGTAGTAGTGAATTGCAGCAAACTCTTGCCAGTCTCAGGTATAATACGGCAGATAAGATTTGTCGCTGTGAACATCCCTTCATTAGCTTTGCCTGTAGTCGAAGTAGGGGGTATTATTTCCTGTTATTTCAGCGGGCGAATTGGATTCTAATTGTGTCGTGGGAGGAGCGCCGATCAATACCGGCTGGACCCATTCATGAAACCAGCGCCGTAGAAGCTGCTCCGTCTTGGCCACGCCTACGACCTGCCTGCCTGCCTGCCGCCTGCTGCCTGTTCTTCCACAAACATACAACTCTCAACACGCACTCAAAATGTTGAAGCTAAAAATGCTTCGTCTACATTTACTTTGTTCACTTCTAACAATTGGTAGACAACGACCAAAGGAGGAATATATGGTAAAAGATGATTATTTATCTTTAAAAAATTAATTAATTTTATGGCATTAAAATCTGTTTCCCACAATAAGCAACCTTATCCAGAATATACAACACAGATAACGCTATCGTGTTTTTGCGCTGAGGGTTTGAAGTCTAATGCAAATATCCAGGGATTGTAATGTATTCGTATAATTTCACTAGCTATCATTATAGATTTACATTAGCTGTATAGCATCGTGGCTTGCTCCGCAGCCCAGGGCTGGGAAATTGTGTCGATACGAGGTCTCAGTCGGGAAGTAGTTATTTTACGACGCCATTTTTATAGCGTTGTATATCAAAGGAACTTCGCGTCCATATTCATTCACCCGTCGATATACGAGTGTCTCGTTGCACCAAAACATATGTTCCTCAGTTAATTATGTTCAGTTTCCTATATGCGTTAATATGTTTCCTTTAACAACCAATTTACGTTTCTTTATGTTTTCTTTATCACAAATACTGTTGATATTAATTACAATATTAGAAACATAAGGAAACGTCATTAAATTATGATTATGTGCAATAAAGGCAAACAATTGAAATTTCGTAACCAAAATTGTGTTCTGATCGTCACCCACATTGGTTTAAGAAGACATTATTTCATATAAATAATTAATGTGTTTCCTGTATTCCTTCCATTTCACATTTCTCGTTTTTTGATAGAATTTTTTGTACATAAATGAAAAGGTTTTGATTTAAAACGGTCTCAATTTAAAAAATATATATATTATTATTATTACCAAATTAATTATTATTATTAATTGAAACTTTATTAATATTTTTAATGATACATTATAAAAAAGTAATATTGATTATAATTTGTTTTAAAATACTTAATCTATTGTACATAATTTCATAATGATACATTATAAAAATGTAATATTGATTATAATTTGTTTGAAAAGTCCTTAATCTATTTACATAATTTCATATTGTCAAATATATAATTTTTTAACTATTTTTAAATATATAAATTTTTAATTTTCAACGTGGAATTCACACGATTCCTAATGATTGATAAGAGAACGTCCACTAACGGCCATTCAATCTTAAAATCGAGATTTATTTTAAAACATTTGCTTAATGTTTAGATATGTCATCAGTTTCATTCCTGGAAACGTTGGTATGTATGTTGCCGAACGTGGTCGGGAAGCACATGGATGTTAAATTTTGTAAACTTTGTAAATTATGAAGTTTAACACGTGCCCTGTGTGAGTCGTCACATTCTGCATTCAAAATCAAAAATTTGTACTTTCATTAATATATAAGAAAAATTAAGTTTGACAATATGAAGGCATTTAAAATAGTTTAAATATTTTAAAACAAATTAATATTAAAATTACTTTTATAATATATAATCAAAAATAATTTATATATTGTTTCAATTAATTTGGTATTTTTATTCATGGATCACTATGGTATGTGTCGAAAAGCTCCTCTAAGTTTTTTAATAAATTTTGTAATCTAAATTAATAAAATATAATCTTGAATTTTACTATAATTTAAGGATTTTTCATTTATGTACATCTAAATTAAAATCAATCATTTAATACACAAAAAAATTCCTAAAAGAATTTTATTTATTCGTCTACTATAATGTTACAATTTTGTTATCCATTTCAGAATGTTCCCATTAGGTACTAAACACAAATGCCACGTATTAGAAGCGCTTCTTCCAATTCCTAAAACTCATCTGAAACTCGATCTTTGGGATCGCGTTTAGCACTTTCAGCGATTCGCTTTTAATCTCATCTATGCTTGTCAACGACTTACTATAAGTTCTCTTTAGTTCTGGGAACAGAAAGTATCAGAGTCACGCCTGTCGACTATTGATACTGGGAAGTCATTGCAGTTGTCTTGAACAAGAAAATACGTGTGAACAGGTGATTTATCGTAACCCAAATCCCGAACGGTTTTTTTGGATTACTTTACTCAAACTGCGTTGAACTTGTAAGTAGTACTCCTCATTGATCTTTGGGTCTTGTAGCAAGAACTCATAATGCACTATGCCGTTAAAATCGAAGAATGCAGTCAACATAACCTTCGCATCGACCGCACTTGAGCTTTCTTCTGTCTTGGCGATCCAGAATACTACCTCCAATTGGAAAATTGAGCCTTAGTTTCTACGTCATATCCGTAAAACTATGCCTCATCACCTTTTACGACACGTTTCCGTAGTTATCCATCGTTGTTGACTTCATTTGGCGACCCTTAGAATTCAATAACTTTACTGTCATACTTTTCATACTCAAAGCAAATTTTATGACATGAGCCAATTGGTATGTTAAAATCATCAGCGACTTCTCTGATAGTGGTTCAGCGATCGTTCATAATCATTCACATTTTCCTCGTTTTCAGCAATTGTTGATGTGCTGAGACGTCAAGGGAGCTCATCTTGAGCGTCTTCAGGGCCTTCTTGGAATCGCTAATACTAATCCTAAACCCTTGTTTTGCTAATAGTAGACTCACCAAAAGCAAACTTTATTACATTTTATTCCATTCTTATAGAAAAATTGCATCAAATTCTCTGTGACATTTTTTTAAAAAAAATAACTAATAGCAATGGTACATGCAACCTTTTTAACAGCTGATAACAGACTAAACATCCGATACTGTTAACACTGTACGAATACTGTTTAGATATGTTTACCAACACAACAACGAAATAATTGAATGGACCAGATTCAGTATAGACCCTAATTTTATGACCATGGGCTTAAAATTTAATACCCACACAGGAACTGGAACACGGATTTCTGTGAGGTGAACATTGGACACCAGAGAGAAAGATGGTATAGTTTCATTTGTTGTAAAATTCCTTTTTTTACTTGATTATATTGTTTCATATGACCTAAATCCTTTTAAAGATATATTTTGTCTCTTCCACTGTGTATAACTGTATTATATGTACATGAATAAAATTTACCTATCCTAAATAATTTAAGCTTCCAATATTTTTAAATAATATATATTTATTTTTAATTTCTCCATCAGAATTTTGTTTCAAATAAACTTCGTATACAACTGGCAATATTTATTTTAAAACGATTTATTTATTTATTTCACTGCAATGGGCATTGCCCGGTAGCACTGATTGAGATACATAAATTTAATAACAACAAATCTAAAGTATAAAAGTTACATTAGAAAATAGGAGGAAAAAAGAAAAGAAAATAAGATAAAAATAAACAAGAAACATTCCGCTCCATAACCCCAATTAAATTATATATTTTTAAAACTAGTTTAGGTTCACTGCACCTTTTCATTTGCACTTCACTTCACTCCACTGTAATTACTCAAATATTATATTTATAATATGCCCTTATCAAAATATTACTTCATTTTCCACTTCACTTCACTGAATTCTTTTAATACTAAGCCTATTACTATTTTTAAATTAATCTCTATCATGACTAATTAGTCTTTTTTTGAATTGTTTCACACTCTTTCGGCAGGCCTGTAGCTAGAATGTTAGCAGATAGACTATTCCAGTCCCGAATTGTTCTATTTAGAAATGAAACTTTTCCTATGTCAGTTCTCTGTTTCCTTTGTCTAATATTGCACGAGGCATCCCGTTTAGAAACGTAAGTGGGAAGTAAAAGAAAACCGTTCATATTTCTCCAGGCCGGTTCGTTGTTGTGTGCTCTGAATAATACACTAAGTATAGCCCGTTTCATTCTCTGTGACAAAGTATCTACCTCATTATCTCCAAGTGCAAAGATAATTTTAATGCCTATTTATGAATTTTGTCCTGTGCCTGAATGTGCCTAACATGCTGCCCCATTCTCTATAATTGGTCGCAAGTAAGTTCTATACACAACGGTCTTAGTTCTTCTGGAGCTTTCCTTTAAAACCCTTCCAACAAAGTTTAGTGCTTTCCATCCCTTATTGGCCACTGAATTTACGTGTTTACTCCATGATAATTCTTGCTAAAAGAAAGTTACACCCAAGTATTTAAAACTGTTGGATACTTCTATTAATTCGCCCCCTACTTTAATTTAGTTCCTCACATTTTGTTTTGTATACCTAATTGTCTTCCTTTTTGATGCATTAATTTTCATTTTATTTTCTTATGACAATTTAAATACCTTGTCTAAATCTGACTGAAGAGCGTCAACGTCGTTTGAATGTTTGCTTTCTCTATAAATAATGCAATCTACCGCGAAGAGTTTTATATTCGACTGGATACCGAGGGTCAAATCGTTTATATACGCTAAGAACATTAAAGGCCCTTTAACGCCTCCCTGGGGCACCCCTGAAGTTATTTCAACAGGATAGGACATTTCGGAATTAATTGAACTTTTAGTTTTCTGCCCTTCAAAAACTCCCGAATCCAATTTAGTATGCGAAGATCTATCCTTATGAAGCTTAATTTCTCTATTGTTATAAATTAGAATAAATTTTAATAAATGTTTCTTACAAATCATTACACGATAATTGAGTCTTTCACATTTACGTCTCAATACCTATTTCAATTTATACCAAAAACATTTAATACCAATGTAAAGTCTTATATACAACTTGATCGTTAAAGATGTACAACTAAATTTTTGGCACTAATGCAAATATCTGTATCCGAAAACAAGGAAAGACACAAATCTTATGCCAAATAAGGAATATATTAATGGAGTAAAATACAGATGAGGAAAAGTACTGCTTGGCCACTTGTGATTACATAAGTGAACCAGGAACCATTCATTAAGAAGTCACTGATTTTTACTCTCTCGCAATCCCTCCTGTCGTTTTAGCATGAATCTATTTTTGGTCTGCCATCAATTTGACAAATTTGCCACGTCACACGATAGGGTTAGGATCACGACGCGCAAATGTGGACGATTGAATATCCATGGCGCCGACGTGATATTCATCGGAGATGAAGAGATCATTTTCAACAGCGTCCTTGCATGTGCACCTTTGTAATCATGGATAAATTCTAAAAATAGGAATTCAACTGAATAATTTTCTAAAATTTGTATGCTATAAACTCCAACCATACATCACGTCTCAGAATTTACATAAGCAGCCAAGTTGGTGTAAGTTAAGCATTTCCGTTAATTTTTTTTTTCAGTTCGTAACATTGGAACGGTGTAGGGTGATTGATTGATGGGGATGCCAAAATCCATTAGTGCCCCTCGAAGTAGGAGGAAGATATTGTTTTGGTAACTGAGAAAGAGCGTTGGTTGGCTTCAGTAAGGCCGTCCCGGATTTAGATCAATATAAGTGAGCCCAACTATAAATTAAAATAATAAAAACTTGTTTACATTTCCTCACTAGAGCGCTGTGAACAGTTTTATATAATGTAAAGTTCCAATTTTATTGTACACTAGCTATTTTGATAAAGTTGAATTCATTGAATATATAAAAAGGACGGTATAATTTATTTATGATCGCTTCAGGGTAAACCTTATAATTCGCAACTGGTTTTGAAAAGGTTCCGCTTTCATACGTTTGGGAGCCAATCCTTAAACTATAGCCGGGGGGACCTAGTCAACCCTTAGCTACCTTCTCTACTTTCCACATTCCCCCTTTTCAACTCCCTTCCTACGCTATTAAAGAGGAGTTGCCTGTTTCAAGATCACCGTCATGTAACCTGTTACCAAAAAAAGCAATACAAACTTCAGGATAGGCAGAAACTTCAATAATATTTATTGGGATAAATTATATTTATAAGAAATTACTGAATATTAAAATTTAGCTGACGCGAAAAATAAAACCAATTTACGTATACATCGTATCAACGATCAAAATAAGTTTATTAGTCTCAGGGAGGTAGCTCTCTGCCAACAATAAGTTAATAACTGCGCTAATCCTGCTGAAACAATAGATGGAGTGAGAATACTCTCTCTCTCTCTTGCTGCCAAAATTACGCGTTTTGTAGCCTATTTGAGACAAACATCCAGACAGTCAGTTAGACAGTTATTTATAGGTATATATTTAGCTCCTCTTCGGGAATCGGCACTGTTTGGACAATGAGTCACTTTTGATTTTGAGTGTATCAATTTAATAATTGTTTATTTTCCTTACGTTAATTATCTTTACAATAGTAAATAGTTTGTCATAAGTGTTGAGGTAGCTATTTAAGCCAATTTTTAGGCGACAGACATTTGTTACACATTAAACATTTAGACTTTACTTTATTGGAAGTAGGATTCCTTCAATCGAAGCTCAAGTAGGATCGTATAGCTAATTATAAGAAAAACAAGAATGGAAAAATGTCGACCGAACCAGGGACTCGAACTCCTATATATATTATATATATATATATATATATATATAATATATTAAAACTTGTTATTGAATATCCGTAATGAGAAATGTACGTAAGCTATATATAAGGATAGATAAGGAAATAATCTAATATTAAAATTCAAAGGTTGACCGAAAGCAAGACGAGTAATAACAGGTAACTTTATATGAATACTTACGTCTTGCGAGTGCAGTTATGCTCGTCGGAGTAGTCTTTACAGTCGTTTTCGCCATCGCAGCGCCATGAGAGTCGCACGCAGAGACCATTATCACACTGGAACTCTTCGTTCGTGCAGTTCATTTCGTAACCTGAGAAAATAATATGAATTATAAAAAGAAATTCATCTTCCTCGAGTCTAAATCTCAAATCGAATGTTTTCTACAACAGAACCACATGATTCGTAACCACAGAAATTTAGAATGTATTGATATAAGATTTTAAATTTTTACAAGAATAGATTGTATGTAATTTATTGAATTATAACAATAGCAATAAATTTATCTATATAAATAATATTAATGTTCACTTATTTTTTCATCTTTACATATAGATTAGAATACCACGCTCAAACAGCACTTAAATGAAATTTCACAATTCGTATTTGATTCCATTAAATTTTATCAAGTTTGCGCATTAATACACCGAAAGAAATATGAACACACACTCCTGTATGATAAAATACTTCAACTGATTAGGAAATTCCACTGCAACTCGAGCAACATTTGTGAAAGCTTTTTGCAACTTAGATAGTCTGTTTTTTGGCCTGAAAGGAGGCGAAGAGAGGGGTCTATATCTTCCAAAGATCGGCAGAAACCTTCTCTGAGGTGAGCACTACAACTGGTCAAATTCATCGCAGTCGGATGTATGGTATAGAAACACATAAGGGACAAACGCAGCGCGAAAATTGTTACTTGGTCAAAAGATAAACTATTAATTACTATATCTAAAATTTGTTTTAGCTATTTTTTTATTTATGTAGGTCCAATATATCCATCCGTACATTTCAAAGAATTTAATGAACAACAATTTTTACGTGATGTAAGAATGTATATATGCTGCTGTTGTGATATTCGTGCCTAAAACTGGACTAACGAAACCCTCCAAGCTAACCTATCTTGCGCAAGACTTTTCATTTCATTATAACTAACACACCAAGTAACCTGCATAAAGTGCTTTGCGTATTCCATCCTTGACCTCCCTCTTCTGTTCTTACCCCACACACTCCTATCTAATGCTAATTTTACAATATCCATTCTCTTAGTCAACGTCCTCCATATAGTTCGCTTTGCCCCTATTCTGTTCAGAATTTCCTCGTTTGTGATTCTATCTACCAAACTGATTTTCAGAGTTCACCTATGGCACCACATTTCAAAGGCTTCTATTCTTTCCCTTTCCCCAACTCCTATCGTCCACGTTTCGCACCCATATAACGCCACGCTCCATACGAACATTTTTATCAACGATTTCCTAATATTCACACTTATTTTACCCTTAAGTAAATCCCTCTTTTTCGCGAGAGCCTTCCTTGCCTGTGCTATCCTACTCTTTATGTCTACTATACTTCTACCATCCCGAGTTATTATGCTTCCAAGTAGCAGAATTCCATAACTTTTGTCAAAATATCCCTTCCCAATCTACACCCTTTGCATTCCACTGTTTCCCATACTACACTCCATTACCTTGGTTTTTCCTCTATTAATCCTCATATTGTACTCTTCCTCCAGGACCAGATTCATACTCATTATTTTGTCTTCTGACGCCCCTTATACTACAATATCATTGGCAAATCGCAGGGATTTTATTTTTTCTTCTTCTTGTAATATTATTCCTTCTTCATATCCATTTTAACTTTCTTCATCGTCTGCTCTATATATAAGTTAAAGAGACTGGGCGATAGACTGCATCCTTGTCTTAATCCTTTCTTGATTTCTTGCCCTTTAATTCTAATTACTGCTACTACCTTCAGTAGATGCCATAAGATAAGCCTTCTCTCTCGCTTCTTTATTCCTGTCCTCTTCAAAATCCTTAATATTGTGTTCCAGTTCACATTATCAAATGCTTTTTCTAAATCTATAAATGCCATCAACGTAGCCCTGTATGTATGTATAACACCTGCTTATTTATTTTTGTAGAATTTCCGGTTTTTTAATCGAATTTTGAATTACTGGAAAACTTTTTAATTCTGAAAATCAGGAATTGACGATTTCTTTATGTTTTTAATAACAAAATACTTAATACTATTTTTAAATGTTTAATTTTTAAGTCACAAACGACCTACCTAAATGGTAATTAACTTGTCTGCTTATGTATCTATATATATTATGTATCTAAATATTCCATAAGTTAACGCGCCTAGTTTTCCATACTAAGTCTTTATGAACATTCACTAGATTCTTGAGGTTCTTCAGACATTTGACTAATGGCAAAAGTGAATTTAAAATTATTATTGCGCTGGGAATCAACCGTTTATGATCCGTAGGCAGTACATAAAAACCATAGATGTACAGAAAAGGGATACATATAAGCGATATTCTTTATATCAACGAACATCGATTTAAAATGCTGCAAGTAATTACTGGTAAAATAACGTGAAAAAATAACCTAATTTAAATAAAAGAGAATCGTGCTAGTGGGTGCAGCTAGTTGTATCAGTCGGCCAACTTCCACCTAAACCTTGCGGACGCACGGAGAAGGGAATGCTGCGACCCTACAGCAAACCCCTCTCCCCTCATTTGAAAGGGCGTGACAATAGCACCCTAATGCCCGATCTACCTGATGCAGGTTTTCTAGGGTTCTAGGGTTTTTCTTTTATCGCTTTTAAATGAACACTGAATACGATCCTTAAACTACAGCTCTGGGGCCCTAGTCAACTCTTAGCTATCGTGCTCTACCTTCCACATCACCCCTTTACAATTCCTTTCCTATGTTATTAAAGGGGATGTAGCCTGTCTGACAACCTGAATCTAAAGTGTTTTTTCACTGGGGTGTTCATCCCAATACCCTTAGTTGACGTTTCCTCTTTCTAAGTGAAAATGATACTGCACATCATTCATGTTCATAATGCTGCCATCTGTTACCGCCCTTCTCCACGGCGCGGCGACCCTCGCTGGACGGCTCAGCAACAATACTGCTTTTATTGGATCGTATTATAACCGAAAGTGACTCAAACTGCAGAACAGATGTGTGAAGCGTATGGCAGATGCGAACTCAAGCCAACCTTTTGCCTAAGGCAACTTTTCTTAAAATCATAACATTCAATGTACACTATTCGGGATTAGTATAAACGTGTACATCAGATTTAGAAACAGTTTACTGTTCAGCTTTCATATCTGAATCTCATTTATGTTTCCTTCAGTCTATACATTTTTTTGCCGCGAGAGCTTTCATACTTATAAACATTAAGTTTAGTAGACGTATATCAAGCAACGTAAATGTGTTTCATAGCGACGATTACGCAGTCGCGTACACTAAACAATTTGAAACGGTTAACATACCGATATAATAAACGTACTTCTAATGGCGAAATTTGTGTTGCATGTATATTAGCTTCACTTCCTATGTTGGAACGCCTGAAAATGGTGTATATAACTTATACGTGTACGTGCGATAGTAATGTAAATCTGCCGGGACAATTAGACTTTGGGCGAACTATTCAATGTCGTGTTTACTTTTGAGAGCATATGATAAAATTCGATATGTTTTCGATAAGGGCGAGTTAAAATCGAATGAAACAAGATGTATGAAGTATTAACGAAATTCTTTATACATTTGAAAGGCCCATTTATGTATTGTATTGCATTTATTATTATTAAGGTGTACATTTAAACGCTGGTAGCTATGATAAAATAAAATCAATGTACAAAGATAAATTTCAGAAAAATGTATTAATGATAAATTTCAGAAAAATATATTAATGGAATGTAGCATCGTTTAAATGTCTGCCGCGGCTTCTCACGGGGGCACGGATCCGAGTGGTCCAATTTTCAATTACTCTGCCGCATAGATACGGTTGAATTTGAGCGATGGTCTAATGCTGTCTTTAAGGTCAATGCTGTTTATTGGCATAGACCTCTGTTTTGATTTCAGGAAACCCCACAAGGAAATCGCACGATCTCGGTGACCAATTCACGACACCCCTGCGAGAGATAACCATACCATCAAATTCTTCATGCAGAATGTCCAACTGTTGTCCACTGTGTAACACGTAGCACCCCATGCCCTCTTCGTCCATAGCGTTCCATTTTAGGGCCAAAAGAAATCGGTTATCATAGTTATGTACCGATCGTCGTTGACGGTGATGGCCTCGCCAACGTCCAAGAAAGCACGGACCTCTGATGTCACCGGCCCAAATTACACACTAAATAGTAACTTTTTGTTGATGCATTGCCACCCGATGAACTTCGAGTGCGTTGGCGTCGTCGCATATACGGAAATTGTGCTTGTTAACATCGTCATTCATTCAAAAATGTGCCTCGTTGCTAAAGATGATTTTTCGGCCAATATTGGGGTGTTCTTCCAAACGCTCTGAAGCCGAGTCAGCGAACAAACTGCTACTATGGTCATTAACTTTGAGCTCCTGTGTCAGTTGGATCTTGTATAGGTGTGTAGGTCAAGCAAAATTCACTAACTTGAAGGCCGAGTTCTTGTGACTTCCTCGGGTTCTCCTGCCACCCCTGTTACCAACCCTGTTGACCCTTAATGCGGAAAAATACGGGGTGTTTCGGAGATAAACAAAGTAAGTAAAATATATGTGATTAGATTTAGTTAGCAAAGTCTCTCCTGGACGATAAAACACAAGGGCGCCACTGAGAGAGCAGATTCCATTGGCTCATGTTCAATTTTTAAAAAATATTAAATGAAAATTTAGCCCAGGTACGAAATTTATTTTATATAAATAAAAAAGTAATAATTTTACTTTTTCGATTTGTAAATAAATAAAATGTTATGGATCGAGCAAAGATCTAACTTTGAAATAATTTAAATTAAGTAACACTTGAAACCTGGTTTCATTGTAATCGTGTAGTCTCTTCCTCTGATGAACGTAGCCCTCCTTTAATTGTTTAATAAATTTTGATTTACAGATTAATGTCAAAATATTTTCAACTGCCTTATTGATCTTTGTAGTTGGTGTAGATGAGAAACACTGGTTTCATTTGATGAATCACTTCTATTTTCGTCTTATGCAGTTTCCGTATGAGCTACAGCGAAGGCAGGGTTATCAGTAGAGGTCATGTCTAGACTTACTAGGAACTCTGCACTGCCTTACAGTCGTCGTTGTAGATGACAGATTCTAATTCATTCTGTATTATGTTTCACTATTACTTTTAGAAATACAAAAGTAACGATGAGGTAAACTACCTCATTAAAAATGGGAATTGTAAATGACATATTGCGTGAAACAGTTTTCTGCCTAAGAAGTAACATGTGAAACGTAAAACTTATTTTATGAGATCTATCAAAATTACAAACATGGCATCAAAAGTAAGGACGAAAACACGTATTTAAAAATATAATATAAAAGTTGTTTGAATTTTTTAATTACTTTCTTGGTTTATTTCACCATTTGTCTTAATGGACTGTAAATATTTTGATACTTGATTTAACAAGCTCACAGTCAATTAAATACAAAAACAATGCAATGTCATATTAACGTGTATGAACATGTTTAAACATAAAAATATTATGAGTCCGGTCCTTCACACTCTGAATGGACATTAGCGACTTCCTACCATTTGGGGAACGAATTTAAGAGGTACGGAAAATCTCTCACACACACACGTGCGCGCGCAACATGCATGCCCATGCCCATGCCCGGATTCTTACCCGGGACCTCTGTGGTGTGTCGCTAACCAAATGAGGCCAGCAGAGAAACGGTTTTCAAACTCAAATTTAAAGACTTTTGCACTCGCAACCATTTTACAATAAAAATGCAAATTTTTACAACACACTTGTGCGGCTGATTTTAGATCAATCCGAGCCCCATCCAGTTTTGGGATATCATTGATATATAATTAGTATAGAATAGAATCCAGTACGTTGCATTTAGGGTGCTCCGGCTCTTATTTCTTTCAAATCCCAGTATGAATCGTCTTGTTTGAATGTAAATAGTCTGTCTGTAATATATTATGTTAAAATACCCATATATTACCATCATAGCACTTTGTATCAAGCCATCATGCCATACTTAATAGAAAGCTAGTGACGCATCTAAGAACACCTGTTTTTCTTCCAGCGCTCGTCCAATAATAACAGTTGTTCTATGCACTTGATCTATTATTGAGTGCTTTTGTCTGAATCTCAAACAGTTTAGAAAAATCGGTATGTATAACGACTCTGAGTTCTTTTCCTGGATTCAGCACCATGATCATTTCTGCTACATTCTAGCACGCCAGAACATGTTTTAACCTGAATACTGTGTTAAATAGGTAGGAAAGCATTATTATTGCCTTCCTTGGTAGATACTTTAAATGTCTCCAGTGATTAGATCAAAACATGGAGCTTTCTTGTGGTTCAGATTTTTTAAATTTCATTAGCTTCTATCAGACTTTTTAAGTAAAATAACTATGTCAAATTCGGTATCTAATAGTTTTTTTTAATTCCGTTTTAATAAGGCCACCAAAATGTAGGCTCATTAGCGACTTTTTAATTAGGTAACTTACTTCCATTTAGTCAAGTTTTCAGAGCCAGGAAACGTGAACACTCACACAAACGCCTAGGCCCTTGCCAGGAATCGAACCCAGGACCTCAGTGCCGCTAGCCACTAGTTATTGTCATACTGACGTTGTTCTCAGTCTCCGCCCACACTTATTATTATTGAAATCATCAACCTACGACTTCATTATTTTCCCACAAAATATTTCTAAAAGTTTATTCTATTACCGAAAACACATCTAACAACTTATCGGAAAACTTTCCAAAACTTTCTGATTGGTACTTACTCGAATAAACATTTTAGGCTATTATTAAATTAATTACCTTACTCAGTGGGCAGTGAATGATTTTTGATTCTCCCACTGAATTCAGAGTCTCATGTCAGAACAATCTCATTGACATCTGTATCGTAATGTGAACAGCGAAACTGAAGATTGTTAAGAAATAATTTGCATTTAAAGAAAAACTATTATCAATTATCCCAGGAAATTCTTTCTTCCCAAGCGATTACCATTCTCTGTTATAAATAAGGATTCCTCTCTGCTCTATAATTACATTGGCCTCGGAGAGCAACATTTATAATCTGAAGCTCACACGTGTGTTTAAATGCAGTGAAATTCTACGGAATGCTGGAACCGAGAAATGTGTAACTTTCGCCTTCAAAAGTACTTGTGTGCAGTTGGAACTTCAAAGCAAAACACATTTTTCGAAAAAAAGAAACTTGTTTCACCAACTTAATATAGACGCTGTTCTCAGGATCCGCCCTATGATCGTTTTGGCGGAACCTTATCTACAATATTCAATATTTTCACGGTATTAGAATATTTACAACAGCCAACAAGGGTAACCAAAATCTTCATCATAATATTGGCTCGTACGTTTATATTGAAACTAACTACCTTACTTGTAAATTTATCCTAGTGCCACTTTTCACTCAGTGACCGGCGACCAAGCATTTTTTATATTTACATATTGTTGTTGTAGTAATCAGTCCTGCCCGATGCAAACCTATCCTGCGCAAGCTTTTCATTTCTACATGTCTACTACATCTCACATACTCCCTAATCTGCTAGCATATTCCAATCTTGGCTCCCTCTTCTTTTCTTACCCCTCCACTTCCTTCTAATTCTAATTTTACAAGACTCGCAAAACGCGGTCTATTAATATATCCATTCTTTTGGTGAAAGTCCTCCAAATTTTTCTCTCCTCCCATATTCTGCTCAGAAGTTCCTGGTTAATTACCCTATCCCTCCATCTGATTTTCATCATTCTCCTATAGCACCACATTTCGAAAACATCTTTTCTTTTCCTTTCTCGAACTCCTACCGTCCACGTTTCGCACACATAACGCCACACTCCACAGAACATTTTTAATAACGATTTCCTAATATTCATTCTTATACTAGCCGCAAATAAATTCCTCATTTTTCCATAAGCCTTCCTTGCTTGTGCCTACTCTTTATGTCTCCTATACTTCTGCCATACCTAGTTACTCTGCTTCCCAAGTAGCAGTATTCCTTAACTTTCTTCAAAATATGCTTTCATAATCAAGCACCCTTTATTAATCCATTATTTTCCATACTAAACTCCATCCCCTTGGTTTTCCTTCTTAATCCTTATGTTGTACTCTTTCTCCAGGACCACGTTCATGCCATTAATTATGTTTTCCAAGCCTTCATTATCACATTGTCATCAGGAAATCTTCAGGTTGTTATTTCTTCGCCTTTCATTTTGATTTATTTTCCATATTCATTTTTAATTTTCTTCAACGCCTGTTCTATACAGCACTGAATAGCACTGGTGACAGACTTACTCCTATCTTGATATCAGATTTCTTTTCTTGGCCTTCAATTCTAATTACTGCAAACTGCCATCCGTAGAGGTTATGAATAACTCTTCTAACACCATAATTTATTCCTGTCATCTTCAAAATCCTTAATAGTTTGTTCCGTTTTTGGCTGCTTTACACTTCCTATCTATATCATTTTTCATGTGTCTGTAACTGCTATTTATCATTTTATCTCTTGAGTTTTATATTTACGCATTTCATCAATCTATTTTATTATTTCCTGTGTTATGCAAGTTTTTCCATGGGTTTGAGCTGTTGTTTCTACTTTTTTGTCGGCTGCTCTTGTCATATCTTCCTTCAAGTCTGCCGATTTCTTTTCTATATTGCATGTTTCTCCTTTCTCCATTAATCTATTCTTGATTTCTTCTTTGAAACTCTGAAGCACTTCCTGCTGTTTCAGATTTTCTAATTCCCATCTCTTTGTTTTAATTCCTTTCTTGAGTTTCTTCATTTTCAGCCTGCTCTTCATAATCAACAAATTATGGTCTGAGTTCAATGTATATACTTTAAAAATTTACGATGATTTTGGAACCAAAGTTTGAATAATTGCACAGATTATTTGCTGGTTGGGTAGCTGTGGGAGGGAGGGTGATTGGTGGTAGGGGATGAGAGGTTAGGAAGTAGATATTATCGCTGTCCGTTAATTCTTTAATCAAAGAGAAATAGGTATGTCTGTTTTCTAGGCATTTCAGGGATATTAAATTTCGAATTGTCAAGAGTGAACAAATAACACATTTTATTTAAATTTTTATGAATTCGGAACTACTATAACCATTCTTCTCATAACTATTTGAGGCTAGATGAACGAAGATTTCTCTGATGGTTAAGTTTGTTTCAATGGCTTACACTGCCATCTTCAGAAGAAGTGCCGTCAAATTATTTTTCCAACTTTCTCGCTGGAGATTTGCGGTTTTTCACAAGTACCAGACCGCTCAGGCCTGAACATATGATTTGATACACCGTTGGGGAAAAACCTATTTTATAGAACACTTGTCCAATAGTAGATTTTCATAATTATTTACCTAACAATTGTAATCTTCTTCTATGTTTTTAATATAGATAGTGGGACTTTGTATTTATGTCATAATTTGGCTTTGCGGCATCCTATTGTTTTACGAATTGGATATTGTATAATTGCTAGCTCTTCTCTAGAGTACATGCTTTTTGTTCTTTTTTGTATTTATTCATCTATCGTTATGACTGCTGTGTTTTTATGAAGAAGGCTTATTTTAGTATATCTGGGGAAAATGCAGAATTGTTCGTAAAACTTTATTCTCGAATCTTTGTAGTGTCTGTAAATGTTTTTGGAAGTCGTGGCCCAGAACTGACATGCGTATGTTTTATTGTGGAATTATAGATTATCTTTTTAATTTTATTGGGACGTGGTCATTTTTTTAAAATTTGTTAATATAGACATGTGGCCATTTCCATTTCCATTTTGTTTAGCTGTGTTTGTAGTTTATTTATTGTACTATTTTCAGTTTCCCTAGTACTGTAGAAGGCAGCATAGAGTGTGGGCTCTAGTTTATCTACGTTTGGTATGTCATTAATAAAGATGTTAAATAACAGTGGGGCAAGCACAGATCCATGAGGTACGCCTGCGTAGACATTTATCTTGAATGAAATGTGATTGTCGATTTTGATTATGAATGTTCTGCATTTCAGGAAGTTATAGATGAGTTTAATATAACAATCGGGAATCCTTGTCTGAGTGTATAATTTGTAAAGCAGTTGTTCATGTCAAACCTGGTCGTATGCCTTGTCGAAGTCTAAGAAGAGTACCGGACTCGAAGCATTTGCTGCATGTTCTGCTAATCTCCAAATTTGGAAGATTGTTTCATGTCTTTCTTTAAATCCAAAGTGTTCTTTTCTTAAAGTGTGGGTATTCGAAACATTTTCTTTAATTCTGGATAGAATTATTCTTTCAAGTATCTTGCTAATTGTGGGCAGCAAACTAATTGGTCTATAGCTTTTTGGATTATTGAGGTCAGGGTTTTGTTTGGGTAGTGCTATGATTACTACATGTTTCCAAATGTCTGGGAAATAGTTCCGTTTAAGTGCTGCGGTTCATATACTGCGGAGTTCTTTCATGGCTGACTGTGGAAGGTTTCATATTTGCTGATTAGTTATTTTATCTTCTACTGGTTATTTGTTTGATTTTAACTTCATGATAGTATTAATAATTTCTCTTTCATTTGTCCGTTTAGGATATTTCAGAGTGGGAACTGTCTCCAGGAATTTAGCTGATTCTTCAATTTGTGATGTTTGTTTTCATCTTGTTTTCATGTTCTATCCTATGACATTGCTGTTCGATTGAGTCTGCTAATGTTTAGGCTTTTCCTATTGCTGAATATATATATCAGTATTATTTATATTGAGAGGGTGGCTAGGTGAGTTTTGACTTTTGAGTTTTCTTGTTAGATCCCATATACTTTTATCATTTATGTTATTTTTTTCCATTAATTCATTCGATGTTGTGACTATAAAAAATAACTTCCTTTCCCATGTTGTTTGTTAGTTTATTTGGTTATTTTTTGTCTGCCGGATTTCTGTGTTTTTTTCATATTTTTCTTGGTCTGTTTTTGTTATATTTTTATTTGTAATTCCAACAGAATCCTATCATACTTTTCTTCTGTCTGTTATGTGTTTGTTTGAATACTTTGTTGATGCATTTTTGTAGATTATCAATTCTATTTTCTATTTCTCTTCTGTATTTTGTTATTAATTATCTGATTCTGATACATTTTCCAGTCTATATTTAATTTGTTCCTTTGCCATGTAATACAATCTATTCTGATTTCAAAAGCGCCTATTATCGGGTTGTGATCGAAATTAAGATCTGACACGTTGATTATGGAATTCCTCGAAACATATTTCGTTATAAATATGTCGAGTACTTCTATGATTGTCTGGGAAGTATGTTGGAGAAGTTGGTGCTTGTATTTCAGACACTGTATCAACGGTGATTTGTTTTATTTTTCTACCATATAAGTTATTCATTCTTGAATTCCAGTCCTTGTGTTTCGTATTTATATCTCCAGCAATGATAACTTTTTCATTTAGATTCAGTATATTTTTTATATCTCTTTCTGTTATGATATTTGATTAACATTATTTCTTGTCTGCTTTCTATTTCTAATGCATTTACTTCAAGTTTCGTGTGAGTGATAACATGGATTTCTTTATGAGGAATTTTCTATTGTATTATAATTGCTGTCCTACCTCCTGGTTTATTTTGTCTATCATAACTATATATGGTTCGATTTCTGAATTTAATATGTTTTCTTACCTTAAGGTGTGTTTCTCCAACGCAGAAAATATAGAAGTCGTTTTCATTTTAAAAGTTTTCGAATTCGTGCTTGTCGTTCTATGCCATTTGCATTAAAGCTTAATATTCTTATTGATCTAAGAGCTTCCATATTAAAATAAATTTATGATGACTTCTATTAATATGCTGATTTTGTCTAAACCCTTACGTTTTTAGTTTGATTATTGTCTCTTTTATTTTTGTCATGCAGCTTTTTACTATTTAAAATAGTTCTTTGATGTCTTCCGAACTAATTGTATTATTATCGTTTATTGAACTGATTATTGCCCATCCGTATGTTAGGACCCTCTGTACGGTTCCATTTTAATTGCGGTGTATGCAATGTTTTTGATACCTAGGGCTTCATTTAGGTCGTTATTTTTGCAATGGGTTGGCAATTTTATTGTTTCGCCTTTCGTACCTTTATTCCAGAATTGGTGTACTTTTAGGAGTTTTAAACCTTTCTGTTCAAGTTCGCTCGATATTTCCTCTTCAGTTATTTATTTATGTAGTCCCTTTATGACAACAATTTGTAATTGTTCCTGCTTTAGTTGATATGTGAAGTAGTGAGTAGTCATTTGTTTTTATTCACAGTTTTTGTATGTTAATGTATTACTCTTCTGTGAAGCAATGAATTTTCATATTTTCTCTTCTGTTTAATATTTTTACATAGCCTTTGCATAGTTTTTATAAAGCTTCGGCTTTCCTCTGATAATTCTCAGTGTTATAGGAAACAATGGGAGGCAATTTATCTTTTGGTTTGTTTGTTGATGTTTTGCTATAAGCATTGCTAACAACTGATTGATCATCATCATACATGTGCTCGTCGTCATCAATAATTGGTACAAATCTATTTAAGATAATTACATCCTTGACTATTCTTGCAGCTTTCATTTTCTCATTCATGTTCCTACTCATTTTTCTTTTACCTGAAGCTGTAGTGAACGGCTGTTCACTTTTCTCGGCCTCCTGGATTTGCGTATCATTCATAAATAGTTGTTCAGATGATGTCTGAGGTTGTGTGTTTGACTGAAGTTCGATTCATCAGAACTTTTATTACTAACCATATCTAAAACAAGGTTTGTGTTGTGGTCATAAGAAGTTGCAAGGTCAAGTGTATGGTTATACGCCATTTCCTCGGCGTGTCCTGTACTCCACACTACACAGCGCGCGGATATCCTGCGATTTTGCGACTGTAGTTCTTCACTAAGTCCAGACAGTTTAATATCTGGTTAACGCTGCTGAGAATAGTGTGGCCATAGACATGTTTAATGATACACTATCACACTTCATTTTCGTCGGAATTCTCTCGTTACGCGTCAAATAAGCACTGAATTGAACAGACGAAATGTAAACAACACTGAGCTAGTATCACAACATTCGGAGCTCCACACTCAACGAGACTCCGAGTCAAACTCAATGAAGTGCTGTCAGTTTAGGCATGATGATATATACGAGGCATGATCAAAAAGTATCGCGAATTTGGTGATTTTTCAAAAAGTATTTATTTTTTCATCAATATCTATTTTGTTCCCTTCAAAGTAATCTCCCCAGATATAATATGTTACATTTATTCCAACGTTTCTTCCAATCCTCGAAGCACTTAGAAAAATCATTTGTTGTGATCCTGTTCAGCTCCTCCTTCGATGCAGTCTTTATCGCCTCTATCGTGTCGTAGCGTGTCGTAGTGTCGTGTCCGTTCAGAGGACTCCTTGTCTGGAGCGTAGGTGGTAGCGGTGGGACGCTTCCCTTCCGCCTCCTTTTCGTATCGGTGCGGCGTCTTGGTGCATCCTGGCCGAGTCCAGCCCTTCCTCGTCTCCGTTGGCGGTCGCCGCTTCTGGCGTCGCGCGCGGGTGACCGTATTTGTGTCAGTATGTGGTCCCATGCCATACTCAGGTGGATCAGCTGGCTGCCGGTGGCTCTAATAACAACAGACTTCAGCAAAGTGCTGTCCAAGAAGTGATCAGCTGAGTAGAATATTATGGTTCCTGTAAAATCCATCTTATGCCCTGTCATAAGTACATGTACGGCTACCGCCGACTTCGGAATTTGCTTCAGACGGATGTTTCGTTGGTGCTCAACCACACTCTCCTCAACTATCCTCAGTGTTTGACCGATATATTTTTGGCCACAAGAACAATGTTTCTAAAGCCCAATGTTGTCTTTAACAGATGGAAGCAGATTCCTGATCGTCATCTGAGGCCTGAAAACCGTCGTGATGTTGTGCCGTTTAAGGAGTCTGCTGATTTGGCTGGTAGCATGGCCAAAGAACGGAAGGTAAGCTGTCGTCTCTGTTGTGTTTCATTCATTGCTAGTCATTTTTCCCCTTTCTTAGGGGGCTAGTCAGTAGCAAGAGGTTAGGCGAAGTACGTGTGACGCATAGCGGTAAAAAATTTACAATGATTGTAATGAGGTAATGATATTACCGAATAGTACTGTAATTCATGTATTCTATGCATATACAGCGTGGAGGAAATTCCAAATTTGTGCGGGTAGCTGGAGCAGACATGAGATGTGACGTAACGGAATAAGACAAATGAAGAGGTACTGATAAGAGTGGATGAAATTAGATAAACTTTTGGAAGAGTTATTTGGGAGAAATAAGATTAGAACGGACACATTCTGATATGAAGCAGATTGTTACATAACGATATTTGGAGAGTAAATACGAAGGAGGCCTCAGAATATCTAAGATTATAAGGAAAGAAAATAATGTACTTTAATTTGGGAGGTGGGAATTACATTTAAATGGAGAAATAAATTTGTTATAAGACAATCTTTAATAATAAATATATACTAGCTATGAAATTATCCTCTCTTCGCAGACATTATGTTCAAGTTAAAAATTTACCAATCCCAATTAAAGTTAACCAAAACCTTTCCAAAAAGTCCAAAAATCAGCATACTAGACATTTTAAGTAAATTAGCAACAAACTCATTGACAGACAGACTTCTCCCTAGGCCACTACCATTGATCGTTCCGAATCCTACAGAACCACGACTCATCGCTGATCATAATGGGGCGCCATTAGCTGTCCATGTTTCTGGGACATGGATGACCATAGTGGGCGAGTAACTCGTAATCTGGCACGATATAATTTGTTGAAACATATAATAACTATATATTTATTGTTAATTGATTTACCATGTGAAATAGCTAGTAAGTAATAACTTTCATTATAGCGTGTTTTGCTATTAAAAGAGCTACTTAAACTTCCTAGGTAATGCAGACGGTATTGAATTTTGTGAAGGAAATAATAACATAATAAAATGGTTGTTTGCATTGCATCGGAACAACTTACCGCAGCGCGTCTCGTCGAAGAAGTCCCCGCAGTCGTCCTCGCCGTCGCAGAGCCACTCTTCCTTGATGCACTTTCTGGTTCGGGGACAGCGGACGCGGTGGTCGGACGGGAGGCAGCTGCCGTCCTCCAGGTCGTGCTCGTCGGGGGGCGGCGGGTCGCCCAAGTCAGGGCATTCCGCCTCGTCCTCATCCCCCGCACAGTCGGGGTCACCATCGCAGCGCCACGACTGCGGAATGCAGATGCACGTCTCCATGCACGTGTACTGTCCCGCCCCGCACATGTGGGCGCAAGGGTGCGGATCTTCCTCGCCGTCACCCTCGTGGTCAGGACCTGGGGGCGGCAGGTCGTGGTCGGGCACCGCCAGGCCCCCGTTACCTCCGCCTTTCTTCATGGGGCCACCACTACGAAGGTTAGGTCTGATACGGGCGTCTAAGGCCGCTTCATATCCAGACTGGTGAGGGTAACCAGGACGCCGGCCACCTTCTGGCGGGGGCAGTAAAACAGGTGGTGGAGGTCCATAGCCGTAACCGTAGTGTCCTCTCGGCAGCATGGGCCGCGGCAGGTATATGGGCATCACGCCGCCGTACATGTGCGGGGGCGGCAGGATTCGTGAATGCAAGGCTCCGCTGCCGTACATGCCGTGTGGGTGGTTGCTCGGGGGCGCGTAGCCCGCACTGTAGATTGGAACCCCCGAATCGTGCGGCGGCACCGGCCCATAGCGGGGCGGCACTGGCAAGTAGTGGGGTGGCGGCGACGGTGGCTGGAATGTTGGCTGGACTGGAACTGTTTTACGGCCCTCGGCGTCTGAAAAATTAAACGTTATTCAATTGATAAATTTTAAGTATCATGAAAGCGGATTATAACTATTTCACATACATTTTCTCAATTCACATTCATTACGATTTGCCTATCGGATTTCTATGATTCGGTTGGAAAGACAGTTCAATGCTAAATTATTAGATTTCTTCTTCTTGGTTGGCACTACAATCCTTGTAGAACCCTAGCCTACTTTACCACCTGCCTCCATTCATTTATGACCATAGACAAAACCCAAACACATGATCTGAAAATCTTACTTGCGGATAAGAACGCAAAATAGGGAGGGAAGAGGGTACAGACGTACAATATGAAAAGGAAGCCTACACGAAACTAGTAATAATCATGGGCTTAATGGGAAGGATATGATAATAAAATGTATCTGGCTCCCAAGGAAAGATACTAAGAAGTTTAAGTGTATATATCCAGACGGTGTTGTAAGAAACCAAATGGACCACGTAATCAAAGATAAACGGCTTCATATAAGTTTAAAGCTGTAGAGGGGCAGATGGAGACACAGACCACTACTTCGTATGAATAAAATATAGCCAGAAGATAGATATGACAAGAAAGCAAACAAGTAGGACAAAAATATAGTATAATATAGAAAATTTCCAAATTAAGAAAAACCGTTTACTGTTCAAAAAAATAAGGGTAAACTTAAAAGACAGTAGTTTTGAAAGCATAGATGAGATTAAAAGAGCATCGCTGAAATAACTAAACGCTATCCTAAAGATTGTTTCAGGATTGGAAAATGTATCATGAGTGTATAATATCTAAGGGGGGCTGTATTAATGGTGACGAATAAATAAAATTTTTCCAAATAATCGAAAATTATATATATTGGATCGACGATCCAAAGAAGCTTATTATTTCACAGGGAGTTAGTTCTCTGCCAACAATAGGTTAATTACGGCGCGAATCTTCCTGCAACAATAGATGGAGTGAAAATACTCGCCCTATCTCTCTCTCTGATGCTGCCAAATGTTTATATTAATATCTTCTGAACTCTGTAAGATATCGAAATGAAACTAACACGAATATTCAAGTTCAAATTCTTGTTTCAAACCTTGGTATTTTCATTGAAATCCGTTAAGTCGTTTCGGAGCATAAACAGATCAAGAGTGTAGGCAACTCGCATTCAATTTTTGGAGATTTTAATGCGCGTATGCCAAGAAACCTTTCACTTAGAATGTTTTGTATTAATATTACATTAATATCTTCAGAAATATATCAAAATAAAACAAGCACGAATATTTAAGTTTAATCTTCTGAATTCTCAAATTTTTATTGAGCCGTTTTGGAACTTATTCGAGAAAAACTTCCAGACAGACAGACACTTCAATTATATTTATTGATATAGAAGTATGAGCATATACGAGACAAGTCAATAAGTATCTGCTATCAATTTTTATAATTTATTCCAACAGGAGTACACAAATTTTATTAATATTATTATAATATAGCCACCGTCCTTTTCTATGTAATTGCTCCACCGTTGAACAAGCTTTCCGATCACACCTAAAAAAATAATTGTCATTCAGCAAGTCACGTATGTTCCGTTTCATTTACCTGCTGAACTAAGCTGAATCGTCGGCCTCTTAAGGCATCTTTAAGTGGACCAAACAAGGTAATTGGGTTCCATTCATTAATACCGTTAAAGCATTTTCAATTTTTCTGGCGAAATTAACACAAAATATATAAAAAGGAGACATTTGGCTAGTGTTAAACACGAACATGATATATCGTAAAGTTTAAACCTCACCTTCCTCATTTATTATGCTACAAATTGTAAATATATGTATTGTAAATTTATTTATTAAATCAGGATTGAAAAGTCTCGACATTCCAGGAATGGAACCTACGACCTGTACGTGCATGGTGGGCACTACCATCTGAACTATCTGAGCTGACTCCTAGCCGAGTGCGAGCTTTCTACATCTATTCTATAGACCTCAAGTTAAGGCTCAACTACAATTTTACTAATCATATTCTTCACGGCCTAATTCTAGGACTTCTGCGGGGGCGGCTGGTGTATGTGTGCTGCAGTCCGTACAGTGTGTAACAGAATTAAATACACAAACTAACAGAAGGGATAAAGAGAGTCAATACATTCAAGAACTAATGTATAAGTCGACCAACTCCTCCTAAAACTGGTAGAGACACGGAGAAGGGAATTGTATGACCCCACAGGAATATAAAAACAAAAAAAAACGACACTTTAGTGAGGATAGGTACTTGTGGGAGATTTTTCTCGCAGGTGTTTCTCTACAGAGCGACAGTGGGGCTTACCTTGAGGATACCTAATTCTCTCTCTGATTGTAAGGTTTTCACATGCCGTGGCATATTAATCTCTTTTAGGAGGCGTATATATTGGGAATACGGTCGGAGTTGTCTGTTGATTCCATTGGATCAGTCGGCCAACTGCCTCCTAAGACCGGTGGACAGACGCGGAGAAGGGAATAGTACGACCCCACAACAAATTCCTCTCTCGTCATTTAGAATGTCATGAGAACGGTACCCAAAAGACCGACCTACCTAATGCTGGTTTTCTAGGTGAATCACCGGGTAGAATCCTTAAACTATAGCTCGGGGACCGCACTCAGCCATGGCTACCTTGCTATACCTTCCACATCCCCCGCTTTTGAATTCCCTTTCGGTGTTATTAAAGGGAAGTTGCCTGTTTCAGGATCACCATCATGTAGCCTGTTACTGAAAAACTGCACTTTATTCTATGTTCCATCAAAAATTTATACTTTTCTTAATCCATTTTCTTAGACAGCATAAATCGCTGAGTAATCTTAAACATGCTTAATTTTTTCGGCTGTCAGCAATAAACTAAACACTCAAAAAATTGTTGCCAATTGCAACATACTTCAAATATTTGTACCAGAAAATTTATATATATATATTAGAAAGGGTTTATAAAGCCTGCCAAATTAAAAAGCGTTGTTACTTTATCACAAATCGTATTTTGTAACCGATTTATAACGGGATAGTCCCATGAATAATTACTAGAGGTAATCCCGAAGTATACTAATAAATATTTAAAGCTTATCTGAGAATCAAAGCTAATAGCTCAGCTTGTAGACTATTTTAGGTAAGCCCTCTCTCACAACCACAAACGTCTTCTGTCGAGTTATGCAATTCAGTTTCGAAGTTTATGATTGCAGAGTTATACGGACGAAAACAAAATGTTGAGAAGGAATATTTCTACAAAAAAATATCTCATTTGACGCGACGGTCTCTGCCGGCAGCCCTTCTAAGCTATATTTAAATCCCCCAAATCCTCGCCCAAGAGCTATACTAAAACTTTACAAGAGGTTCACCCATTATATACATACGTGCGCGTCTCTTCATAAACATTTGTTCGTAACAATATATTTGTACATCATACGAGTTGTGTGGCTGTATACATTGTGCATGTTACGGATAACTTTTGGCACGAAGATTTTGTCTGTAATGTATATTATTGATCGGATAGGGCTTATTTAAAGCGCTGCGATCCCGTAAACCACTATCATTATATTTTTATTTATTATTTCTTGGATTAGTATGCAAAAAACCTTCTGCATACCTGTCTTCGCATGCTGATTAAAAAGAAAGATACATTATGTGGATTAAATATGTTTCAAATCTTTCAAATTGAAGTTATTTCAGCCGTTTTAGAACGTTTGATATTTAATATTAGGTTTACGTTTGTCGGACTTTACATTGTCTGATTTTAAAGGAAAAAATATAACAGATGAAAATGAGTAACAAAATAAAACAGGTGAAAAACTCTTTCCAACTGACATAGATAACTACAGATAAGTAAAACAAGGATGCAGTCTGTTATCCGTTCTGTTTAACTTATATTTAGTACAGGCGATGAAGAAAGTTAAAAATGAATATTGAAAAGGAATCATAATACAAGGAATAAATAAAAACCCTACGCTTTGCCGATGATATTGTAGTATTAAGGGAGGCAGAAGAAGACTTGCTAACCATAATTAATGACATGAAAGGGTCCTGCAGAAAGATTTCGATATGAGGATTTATAGAGGGAAAACCAAGGTAATGGAGAATAGTTTGGGAAACAGTGGAATATCATACGGTATTCGATTGGGAAGGAGTATTTGGACGGAAGTTAAGAAATTCTGCTACTTGGAAAGCAAAATAACTAGGGATAGTAGACGTTTAGTAAACATAAAGAATAATACAGGCAAAAAAGGCTTTCACAAAAATAGAAATTTACGTAAGATTAATATAAGTGTGAATAAAAGAAATATTTGCTAAAATGTTTGTATGGAGTGTAGCGTGGACGGTAGGAGTTGCAGAAAGGAAAGAATAGAATCCTTTGAAATGTGGTGCTATAGGAGAATGCTGAAAATCTGATGGCTGGATAAAGTAACTAACCAGGAACTGCTAAGCAGTTTAGGGGAAGAGCGAACAATATGAAGGACGTTGACCAAGAGAAGGTACAGATAATAAGCCAAGTTTAAAGACATGAGGGTCTTGTAAAGTTAGCATTAAAGGAAAGTTTTGGGGTAAGAACAGAAGAGGGAGGTCAAGGATGGAATAACTAAGCAGATTAGGGAATGTGTGGGTTGTGCTGATTATCCGGAAGCCTAGCGCAAGATAGGTTAGCATGGAGGGTTACATTAGACCATTCTTAGGAATGAATACCACAACAAGTAAACTTAAATATAAAGTACATAATTTCGACTTTCTTGCAAAACGAACATTGTAGGAAAAAGGTACGTACGTTATAGTTAAATTTAATTCTCTGTGGTTAACATTGAATGTTGGGAGGTATGGGTTTTCATTGTTTTGCTATATGTAAATGGTCATATTAAACCTAATGAGGTCCCAAATGTCGGAACTAAACTTTGTGTTTAATTTATACTAAAATTGTTTAATGTAAATGCAACTCATTAAATATAAAAGCAGTTTTTATTACCTAACTTGGATTTTTCTGACTAAATGGGCAATCAATTATTATGTCAAATGCATAAAACTTTACTGCAAATGATACAGAATCAACCGCACTCTTGTGCCGTAAGTTTAAATTTGATTGCAAACTAGTTGTGTGCGACCATAATGCAACCAGCATAAAACTAGAATTGAAAACCAGCGAGATGAATAATACAGTGTAATTATAGAGCCCATGAGGGATTTTAAAAAAAATCGGTATAGGTAAATGGCCAAACATAACTTAACAAAGGATACATACTACGTAAAAGACAAACTCTCGAATTTTTTTCTGAATGCAAGCAAGTTGCTACCGACAGTAGTTGCTCATGCACCAACTTCATATTTCGACAAGATGGCCTCTCTCCACATTTCCACAATTGTGATAGAGATAACTTGAATGAGACGTCGCCGGAAACGGCATGTTACTGTCGCTGACCTGGTTCTACTCTAGTAGCCATTTTGATTACTGAGATTGACGCCTTTCGTATTTTTCTCAAGAGGCTACGCACGCATATCGTTTATCTTTCACCTGTACCACAAAACCTTGAAGACTTGCAATTTCGTACCTCAGCAGCTTTTCTTACTGCCATTTCTGATAGGTTGGGTCGGGTATGGGCTCAAGTGGACCACCGAATAATTTTCTTCGGCAACTACGGTAGGTAGCGCCCATGTCGGCAGTTATGCAAAGTAACTTGGCGGTACCACGTTCAAAAAAAATTGCGAGTTTGTATTTCACGTACTGAATTATATGTTATGTTACCTTTAACCATTTACTTATAAAGTTTTTGGAAATTTTCCGTCGACTTTATAATTACACTGTACACTGGATAATATACGGTGTAATTAGCACGTTTATGCAGGTAGCCAAAATAAGACAATGAAAGGCATCGTTTGAGACGGAATCGCTCATAAAGATACTATTTTTAAGATCTGTTGCAACACAGTAGTGGTGTGAGAGTACCGTAGTTGCCTCTTCTTTCCACTGTGCCAATTACTCTTCCAAAAATTTGAAGGGTACGTGCACGTACGGCACGTGCAAATAGAGACCTGGCAGTTTTCCGATTACTTGCGAACAAAATGATTAGATTTTCACGAAATTATTAATTGTTTGTATTTGTCTTTTATTATAAACCTGAATGACGAAAACGTTGAGTTGAAGCGCTGCTATCTTATTATTGTAGGATCTGTTCTATTCAAAATACGAGGGGAAGTAAAAAAAGTAAAGGGAATTTTTTCATTTCTCTTTTCAGAGTTTGGTATCACTGCTCGTATCTAGCGCTGAATGAGTGTAGTCGCCAACACTTCTATACAACGTGCACCTTGCGACAGTGATTCACTTTTTGTTTGTGTAAGAAATTGAGCCTGCGGGCAAGATTCGTCGAATGCAAGCACAATATTGTTGCAACTGTTTATCAGGAAGCAAGTTCTACGAATAGATAGATCGCTTCAAATAGGGAAAAACGTATTTATGCGACGAAGAAAGATCGGGCAGGCCATCAACGTCAACCGCTGAGGACAACGTGACAGTCGTTGAAACTATGGTGAAGGAAAGCAGAAGAATCACAGGAGGCGAAATCACCAATATTTTACATATCAGTCATGTTTCAGCGTATTCCATCGTACATAGCAGGCTAAATTTTCGTAAAGTGCCTGGAAGGTGGGTCACGAAAGAATTGTCAGTGTAGCATATAGCGCAAAGGTTTGACATCGTTCGTAAACATTTGGCCCGTTATCGTGGCAAGGGAGATGTATTTTTACATGAAATCGTTATTGTAGATGAACGAACTGGAAAGTCAGGCTGCAAGCATGGTTGAGAAACAGCCATCATCGCTTGACAAAGTAAGGCTGCAAGCATGGTTGAGAAACAGCCATCATCGCTTGACGTCTAGAAATTTAAACGTTAACTATCCGCTGGTAAGATTATGCTAACCCTATAATAGGAAATGGAAGGTGTAGTAGCCGTTCATTTCACCTCAAGAGGCGGAACTGTGAACTATTGTGATGTGTTGCGAACTAAGCTGAATCCTGCTAATCATATCGAAACGGCGTGGAAAACTGCGAATAGGTGTCATCCTGCAGAAAGATAATGCTCACACACTCTGCCAAACAGACTGCCGACACAATATAGGGCTTTGGATTCGAAGTGCTGGAACACCCACCATACAGTCCAGACCTAGCTCCAAGCGATTTTCATATGTTTGGGCCAATAAAGGAAGCGCTAAGGGGAAGAAGATTAGAAAGTGATGAAGAAGTGATTGATGTGGTGCATAATTGGTTGCAGATGCAGTAGAAGAAAGCTCTTTTTCCGACAGAATCAAAACACGTTGGGAAAAGTGCATTGAAGTCCGGGGAAATTGTATAAAAAAAAATAAGGAATGTTTCAAATTTCTATCATAAAAATAAACGCCCCTTTTCTCAAATGCCCCTTTACTTTTTGGCTTCCCCTCGTATATGGGCACTAAATCCAAGATTACTCTCTACACATATATTTACTACTATTAAAATGAAAGAGTTTGAAATGCTTAAGCTCAAACAAGAATTTACGGTACCGTCTAGCTTTTCAAATTGTACTTTAAACGAACTTACCCTGCAGGAACCTCTCACAATTACTTCACAGAAAGTTCATCCTATGATGAAAACCAACGCTCGACTATTAATCTCGACAGTATTGTCAAAGTGTAAACTTAGACAATTAGTTACTATATATTGTTCTTGAACTTTTATTTTTTTCTGGTATGTATGTTAGATAGCAGCTACAGTTTACTGTTACTCATGCTTGTGTTGCTTACACACCAGTCGACCCCAAGCATATGGATAGCAATTGTCTCAATTCCTCGCGTTTTAAGATGAGTTTCCAATTTGTTCAAAACTGAGTTAGACGAACTCTATAATAGGCTAGTTGAACTCCAAGTACTTTGCTATGTCATCCCTATATCGAGTGGAAAATTCTCCTTCTGCTCATCTGCTTTTTCGTGACTGATGAGCTCACTTGCGTTTGCATCCAAATTCATATAGTCAAGAGGTCATCCTTGTAGAACCCCACTCAAGTGAACCGCCTCACCACTGGTGAAACTCTGACAATTGTTAATCACGGCCGGCAGAAACCAGCTTCTGTAACGTCACTACTAGTAGTGTAAAGCCTTTCGTGTGCATTTGCGTGCATTCGTCGTAGTACAGCATACGCTTTGCTTCACGTCTAACATACTATACTAATCTGAGACAGGGATACGAAGCCAGCTTGTGGAGCTCATGGGTAACCTGACCCTCCCCACATACGATTTCTGTGCAGACCTGCAACTACGTCAACAACTAACAAATGTAGCAACGGAAAATATAAAAAATATACCACATAAGGATCAGAATGTTGGTTGCCAATTAAAGGCCCACATTCATCAGTTAAATTTGTAACTTTCTTCAATTATAATGGAGTTTTCGGCCTCTTTAGGTCATAATCATCTATAATAAAATACAATATACGTCATGATATACATATATGCGTGAGCATCTATTTTTATAAAAACAGATTACCGATATTTGGAAAACGTACCTCCCGTATATCTGAACTTTTTTAATTTACTTTCAATATAAGAATAGAAAATTAATATAAATAATGCATAAGGTAAGATGTGGTATGTAAAATATTTCTTGTTAGAAAACGATAATTATGTATATGTACAAAACACTAAAGATTCTGATTAGTTGAATCGTAGTACGTTGAGAGTAGAAGAAGGCGATCTAATGTAAACAACTCACCACATTATGTAGAAGTGCATTGGAGGTGGAGAATTAGGCTCAGAAACACGAGAGATACATTTTACAAATACATGTAATCTGTGTTTGTAAAAAAAATTGCACAAGCAAATATATATAGGATGACTTATATTGTATTTTATTTAGATGATTATGTCCTAAATAGGCTGAAAGCTCCTTTATTATTGACGAAAGTTAAATATTTAAAACATAATGAACTGATGATTGTGAACCTTTAATTAGAAACGGACAGTTTGATCTTTACGTTCTAAAAAGGTTCTGAGTAACTTGCTGTAAGACGAATTCTAGTGGTTTATATTGCGAGAACATCAGTATCTATGCTGGATGCAAGGAGGGGACAGGATGAATGTTCTCTCCCTTACGAAGGAGAGCAATGTAATTTATAAAAAATTAATGTGCTTTGAGGAAAGAAAACTACCAACTTTTGTGATTTCGTGATTAAATTTCTTTTTTATTATTAGTTATAACTGAAAATTGAGGTATTAAGGTATTTAAATCCTTTTATATAGAGAGTATCGTCTCTTTGTTGAAGATACAAAAGTTGATTAAAAATGTACAGAACATTACCGTAATATGTCGGTCGTTTTTGAATGATATAATCCTTACATTACAACTACATGGACAATATTTTGGTACGTGCAATAAAATACACTGAAATTATTTATAGTTGTACTAATTAATTATTATACCATTCATATATTAATTTTACACTACTGTACCCCGCCTGTTTCTCCCTCAAGATACTTTCCTGGATCCGCTACTGGAATATATATGTTACGGTTAATGGCCGATGTTACTTCAAATAACCAGTCTATATCCTACTTTGGCAGGCCACTTCCAATGTTAAAACATGAAACACAGTTCAATAATATCTACAATTAATAAAAAACAAAGGGCACACTCGACGTAACGTCACTTCTAAGTGCGTGAAAAATTGCTGTAAATATAGCAATGATAAACTGTTGTGTAATTCTAAGAACCACAAAATTTTTATCTGGTTGTAACAAGTAATGATAGTGAGCGGTATATTGTGAGCCTATGCCATCATTAATTAAGGGGACAATTGTAGCTCATCTTACTAATGACATAGCTTCATTATTCAATTGTCAAAAAATAGATCATTCAGTCCTTTGACTGATTTGATGCAACCCTCCATGCTAACTGTTTCGGCGCAAGCCTTAACATTTCTACATAACCATCACATCCCCCATCCTCCCCAATCTGCTAAGCCTATTCCATTCTCGGCCTCCCTCTTCAGTTCTTACCCAGGCACTTCCCCCTCTAATGCTAATTTTACTAGACCCTCATTTCTCAAAACGTGACCTATAAATCTGTCCCATCTTTAAGAAACTAGATATGAATATTAATTATTTATTGGGAAAATAAACAGATACTTTTAATTCATTAATTATTTATATAATCAATTTTTGTGTGAGTCAAATAATGCTGTTTTTAGAGAACGTAGATTTTCCCGACGAAGATGCTGGATGAAGAGTTCTCGGGATTCCAGTCGGGTGATGTCGTTTGCCGACCACCTGTGGTGTAGTGGCTAGCGTTGCTGCTTCACAACTCAGAGGTCCCGGGTTCGAATCCTGGCATGGGCTTGGATGTTTATGTCGTCATGGTCGCGAGGACCGGGATTAACGCTGATGGGGCATTGATACACTGAACACGTATCACCCCAAATTCGGAATGTGTCACGCCAAATGACAGTCCGCCTAGGCCCTCAAGAGGGCTGTTGAGCCATTGGAAGAAGATGTCGTTTATAGTCCACAACGTTTCCATGGCTGACACCGCCATCATCTTCACAAGCGACATCACCCGACTGGAATCCCGAGAAATCTTCATCCAATGCTGCTTTTATCATTGGCGCTAATGGACTGCAAAGGAGGAAGTCATCCAACATTGGCGGTAATGGATTGCAAAGGTTTTGGCCGTAAGACATACACAGATTGGACAAGACTTCCTGCATTTTTAAGCAAATTAGATATGATATAGGTAATCGCATTGTATACCATTCACTAAAAGTGGTTTTAAGGATGCAGTCTGTCGCCTATGCTGTTAATTTGTATATAGAACAGGCGATGAAGAAAGTTAAAACGGTATATGGAAAAGGAATCATACTGCAAGAAGAAGAAATATAAACCCTACACTTTACCGACGATATTGTAGAAGTAGGGGAATCAGAAGAAGACTTGGAAACCATAATAAATGGCATGATTTTCTTGATTATGGAATTTACTTGCACGTAATAAAAGTGTGAATATTAGGAAATCGTTGCTAAAAATGTTCGTAAGGAGCGTGGCGTTATATGGTTACAAAACGTGGACGATAGGAGTTATAGAAAGGAAAATAATAGAAGCATTTTAAATGTGGCAGTATAGGGGAATGCTGAAAATCAGATAGGTGGATAGAGTAACTAACGAGGAAGTTCTAAACAGAATAGGGAAAGAGGGAACAATATGGAGATCATTGAGCAAGAGAAGGGATAGATTAATAGGCCTCGTATTAAGACACGAGTGTCTTGTAAAAGTAGAATTAGAGTGTGGGTTAAGAACAGAGGAGGGAGCCAAAGGATGGAATGCACTAATCCAATTAGGGAGGATGTGGTAGTTATGCGAAAATGAAAAGGTTTGCGCAAGCTAGGTTTGCATAGAGGGTTGCATTAGGCCAGTCAGTGGACTGAATACCATAACAACAAAAGAAGTGGTTTGTTTCTGATTATTAGGGAAATGAAGCGATTTAAATGCGTTTGAACATAGGATGGTTGTTAACGCTCGGAATCATGGAGTATCAGCAAAATAGCTGCTCCTGTTAATTTTTCAAGAGCAGTTGTCCAGTGCGTTTGAAGACTGGACTGGACTGTCGGCCTGACAACTGGAGCTGAACGTGAGAGCCGTGAGCGTCACTGACTAAACAAAACACAGAAAGAACTGAGCGTGGTGTCTAGAATAATACTAGACAAAGACAGGACTACAGAGCATCAAATTTACTGTAAACACTAATCAGAGATCATCTGAAATGATCACTGAAGGAACAATTCCCTATACATTGCCGAAAGCCTTCCTGTTCGAATACCTCTTCTGTCTTCAGTTAGTAAGAGAAAGGATTGAGTTGTCGATCTCCGGTGAAAAAATCATACGGTATTAATTCACTTTTACTGTTGCATCCAAGCAGATGGCAGAGTAAAAATTAAGTGAAATGGCACGAGAGTATGTAACTTACATAATAAACATAAATGAAGGGTGACAAGCAAGTAATTATAATTTAAAAATGAATTTCTATTTCTTTGTCTTACAGCAATGACAAAGCACGTCATGGAAACGTTGAGTAATTATAAATATTTTACCTGGTTGAAAACAAGCGAATATTTTATTCAATGTTATGTGTAAATCATATGTACAATTACTTCATTAATGTCCTTGAACAATATATGTATTTACTTGCATTTTTGTGTCACGCTTGTTATTAGGCTGCCGAGTCTAGCTTCAGCCGCTGATGAGACGACGTGCAGAAACTGTTGTCGGATTAGTGCCAAGAAAAGACCATGAAAAATCAACGCGTATGTGTGAAATTTTGCTAAAATATTCGCAAACATTTCAATTTTTAAGCAATTAAAAGGGACATCATTCCAGAAAGTGCGTTTCAGAAGCATTTTCAAAAATGGGAGCAACGTTAAAACGATGTACTGCCAATAGATTGGAGTACTTTGAGGAATAAAATGCTTAAAATTTTGCACAATGAGTAATAATGATGTTATAACAAAATTACGTTTTTTTGACACACCACGTATTCTTTTAAGTCGTTCTTTTCATTACAATATTTGTCATCCTAAAAACATTCAACATTTCATTGCGTTGGTCCACTTATTGTGCTTAAATCTCTCGCAATTTCTTTGAAGTCACATTCCTTTTTCTCCAGTAATTTAATCAATTCATAATGACTAAAACTTAAATATATCATGTAGGTGATATATCTCATATAATTTTGGCACTATAAAAATAAAATTAGCTTAAATTTTATTTAATGATGAGGTATAATATATGAGAAGAATGTATATCAGGAACCTTATTCCATCCTCAGTTAGTTATAACAGATATGTTTCAAGTTTAATATGTCTTCTTCTTCTCTTTATACTTCACTCAACCTGAAGAATCAATTTATTAAACCACGTCATGGCGCGGACATAAGCTACAACTCCCCTTCTACAAAGGGTGGAGAAAATAATATGAACACCTGACGCATACAGAATATTTATTCATTTCCTTCATGAACACCTTCAATTCTTCGCGGAATATATTTGTTGAGAGCTTGAATAGTTTCCAACAGAATTTTGTCCTATTCTTGTATCAAATATCCACCCACCAATTGCTTTAATGATGTCGGAGAAAGAAATCTGCCCCTCGCTCTTCTCTAAAATTCCTCATAACGGTTCAACTATGTTGGAGTCTGCCGATGGTGCAGCCAGTAAATGTTTTTACGATATTCTGATGCTCCTCAAACCAAGACAGGACCTTTATGGCTGTGTGTACGGGTACTTTTATCATCTTGGAATATGGCAGTGTTTGGCAGTAATACGCTAGTCATCATTGAGGATGTAGAGATATTCATTCGCAGTAATCCGGCCAGTGATGTGAATGAATACTACGTTATAGCCGCCCTAATCATAACGGAACAGCCCCCAAATCTTGACTCAGTGAAGCAGATAGTCCGGATTGTTGGCTTGTCTCCATATACAAACCCGTTAGTAGGAAACCACGTGAACGATGATTCATGGGTCACTCTTCCAATCAAGTGTCCAGGCTTTCTGATCGTGGCACCACTTCTTTCGTAGCTTATTACTGGCTTCCATTATAAAGAGTTTCGCAATTACCGTTCTTCCATGAATGTTAGCTTTGTGGAGCTCCCGCCATATTGTTTTTTTAAAAAAATCAACACTCAAGAAATTGAGTGATGCTGTCACTTTTGCTGCGGTAGTTATATGTTGTCAAGCCACAATACTTTTTAATGTTCGTCGGTTTATGTAAGTTATATTTGGGTTTCACCATCTATTCCTCTTCACCGATGATGTTTAACCATCATTACAGCGAATACTGTCGCTCGTGAAACGTTAAGCAGTTCGATTTTTTCGCCACAGTGGCTCCCGCTAACCGAGCACCAACAATTTGCTCTCTTTCGTAGTCTGAGAGATAACACATTTCAGCGATCGCTTGTTTTAACCGTCGCAGAACAAATACTAAATACACCGAAACATAATCTACAAGACATAATCTGCGCAATACAAACGCATCGCATTGTTTACCCGGAAGCACTGTTGCCAACTGGCAACAAGATGTTCAATACTGCAAGGGGAATATATTATTCCGTACAACCCCTGTAGAACGCCAGCTAGAAGCTATTCACTTTTGTAATATAATCCAAGAACAAAACAGAACGATTAAAATCGAATTGTGAATTTTCATATTTTTCACGACAGGAATGAGTGAAGAATCTATTTATTCCATGATAACCAGTCAACTTTTGTATGGCGATGTGCTTCAGAATTCCAGTCGATACACTTGCTTATAACAATTATGCTGTCGCTATGCAATCTTTTAGAGCAAAGACACGACACTTGACGTCTATTCCCAAATTGAAGCTGCAAACAACATTTTTATGATAGATATATAGATAGTCACAATGTGCGGAGCCTTGTGGCACGAGAACTCCAGGTAGTCAATTCCTCGCCGAGCACAAGAACTCGGCCTTTCGCAAACTTCAAATTGGCAAATTTTCCTTACAAGATCCAATTAAACCAGGAGCTCAAAGTTAATGATTATAGACAACGCCGTTTATTCGCTGATTGTGCTTCGAAGCGTTTGGAAGAGGACCCCAATTTTGGCCGAAAAATCATCTTTAGCGACGAGGCGCATTTTTTGATGAATGACTACGCTAACAAGCATATTTGCCGTATATAGGACGACACCAAACCACAGGAGGTTCACCGGATGGCAATATATATATATATATATATATTTGGGGCCGCTAACGTCATTGGTCCGAACTTTTTTGAAAACGACGTTAGTGAGGCCATCATCGTCAACGACGAGCGCTACATAACGATGATAACCGATTTATTTTGACTCTAAATTGAACGATATAGACGTAGATGGCACGTGGTTCTAAAGGAACTGTCAATATCGACACATATCAGATTGTCAAATACAAGGTTTCCAAATCATGAAATAATAGTTATTAATGTGGGTAAGTTTAAATTAATGTTCAAATGATGCCAAAAACAGACAATTAGTAAATCAAAACCAAAATAATTGAATACTACTACATGTTTCGGTTCCGATCTGGACCATCTTCAGGTTGAACTTTTCGACCTGAATTGGGTCCAGATCCGGACCGAAATAGGTAGTTGTATTCAATTATTTTGGTTTTGGTAATTGTCTGTTTTTGGTCTTATTCCAACATTAATCCAAACCATGAATTAGAATTATTAAATTTACAATGTTGTATGACATAAAAATACGATTCTATTGCAACCCAAACGGTCAGCCAATCACAATGCACTATTAACCTTAAAGGATCTACTAATAAAAATGTCTCAACTTCGAAACATGGCAAAATAAAAACGATAAGTAAAATTGAATAGTTATTTATTATATATTAAAAACCAAAATTCGAGATTTTAATTAAGAAAATAATTTCTTTTCAATTCCCTCCTCAGCTTTGTTTTGTTAAGCGGATTATTGAGACCCAATAACCGTCCACTCTTTCACACTCCTCGCTTGGTAAATTGACAATAGCATGTGTGATGTTCTGTAGACGGGCATGGAACGCTCAAGACTTATTTTCGTAAACCTGCAATTTCAGATATTCCCACAGGTGAGATCACATGATCTGGTCGTCCAGTCTTGGGTGCTGTGTGACATGTGGCACCGTCCTACCGGAGGATATCTTTGCTAGTTGAGGTCACAATGCACGAAACGTCAGCTACGACGGACAAGCATTTTGATAATACTGTTGGACGCCATTTTAGGAATTATTGATAACGTGACTGTTTACACTTCTGACACTCTTATTGCTAAACCATTTATTTGGATACGAAGAGATTATCTCAGACAAAATATGGATGTTCCAAACGGGACTTCATACCTCAGTTTAATTAATTACAATATAATGAATTAGCCGTTGACTTCTAAACAATTTTGGTCATATCAAGTACATACATTCGCCAAACAATTCAGTTTTTATCGAAATAAGACATCAAATAATTAATCGCTGCGTAAATATACCTTCTACATACAATAGTATTTATATAACTACCTACGAATGACAAACAGCATTTATATTTAATATTTCGCCGATGGCTATATCTTAAATAACAGCTATTATTGGTTTGTTCAATTGTCACTATATATATATATATATATATATATTGTGAGAAGACTACGGTGCGAACAGTAAAAAAAAACTCGTCTAGTTTTCTAATGGAAAGCTCATCACTTTACAGGATTGCCATGAGATTCCGTAATTATTAATCAAGGGCCTACTAGGTTAAGCTTAGCCAATAGAAACGTCTCTCTTATCATGTGGAAACGAAACGTTATAACATCCTAATAATACTTTCTGAGATTTTGCACTATACTCTTTTTTTTAATGGGTTATTTTATCGACTTACAATCTTCTTCTGAATATGAAGTCAGAATTCACTAATCTAAGAGGAACTTCCCAACAAGATATTTGGGTATATTCTGAGATAATCAGACGAGGGACAAGGACCAAAGAAGGTAAAACCAAAAATAAGAAAGAGTAATTAGTAATTAATGATGTTGGATGTAGTAAGAAATAAAGCGTCGTAAGAACGGATAGAATATTATACAACGAAACCAAAGCAGTGTAATGACTAATGAGTTTACCTTTCGTTACCTCAATCAGGGTCTAACTTAATGATTAACACGTATTTACGTTCAATAAATTTCCTTCTGCTTCATCGAGGATTTTAAGATTTCTTTATTATAATTTAAGATCAATTAAACCTTAAATAAATGTACGAAACTAATATTATACAATATAAATGATTTTATGTTATGACAATTTATATTACTTATCAATTGGACCATTCGACATCAAACAGGCATAGTGTAGAATCGTGGAACGCAGATCGATTTAGAGAAGCTGCTTATAATATTATGCATTAAAACAAAAGAATTCAATAGAACGACCAAATATCACTTTTCCAGGACCATGCCTGTAAGGTATATATATATATATATATATATATATATATATATATATATATATATATATATATATAAACTCAGAAAGAGTATTGAATTAATTGGTTAATGAAATTCATTAAATAATACAACACAAAAGCAAAATAAATATTAGGTTCATAGAAAGCAACCAATGCCAACCCTAAACTGGAACCCGGATAATTGGAACAAGACCCGCAGGCGCCGGGTCGAAACCATAGATTTTTTAATTATTAAAAAATTCACTTTTAATTGTAATCCATCTGTCAATTACATAAAAATTTTCGGTCACCAGCTGCTTCAACTAGATTTTCACTGCGCCAAGTATTGTTGACAAGTAGGCACCTATTGGTATAGTATTCCAAACGTCATAGTACTATTTAAAAGTATAATCTATAAAAAATAATAAAGTGAAATAATAAGTAATTTTTTTAATTTTTCTTCTCATAAGTAATAAAAAAAGACACCTCACTAAAATATTTTCAGTATCTTACATTTTAACGTGCAAAAGGCTTTTTATTGCTAGGATTTTCTGAACACGCACAGTAAAGGATTACTTTCACTGTAAAAACAGAGAACTTTAAATTTGTGTAAAATGAATTGAATCAACAAACATAAAAATTTCGACTGAATAATATTGTCACGAGTCGAATTTCTTCCAAGTAAATGCATTTAGTACGTAATTATGTAGTGGCAACCAAGAATGGTAATATTCCGGGGATTTTAGACCAAATTGATTGCATACAAAAATAAATAATGCATTTGGGTGTTCATTCAATAAAGATGGCGCATATAAACGAAAAGTGGGAAATACGATATCAATGGTACCAATATTGGAACTTAAAAATCGAATAACAAAGTTGCATTATTGGATGTTCACCTCTTTCACTTGAATCAATAACAGAAATCCGGTCTGATAGAAAACTTTTACAATGTTTTTAATGCTAAGAAAAGTGATACAAATCCTGCATTTGAATACTATTAGGGTAATCAATGGTTTCAATTAACAAATGTTATTACTCCTTGTAGTATATAATTCAGGAAAAAATGTTAAAATCTGTATCTATTTTCATCCATGCGTCTGAATTACATATACATTGGAAAAACAAAGAGTAAACACGTCACCCATCAAAATACGATCATTGTTTAACAGCGGTGAATTTTTTTTTAAGATATCTCTCCTCCCTTCGCAACTCCTGTTTGTTTCCAAAATCATCAGAACATCGATTTCGCGCAAAATTATAAACTGAATAAAATCAAGTCTGAAAACGAAGAACATAATATTATAATGAGGAAATCGATTCTTTACCTGATATTACAGAACCAGCAATTAAGCACAGCATTAAAATCTGACGGAAGACAATCCGAATCATTTTTTCATTCATTTCTCTTCCGAGTTTTTGAGTAGGCGGTTGCAATTCCAAGTGTGAGTCCCGTTCCTTTTGCTTTATTTCGAGCAGACCGTCACCGTCAATTACGATTCCACTTCACCATCAACAATTTCGTAAATTTATTTGTCTGTGTAACGAAATCTGCCGAACATTAGGACGGGATACCGTTTCGATGCACATAATGACTATCTGGAAACGAGCACCATAATAAAATAATTTCTGGGACATGAAAGGCTCTCGCGACGTGTCTTCTCAGAAATCGAAGAGCGAACTAATGCTCAGAACCAGGATTGTCCCGTCTCGTTCATCTACCCTCTCTGTCGCTCCCCCCATTCACCAACCCTGGTCGCAACGCCCACGGAGAAACTGCAGCTGGTTCGCTTTGTCTCTCAGAGGTGGCAGCTCTGCATGGACGAACGCACCAATGCTGCAACATTACATTGTTACGAAAATAAGACCATTAATTTCATCCTATGAAAGTTAACGTTAGGAGCGAGAGCTTTCATTCGGAAAACTTTTGTTTCATTATAGAATGAAATCATTTTTACCGTCGATACACGAGCGTCATTAAATTTTGTACATTGACCAAGTGAAATCTCACCAACATTAACTGTAGATTTTTTTTTCGATTTCAACGAAATAAAAACTCCATATTTTGTACTTTGATTTAACAGAACTAGAAAATCCATAAAAAGGGTATTTTATTAAATCATGTGTGGAAATAATGTATTAATTATTAAGGATTGTCAATAAAAAATTGCATTTGTATTGGGATTTATGAAAAAGTAGATTATAATTGATCATTGAATCAAAACAAAGCTCTTAAAAAGTAAAATGCAACACAACCCACTTTAACAAATACTATTCATAAATCAGTTAATTTAGGACGACAAATGTCAGGTATAGCACTAACAATTTATGAAACAGCGACAAAATTAAACAATAATTACTCAAAGTCAAATCCAATAAAGTAAATTAATTATAAATGAAGTAATTAAATTATCTGACTTAATATTATAAATAAAACAGAAAGAGTGGCCTGAACGTTGCAGCAGCAACATGAAATTTTGTAACATTTTAATTAAAGAACTGAGGAGGTCCCTCAAGTTGGGAGGATGAAACTTTTTCAAATGAAATTATTCCATTTACTACTTTTGGTCATTCTTTGAGTTTTATTGAAAGTAAAATAATTTTCACAAGTCTTGTATATATAAATGTTTTATTTAAATATAATATACAAAACATGTACAAAATGTAATGGTTCACTATAATTGAAAAAATGTATTTATTGAATTATTTACAAAGCAATATAAAATATTTATATGTAGAACTAACTACTTTATTCAAATTTTTAGGTCTATTTTGGAATATCCATAAGGAAATATTTCATAGTCACTGCAGAAAATACAGTTGCTTGCTGCATTTATTTTTCTTATCGTAGCACGTTAACACTGATAAGTATTAATTAATTTTTTAAAGCATTCTTCCAATTTTCATAAATATCACAAAATACAATTTAAATCCAAATTAAGAAAGACATAAATAAAATTAAAATTGAATAAGGTTAACCAAAACTTATATTTCACATAAATATATTATTAATAATGTGGGCAATAAACTGACAGTAATTTTCACTAGAACAGTTTTTGAAATCTATCAATATCTGTGGTTCTGTATTCGCCATTGCAGAAATTGATACATCTTCATAAAGAGTGGGAAGATGGGTATCGTCTGTATGTTTAGATATAATTTGTCTCTGAGACTGAGAAAGATTCACATATAATTTGTACAACTCATCACTCAAAGATTTGGTTGGAATAGAAGAAATCATAAACTCTGATTCTTCTCTAATATTTATATCATTACAAGGAGATGTTATTTCCATTGATATTTCACCATTTTCACCAGGGGATTGCATAAAAGAAACATTAGATGCATTTAAATGACTGCGACACGTAGGTGTAATGTTGAAATCTGTTCCATATCGTGATCCTGTAGGAATCTTAGGAATGCCGTGTAGCCTTGGCGAATACCCTAGAGACTTTATTGGTGATCTGCCTTTATTTAGAATGCCTGAATGTTCCCTTTTCCTTATAACATCATCATTTCTCACAAACATGCTGTCTTTTGAAGAATCCGAAATAAGAGATCTTCTCAAAGTTCGGTTAGGATCACTCAAACTCCGTTTCAAGGGCACCATAGCAGCTGCAATTTGATCAACATCGGACCCCAAGTTTAAATGTCTTGGCACAGGTTCCAAAACATTTGATGTACTTACTTTATTTGCAGCACTCTCCCTTGTGAAACGTTTTGCATACTCTAAATACAATGTCTAAGAAGAAAGAAAACATGAATAGATAAATATAATCATATGAATTCATAAACATTCTTACAACAAAACCATTAAAAATAGCATTATAAAAAATAATATGTTACACAAAAACTTCCAGAAGAGATAATTTATATTATCCAGGATTCAACCAGCGAGCAATATATAAATTAGTATTTATGTAACAAGTAATGCTTAAAATACAATTTAGTGATAAAACATGACTGCTAAAAGCAGAATATTCAGAAACTTGTGCTATAATTATCAATTATTTACCGAAACAGATTTTCAATTAATGTAATTCATAGCCATAATCTGATGTAGTTCACAAACTATTTATCCAGTTAACATACAGTGAGAATCAAACTAAATTTGAATACTTTGCAGCTGAACTATTAATATTTTCTCTAATATATCAGGTCATAATTTCAAGTTGTAAGTAGGTTACACAAATTATATAATAGAGTAAAAATTAAGAAGTTAATGGCATAATAAAAAATGTACATACCATTTCCATACTTAAATTTCTATGAAACATTTCCCTCTTAACATGTGAAAGATGTGCTGACTGCAAAATTCCTTGAATAACAAGTAATTCAAGACTCAGTTCTAAAAGAGTTGAGCATCTCCTTTTGTCCAGAGTTGAGACCCAAAGAGTGCTTAAACCTGATGAGGCACTGCTGAATTTAACTGGAGTACTTGGTGCAGTGTGACCTGATCGCTTGCTCTGTTTAGTAGATTAGACAATCATTAATATTCCATATTACAATATATATAAATATGCATCAGGAAATGACATTGTCATGTTAAAAACAATTAATAAGGAAAGGAAAGACAGTTAGAAAGTAGGTAACTTACCTGAGATTCACAGGTGGCAGGCACCCCCTTCATCAGAATATTAGGAAGACATTTCCAGTGATCGGCTGGCTGACGACAGAGCAGGCAAAATTTTCTGCACGGCTATCTTAGCTTGTAAACAATGGACCCCACCAGGCTACTTACTTTCTCTCTCAATGAGGGTCTGGGAAGAGGCAAAGAAATGATGGGGGCTGGGGAGATGTATACAAAAACACCCCCATGTTAACACACATACACTCATTCAAACACAGCCATCCTCAAAGGATATATATGTAAATATTAACACACACATACAACCACATATCACTGCATCATTACAGGAGCTCCTCAGACGGCAAGCGAAGCCAGAAGAAATAATACCGTTTATGCTCCAGTACCAAGGTAGCTGGGAAGCAGACACACTTCACCACCAAGGTGCTTGAGAAACTACGGACCGAAGAAAGGCAGCGCCTAGAAACAACATAGGAGATGCCTACTAGCGGAGTGAAGTGGTTAGCAATCCATTCGAGGAGCGGTCTCTCTATCTGGCCAATGTAGAAGGTTGGGCAGAGTGTACAGTTTATTTTGTAGATAGTGTGGGAGGTTAGAGAGGTTATGTTTCCTCTAATTAAGTAGTGATATTGGTGGGATTCTGGAAGGTTGTGGTGGGTGGAACTATAGGGCACAACGTTGCATATGTTCCTATTGCAAGGTCTGCAGCCAATTGTGGGTTGGGGGTGTGGGGTTTATAGGGTTTGATACAGCATTCTCTAAGGCCATCAAATGAATAATTTTGCTAAATTTCCAAATACTAGCTCATAAAATTAATAAGCACCAATTAATAGGTTACCATCATCATACTCTGGGTATGGACAATTTACTTGCAATGCATGAAAGTCTCCACCAACTTTATATTTGCTGTCCATTTATTCAGACTATTATTATACACTCCAATTATAAATCTATTATAACTCATTCACAAACAGGAAGGTCTTATGGCATATGCATATTACTTTGAAATATATTAATATTACTTTTCCTTTGGGAAAATAACATAAATGTATCTCTACAGGATTAGAAACTGGCAATACCTTTCCTTGTACATGATAAACTTCCAAACTGAAGCAGAAATAATAATTGAAGAGACTCAAATTGCTTTGTGTTTAATTTTAATTAAACTATTTTATTTAGCCATATGTGATCCAACTTTAGAAGAAATAATGTAGCAAAGAAGTCAAATTAATTAAAAAAAATATAACACAGAAATTAATATATGTTAAGACTAATAATAATAATATGACCTTATTGCAGACAATATTTTGACTGAGATACAAATGAATAAATTAAGAAGTGCCAGTGTTTCTACATGGCTTAGTGTGTTTTTATTACCGTGAAAAACCTGTGAACAAAATCCCATCAGTAAACATAGCATTAAATATAATCACTATTTAAAATTTGGCAACACCTCTATTTTGGACAATGAACTGCATTATTGTAAAATAATAACTTCTGTATTTTATATATTTAAATCAACCAAATATTGTTAGTATTAAGCATGATTCAAAATCTTAAAAAGTTATATGATTTATTTTAAGTTCTTTGCCCTTTTTCTGTATTTATTTGTTTTATGTTTTAGTTTTAATTTCCAGTCTTCAGGTTTTTTGCCATTAGAAAAGATGTTAAGCTGTGTCAAAATGTTCAGTGGTGCAAAATTTCTTAATAATTGTATCTAAAACTAAAGTTTATCTGCAATGAGGTTGTATTTGATATTTTACTAATAAAATATATACATTGTAAGCTGTATTTTATCTCTAATCACAGTTACTTTATGAAATTACAATACAGGAAATATTGCAATACTGGAAAATAATTATATTATTTGTAACACATTACCTTTGTGAGTGCTTGAGAACAAATGTTTATGATTGTTATTAATGATCCAAATGTTAATAACGGTAATGGGGTGTCTTCATCTAGCATAGGTGTACTGAATATTGCTTCTATTATTGATTGCCACTCTGCAAAATCCTCATTCTTCCAATTAAACATTGAAAGGAGTTGAGGACTACATGGCTTTAGAACCAACAAGCATAGAATTGCAATTTCTAATAACCTGAAAAACAAATTCTATAATTCATTATTTTTATTTGAACAAAACTCTTCATTTTCAATAAATTACTAAAAAATGTGTTTCCCTCAAAAACATTTCAAACCTGACAAAATGAAATAAAACTTTTACTTTGAGCACAGTTTCAGCATAAAAAGCCATCTGGCATAGGTGAACAATAATGTTGATAATTCAACAATTTGTATCAAAAGAAGCAAACACTCTTATAAAATACACTATGTATCCCTTTTCTCATAGTTATATTCAAGTGGAATACTATGTGGAATAATGTACCTATTCTCTTATTATCAACTCTTTTTCTTCTGCATATCATATTCTCCCTTGTCTCCATTGTCAACATATCAGATCATTTTCATCAAAATTTTGGATTATGGAAATTAATCACAGGGTGCCCAGTTGATTAGGTAGATATTACACTGCAGAAATATTTTGTGAACCAAAATTTTATCTATATTGACAGCCTTACGTTTTCTATCAAAATCATTTAATATTCTTGATATAGTATTTAGGGCACACTGAAAGTTCTATCAATTTGGGAATAATACTTTATGTAAGGCATGATCAAATGTGGACAGGTTTTAAAATCAATAAATATTTGACACAAACTCATTGTACAATTTCTAACAAAGAACTTACACAACTGGATACTGATACCACCAAATTTAATGACCATTGGAAATGGTTTCAACAAAATTTGGGTTGTTGTTAGACATTTCATTGATATTCTGGATTCAAAGAACATAACATCTTAGTTGAAATTCAGATGAGAAAGCTGAGTTCGTAAATGGTTCTAGATTTGTTGAAATTAGACTACAGTGAACACGAAAGGATATTTAAAATTTGTGCTTGAAAAAGGTTCACCAAAATGCAAAGAAACTCAGGTGTTAACTTGGACCTGATATTATACTTGGAAGTTTTTGAGGTACATGATGAGTCATGTGGTTTGATCATAAATGTACAATGAATAACTTGAGAAGAGTTGATATATGGTATATTTATTGTTGAGTGGTACTCAAATGTCATTTTCTATCAGTGGTTCAGGAAGGGTTTTGTACTCTTAGCCTAGGACTGACTGAAAGAAAGAATTTCTGACACGAGACATCGCTACTATGAAAGGACAATAAAGGAAGGTTCTATTGTTGTGCAGAATGTTCAAGAGGGGTGTGAAATACTACTCACACTTTATTTCACTTACCATGCAAACCTGCAGTCGAAATGATAGGTTACTGAAGGTAAAAGTGTGAAAATAAATTTACTTACAAAATATTTACAATAGTAGTAATTTCTGAACTTATGAGGTATTATCAAAATTGATAAAGAAGCTGACTCATAGATTACACAGCATCATTGTACTGTTCAACATTTAGTTAAAGCAGAAGCATTCAGGTTGAAGAGGTAAGAAGGGAGGTTCCTCTAGCAATTGCTTCTCACAAGTCCAGCATAGTGATTTTTTAAAAAATATTTCTTATACTTTATAATGACAATACAAACAGTAACAGCAAACAATTATTGTAGTCAGAAGTAACCACGGATACATTTCATGCAAAGCATAGATGGAAGAAAATGCTTCATAAGGATAAATTAATTGGATTTTATCCAATACATGAAAATATATCATAGTATTACCTATTTTGAACAGCGATGACTTCTGGTGTTGATTCAGTTTCATCAACCGAAAATGATGATATTTTTGTAATTGGTTTTGAATGTGGCTGTTTCACTATCATTTTCAAAAGTGTTGGGTGTATTAAAAGAGCAGCACAACTGTAAAGGCATCCTTTTACTCCATCCTAAATGAGAAAACATTGTATAGTAAGCTATGCAGTGATCTTTGTTAATATGAGCTTAAAAAATTGTGCTTGGCAAAATATGGTTACAGAAATGAGTCATGTTAATTTAATTCTTTGTTTATTATATCATTCATTAAACTCATTTGAGAGTTATTAATCTAAATTTATGAAAAGGAGAACTTTAAATACCAACTAAAACATATAAAATTCTTATTTCTATAACGTCAGTTAATTAATAACCTTTCATTGTTAACACTTAAATGATTTAAAACTTTGAAATAAGAATGTAAGGAAGCTTTTGCTGTTTCAGTATAAATTTCAGTATACATAAACAGTGCAAATCCTAATTATTTCACACTACCTTGGGGTACACACTAAAAATTATTTCTGGAGATTTTTAGACTGATATAGCCCATGAACAATTTTAGTATACAATAAAATAGTTAAGTACAATGAAATGAATTTTTTGTGGCTCCTGACTTCTCTTGTTCTTTCAGGTCAAAATTTCATAAGACGGTACAAAATTGTTCCTTAATGTAAATTGTATTAGTAATCTATTGTATTTGAATTCTGTTGTGCTTACTTTATATATAGCTGCCACAGGACGAATACCCAATAGCAGCTAAGTAATAATAATGACAATAATATAAAAAAGACAATGTAGTGAGTCTAAACTCTCAGTGTCTAGTAGCTCTGCCATTCAGTCACCATTCGGAAGAAGGGGCCACAGGCTATAAAAAATCTGACGTTACCGTTTTCCAGTTTGGCAACAATTTAAGGTAAGTCAAATTGTCTCTCTCTCTCTATCCCTTCCTCTCAACATCTAATATCAATTTAAGGATATATGGATAGTACGTATGTTCAGCATAGAGAGGAATGGAAGAAGAAATTAAGACTGAAAATATTTGGCATTACTGGGACAAATCCCAGATCATTACAGAACTTCCGCAATAGCTGCAGTGTGTCTTAACCATTAGGCTATGGTCCTCGACTTACCAAATAATGTCAGTCTTGTAGTTACGTTATTTTTTAGTTGGGATGGATAGAGAAGGAGGATGTGTGTGGGGTAAGAACAGGAGAGGGATGCAAATGATGGAATATGCTAAGCAGATTAGGGAGGATGTAGGATGTGGTAGCTATGTAGAAATGAAAAGGATAAGTTAGCATGGAGGGTTGCATAACACTAGTCTTTTTTTTAATTACCACAATAACAACAATATAAAACAAAGGAGGTTGTTTACCTGAAGATTAAAGCGGCATACCGCATGGTGGCAACTGCCCCCTTCATCAGAAGATACAGAAAGATGGCTGTCCTTAACTCAGAACGCTCTTTCTTTATATTCTAGCAAAGGGGACAGTTGCCACTGAAAATTCAAGAAAACCACACATCTGTATCATATCTTTATAGTGGATGAAACATGTTATGTGACACCAGAAAATAAGCACTATGACAGTAATAATCATCATCTGTATTTCCCATAACTTCTGAAAAGTATCTGTGGGCAGTTACAATGTCATTTGGGACACCACAGTGACTTCTGAAGACAAGTGGCATGTGTCATAGACTTCTATCATATAACTGTATAGTACTCCCACACAATGCCAACAGAACACATGAATTATTTTGTCAGTTCAAGTAGAATGAGCTGAATGATTTTCCCTACAGACCTGAACAACCACCAAGTGCTTTCAGTTTCTACAGACTATTAAAGAATCATTTGATGGAAGGCAATTAAAAATGCTAGGGTGTAAAGGAAACTATTTTGTTAAATATATTTTGTCAGATATATTTAACAACCCATCAACAGGCTTTTTGCTATTGAAAAAATTAATATTAAATATTTTTATTTAACAACATTACATTTTGGCACTTGTGTGCCCTCTTATTAGTCAGGCCACAGTCTGTTTAACCATGAAAACTCTAGTTACTTTACTTTATGTATCACACTTGTAGAATGGGAAAAAAATACATATGAATACTCATATAAACTGCATTAATTAACTGAAACCTGGTTGTAAGATTAAAGTATTACCCACACCATAATAAAACATATATTGTTGAAATTTATTTAAATATTGTAAAATAATACTTATACTCACAATAATGAGTTTATGTGAATGCTCATGTGAAAATATCCAATTCTGTTTATATTCTGACAGAACTCTCACAAAATTTAAAACTTTCACTGTTAAGTCCAATACATCACCCTTCAGCGTGTGTCTGACTGATAAAATTGATGCTACAAGATATTCTTCATGGATGCCAGCAAATGAAATTGCATCTTCTAGAAAATGAGTTCCTTGTGATGACAGCATCCATGTGAACACTTCTAAAGAAGGCCCATAAACCAATTTCCAATTACTTTCTGTCCAATAAAGTGTATCCTGTAATTTATAATTGTAAAAAAAATAAAAAAATTATCAATCAGTACAAAAACATACATGATACATGGTTACAAATGGTAATGGAATCAGCAATCCTAGGATTTTGACAATAGAACATGCAACTTAATAACCAGAAAATATTTATATTACATATAGAAATAAATTATGCACAGGAAAATTATGGAATCAAATTGTGTTATTTACATTAACGTTTATCCCAAATTTAATTTAAATTTTGAAATTGAGAAGGATCACTCTCTTAACTTTATAGGTATTTAAGGCCACAGTGTCAAAGAACATGCCAATTATTAATTGGTTTCAAAACTCTGCATATTAAGGAGTTATTTACATGTCTAACAAACTCTTTTCCTGTAAAAAAGAGGAAAAAAGTTTAAAATCTGGTAGATGAGGCAGTCAAATTAGCTCATAAATGGTAACATAAAGATAATCTTGACCAAATTATTCTTAAATAATAAAGACAAAATTAGCATTTTTAGACAAACATAATGCTGTTTTTTAAATTAATTATTTAGATTGAATGCAGATAATAAGTTATTATTCTAACAAAGAGCTCTTTAAAACTCCAATTAATGAATATATAAATTTCAATGCTGTAAATTATTGTCATGCCCTAAAAAATTTAATTAAATAGTCATGATTTTGATTGACAAAATGCCAAAATTTTAAAAGAAAAATGTAAATATTATTCTAGAATAATGAATAAAGTGAATATAATAGCAAAAATGACACTAATAATTTAAATAGAATTTAGGATACATTATTATAAAAATTACTTTAACATTTAAACTCAAGTTTGCATCATTCATTTTCACTGCAATGTTAGGGGAAAGCATGAACATTACAAATATCTAGATAATTTTAATTATTTATTGGCATTATAAGAAATAAATTGAATATGTAATTGTATTATATATATTGTAGCGAATTCCGCGTTCCTCCGTATTCGAGGATTTCTAATTCTTTTACGGCGCCAGGTATTTTTCACAAAAAACACCAAAAATTGATTTTAGTACTTTTAATTCCAATCAGAGCATGAGAAAAAATTATATCTGCAGGGCGTGGTCATTTTCTCGTCGTCCCGCCGACACAACCTGCTCCTTCCATTACCCCATGACGACTCCCAAAGTCTCGCCAGACTACATTGTTGGCCCAAGTTGCGTCAGTTCCTCAACAATTGTAACTCGCAAGTTGGCCTGCATTGTTAAGTGTAACTTTTCATGTTACAATATATATATGTTTATTAAAATATTCTCTTTATATTTTTGGGTGCTCCAACTTGTAAAAATCAGCTTACCAATGTTGTTGTGGTAATCAGTTCTACGGCTTGTTTGATAAAATCCTCCATGCTAACCTATCCTGCACAAGCCATTTCATTTCAACATAGCTACCACAATCCATATTCTATACTTAGCGTAGTCCAACCTTAGCCTCCCTCTTCAGTTCTTACCCCACACACTTTCCTCTAATGCTAATTTTATAAGGCCTTCATTCTGAAAATGTGGCCTATTAATCTTTCTCTTGTCCTCTAAACTGTTCTCGCTTCCCCTAATCTGCTTAGAACTTCTTGGTTAGTTACCCTATCCACCCATATATAGTATATCTTTAGACCTTTCCAAAACATAGGAATGATACATAGTGCTAATTTTTATTTATTTATAAAAATGTTTCCAATAAATTGACTAGTATATTCACCCCTTATGCAAAACTACACATGGGAGTTTTTATGGAACAGTAATACCTCACATAGTACTGTTAATAGGTTTGTTTTTATAATGCTGTACTGTTTAAATCTGCATTGAGATATGGCATTCTATACAACAAATGATAACACTGGGTAACAAATAAGAAACTTTTTTGTCTCAGGAAGAAAAATATGTGATTCTGATAGCATTTCTTCTCCTGAATTCAAATATGATATCAATTTTTCTTCATCACACAAGGTTTCCGAGAGACAGGCATTTATAATTTCAAACACTTGAATATTTTCTACATTCGTAAGTACACAATATTCAAATATTCGGACTCTCCTAGAATTTAAGAAATGACGATTTTATGCTATATTTTGCCTGTGGAGCATCCCTCTTGATGGTCCAACAATAATTGGCCAGCATAATAGGATTCCATTTGCCTTGATATCTCTTTTCTATCTCTGAAATCTCCTGATGAAAGCATTCGCCATTCTTATCTCTCACTGCTCCAAGATTTTCCAGGAAGAAATCTAGATGCGAGTGCAGGAAGTGTATTTTTAAGGACATATTACAGTCCAAAATTTTATAAGATGTTATAAGATCATTGACAATATCACGGTAAATTTCCGCGATTAGATTTCCCAAAAAACTGTGAGTTACTATTTTGAATGCTTGCCAAGCTGTTTTCTCCAGTGGATTCAATAGTTCCTCAAACTTCTGATCATATTTGTAGACCCACAAATATCCCTTCTTTAATTTTTGCTTCAGTAATTTTAGGAAACTTCTATTTTAAGTACATGAAACCATGGCTTTGATGAAATTCTTCATTAATCGTAGTTTGATATGTAACGGAGGTAGATACACATTTTTAGGATTACACGATGCATTTTACATTTTTCTGTCCAGGAATGAATGATTTGCATTTAGGCCATTCTTTTCTGATGTAATGGTTTTTTCTGTCCCTACTATCCCAAAGACACAAAAAACAACAGTACTTTGTGTAACCAAGCTGCAGACCATGAATAAGTGCAATTACCTTCAAATCACCACAAATATTCCATTCATACACTGCATATTGAAGCTTTTCCAATATAAATTGAAAATGCTCATATGTTTCTTTCATACTAGCAGAGTAAGCCACAGGTATCGACGGGAATTTATTTCCATTACGCAGAAGCTCTGCTTTTAAACTTGCTTTGGGGGAATCAATGAACAAGCGCCATTCAATAGAGTTATGCTAAATACCAAATGACTCCATAAGAGAAGAAATGTCATTACAAAACACTAAGCCATTTCTTGAGAAAAATAGTCTTTAAATTGAGAATGGTGACTACTATAAGTACATAGCTTTGTATTCTTTTGAAGAAGATTTCATCCTTTTAGCTGTGAACCAAGCATTTCAGACTGGTTTTTGGATAACTTCAAATCTCATATGAGATCGTTAAGATCTTCTTGAGTCAATAAATGAGGCTCAGATGAACAGCTTTGTTCAAAAGTTATCTCATCAAAATCTGTTTAATCTTCTTCCTTACTTCCATCGGAATCTGAGCTCTCTTCATCTGTCACATGTTGTGGAGGCTTTGATAAGGGCAATTCTTTGCTGTGTGGAACTGGTCTCATTGCAGATTGCAAGTCAGGGTACACCACTGTATGTTTTGATTTTGACATAATCCCTTTAATGTTTGTTAAGCAGAAATAACCGTCAGAGGAGTGATCTTTGGGTTCCCTCCAAATCATAGGGATAGCAAATGGCATGTGCCATTCCTCCATGCAGTGAGAAGCGTACTACACGATACACAACAGACATGTGGGGCCCAGGTCCTTGTTTGGTCCCCCACTTTACACCCAAAATAAAGTTCATAGTTTGACAACATTATTAGTAACTACAGCCAAGTGTCAAAATGAATTAAATCATTGGCACAATGATGTATGACATGTATCCAAATTTTTTCAAAGTTGCTTCAGAATTGTGATAGTTTTTCCCATCCCTACGCCAATGAAACCAGCACCAATCAAAGCCACAGTGTGAGAGGTGTTATTGTGCTTAGCACAACCAATTCCGAACACTATACAGGATATGATGTAAATAGACCAGTTATAATGTAATATTTTGAAAATACATCAGAATATCTTAAAGGAGTGAAACATATTTTACCTGAGTTCTAGGTGGTAAAAGTTCAAGCCACATAACTGATTTCATATCCATTCGCAAAAGTGTTTCAGAAAAGTTTTTATGCAAAAGAAGAAGTACAATATTTATTATTGATATTGCAACATCAAAATGATGTGGAACCTGAAACAAAAATTTACAAGAGAATGAAACACAAAAGCTACTTACATATTACTGTTATGCATAAATAATTACCATATAAACTTTTGAAAGATTAATATTTAGGCAACATTATACATTTAATGAAAACACTTTGCAAAAATTTGAAGAACTTTTTCCAGGAATGGTGAAAACAAACTTAAATTGAGGTAAGTGATCACCTTCCTCTCTTTCCATTCCATACCAATTATGTATACATAACAGTAGTTAACCCACTCAAAATCAATATTAGGCATCAGTGACCAATCACCGGACTGAGTGGCTGGCTGCCATACTCTCCAGACACCGTCTCGAAGAATATGGTTCAGGCTCTCAAATCAACTTTAAATTGATAGTAGGCATTGAATTGCAGGGAAGTATGAAAATGTGAATTTTTAAGACTTAGGCAGCCTTCTTCAGACAGTGACTGAATTTCCTCCCGATGATGGCTGCGGCCGCTGACAAAAATTGAAGAATTAATATGCATTAGGAAGTCAGATGTAGCAATAAAGGTAAGTCACATTGCGTTTTTCTTTTTATAGCATTTCAAATGTTCAAAGCAAATTAACAACCCAACTGTGAAGTGCTGAGAAAGTCTATAATTTGGTACTGCACATAATTATATGGGTGATGAGAAATAGGTGTGTCACATCCTTACTGAATGAAAGTATCAATCAAGAGTGGAGGCACACAAAATCCCCTAGAAAAACCATGTTTTATTAGTTGACTTTTTGCCCAATAATGTGACATCACAATAATTATTATGAGACACTGCAAAAGCTTTGTTGTGCAATACAGAACAAAAGGTATGGAATACTTTTGCGTGGAATCATTTTTAGGAACAACAACCTGCCACAAACCACCTCATTAACTCAAATACTGATCACATCATTAAGTCAGGAATAATTTGACCATCCTCCCCTGCAGTCCAGAATTAGCACCAAGCAAGTTACATCAGTTTCTTCAACTGAAAAAATTCCTTGGATGTAAAACATTTAAACAACAATGCTGATGTGAAACAGGAAGACTTTCCTTTCATCGCAGGCAGCATCTTTCTTTGGAAAAGGTAAATAAAGACTGGTTTCCTGTTGTGACAATTGCCTGAATAACAGAGGTGACAAAGTGAAGTAGTGTGAGGTATAAGGTAAGGAAAATAATGTTCCATTAATTTGTAAATAGATATCAATACTTTCTTTAAAAACAGGTTTTGTAAATATTATACAATTAATATGAAAAGGAAAGAGACAGAAAAATGATGGCTTAAGTAACTGAGCATTTGTTGACAACTGGCCATCACTCAGAATACTCTTCCTTCCAAAAATCTAAGAATTGTTTCAAGCCCTGACTCCCGATGACAAAGTCAGATGTTTTGAATTTTTGGCGCATATGCAACAGCTCTTTGAAGATGATTTTTGTGTGAAAATTATCTGCAGTGATGAAGCAACTATTTTTGTTAATGGTCCAGTGAACAGACACAATGTGTGAATATGGACAGTAGAGAATCCTCACACCATCATACAGCATATTCGCATTTCATAGAAAGTTAATGTGTTTTGTGCAGTCTTACAGTTTATTGTTCACGGCACCTTTTTCTTCTGCAAAAAAAAAAGAAAAAAACGTTACAGGATATGAGTATCTGAACATGCTGGAAAATTGGCTCTAGCCACAACTGGAGACTGACATCACGGACTACCTCTTCCAAAAGGATGGTGCTCCACCCCACTTCTATTATTATGTTCGTCAATTCTTAAACTGGAGATTGGAAAACTGATGGATTGGTCGTGGTGGAGGTGATTATCAGCAATACATATCACGGCCTCCACACTCTTCTGACCTAACCCCATGCGATTAAATATTTACACCTCCCCTACCAAGAAATGTGCCAGAGCTGCAAGCTCCCATCAAAAGTGCTTTTGAACACATTAATAGGGACATGCTACGCCAAGTGTGGGACAAACTTGATTATCGGCTTGATGTCCGTGCAGAATCACTAGGGGTGCACATATCAAACATTCGTATATGCCAAAAAAAAAGTTTTGAGTTTTTCTGTGTGTGGGCAAAGCCCTGTGACATGTCAAATAATAAAGTTATTTTTTCACAAACACTCTAACCTGAGTGGAAAAGTATGCAATCACAGATGGTGTCCCACAACGCTCTATACAGTCAAAATTACTCCACACAACCACTAATGCACCATGGATTGTTTCCAATTCCACATTACACAACAATCTGAACATTACGTTCATCACTGAGGAAATCAAAACACACCAAAATAGGCTAATAACTGAAATAATCTACCCTCCTGAAACACAGATGACTTAGAAGATCATGGCCTACAGATCTGATTCAGGAGAATAAAGACAGAAGCTAGTCAAACAAAATACACCATTCACCTTCTAGGAAATCAACATTGAATGATAACCTTACTCATGTTCTAAGGAATACTTTTAATATAATTAACTTATTGCAATGTATTGTGACTACTGCAGATTGTAAATTAACAATAAACAAAAAACAATCATGCAAACTCCCATGCAAGATACCCTAAGCTGAAAGGAAAATAGATAAGATTCATTAAAAAGGGTTTCTACTAAAGTTATGTGAATACCCCTATTTAAGGAACCAAATTTCCAGTACCCAGAGATTTTTTTATGCTTTCTTTAAGCTTCAGCATGGACAGTATTTGACACTATTAGACTGCTACTCTATTTTTAGTAGCTATTTAATATAATTTTCATTATTAGGTAGGAGTATAATTTTGGGGAAACCTATAATTAAAATTTAGATACATGATATGGGATCAACTTACCATTCCAACTTCACGAATGTTTATCAGTATTTTTCCATAAGTAGAAAAAAGAGTAGGTATCAAGTTAGAGCACCTATAATGGTTTAACCAGGAGTGTTGTCCTTCAAAATGTAACAAAAACTTTCGTAGCAAACATAAGGATAAACTACAATTTAGGGGCTTGTGAGGTTCTTTTTTGGAGCCATCAATTTCCTTTTTCATTGACCAGTCATATATTCCTTTATTTTGATTGTCTTTTCCCATTTCATTGTTCTTTGTTTCAAATTCTCCAATATTAGAAAGCTCATAAATCACAACAGAAGAAATTGACTGCAACGTAGCCTCAGTAGCTACATCGTCTACATAAAAAGAGAAACATTCAATTCAAACATATTAAAAATGAGAATTAATGTGGAATTAAAAATTATGCATTTATTTGTTATAGAGTATATGAATAGTTAAGAAAAGATTCTCGGATTTCCACCTGGGTAATATTGAACAGCAATGTTTTGATGGCTTTCACTGTTATCGTCTTCCAGGCATCGAAACGTCACTGTTCTTTGATATTACTCGGGTGGAAACCCAAGAAGCTTTTCTTCATTCTATTCATCGGGAATGCCTTGAATCTATGTAAATAGTAATCATTATTGTTACCAGAAACATTCAATACATTATGGATGCAGTTTTCTAGCAAACCAATCCATAAAAACAAACTTATAAACAAAGGTCATACAAGTCTATATGTATTTTTTTATATTTGAAATAAATTGTGCATATGATTTTTACATAAAATTGAATAAAGTGTACAATTTACTTGAGGACTAAAAAATAATATGATATATACTGTATTTAAAAAGTTTTTTTAAAGTTTCTTATGTTGAGTTTAATTTATTTTCAGAGTATTCCCATGGGCTTACTACATTCTACAGTATTCATTTTGGGAGAAGAATTATGATTTACTTTTGCAGGATTAATCACTTTACAGTTAATTCATGTACATCTTTTAGATTTCTACAAAATTTACCTGAAAAAGATTTCCAGTTTAAAAGAAAATTTAAATAAACTTGGATACTTCATATTACATATTATAAATTTCTTGAAAGTTTTGAGTAAAAAGTTTCTGTTTTATTTTAACATGTTATTGCACACATTTGTGTTATTAATAGGAAATTGCTATATATTGCTCACCAGACTGAATCTTTCTATGGCTGCGGTCATAGAGTTGAATCAGTGAAGCTAGGATTAATTCTCTAATATTCTTGGACATTGTATGATATGATGCCACAAGGAAATGGAGTAGATTCAAAAAGTGATTCTTCGTTGCTTTACTATCACAGAAACATGTACTGAAAAACAAAATGATATGAATTGCAACCTTATGCAAAAACAGAACTAATAATGAAACACTGAGGAAATTATTTTGAAATAATAAAGTTAAAGCCTAAAAGCCAAGTTTTGTTGGAAGCCTGCAAAAAATTGTTAATTTCTGTTGTGTTAGTCCAATACAAAAAGCTACATTAAATGCATTATATTCTGACAAATAAATACAGGAAACCAATATAGAACAATTAGTAGGTAACTGTAGCTTATTTAACTACCTGTTGTATGGTTTTCATTCAATGCCGTTTAAAAAATAAAAAATTTGCACTTTGTAAGATTTTAGAAATATAAAATTACTAGAGTTCAATAATAAAAATTCTTTTGATTATATGTTGTCATTCTAATGGAAAGATTAGCATTAATTAATTCCTTTCCATTGAAAATAAATTAAGTTCAGCTGCCTTTGCTTTTGCTATACCAATTAGCATTACAAAATTAATTTGATTTTCTTACATTCACTCTTTGTAAAAGAATGATGTGATATATATTAAGTGATTGTTCAGGCTAAGAGAAAATTTTCAGACTTCTGTGAAACTTTTAACCAAGACGTTGTGTAAATAGTACATTTTATCTAGCATGTATGCCAATCATTAATATGTTTGTGATAAATAACAGCTGTGTGTTCACAACTAATTCTAATTAACACTATTCAGAAATAACTTAATAAAGAAAAGTTGTTGACATTCAAACCAGATGGCAAATATTACACACATCAGTTAAGATGTTCTCTATTTAACATGGAAGGCCAATTACATCTAGTATTGTAGTACATAAACAATCCAATTTGCAATGATAAAGAATCGTGCAATTTTGTAAAAACTCACCAAGACCAGTTAGATGTAAGCAATAAATAAGCTTCAGCAAGCACTATAAACAGTTTTAAATCTGAATTCCCAAGTTCTTTCTGCAGAGATGCCATAATATTTTGGGTTAGAAATTCTCTTTGTGAAGAAGAAATTACTATTTCCCTTTGTCTCAATGCCATTACTAAAAACTGCTTCCAAGAAGATACTACTTTTACTTTTTCAGAATTTGAGACTTTTGAATATGTTTGGTTAGTAGACAATAGAAGTGAGGTGTTATTGATTCCACTAGTACTGTTTTTGTCATTGGTCATACTATGATTAACAGTTTTGCTATTTCTCTCTTCATTTTGTCCAGATGTGGTATTTTGTTCTGAAATTACAGTCTCATCTGATTTTCTTTTACATGAAGATACTTCATTCTCAGTTTGTTTATTTGATTGATTAAGCAAAACACTATTTTTCTTCAAATGTTCAGTGCAAGTGTTTTCACAAATAACTACTTCTTCATTTTCCACAATTGACTGTCTAAAAATATACTTATTCAAACCAATATCCCAGCACGGCTCAGATGCATTACTGCATATTGTTGAAATATACTGAGAAAAAAAGCAACAAAAAACATAAGTAAGGTATAAACATATTTTACAAAATTGTTTTATTGTCACTAACTTGTAAATGAACACTTACAGTTCTTAATTTACAACATAAATCAGGAACTATAACAACATCATTTACACATAAAACTTGACGTTGAAAAGCAAAATAATGAAAAATTTAATGAAACAGAAAGAGAACATCAAATAATAAATGTTATGCATAACCAGTAAGAGTTTTCTGACAGTAAATATTATTCTAAAATTGTAGCCCAACTACCTTAAAAATGAACACAGAAGAATACTTTCAAGATAACTTAAGGAACACCACAAACATGTGCTACTCCATTCCAAATGTTTATTAATACTAGTGCACTTGCCATGCAGTCAGTGGCGGCTTGTGAGTTTTTATAATTGTGTGTTACATCGCCCCAAGGAACAAGGATAACTATGTAAGATATTAATAATACTACAACAGCTACTGCATCAATAATACTCAACAAACCTGTAATATGTTACATTTCTAATTTAACCTACATAATGTGTAGTAGGGGACGAATTTTTAACAGTGTAAAAATATAAGATTAAATTGGCACAAATTTCTAACACAAAAGTTTATGCACTTCATACATATTTTTAATAAAGAAATTTAATTTTAGGAAGAAGCCACATATTATGGCAATATTGTATGCAGAATCATGCAGTTATAAAAGTCTTCAAAATGCCACTATTAACCTTTGATTAATTCAAATAAAGCACAAACAATAATCTTATAATTAATTTGTCAAGCACATTTAAATAACTGTATACTGATAAGACCACCTCTGTGTCAGTGTGCACAGTCCAGTGCTGTTTTCTCTGTAGTTCATATAGTTGTTAAATCTTGGACAAGTAAGGTGTAAATGAAATACACATTTCTCATTCCTGACAGGAGTTTTATGCAAACAGGATAGAATAAAACATATACTGCTTTAGCAGGAGGTAGTTTAAAGTATTGGAAATAGAACTAGAAGTCCACACTATTAAAATAATACGATTGTGTTGTTGTTGTAGTATTCAGTCCTAAGACTAATCTGCTGCAACCCTACAAGCTAATGTATCCTGTCAAGCCTTTTCATTTCTACATAACTACCACATCCTATGTAATCAGCTTAGCATATTCCAACCTTCGCTCCCCTCTTCTGTTCTCACCCCACACCCTTCCTTCCAATGCTATTTTTTTTACAAAACCCACGTGTCTCAAAACGTGGCCTATTAATATATCCCTCCTCTTGGTGAAAGTCCTCCAAATTGTTCTCTCTTCCCCTACACTGCTATAACTTCCTCATTACTAACTCTATCCACCCATCTGATTTTCAACATTCTTCTGTAACACCACATTTCGAAAGCTTCTATTCTTTTCCTTTCAGCAACCCCTATTGTCCATGTTTCACACCCATATAATGCCACACTCCATATGAACATTTTTAGTAAAGAAAATTAAATATACAATAAATGAGTTAAAACAGCCTCTTTGTCAGTTTTTATTGTATTAAATATTGAACTATACTACTTTTTTTGTCTCTCATTTGAGACTTCTTCAGGTATACTTTAATGGTAATGTTATAAAAACTTTGAAATACTATACATGGTTACAAACTTACAAAATTTAGCTGTTGTGGAACCTCACTCCATGAATCCTTCGGCCGAAATGCAGGAAAGTACCACAAATCCGGCCGAGGAGTGAAGTTCTGTTACAAATTTAAACCAACAAAGCACCACAACAGTAAAGAATCATATATACAATTTAAGTTGTTGGTATTACTTTTTACATTAATACAGCGAATGTTTTTTCTAATATGCAATATCTCACTCATTATTCTCGAAAAATAATTTTCTTCTCTTCTTCTAGAATTTCGACATAGTTCCAATTCATTTGGTGGTTATTCATTATTATGTGTTTAGAAAATACAGAATGATTCTAAGAACTGTTTTTAATGTTAATGTGCTCCAAAATGTGGAGTTTTAATGATCTTTTGGTCTTCCCTACATATGTTGCTTGGCAAACAAACAATTAATTTGATATACAACATTATGTTTATCTTAGATTCAATTTTTATTTTTTTAAGTTTTCAGAAAAATTCAAGTTATTATTTAATGACCATAGACTTTCCCAGTGAATAATTCAGATGGAAGCTTCACAGTTAACCAACCAGGTCAGGCTTTGAAAAACAAACAATGTGGCATAAAATGGCCGCAGAAATATTGTGTGTTTTTAAAAGCCTGACCCGGTTGGTTGCCCATGAAGATTTCATCCAAATTATTATTGCTTTTGAAAATAATCTTAATATATTTATTTAAAAAAATTATTTGTGTTGTAAGCAAGATATGTAGGGTAATATTATCAAATTAGAAATTTTATTATTAGTGTCCTTAATGTATTGGGAATTTCTTCTTTTATAGTTAATATTGTCTAACATGATCTTGATATGCTTGTTAATAAATTATGTGGGATATCCATTAAGAAGGAGATATATATTACCTGTAATATATTCAAAATTGTTACCAGCAATATAGGACTTGTAGAGCACAAAAAAAATATTGTTGAGTATCCATTATTTCACAAACCAATGATTGATAAAACTTATTACTGGACCTATTATTCTGACCTATTATATATGGAGTTATAATGAATGGCACAGAAGTGATACAGCTAAACAATTTGGAAAGATAGGCAAAATGATAAAAGGCTGACGATGTAAACACATATGATGGCATGTGAGTAGTGAACTGAGATGCCTAGTTTCTCAATCCTGGCAAATTGAAGGTTTTGTTCCTGTGAACGCGTAAATTTAAATCATTTAAAATTCTTGACATGATTTTTTTATCAATTTTGGGGGGGGAGGGGGGCACCAGGATAAAATGTGTAAGTTTATGTAAATCACGAGTTAATTTGAAATTCTATTCAATTTTAGCTGTTTTCAGTATAGGTAATAAATATTATAAATCTAAATCAATATGAAAGATTATTTTAAAATTAAGGTGTAAAAGGTGCTCAATCTATTTGATTAATTTGAAATTTCTCCGAGCACAAAATGATTGTAAAGAATGAGCAAGGGGTCTTAAAGATAAAATTCTCAAAAATTTTGTTTTCGATGTAAAATTTTATTAAAATTGATCGGGGGCAATGTAATGAAAAAATGCAGATTTTGGTGATATTGTGGCGTTATGAGACGCAGTTTGGCCAACAACAATGTGAAGGTGGGGATCCCCCGCGGAAAACCCCCTCGGGACGTGTGTAAAAAATACGATGGGAATTCCCCACGGGAAACTCCCACCGAGCGTGTGTAAAAAAAATGATGATCGCGGGGAACCCCGGAAGTTTATGAAATAAACCGCTGGTGGGGGACCCCTGAATTGTGTAAGGGCGGGGAATTCCCATGTGAGAATTTAAAAGGGGAGCCGATGGATGGCTTGGCATCAGATGGAAGGAGATGCTGTGAGAGGTGGTCAGAGGACGGACAACGGATCTGTCAGAGGGCAGATGAGTTGCGATCAGATGGAGTGAGAGTTGAGACGTGACCAGAAGTCAGAGGATATGCAGTCAGAGTTTTGCAGAGGGTAGATGGTGTCAGAGGATATGCAGACGAGTTGACCAGATGGAATGAGAGCTGAGACGTGGTCAGACGTCGCCAGATGCTGTCAGAGGTTTGCAGAGGTCAGATGTTTCGAGGAAGCATATGAGTTGTGGATCTGGTTCATACTACTTTCATCGATAAAAATCCTGCAAGATGCAAGAGAGACACGGAAACATTCGTGAGGTGGATGCTTGTAGGCCAAGTAATTGTGGGTAAGTTATTAAAAAGCTGTGAAACTTGCTCATTGTGCTGGTTGAATAATATTTAATGATATTTTCTCTATTTTCAGTAACTGCATACTACATCTCTCGAGAGACCCAAAATCCCCTGAGATTAAGCCCTTGTAATCACTTTTAATTAATAAATGTAAAATTTTCAAATTGATTATAATTTGTTGAATTGATGTATATCACAATATATACTAACCTGAGACCAATTCTTTAAATATGGTTCATTTTCATCAAAGAATTTTTTCAGGACAGCAATAAATTTATCTCCATCAGTAACCTTGAGTCTGTGTAGCTCAATAGTCAATACATTAAATATTTTGGCATATGCATGAGAATATTCCCTGTAAATAAAGTAAAACTAAAATTAGACAACATTGAAATTAACAATAAACATGTATTGAAATAAGTAATTATTAGTCAAATTTTTTCTCTTAAGGAACAACTAAAACCCTGAAACCCATAAAATGAGTAATAAAAGATTTAATTAAATACAATCCATATTTCCTGTCTCAAAATCTGAAATAATAACTCTACAAAGATGCCATTACCCACAGCATGAGTAATGATTGGAATATACAAAAATCATAAAATTGATTAGCCAAAGAATAAAATTCTTAACACTTGTCTGCAGGACTTTACTTCTTTTAGAATGATAACTTTTTTATCATGTATGCAACCTTTCTCAATCACTCTGTTGAACGATTATTAACTGAAAATGTACTACATAAACTAAACCATATGAGTGAATTGTAAATTACTAATTATAACATTTCTTTCTGCATGCATTAGATATGTTACATGAAAATTTAAAGAGATACTCACTCAGGATTTTGGAAGAGCGGAGAGCAGAAATCAGTCCAAAAATTCTCTTTAAGTCTTAAATATTCAATTACAGAAACCATTTCACCAAGCCATATTGTATGAAATAAATCAACAACAACATTGTACAGGTTTGAACAAACTAAACTTGGTTCCTGAAAAATAATTTCATACTTGTAAAACTACAATTATCAGTGAAAATAAATAAATGAGAGAAAGTCTTCTCATGTATTTATTTACTGAAATAACAATTCACAATCTTTCAACTAGCTAAATACAGGCTTCAGCCATGACATTTACTATTTAATGATATATTATGATAAATAAATAAAAAAACGCCAATAAGTCGGGATATAATTTATTACTATTTAATTATCATTAATATATTTCATCTCCCTTTTGAGACTTCCTATGGCATAAGATTTAGCAATTCATGTCATTTACTTCTTGACTCCCTCAGCTAAAAAGATTATTAAATGTATTGAAGTATTTACATGTGAAGAATCTTGTGACACGGACCATTTCCATTGCCAGTTATGTATTTGTAATTGTTGTTGTAAACTTGAAAAAACTATGATTAAATTATATATTATAAGAGTATAGTAGACAAATCCTGCACATAGCTTGATGGAAGATCAAGAACCCTGTGTGTTATGATTTACTTAATTATCAATCATAAAAAAAATATTTATACTAATATAATTAAATTTTAAACATCAGTTGACCAAAGAGACAAAAATATATTTTTAACAACACACCATATTTAGTTTAGACAAAAATGAACAGAGGTAAATGAGAACCCCTCCTGTTGGTTTATCTTCACTCTTCATTTTCTTTCCGAGAACTGTAATGTTTGGAGATGTGTATACATGGAAAAGTGATTCTGTCATTCCAGGTTGTGTATCACAGCAAGATATAACAAGTTCAATTAATGCTTCTTTCAATGCATCACTAACCAGCCTAGATTCTAGATGTTTCACAAACATTTCTCTTACAATATCTCTTTCTTTTGCCATACATGGAAACAAACTTCTTGGAGATTCCTAAAACAGAATGTTATAAATTGCAATTGATTTTGACATGTGCACCTTTAAAATTAATAAGTTCTTCATAATGGAAGGACATAAATACAGCATGAATATCCGTAACAAAAAAGTTGTGGAATGCATCCTGAATTGATAATGAACCTTGTAAATTAATTAACTGATGTTAAACAACACCACTCATGCTCCGACTACCACAAAATTAGCTCTTTGCTGTCAAAATAATTTTAAAGGTAGAATAAAAAGATTGGCTAGCTGATCACTGGAGATGTCTTCCTAATTGAAGAACAGAGAATGAGATGCCAGATAACTGAGAGAGAAATTATTGTTAGGTTATACCGGAGTGAGAGAGTGGAAGGATGTAGTTTATTAGTAGTTTTCGTTTGAGTCTGCGGTTGTGTGGAGGTGGATTGCTGTGGAAGAGGGTTTCATTAGAGTGATTGATGGAGCTTTTGATTAAGGAGGATATGCGTGTTTTTATTGTGGTGGAGATCAGTGGAATTTGGATGTCATTGTGAATTACCGAGTTTTGAAGGTACCAGGGGGAGTTGGAAATGATTCTAAGCATTCTGTTTTGCTTGGTTTGAATTTTATTTGAATTGGAGCATGTGTATGACCATATGGGGTGGATTAGGGAAAGGTAAAGGAGTCTTTTGGTGGAGGTGGAGATTGGTGCATTTCTGTTGAGGAGTGGATAGAGTACTTTTATTTTGGTGTTAATTTTGGATGAAATGTGGGTAAGATGGGGTTTCCAGGAAAGTTTGGAGTCTAGAACAAGTCCGAGGTAAGTGATGGAGTCTTTTTATTGGGATTTGGAAACTAAATAGATAGAATGAATGAGTAAGGGGGTGTTTGGTTTTGAGGCTGAATGGACCTACTGTAGATTGGAAGGGTTTATGCTCCAGTTTTTTTCCCAGATTTCCAGGTCATTTAGAGCTATTTGGATGGTGCAAACACCCAAGGTGAAAGAAGAGGTTTGGTGGAGGATAGCTATGTCATCGGCAAAATTTATTATTTTACTGGATGGACGACAGGGAATGTTGTAAGAGTAAATGTTAAACAGGAAAGGGGCTAATACGCTACCTTGTGGGACGCCAGAGGAGATGGGGAAGGTTTTGGAGAAATGATTGTTAATTTTGACGGAGTACGAGCGGTTAGTAAGATAATTTGAAAGGATTCTGAAGAGTGTCGTTAACTTCATTTTTTATTTTGGATAAGAGGATGGATGATGGACTTTGTCGAAGGCTTTCTCTGTGTCAATAAATACACCAATGCAGGAATTTCGATTATCAAAAGCATTACTGATGAAGGTGGTAGCAGAATATAGTTGGTGAATGTACAAATGTTTAGGCCTGAAGCCATATTGATCAGATGGGATAAGTGATGATAATTGATTAGAGAGGGGAAGGAAGAGTTTTCAAATAGTTTCAAAAGGGTTGGTAGGGTTTGTAACTTTCAGGGAGCGATTTTAGTTTGTTAGATTTGTTTATCATAATAATATTGGCATGCTTCCAGGTGGTAGGGTAGTAAGATGCATGTAGGATGGCATTAAAAATTGTGATAAGAACAGTGTTTTTTTTTGTAGGTGTTTTAAATGAAGTGCCGATAGTAGGTTGTGTCCTGGAGATGATTAACTTTTGAGTTTATTGATGGTGGTGCATATTTGGGAAGGGGTGAATAGTTTAGGCAATAGGGAGAGATGTAGTTGTTCAATAAGTTGGTTATTTATTTTGTTATTGAGCTGAAAGTTCGTGATTGGGTTAGGGGAGAATTGGGATTTGAGTATGATGGCAAATAGATTAGCTTTTTGGGAGGGTGAAGTAAACCATTGGTTTTTGTGTTCTCAAAGAAGGCTTTTGTTAGAGTTTTCGTTTTGCACCAAACGGAATTATCTTTGGAATTAAGGTGCTGTAGGTGAGTTATGTAGTTCATGTCTCTCATGTCATGTAGATGAAGATTTGACTGCCTGGATACAGAGTTGTAAATGGATTTGTCATTTGGGTGTTTTGTGTAAAACCATTTTTTACAGGCTTTCTTCTTTTCTTGAAGTAGGTCTTTAAGTGTTCTGGTAATTGAATAAGACTGGACGTTTTTGGCTGAGAGAGGAATTCGAGCAGCAGTAGCTGAGGATAGTACAGAGGCGTTAAGGTTGTCAATTGCTGTGTATATGTCAGTAAAGTGATTTTAGTGGGATGTTAAAGAGTGTTAGTTCCTTAATAAGGGAGGTGTAGAGTTGCCAGCTGGCAGCATACTTGGTAGGAGGGGGTAAAGCTAAGGCAGGGTGAGAGGAGAGGTTTAAGTAAGCTAGGTATGGGAGGTGGTCGGAGTTAAGTTCATGTAGGACAAAGGAGTTAGCAAAATAGTGGGATGTTTCATAGCAGATGTAGTAGTCTAGAACGTCATGGGATTTAGCATTGTCGGGATAATATGTGGGTTCTGAAGGGTAAATAATATCTATATGTTTGTTTACAATGGAGGTGTATAGATGGTTGCCTCTGGGGTTCGATAGTCTGGAGCCAAAGTGGGGATGCTTAGCATTGAAGTCACCTCCGATTATGAAAGGGGATTGACAGGATGTAAGGAGTTTTTGCCAGAAGTCTTGAGGGAATCTGTTGGTTGGTGAGGAGTAAAATGAGGAGATGTTAATAGCGGAATCATTAGATAGGCAGAGTGTTATTTGGATTGGTTGGAAATTTTAGAACAAATAAGAAATTTAAATTGACAATAATTTAATAAAATTTGAAATTATTCACTTTTGATTTAATTATGTGAACATAAAATATGTACATTCATAAATCTTAATTAAATTAATTCTAAGTTGAATAATTTTAATTTACCCAAATTAGTCAATTTTATTTTAAAATTTGTTGTTAAAAATTTTGTATGTAGTTTACACCAGAATAAATTTAAATGTGCATCTTTTGTACCTGAAGAAGTTTCAAAATTGTGGATAAAACAATGTATAAGTGTTAAATTTTATAAAAATTACAAAAAGTTTTGGGGTTACTTTCTTACATTTCAAATTATTTATGAATACATGGTATTACAGATAATTTACTGTTGTTATTTATACAAGAAAAACATTTATGAAATAATAGTAATTTTGATGTTTAGTTTAAATTCTAGACCTAGTTTAAATATCACTACTCATTTCATTTTAACAAGACTTTCTAAATAACTTTGGTATATGTGATTTAAAAATGTGTAATTTAAACCCCAAGCAACATTACACCATACAGAAAAAGGATTTTAAAAATACTAAATAGAATGCATATAACTATGTTCTCCTTATTGTTGCCCTTTAAACATATTTCAATTAAATACAAAATATTTGATCTGAAAAGTCTTCAAATAAAATTAATACTTTAGAACAAGAAATTGCTGTAATACATTAAATCACCTACCAAAGCAAATTTCTTCAATAGCTTTACAGCTAATATTGGAATGCTTGGATTGAAACAATGGTAAATGTATCCAGTGAGGTTTTGGATAACTTTTAAGCTGCTGTCCTTTAAAGGACTACTGTAAATCTCCATTTCTAATCGTGATGTCAATGGCTCTACCTGTACAGATGTAATTTATGAGGAATCAACAATTGTCAAATGGAAATAATTTTCTCAACTTACATTATTCTAACAATATATGTTAAAGATTAAGGCTATTATTATATGGGCATGTGGTTTTATAATATTCCTACCATCTTCCCAAGCCAATTAATTAAGGTTTATAGCAAATATATGTTTTTTCTTCGTTATTGAAGAATGTGGGTATCAAGGGGGCAGGGATGTATCTGCATACAAACTCAACCTTGATGCAGACTGTTTCTTTTAATAATGTTCTGATGACCACATTACTACTGGCACAGAACATCTATCAGTATCAAGTGTGTGCCAATGGTCTCTTTGGAGTGTGGATAATCATAGATACCTTCATGTCCATGGAGTGGGACACTATCCATAAATATGGACAATGTGTAAATTTTCAAGGGAATGAGGCAGAAGACAATGGAAAATTAAAGATCCTCAGATTATCTCAAGGAATTGTAGTCCCCTCTATCTTCCTGGGTCAAATATTCTGATATTAAAATAATACTGTGTTCAAATTTCTGGACGAGGACTCACACAAATAATAAACGGAATAAATGTGTGATTAGCCACCAAAGAAGTGGAAGGTCTGTTTGAATTTAGCAACTTGACTTTCATAGTATTTTTAAACTAAGACAAGCCTTCAACAAGTTGAATTATAACAAGATATTTTTCATTATTAAAAAAATAGGAATATAGTACCGGGACAGAACAATAACATTCAGCCCATAGTCTGGGATAGTTGTTAATCAATTCTCAGGGTTTCCTGAAATTAATGATCAGATGTCACTAGTTTTTCAGCTCACTTGTTTTCGTGTATCTCTTTTGCCAAGCTTCTATGGTCTTTCCTAACCCCTCTTGCACTTGTTTCTTCCCATGGTTCTTATTTTCTATTGTCATTTTTAGTGATTTGACATATCTTCGTATCTCACACACCGCATTTAGCAGTTTATCCTTGATATTATTGAGGTGGACTATATAACTTATCAAATGGAAAAAAAATTATGTGAGATGAATTAACATATGTATAAAAATTACTTAATTAAAAGTCCAAGACCTATTTAAAAGGAAATAGGTACACCAGAAAGGCCCAAAAAGATTTTAAGAAACCATTACAGTAACTATTATTACATATTTAATACAATAATGATTTAATTGAGAAAAAATATACTGCACTACCAATACAATATTGTCATTTACTACCAATATCATGAGCAATTTATTTAACTCTAATAGTAAATAACAGCAGAAACTAGAAATGATGTTTGCTGCTATTCACATTAATATGATCATTTTCCATTACCTGAACTAAATGCTTCAAAAGCATTACGCGGTTAAGGAGAGAGAGGGAAAGTTGAACTATGTAAATAACATTTGTAGAAAATAAAGTACTCCAGTGATATTGTTGTTCCACTTTTCCTTGAATTACAGGATCCCCTGATAAAAAGGTAAAATTTAAAATCAATACTGTTTTTTTATATTTGACAAATAATTAGGAAAGAAACATAAATTTAAACAAAACATAGATAAATATTTTCTCACACACAATATTTAAAAGGTAATAAATACTGTATTTGACCCAAAATTATTCATATTTTCAGTAAAATAAATCCAGTAAATGAAAAGCATGTACCTGTTGCAACTATTTTAAGCAATGCTGTTCCTGTTGGAGTATATAAAACACTGTGTAAAATTAATTTACGGAATAAGTTTGGATAAAAATTCTCCCTATTTTCTTTCAAATCTTCAACCATCAAAAATTCATGAAATATTTTCATACAAATTGCACCAACAGTGACTTGTTCTTCTTCATTTATATAATTCCAAGTTTGGAAACGAGGGAAAACTTCATTGAGAATAAATACTAATCCAGGTAAAATTAATTCAGAGTATCCATATAATTTAACATCAGGTTGAATTGAATTGTGGGTCTGCAATTGAAATAAGTAAAAAAAAAAAATTATATTCAATAGTTAGTAATAAATATTTTTTATAAGTAATGTTACATCTTTTTAGTATTTTCAATGATAGTGTAACAAACAATCAATTGGAATCTGGCAAAGGTTGGACAATATTAAAAATGGACTTTTGTGTAAAATTTGTACTGTATGTACAGTCCTAACACAGACTTATGGTAATTCACTTAGTACCACCATTTCCTTGATCAATAGCTTTCTCATATGATAAGCAATTATAGAAACACATTAAGTAATACCTTACTTTAGAACTGTTTTTTAAAATTATATAAAGATAAATTAAATGAACATTACAGCGATAATAAAAGTTTTATTCTACTACAGCATTTAGTTCACAAATTTAAGATTTTATCAGATAAATATAGCTTAAACAAATTTCTTCAGATTTTATTATTTTTTGAGTCTATGCAATTAAAATGTTCAGTCAGTCACTGGGTCAAGTCCTTGACGTAAAATTTTATATATGTATAGTTTTACATGTTGTTGTGGTATTCAGTCATAAAACTGGTCTGATGAAACCCTCCATGCTAACCTATCTTGTGCAAGCCTTTTCATTTCCTCATAACTAGCACATCTCACACCCTTCCTAACTGATCAGTGTATTCCATCCTTTTCCTCCCTCATCTGTTCTTACCCCACACACTTCCCTCTAATCCTAATTTTACAAGACCTTCATGTCTTGAAACATAGCCTATTAATCTGTTCCTTCATAATGTTCGCTCTTCCCCTATTATGTTTTAAGCTTCCTTGTTTGTGATTCTTTCCTCCCATCTGATTTTCAGCATTCGCCTATAGCACCACATTTCAAAGGCTTCTATTCTTTTCCTTTCCGCAACTCCTATGGTCCACGTTTCGCACCCATATAATACCACTCTCCATACAAACATTTTTAGCACCAATTCCTTAATATTTACACTTATATTACCCGTAAGTAAATTCCTCCTTTTCACGAAAGACATCCTTGCCTGTGCTATCTTACTATTTGTGTCTACTATAATTCTACCATCCCTAGTTGTTATGCTTCTTCCCAAGTAGCAGAATTTCGTAACTCCCGTCAAAATATCCCTTCCCAATTTAATACCCTTTGTTATTCTACTGTTTCACAAACTACACCCCACTACCTTGGTTTCCTCATTTGAATAATATATGTATATAAAACCTGCATCCTTTAAATGCTCTTCTTCCCTTAATGTTAATTATGTATTTCTCAGCATACCCTTCCCTGACTTATACCAATAGCTTGTTCTAAAGTAAATGTACTAGGCTCTCTGACTATTTTGTTAGATTTTCTGAGAAATACTGAAACTTTTATAGATCTCTTTCTGGGGTAGTTCTTTTGTGGTATTCAAACCTAGCAGTCAAAATAATGTCATGAAAGTGCAAACGGTTGCTTGAAGAAATATTCTGTAGTTCTGTTAATATTCCTTCAAGCAACCATTTGCAGTTCCATGATATTCTTTTGACTGCTTTACAGAACTACAAAATATTTCTTCAGACAATTCTGATGGAGAAGAAATTTCAAGTTAAGATGAATTATGAGCAATTTAGAAAAGAGGTGTTAAGAAACAAAAGGCTTTGTAAAAAGGTAAACCTCACAGTTAAATATAATGGAGAAAGCTTGGTTGAGATACACTGTCTTCTCATTATGGCCTCATTTCGTCTCATTCCACAGCCAATATACAGTGTTTTCTTAGGCTAATGTCACACAAACATGATTTTGGACAGACAGAATCAGTTCTGGTTGTCCGCTGAAAATCATGGATGTGCAAAGTTGTCAGATGAGTGCTTTTTTCCACATACATGACTTGCCCACTCCGTTACAATGATTTCAACCTTCCAGAATTCATATACATTTCATTTTCAGTGAGGTATACCTACGTATAATAATGTAGACCCTGTAGTTTTGTCAACACAAGAAAAAGTGAGAAAAGATTGGGTGCTCCCAATGAACAGTGACCAGTTTTTAACAGGATTTTTTAAGTGAAACATCCTAAGCTCCTGAGGTAGTTTTTCAGCTATTGAAAAATTCATTTGAGAAATTGTTATGCACAATGAAAAATTCTCTATTACTCGAATGAACATCAACATGTGAAAGGGAATACCACCTGAAGAAATGCTGCCAATAGCATTATGTAAGTATTCATCATCTTGATGTAATATGCCTATATATACCAAGATATTTTGTAAAATAATAACTATACATACAAATAGAATCTTTGTAATTTATAATTATATCAGATACATTTCATAAATAAGAAGAGATCTGATTTAGAGAAACATAATAAAGAAAATGTTTTTATACGATTTTCCAAAAGGGGCAGGTCAATGTTGAAATGTTAGAAAACAAGCTGTGTGCAAGGTATTAATGAAATTATTTTTTATTTGAAAGGGCATACATGGGCCTTTCAAATAAAAACAGAATTTTGTTAATACATTACACACAGACAGTTTTTTTTCCCATTTCAACATTGACACGCCTTTTTGAAAAGCCTATATATAATTACAGACAAAGACCATTAAAGGATGCCTGAAATTCAAAATTTTGGCAAGCTTGATTAGTATACCTTGAAAAAATTTATTGTAGACCACACTGATAAAATTGTGATGGCACTAGAAAGAAAGAGTGAATATTTTGGAAATATGTACATATTTGAATCACAGAGTAGGATTTCTTACAGTTCATTCAGTCATTATTGGATATTATAAAGAGCAAATCATTTTTATCAATTCAAATATAATTTTCGGGTTTCAACCCGGGTTAAAGTTTGTACACATGTTTCGACGGCAAGCTCAGCCATTGTCATCAGGTAGACTGTGATGGCAGAGCTTGCCGTCGAAACGTTGTGTGTACAAACTTTTACCCGGGTTGAAACCCGAGAATAATATTTGAATCAAATTCACCGGGAAAGCCTTCGCTCATTTTTATCAAAGTTTTCAATTATTTGTAAGTGCAAATTTGTGCAAACATTATGAGATTATTTGTATGAATTTTTTAAATTACATTGTAATAGTTACTTAGTTGTACAGTTTCATCTGTTAGATGAAAGTGCAGATTACTTTGGTGATACAAGATTGGGACAACACCAGGAGTCATCAGCAACCAAAAAGTCAGTTAAGACCTTTCAACTTATATATTAACACAGAAAATTGCCCTTACATGCCATTTCATGTCAATAATCCTGTTTTAATATTATTTTGATTAAATGCATATTAATGAACTAAAAATAAATCAATGAATATAAATTAATAAATCTCTTGATTTAACAAAAAATATAAAATATTGAAGGTAATTTCATGGAAAAACTCTGAGCCTATAGAGGTGTAGAATGCATGAGAGAGAGATAGTCAGGCCACTTTTTGCCACAAGCAAAGATGTTTGCTTTTTACCTTGAAGCTGTTATTTTTCCTTTTATATTTTATTATGTAGCTCATTCTTTCAAAGACTTCTTGCAAACCTACCGGCAGTCTCCCTTGTTACAAAAATACCATTCTATTCCAAATATATCAAAATTATTTCATACATCTCAGATACTTTTATATTGTATTCTCAATCCCAACAATGTTTCAATGGAAGAAAATTTAACTGCAAACAATTAGATATATGTATTTACCTCAACAACTTTGTAAAGAAAGTTTAAATATGATTTTAAAACTGTATATTTTCCAGTGGGACATTCTTCATTATAGAGCCAGTCACCAACTGTTCTAACAGATAAATAATTTCCTGAGATAAGACTTAAATCATGAGGTGCATTATCTAGGCTTGGCAATATCTGTAGTTGTTTTAAATTTGTAAAGACACTCATTTGATCATAAGATATCAATGTTGTTAGAATGTCCAAACAAACTCCAAAAATTGAAGCAGAAGCTCTTCGAATTCTCTTAAATCTGTAAATAAAATCGATTTATTCAATTAGTTCATTCTGTACAGTAAACATTGCTTAGTTTAGTCTTAAATTCTGACCTGTTTATCATAACAGCTACATAATTAATTACACTAATTAATTCTGAAGATAGGCATATTTTTGCTTTAAGTATATTATTCACAATTTCCAATCCAGTAATAACATTTTCCATTGCACTGTGAACATCCACTTCATCACTAGTCAATTTCTATATAAAAAAGATAACATACATCAATAATTACATTACAAATAAGGATTTTTTTACCCAATTAATTATATCAGAATTTATTCTAATAAAATTCTTAATTATTTAAGTAAGTGATAGTTCAACAACTTAAAATGGTAACATAATCACAGGTTTATTCTGATTTTTTATAAAAAAAATTTATAAAACCTGTTAACAAAATGCTGAAATAGTAAAAGCTCAGACAAACCTAAAATCCAAATAAAATTGTTTCCTATTGTTACTGAGTTTCTACAACAAAATACGTCAATGCCTAACAGGCTAATATAAGTTCAAATAATTAGAAGCATAACTTGGTCTAAATTTGTGAGAAAAAAAACATTCTTTAAAAATTATAGAGGGAATTAAAATAAACAAGAAAATTGCATTAATTTTCAAAGGCATAAAGTAAGGTAAATAATTATTGTTTATCAACAGTAATGAAATAATGGATTAAAATGCCATAAACTACACTTAAAATACTAAAATATTTGCATATATTGCATAAGTTTATTACAAACCTCTTCCATCAAAGTTCGTTGTTCATTATGTATACTTTCATACATGCTAAAGCTTTCAACATGCCAACATATTTCCAGTGCAGGAGGAATAACAAAATATCCAGTAGTACCAATTGGTAAAGTAAACTCTGAAAATTTCATTGCTTTGCGGCTTATCATTAATCTATAATTTTCTGATGATACTTCTTTACAAATAGCAACATTAATGTCTTCTTCAGTAACTAGATCACCAAATGTTTTCATGTTCATAATTTCAGAATGAACCTGTAATGAAAATTACAATTACTTTATCAAAAAATTCACTACATTTTCAAAAAAATAATAATAGTTTAATGTTTTATATAATAATAAGTTATGAGTTGTTTTTTCTTGCATTGGGAATAATCGGTTAAAGATTGATTAAAAAACAGTTGTAATTTAATAATAAATTTAATTTATAAATAATATTCATTACATCTTATTAAATTATTTAGACCAGAAATAGGCAGTAGCTAAGGAGGCTGCAAGTGAGATGATACAAACAAAGTAGCATAAGTAAGAAAAAATATTATTACTTCGATCAATACTTTAGCATTTGAAAATTAATTATAAAAAATTATCAAATTGATAATGTTTATTGCCCTCTGTCAGCGTTCAATATGTATTCATAGCATCTAATAATTTATTAGTTTAAGACATCTTTAGAGAAAATATTATTTAACAATTAGTAACCTTCAGTATTTTTTCAACAAGAAAGCAGTACATATACAAACATTAACATATACCTGAAAGTCTCTGTAATAAGGGCTGAATAGTTGTCACTTCAATAACCCTGAAGATTCATATGATTTGATGATGAATTTATTCATATATTACATATTCTTAACCATCAAACTTAAATTAACATTTTAAACGTATAATGAAAAGTTCAAAATTATCAAAAGGCTTTTGTCAGATACTTAGAAAGTGACTACAACAGGCTTGTTTGCTTTAGCTGGATATTTTGAGCTATTAAACTAGAATCAAAACCTACAATTAAATTACAATTGTTTGAGATAAGCACACGATATAACAACAAAATAGTAACACATTATACTTTATTTAAAATATTCTGTAATGTTAAAAGTAGTGATAAAATTGTATTGCAATTACCAAACTATACTAGATCAATTCTTACCTTTCTTGCACTATTCTCATCACACGCTGTTAAAGCCTTCACTGCAGAAGCAAATGGCAGAAAATCAACCACAGGAAATTTCATTGCAATCAGATCAAACAGGAGTCTTATACCATTAACCTTTGATCCTTTCCAAAAATTGTCAACAATCAATGGATGAGAGAGGACAGGACCACATAGGTTTCCAAGACCTCTCATGCGAATAAGTGTTGCTTCATCAAAATTATTAATTATGACAGTCATGAGACTGTACATAGTACAATATGCTACTCTAGAAAGTTTTGTAGAACCCTGTGAATGTAAAAATTATGTTTTGTATGCTTTACTATCATTATAATAAGTCATAATGTTCCAAAATTTTAGTTTATCTGCATAGAACCTAATTTCATAAATAAATAATTTAACTGCTATATATGGAGAAAGACCAACTTGTAGAAGAGCAATCAGAATTTTTTCATCAAGACGTTGTTTCATTTTTTCCCTATCAAGTATGAGTATTATAATAATCAATAATTGTTTATTAAATAATTATCATCAACACAAAATGTGTAATTATTAGTTATATGAACTGGGGTCAAAATATTCAGTGAAAATGGTTTGTTTAATAATTACTAATACTATTCAAATAAATGGGTGAAAGAATGTAATTCATCAATGAAAATAAAAAAGTTTAGTCATTTTTGTATAAACTCTCACCTGAAATATTTCACTTTCTATGCATTTTTTTAAATAACGAAAAACCCCCAGCCTTACTGATAACTCTGAAAGGAGCTGATAAGACTCCAACAAATGTACATCAGGATTGCTCAGAGTATTAACAATACCCCAAGCTAGCATTATGGGTGACTGTTCCTCTGCATGGCCTAATGAAGTTATGGTATCCTCAACAGAGAAAAATATAGTCGAGTCCTCATATAATTTTTTGTTAGACCTAAAAAATAAATAATATAAAATTATATAATAATTAATAATATAAAATCAATTATATAAATAACTTTGAATTTATTAAAAATATCATTAATAAGAAAAGTGATAAATTACGATAAGTTAATGATAATATCAGTCTGTCTACAAAATAGATTTAGTTCTTGAAATTATATACTAAGAAACTGCAAAATATTTTTATTTCCTATTTACTATATTTTTATGTAATGCACTTACTCTGATTCATTAACAAATGTGCACAAGAGTAAGATGTTCTGTAAATATCCAATGGTCTTACACACATCTTCTGGAACATCTGTTATCAGTTTCCAGTTTTCCTTCTGCTCACCAAATCCATTTTCCTAACACAATTCAACTAAGTTAATCTTGTTATACATAAAAAATACATATATAAATAACAAATAAACAACCTTAGTTCTTTATTAGGTTATCTTTTGAATATATCACTACTTAGTGAAATGTTCCCTCATAGTTTAAAACATGTAATAACCATTCAAGGAAGGTGGCAGATGTTTAAGGAATCTTAAAGTTTAACTGTTGTCAGTATTCACAAAAAAATTTCCAGTTTTCTTATTTACAATGGAGTTATAAAGATTGTTCAGAAAGTTAATGTGCAATTACATCATAATTTGGAAATGATGTTCAATGACAATTATACAAGTCCGAACACACTTTATTTTATTGGACAACGCTTTCCTCAGATCTAATTCTGATTGCTACATCACAGCTCTGCTAATGTGTTCTGCCAACTTTGTTTTGAACTTTTAATGTAGATCTCCATCTATAGTTCAATGCACAGGACTTTTCCAAACACAGTGTATAACATTTAAAAACAAAAACAAGTTGCTCACTACCTCTCAATTCAGTTTAAGGAAGAAATATTCAACAGAAATATTCTTTTCTTTATAAATATTGTAGATAAAATAATGATTGTGTTGCGTATTTAATTATTGAAAACTCCAATTCCTGGTTCATCTACAACTTTAGTGGCAGGAAACAGAGTAAGATTGAAGGATACATACTATGACAAAACTTTTCATTCTGAGTGGAGGAAATAAAGATTGTGGTTCTAAAAGGCTCTATCTGACCCAATGTAGTTCTTGACATATATAACTGACCAAAAGCAATGACTCAAATTTCTGAGGTTCAAGTGTTCACAGATAAAAATGGCGTTCAATAAATAATGAACATGAGGCGTAAGACCAGTAACTAATGCTACAGTTTATAATATAGATGAAACTGAAAAATTGCACTGACAGAGAAAGCTGTCGCCTTTGTTGACTTCTACTGTGTAATGGGCAGCATGTCAGGGTTTGAATTGGACACTCAACAGCTGACCATTTCACCATTCAGAAATACCGTCCTGAAGAAGGGAATTCAGGCCATCAAAAATTTGACTTGTTTAAAATAAAATTCCCAACCTAGCATTGTCTACTATTTAAGGTGAGTCAGCTGCTGTCTTTACCACCTTCCTATCCAAATGAGTTAATTATTTAATTTGGATAGAAAAGAGGGATAGAGGTTGACTTACCTTAAATAAATAGTAGGCATCACCAAACTGGGTAAGAGTAACACACCAAATTTGTGCTCAAGGGTTGCCTTCAGATGACCACCCAATCTTTGTAACATAATTGTAAACCCCTGCAAACCACACATCCCCGGTCCCAAACCAAAAGACCCAATACTGGAATGCTCAGCCAACCACCACAAAAAATGCCAATTTTCCAAACACACAATTAACATTACTTGCTCAGGCCCAGCGCAAAAACAGAGAATTTTGACCAATGCTTCACCTAACCCTGCAAAAACTTTATTCCTAATACTTCGTATGCCGAGCTTCCATCTGTGGGAAATTTCCATCCAATGTGCCCTACAGTACACGTAAAGGCCTTGGACTAAATAAGCTCCAGATAATGACTTCCCTGTTGATCTCCATTGCAAGAGTACATGTGAGTCCATACAGCTGTATGTCTTAATATGTGTGTGTGAGTGCATGAATGAAAACCTGTATGCTCAAGTAGTGGTACATAAATATGTATACAGGTGTATGAGTATGCATATAGATATATGTTTGGTTATGTTTGTATGTCTATTGTTCCTGTGCAAAACTTCTTTTGCATGGCCCTCCCTTGAGACAGAAATCTAGCGGCCTGATAGTGTCTGGATGCTTTTAAAAATTTGAGAACTATTCCTTATCCTCGATGGTGACACAGGCCTTCAATTTCACCTTCCTTTCAATATAAATTATTTTGCTGTCATACTTCCTTGCCTCTATATGTATATAATAAGGAAAGAGAGAGAGAAAACATTCACTGGTGTGCATTAAATTGATTGTAGACATCAACTGACAGGGAAGTACAAAATTTAAAATTTCAGGAGTCCAATCTCCCTCCTTCTGAAAGTGTCTGAATGGCATTAACAACCAAAATAGACATACTCCAAGTGTCTGGCTACAATTCTGTTCATACGTGCTCTCACACCTTTTTGCACAGGTAAGTCAATGACTGTTTTCTTTACTATTCAAATTAATGTATAATTGATATGGACAGTAAAGATAATGCGATGAACATTTGTGAATACACTAAATAATACTTACTGAACACAGCTTCAATAATTTCCCAAAATCCTCTGGGGTCCTAGCTGAAATCATATCTGTTACTAGAATTAAGTTATGAAGAATTTCTATTTGTTCTCTGAGATTATAAAATATCCACATATTCTTGTATCTTTCAGTCATAAGAGGACCATACTTTCCTTCTGTTGGGCCTTCCTTGTTAGTTAAAAAATCTAGTTGAGACCTCAGTGAATAATATAGATCTTCAAATGAAGTTATGACATTTTTAAAATTATCCTGAAAATAATGAACAAAGTTAATAAGAGCAGTCATTAAAAACATAGAATTCAATTAATGTTTTACCTTAAAAGGATGTTCAGTATCATCATGATGTACAAGAATGTAATTTATGCATTTCAAGAGAAAAATTCTTTCACTGCTATAGAAAGTCCAAATGTCATATATCAAATTTTCTGTTAAGTCTTCATTCTCAACAAATTGTTGGAGACCAACTGCTGATCCATGAAATTCATGCAATAAATAAATTGAAAGTAAATTCCAAGCCTGTCCTGCATCCAGATCCTAAAAGAAAGGAATATATGATGTCATGTACAGTTAAAAGAGTAATTTAAAGGTAAATATAGTGGAAAACATACACTGTATTAATATTAAAGTGCTTATAAATATCGAATCAAATTCCATCAATTATCCTTTAAGAAATGTGATCATCGTCGCACCATTTATATAATTATTAAGTACTGGGATTTTTAAAATATTATTAGCACATACACCAACAATTACTGTATCTCTAAATTTCTTAAAGTTCTGGTTTACAACCTAGAACCCTTATTATGTTTGATAAAACAACCATACCATTTCTCACAAATGAATCTTAACCAAAGAGATGTTTCTCTGACTGTATGTCTAAGAATATCCAACCATTTGAATTTGTAATTTATTAACAAATCAGCTGTAGATATAGATGTTAAATGATAACTATTTAAATAATATATCCAAGGTATCTTAACTTACTAAAAATATTTTCAATCTTGTAACAAACTTAAAAATATTTTCTGAAAGCTTTGCTTGTAGTATCTTATCTGAAGCTTCATTTGGTGGCCTGTAGTAATTGAGACCTTCTTTTAGTTGAGATTTTGCTTTCCCAAGTTCTATTTTAATGGCATCAGGTGATATTTCATAATTTGATCTGGAAAGTAAAGTCCAGAGTGATTTACAGTACCTGAAAACATTCAATATAAGATTAATCACATTTCAAAAAGAAAACAAAATATATTAATTTCATCAACGACCCAAATTTTTATTTAAATTACAATGTTTGTAATATACCAGATATGCATAAATATGTAACAAAATCTATATAAAAAGCTTTCTAATATGTTCATTCTCTGAATTTAAGCTCTATTATTTAACATTGACTATTGGTAATTTTAGACAGTCAATAGTTTTACTAATAATGTTTTTATTGGTTAACTGATCAGATGTCATGCTATAAAACATAATATAATTATAACTATTACAAAGTACAGATTAAGTTGTCTTGTTGTAAGTCAATTTTCAAATAAAATAAATGGTTGATTATGGCACATCAGTTGCCGAAAGCCAGCAATAAAAATAATTCTTACTAAAACTTGTGACCGTCTAAGAAGTTTTCATTTCAGCTATTAACAACTCTCTTACTTAATATAAAATTTTCATTAAGGTTAGTCAAAAATTATATAAAACGACAACCAACATTATTTGCATTCTTTATAGACATTTTGCATAAGCTTAGAATAACACTGAATATGAAATATATACGACACGAATTAAATACAAAACGAGGAATTCAAGAATTAACAACAAAATCAATATTAAAAACAAGTCTTTCTAATGCTATATTTGAGGCAAAGTATTACTTATAGTTCATGAATCGCTTTAAACGCAAGTCGAATTGAAATACTTACACAATTTCTTCAACAACTTCCATCTCATTTAATTCCTATTTATTTCAATGTGTCAACTCAGTTGACGAAATAATCATGGTACAACCAACATGAATTCAATAAGAGATAAAATGCTTTAATTACACCTAGTAAAACAAACAATTATCTTTTGTTGATAAAATTATTCTTTATCAAAATCAAAACACGACAAAAATACAAAATTCGCGGATTCAAAGCTCAATTGTTATATCTTTGATAATGTAAAGATAAAACAGTGTGACAGAGTAAGAATCGATATTTAAAAATTATCACTCATATGTGATTTTGCACTTGATTGTAACTACCAACATTTGCATTGGCGGCATACATTTCCTGGATACTGTGTTCTGGCGTTGAATAGATTTTTAGATACGAGCAAGAATATCATCGAACTTGTCAACTCTCTTAAGAACGTAATTAAATACTTATCGTCATTTTTTCCCAAACTCCTCAAAAATAGCACAGAAACCCCCGTCCCCCAACTTGTCTCCTTTACTAATAATTGTACGAACCGATTGCATATTTTCTTTGGAATTATTTATATGTTAATGTTGTAGTGGTCACTTTTTAGACTGGTCTGATGCAAATTTTCATACTAACCTATTCTGTGCTGTCTTTTTGATGACATCCTCCAGAATAGTCCCCGTCCAGGGATTCAAATGGGGGGGGGGGCTATTTTAGCAAGGAATATTTTACCTGATATGCTGCCATCATATTGTCATGCATTTAGCACAGGTTGCTTGGCTATGATTTCCCCTTGCTTTCCGCCATGTAATAGTAACACAACCATTAGAGCTATTCCAGCCATGCTTGTGCTTTTCCAACAATTGAGTCATTCTTGGCTCACTATCCTCGTGCCTAAAGTCGGTAATAGTGAGGCCTGTTGCCCCTTATGATGCTTATTTCACTTTATATCAGCCATAGAACTTGAAGATGTCTGTGATTCTCTTTCATCGTTATTAACGGCGTAAATAACGGCAAGAACTGGGTATTCCTTTAAGGAACAGGTTATCTCATGATATTATTTATCAGGATTGAACCCTGAAAATACTTTTCAAAAGTATTAAATTATAAACTATTTATTATTAACGCGTTTTGCGTAGTACAAATATGCTCATTTTGATATTTGCGGTACTTGTCGACATTTTATAATACAACTTTGACCAAAGATACTTCTTTGTTTACTATTTTCAACTGTTAATTTTCTGTCTCATGAACATGAATGCGTATCCCTTGTTATGAATATTAATTTTAGGTGTACTGTGACAGCACTTATTTTACGGACTTTAGGACCCACTAAGCAGAAAGACAGCCCCAAAAATGTTAATTAACTATTTTTTTTTTAAATAAGAGTTATATTTTCACTGATGTAAATATCCGTTAAACGCTAAATAGTACTCATAATAGTTGTAATTAATGAGAGGTTTATTAACGAACTGTATATTGATGACTTTGAACTAAAGAAATGAGAATTGGGGTTAAGCTGTGGGTGTTGTTTGCTTTTATTTGTGCTTCTATTTTCTTACTCTTGTCAGGGACTTTTTCTATTCCAGATAAGAGTAACATACCCAAGGTAGAAACCTTTCAATATTCAATAGAGCAATTAAGACATAGTTTAATTTTAATTATTTGAATATAGCAAGGATGAATTATGAGCATTTATAATTTCTTAACATTTGTTTCCAGATGTTACTTGATTGGAAAACGATTGATTTGTTTGACAAATCAATTCCTCCACACATAGATAAGATACAGGATTCAATACCTGTTAATTCAAAAACAACCAACATTCTTGTAAGTCAAAATAATCACATAGCAATATTGAAACAATGTAGTAATTGTAAATATCATATCTCTTTGCTTTAGGGAGTAGATCTGTTTTATCGTGAAGTTAATCCACCCAATGATATTAAGGCAAGTAACAAGTCTGTTTTGCTGTTACATGGTCGCAGTTTCAATTCAGAGACATGGCTCAACCTAGGAACGTTGACATTTTTGGGTGCCTTAGGACATAGAGTTGTTGCTATAGATCTGCCTGGTAATGTATTTTTCACATGTTTTAAGTTATGAAAAATTCTGTTTTATAATTGTGTATATTCAATGCACACAAAAGATAATTTTATACTACATTTGCTAACTTTTATTTTATATTTAACATCTATAGACCCGCTTACTCCATGTTTCTACCTTTTTTCCCCTTCCTCTTACCCACACTTTTTAGTTAAACAGTTACAGAATATAGTACTGTGAAACATGTACAAAAAAACTGAACAACTACGTCAATAAAATTAAGCAGTAGTGGATAATTACTGCAAATTGTCTTCAAAATAATTATGAAGGGCATATTACAGCTTTGACATAATATTTTGAAGTGTCCATAATTTCATCTGTTGTGTAGAGCCATATTCATTAATGTGTGGCTAAAGTTCAGTTTAGAAATACCAAACTGAAGCTCCATCCCAGCGTTTCCTCCATCTCTCTACTGTACTGTAAAGGCAAATAATTTGCAGATCTTTTAAAGTACATATTTTTGCTGATGTGGTGACTATTCTCAGATAATCCATGATAATTCTTCTCATTCTTTCTTATTCATATGAAATATTTGACTTTACCATGATGTTCGCTAGTATGACACATGTAACATCAAATACACTCTCAATGAACATTATATACTAGCAATTCTCCTTCAGAATATGATGTTTTCATACAGTTAATCCATGCAATTTCTTGGGTGCCTTTATCCTGTTTATTAAATACCATTCCATTCTTACTCGCTGTCAACTACCTGTGCTGTGTTTTTTACCTACTGCAGTCTTGGATTCTATCTCTATAACTTTGATCACAAAATCTTCCCTCAAGCAATCTCTTTTGTTTTCTCCTAATTTCTTATTGATGTTTGAATTTGTTGTTACAACTGTTACTTTTTCTTTCTGGATTCGGTTCTGTAATAAATTTCCTTTTACACCAAGCACTGTGCCTGAAAATTGTAGGTGTCATCCATGTTGCTCCTATTTCTAGCTTATTTTTAAAAACACTTTATTGAGCACCAAAATCTATAATTTATGTGATTCCCCTAACTTCTACCCCTACTTATCTTCAATTTCTGTTTCTTTCGATGTAAGTTTAATACTGCAGTCGATTCCTCATAAATAAAGTGTTCCGGTATCTGTACCTACTTTCCTGGAGATTATTGACTGGTGAGTGGTGGGATGTGGGTAGGGGACTATTTATGAAGAATCAGTGTTAATCATTAGTTGAAATTGTTGGTATAGTGTTTCTGGACCTGAGCATTTATTGACATGTATGTTACCAATAGTTTGAAAATTCTGTAGTCGAGAAGAGGTCATTTTGTTTTGGCAGGTAATGCATTATTTCATTTTTAGGTTGCTATTGTATTTGTTAAAGATTCTAAAGGTTAGCACTTGGTGTTTGTGGGTGAATGTGACTGTTGGGCCTACAAGGGTGGACAAGTATGTTGTGGAGGGCATCTGATATGATGGCAACACTTAGGCAGGTGAAGCATATTGTGGGAATCAGTTTGTTTGCTCCATGAAAGTATGTTTTAGTTTTTATTACATAGGATATTAAATACAATAGTATTTCAAATTATGGATGTCCAATACTACTTTACTTGCTTCAGACTGTATAGTTTCTTATACAAATATGTATTTTTATAGGTTATGGGAATACCAAAAGTAAATATACTGGAGATCATGCAACATTTTTGAAGTCTGTTATTGAAGAACTTTCCTTGAAGCAGTCAATTATTGTATCGCCCTCTATGAGTGGACAGTACTCTGTTAAATTTATTGCAGATCACTCCAATCTTATTTCAGGTTATGTACCTGTGGCACCTGTAGCTACTGCTTCAGTACCAGAAACAATTCTCAGAAACATTGAGGTATGTTTTGAAACTATTTTTTTTAAATCTCAAATAGTTCCAGCTTGCCAAAGGATGATCTCTGTCTAACCCCACACACAAAACCCACTCTTGTACTGCCTTGCACAAACATGTTTAATACTGTAAGACATGTGTAGATGCCATGGCCTATAACTCGTTTCAGTCCTCACGTAAAAGTGCTTACGAAAAACTAAAGGAAAACTATTTACTTATTCACCTGCAAATATGAATATTAGCAACATATATAAATAAATAAATAAAATGTTTTGAGTCAAAAAACAATTTCTACTGTTTGTTACAAAAAATCCAATTCACAAGGATGTCTCATCCTCCTTCGGGATGTCTTTATGTATATCGGTCTTAATATATAGCTATATAGTAATGTGGAAAGTTACAATCCCAGCAAAAAGCAATGCAATCCGGGGATGTAGCTTTCATATGGCTACTTGTTGCACAAGTGGCGCAATACTGCCCAAAACGCATTGTTGCTGGGGAGACGTATTGTCATTGGGCTGACGTAAGGGGAAGCGTACAGGGCAGTTGTTGGTGGGTTTTTGTAGGGGGAAAGACGTCTTTTGTGGTGTTAAGGATGAGTGAGTGACCACGCCCTGCTTTGATTATTTATTCTCATGCTCTGAATCTGAATTAAAATCTAGAAATAATCTTTTGGTGTTTTTCTAAATAAAAAATACCTGGTGCCCTATAAAATTCCAAAAATTATATATCAACACAGAGCTGAGCTGAACGGGGAAATGACCGATCTGCTACTATATATATATCTTGAAATTACATTGTCATTTTAATTAAAACAGTTAATAAAGAAAGGATAGTTAGAAAGTAGGTGACTTACCTGAGGTTCATAGATAGTAGACTCCTTGTGAGGTTTGGAGTTATTTAAATTTTTGGAGGCACTGCCCTCTTTATCAGAAAGTTAGGAAGACATTTCCAGTGATAGATATTGCAGTCCTCTCATCTTATACTTCAGTTGTCACCCTTTCTATGCAATTTATCCTATCCATCAACATTTTCTAAAGCTTCCAACATTTGCTCATCCTCGACGCTGCTTTGTACAGTGCCACACTCCAGATAAAACACTTTGCAACTCCTTTTATCAGTCCCTTATCCAATTGTATTTAAAAATAGTTTAAAAAGACTGATTAAATGTAAAGAATGAATAATTTGTATTTAGAAAAAGTTTGTATTATGTAAAAAAATAGAATTGATAATATGTAATTAGCTTTAAGCTAATCTAAATAAATGATAAATCCACCACACAATTTTTTTCTTCTATTAAAAGCTTCCTTCACTATAGCAATGTGTGCCTCATTTCTTGATGACATTTCAAGTCATCATTGATCACACTTCCCAGATATTTAAAGGAATACACCTGTCTCATGTTTTCTATCTTATTCTTCATTTCTTTACCCATCACCATGCTGTTTGATTTTGTCATCTTTATTCTGATTTCGTACTTGTCATCTGCAAATCTTATGCATTCTATTCTTTGTACTCTGACACATCCATCTAAGCATTTCCCTAAATGTTTTCTAAATATATACCAAATTGTCGCTGCAGGTAGCTGGTACAATCATTAATGGACCCAGTATTAATTGTACTAAAAGTTTTGCTATACATTGGGTATACCTACATGTTGTATGACCCAGGTTTAATTTATAGAGACCATATGATCTACTTTTAGTTTTATGGTTTTTAAAGGCTTTTATCCATTTGAAGTTACTTATTAATTTACAATACATGATTCATGAATAATAAAATTTGCTTTTTATCTGTTAACCTGTATTCATTTCATTACTTTTTTCTTTTATATGAATCTCACCCCTTATTAATGATCACATTGTTGTTACACGTTATATTAGAAATGATTTGTTCTTATTACTCTGTGTTTGATAGTATTTTTATTCAAATTGTAATTGAAATAAGTTAAAGTTTCTTAACTTTGTCATATTTTATTCCATTTATCTTTGTATAAAATAATTGATTTGATAAATTTTAGGTTCCAACATTGATTGTTTATGGAAGTGAGGATAAAACAGGACTTGCAGAATCTTCTCTGAAACATCTCCTTGTTATGCCTAACAGCAGAGAAGTAAGAATAGAAAATGCAGGTCATCCAGCTTACCTTAATCAACCCAAATTATGGCACCAACTCCTTTTCAATTTCATTCTGCATTTGTAAAAAAATAACCTTTTATTGAATATAAATTATAAAGGCTATATATTTAATTTTTTAAATCATACCTTATTGTCATTTTTTTAAAAAAAAATTATATCAGAATATTATTAAATATTATTGTTTATAACAAACATGAATTTTTGTGTCCTACCTGAACATCACATTAATTTTTTATACATCTATTTACATAAAATTTATGACAGTTGCAAGATTCAACAATACATAAATCTCCGACTTAGTTGCTGATAATATGTGAAGGATTTGAAGCATGTGCAATTAAAATTGTTTTCTATGCCTCATGAAAAATTAATTTAAATTAAATCTTTCTTATTGACTACATGTACAAACTGTGTTTAAATTTGCAATATTGAGATCTGAAATATGAACAATTTATCTTCTATGTAATATTGTAATTCCACTTTTTAATTATGGCAAATTAATTTTCTATGTATAAACAAGGGAGATCAACATTGCTTTTAGGTTGGGGGACAAGGGTAATAGCTGTACCATATGATCGCAAATAGGTGATTTCAGAAGCAATGTTCAGCATTTATTTCTTAAAATTTCTACTAAATTTAACAGATTTCCTAGGAGAATTTTTTGGCAATATCAATACGTAAGTTTCGTTTGCTAAAATAATATTGCACTTCATTTTTTTTAAACATCAATATAAACTCATTTCCTCCATGTGAAGCCTTGAAATATAATAATATTTATAATTATAAACACCATACAGGTATACACAACAGTAAATTTACAACAGTTATAAATTATAGTTGAGAGACATTATCTTTTTAACTCTAAAATACTTTAATTTCTTCCTTATTCTTCCGTTTTGAAATAGAATATTATTGTACTGCTAAATAATTGTATTAAAATGAACAGATGGAGAAGACAAAATCATATGTTGAAACATCACTCACTGGTACATTGCAGAATATCGTTATTATTTCTTGTCCATACAATAACAATTCACAGGTAAACAGTATTTATATCAAATAGCAACACTAATGTAAAAAATATAGGGGGAGATATTTCATTAAAAAATACAGATATTGTATTTATTCTAACATACTTTTGAACACTGCATCACCCGTTGGAACACAGGTGTCAAATTAGGTCAACTAACAGTTGGTACACATATAAAACTTCTGTTTTTTCAACACATTTCAAGTTCTAATTCACAAAATGCTTTATGAAATTGCAAGGTAGAGAGCTTTGAGAGATACTATAAATTGTGATTTTGTTAACTTATATATTAAGGACAAATAATTATCAACATATTTTCCTAATTAAAGGACAAAAAGGTTTTTTTGCTCTAAAATATGTTTTTTGATATTCTTTTAGAAAATTATGTTAATTTGTGTTTTTAGGAGGTACTGGAGTTTCAGGTTTTAAATAAACAGTTTAATTCACATATAAGAATAACTATTGTGAAAGGCATAATTGTAGATGATGATAATTGTATTTATATTGACCTTAAGTGAAATATAGTGAATGGAAAACACAATTTATCATATATCTCATGTGGAATGTCATATTTTGGTTACGTAGTATGTTATAATACTTGTCAGTGAACAAGATACAAGCTAAAATTATTTCGGACTAACAAAATTTTTAATGAATGATGTATATTTAAATTTGCAGTAAAGAGTCCCCAAAGAATTCTTCTCGCATTTTCTTTTGAACATATTAAATTGAAAACCATAGATTTTGGTTGTTGAGATTAGTAGTAGTATGTATGAAAATGAAATGAAAGATTTGTGCAAATTATTCACTTATATTTTTGTTAAAGTAATTTTGTTCTCAATGTCAGGTTTTCATTCACCAGTCAATCTAGGATCTATTACTAAGTGTATTAAGCTAAACATTTTCTTTAAATGAATTACATTTTTAAATACTAATACTTTATAGTTAACATATGTCAATAATAGTGAACATAGCACATAAGTTTTTTAAAAAAATATGTATTGAACATGGTCATTTATTTCATAGGTCTGTATTCAAAGTCTGAACAATTTAAAATATTTTTTAAGGAATTTCCACTAAATAATATTCACATTTTACATTTCTCTTTGTCCTATTTTTATGTAACAAAATCTCACATATTCAATAATTTATCAAAACTTGTGATGTAACATAATATGCCACATTTGCCTTCCTTTTAATGGTATATTTTGAACCATAAATCTGGTTACTTTGGATTTTCATTGTTACTTGGAAGGAAATAGAAAATCCAATAGACCGCATTGAAAAGCATAAAAGAGACAGGAAATATGATTCTTGAGTATTTGTCTATTATGTTAACATCCTTTATCTTTGGCATTGAAGCTTTTATTGCAGATGCACCTCTTTTTAAAGTTTGAAAGACTTTCGGTCGATTGTTTTGGTTTTGAACATGGCTTCGAGAACCCCTAAATCTCAAACCACTTGATGTTCTAATGGGAAATGTGTATCCGTGAGACCGGTTCATTCTAAAACTGGGAGGAAATTTAGTTGGATCAACTGCTTCAGTAGAAGATGTTGAAAATCTGCTATTATGACGATTCCGTATCGAAGGTATTGGAGACATGCGTAAATCCTGTAGCTCTATTATTTCTTGTTCAGATGCAGCACCTGTAGTCGCAGCAAAACCATCTGTTGTTGTGCCAGTAGTGGAGGCAGTAGCTTTTGAACCTACAATTGAGAGTAATGATCAATGCATTTGTCATTAATTCAAAATATTAAAACATTTCAATATACCTTGATTCACTCGTTTCTCCTCTGCTTCTTTGTTCTTTTTAGACTTTTTTTTCGCTCGAGCTCCCCAATAGGTGTAGTTGACTGCAGCATACTCTAATAATGCAGCAAATACAAATACGAAGCACATCACCAAATAGATGTCAATAGCTTTGACATACGAAATTCTAGGAAGAGAGCTCCGTACACCGGTACTGATTGTTGTCATCGTAAGAACAGTAGTAATACCTAAGACATACTGTTCAGTTAACTTTCATAAGATTGTAAATACAGTAAAAGAATAAACATATATATCTCCTAGTATACACATACACAGATAATTATAATTAACATTGGGAGTGTTAAATAATGATAACATTTTTAGTATATCATAAAATATAAAAAAAATACATTTAATCAAACACATTTAGATTTGACAATATTTTCTGGTTTCGAATAGTATTCAAAAAAACAATATTTAAGTAAGAAGGTCAAACAAATTACATAAATGAAATATATACACAAAATTAGGCAAATTGAGAACATTAGAGCATGAGACTTAATCACATAGGAACCTACTGGGTCCCATCAAGAATGAAGTAGCAATTATACTCAACTTACTGACTCTATATAGATCTTTTCCTGCCGAGTAATTGGCCTCCAAACTAAAGTCTACATTTGCCGCAAAAAAAATGGTGGTGGTTTTGGCCAGCTGTACTACTTTATTGATGATACCACTACATTATTGGCTAGAAGTTGTATCGATAATCAAAGTTTCACACATATCTGGTCCCTAGAATTGATTTGCCACGGGATCAAAGCTAACCCATTTTGCAGAGCGCGCGCTTCCCGCAGCAAAATACGTTATATTCAGAGTCCCAGAGTCGTAATACTTCGGAACCCAACACGAATAAACGTTTTTCTTGTATATACGAACCTGCTCTTTATAATGATACTATTTAAATACAATTTACGAGTGACGCACATTGGGATATATTGCTATAAAATATGGCTATTTTCAAAGTAAGATTTTTCTCGTCTACTTTCATGTGCAACATATCCGGAAATATAAGACCAATAGAGTTTCTGATTAAGTAATTATTAATATGGCTCCTGGTATGTACGTTTACAAATTATTGTTAGGTATAGATCTTTTTCTGCTGAGTAATCGGTCTCCAAACTGAGGTCCGAATTTGCCGCGACCATATTTTGTTGTGACAGAAGTGATACATATCATAACGGCCAAATGTACTACTTCTTAGATCAGACCACTATATTTTGGAGTAGAAGGTATGCCGATAAGCAAAATTTCACTACTATCTGACCTCTAGAACTGATTTGACACGTGATCAAAGTTGGCCCCCTTAGCGTCTCGCGCGCAATATCGCAGCAACATAGCTTCAGAAGCCTATAGCTCTTATAAACCTGTAGGTCCCAACATAAAAATACATGTTTTGTATGCATAAAAGAAATAATACCATTTAAAAAAAATTGGGAGTGACGTATTTTGAGATATTTCAACCTGAAATTTGGCTACTATTACATGTAAAAATTTTCAGGGCAACTTTCATGAGGAATATCTCAAGACATATGAGTATAATAGTTTTTCTGTTTCTGTACGTATTAGTATGGTACATTCTCTCCTGGTTTCCAAAATGTGGTGGCATATAGATCTTATTTTGCCGAGTGATTGGGACTCCAAAATGGCGTCAATGTTTGACACGACAAAATTTTGTGGCAACTTTGGCTTGAGCAGACATCAGAACGGCCAGCCGCATTACTATTTTGATCATATCACTGCATTCTGTGCTGGTAGTTGTATCGATAAGCCGAGTATCACTCTTATCTGGCCTCTAGAGCTGATTTGACAAGGGATCAAAGTTGGCCTTTTCAGAGGCGCGTGCGCGTTAAAGCGGTGAGAGGCCATCATTGAAGATGGGTTTGTAACTTCTGAACCAGTGTACAATGAGCTCTAATATTTTGCACATGTTCAATTGGGATATGGGTTTACTTCCATTACAAAATTTCATGAGATTTGGAGAGGGTCGAGTGGGTGCCATAGGTTGTATTACGGTGATTTGACAATGAATGACCCTTTTCCTTTTCACATACAAATCTCGGATTACAGTCTAACTGACGATGATGATGGAGCGAAACGTTGTATAAGCAAACTTTGACCTGGGATGAAACCCGAGAATTGCATTTAAAAGAAATTCACCGGGAAAGCTTTGCCTCTCTAATGCCTTTCCCTTTTGTCGGCTCACATAGCGCCGCTGGCTACAAATTTAATATTCCTGCTAAACGCAATAACAAAGCAAAAGTCTCATATTTACAAATTAAAAACTAAATGTCCTTTCTCACTCCTTATACTACATTGAATTACTCACTATTTACACACCACAGTTTGCAGGGAGCTCGGCCATTACTGGCAGCCTATTCATTAAATTAATATATATATATATAGTTACAGAATTAGTAACCATAGCCCGGGGGCCCTAGTTAACCCTTGGCTACCTTGCTCTACCTTCCGCATCCCCCCTTTTCAATTCCCTTCCTATGCTATTAAAGGGGAGTTGCCTGTTTTAGGATCACCCTCATGTAGCCTGTTAACCAAAAAAAAAAAAGCACAGGAAAAAGAGACAGAAAGGTGGTTGTTTACCTGAAGTATAAAGCTGGCAGACACAATTATTGGTATGGGATTTTCTTCAAATTTTCAGAGGTAATTGCCAACTTTCTCAGGAGGACTTGCAATCCGAACGAGTATCACACACTCAACAACTGGCTATGGCTCAAAATGCAAGTCCTTCTGGGGAAGGGGACGGTTACCTTCCGAAAATTGGAAGAAAATCTTGTACCCATAATGGTGACTGTTTTATACTTCAGGCAAGCCACTTTACCTTCACTCTTTCCTGTCCTTACCAATTGTGTTAATTATTTTGATAATGTCATATCTTTACACACATATGAATTATATATATATATATATATATATATATCAAAACCCGATACCCAGTTTATTTTTTTATTAAGGCTGCCCATTTAAAGCGATGATTGTTTTTTTTTATTAAATTCGTGTTAATTATAAATTGATTTAGTATCTAATTTTAAGTGTATTGTATTTAATTTTATTTAAATGTGAAAAAGACACGGAATTTTATCTGCAATAACTCTATAAGACAGAAAGTTTTTGCAGAACTGTGCTAACGCTTCAAACAAAGAACGGCTCTGAGCGGTGTAAACCCTCAAAGAAGGGGATTGTTGCGTCAGAGCGCGTGACCGTGCTCTGAACCAAATCACGTGTTTCTTGAATGGATAACACGTGATTTTTCTCTTTCTGGAACATTCGAGAAACGGTATTTTGACAATTAGTCACGAGATGGCAACCCAGCCTCCTGAACCTAAACTCGTGGGTGTTTCGTGGTTTTTTGACATACACTAATGATTTATTATAACCCACAGGGAGCTAAGTCACATGATGGTGGTCTTTGTTGGTCACCATTACATGACATTAGGCGATTCGAAAACCGCTCATAAAGCAACTCGGTTGTTTTGTAGAAACTGTGATAGGTGACACCATCCTGCTAAAACCACAATTCTTGGACGTCCATTACTTTGAAATGAGGCCACAAAAAATCTTTTATCATCTCACGGTTTTGCTCTCCAGTAACTGTCACAGACTGTCCTCCCAGTCTAAAAAAAAGATATCGCCCCCCTAAGAGAAACACCAAACTGTCTCATGTTGTTCTCTCTGGAACCATGCAGATACGACGGCAGATACGACATATCCTTTTTAATAGGATTGCGTCTGGTCATTAAAGATCCTCGCAGAACAGTCTTCTTCGCTGAAAGCAGTTGTAACGTTTACCCATCTAATTCTAAGGCTTGCGTTACACGTGATTTTGATGAAATCAAATAAAATTATCCTTTGCTAACACTGAAAGAATTATATTTACTTTAAATTCATAGTGGATAAAAACACAGCCTTTGCTTATGCGTAGTTGACTTTAAATAATTCGTTATTAGTTTTTATTTATGAAACTATCTTCCTCTAGAAGAAACTGTAAATGGTAGAGTAAAAAATAAACGTAAGACTATATTTTGTGAAAAAAAAATTAAAAAATAGATTGATTTTTCAGGAAATGAAGCTTTAGGGCGTTAATTACATTGTGCAATTCAATACTATTATTGAAACGTCTTTAAGATTCCTGATGTAAATCCTAACAATGTTTTATCAATTTTACTTTTGGGTAACTAAATAATGTAGTTGATAGAGTTCTGGGGGTTCGAACCGGGTGGCGTTGTACATACACTTGAAAATATCGACGGTAATTGTCAACGAAACGTGTAAGTACAACGCCACTGAGTTGGAAACCCGAGAATCCTTCTAACAACTAATTCAACAGGAAACCTGCGAAATTGAAATAATGTACTACAGGAAATGCAACATACACAGTTTTTAATTCTTCAATTCTATTTTTAGATAAACTTATATTTGATCTAGGATTAAAAATCGACTTTGTAATTAATAATATAATTTTGTCGCGTTGTTCATGCTTATATTGTCTGTTTTCTTCTTGGACGATATATATTTACTGATGAACCCACTCCCGGGGGGCTACAATTCTAAACTGCACTATAGTAGTTCTAGTTTAACTAATTACAGGACATACCTAAAGCCACACGTGCACTTGTTGCTTCATGATTTATCCAAAAAGAAACCCACGACAACATGACAATCAAAATTGATGGAAGATATGTCTGGAATACAAAATAACCAATGTTTCTCTGAAGCTTGAAGGACAGAGAAAGCCGTTGGTAGTTCCCTGTAGCAAGACGTTCTTTGCGGTCATTTGTCTCATAGCCTATTATCGTGAATTGTGGAAGTTCAGCCTCTTCAACACCACGAACTGGAGTTTCTTTCCAATACATCACAACATCAGAAACAGTGTACCCATCTAAAAATTAAATGTTAAACATTATATACAAGTACTATTTAAATTAACATGTCATTGTGCATGCAAGCAATCTGATAAATAGTTCTTAAATATATATATATATATATATATATATATATATGATTACATATTAAATTCATAACTTAACATTCGATCAAATAATCAATTTTAATTCTATGTAATAAGTAACATAACTGCCAATTAATTTGTTAAAAGTTTCTGAGTGCTAATTGTGAAAATCATATACTTATTTGAACACATCTTACAGCTTTCTATCTCCACAGTGCAGTTTTGAGAATCCAACGGATAATAATGAAGGTCCATCATGCATGCTAAGGTAGTTGTAAACCGCATGCCGTAAGTTATACTTCCATCACCATTCAGTCGCACAAGTTTATTGCGTTCCGTAACATCATGAAGGAAACTGTACATAAAATAAAGTTTAGTGTTTTAAAAATATCAGAGAATCATATACTATTAAATCACCTTTAATATTGAAGTAGAATTAAGTTACCTGTTTTTATCATTAGCAAAAAATGTGTCTGGAACCCATATTTTTTCAGCAAAATCGCCAGATAAAGTCAGAATTTCATCATCATTACTGAATGCGAGTCTTTCATCTTTCCAATATTGATTGAGGTACATAGTGATGGTATAATCCTGAAAAGAATTTACCCTTAATATAGTTAAATGCTGATTAATCATTAATGATGTGCAACAAATTAAATAAAACAATAGTTTCTGGGTTCTATATCAATATAAGTACCAATTAAAATTAATTTATTCATGACGGGATCTAGATCAAAATACCGACATTCACTTGCCCGACGATCGTTTTCCCGAAGACAATATCCCGATGAGTCGTTTTCTCCAAAGGGTCACTTTCCTGAATCGCGAATAACGCACTGTTACTTTTAGGAAATAAAGCATAATATTTATATAAAAACTTTAACCAATATATATCGAGTACCCGATTGTAAAATTTTAGTTTTAATTGTAATCATAGTTTTTGTGTATGAATAAAATGACAACTCGATTAGAATGAGAAAATCTTTGCATCTTCAAAAACTTTTTTTGGCCGGCTACGGTCAGACGGAAGTATGAACCATACACCACCTCTTTGTACCATCACTTATTTGAGCGTACCTTTTGCATTCTACCGGGCTGAAGAGAAATATTGAGAAATAATGAATGTTTAACATTATGTATAAATTCCTCTCGGGTTTCCAACCGGGTCAAAGAGATTATCAGTGACGTTTCAATGGCTTGCTCTGCCATCATCTTCAGGGAAAGACCTCGTACTTTAATGTTTAATATTCATTGCATACCAAGAAAAAATTTATGTTTGGGAATTTTCCTGAGTCACATTAGCCCTGCTCTTGACCGAGATTACGAAAATTTCTTTAGTTAATATTCCGTGGACTTGGAGTCAGGAAAGCGCAAGTGTATTTCCATTAGTAAATATGTCTAAGTGTGAAAAATAAAATGGGCTGTCTTCTTCAACATTACGGTTCGTCCTTTCGAAAGCAATAAAATTAGAAGTTGTGAATTTGAGCAATTTAAACGCTGCATTAAGATAGTGGTTTAATATTCAACGAAGTTCCTATTGACGGTCCTGCCTTGAAGTCGCCAGCAGAATGCTTAATCGTGATTTTTTTATGGAGACTTTATATTTCAATTTAATTTAGTTACGCGGCGCTATTTTGATTCTTTGTAATAATAATAATAAAACTTGCGTAATTTGTTTTTTTTATGCAATGTCTGAAAATTATTACACAATCCGTATATTACGAGTTCTACTGTATTTTAGTTACATAATACACCATCATTATGTAAATTAAGTTATTAATGAATGCGTAGAACAATTTCAACCAACCTTGATAGACATATTACTGTAGAAGAACAGATACTTTGCATGTAAGACATTCGTAACAATTGTATGGGTGGAGACATTTTCAAAATATGGAATGGGAAGGGATAACAAAAATAAATTGAAATCTACCAAAATTGCGTAGAATAGGGATTATGAAAATTGCTGAGATTAATTATGTCATACTGGCACGGCTAAGATGAATTTAGTTCCCTAGGGTTGGGGATGGAATTGGATGACACAAAGTTCCTCCTACACTTTTAAATGTTGGCCTATTTTTCTAGGACGTTATATACAGATATGTTTTTATAATTTTGAGAAGTATTATCCATTAAAATGATATAACAATTAAAACATGACACAATTGCAAACTACCCCTTGTAGAAGCAAAAATCGGAATGTGGTTTTCAATCTCTTTTATGATTGGTTTTATTTGAAAGAGTATGTTTTTTCTCTTGCATGAGGTGTAACGATAAAGACAATTAGAATTGTTTTGTGTCTGTTGCGTGGTGCAGGGAAATTGTCCCATTTCAATCAATACGATGGCGAGAAGAAAATTTAAAAGAGTTTTTCTGAGGGTGATGTGACTGCACCCTATGTGATGAAATAGGTGATTATATGTGAATAATAACAAAGAAATAATCAAATAGGTAACACAAAATACAAGTAAAAAATAGCATTTAGTTTACAACCTTACATATGGCACTGTTAAGGTTATGAATAAATTGACCGATATAGCGTTCCTGAAAGCAACTGAGTTTTATACGCAAGTAGAACAAGTTCAGCCAAAATGTAAATACACTTTGTAGCAAGATAAAATAATATGTTCTTACTGCAATCTCACGCTGCCATCTAGTTTCTCCCTGTATGCATTTTGGGTTGCGACAGCGCTATTGATTATATTCCGTTTATTATTATTATAATAACCATAAAACAAAAAATTATAGCTTGTGCTAAACAGCCGAGTCCTTTATACGTTTCTTTATGATCCGCAGTCAAGCAGAAATATCGGACTTAAAACTTATAATTTCTTCTGGATTGATAGTATTTGGATATCGGTACAGTTTTCTCAGTGGACTAGCAGTTGGCACTAACATAAAAGGATATGTAACATAGCATTCACGTTTCATAGCAGCCCACTGCCACGAGGGTCATTAAAGTTGACTAGAAACAACATACTATGAAACTGAAATTTCTAATACATTATCATTTTAGTTTGAGGTATGACTACTTTTTTGTGGTTGACAGGCATAGGAAGATGATTTTGAAACAGGCAACTCCCCTTTAAAAGCATAGGAAGGGAATTGAGAAGGGGGGATGTGGAAGGTAGAGCAAGGTAGCCAAGGGTGAATCTCTTTTACCGAAATTGGAGTTGACCGACAGTTGACATGAAACGAATAAATATAATTTAAATTTCATGATGTATATTTCACACTTAAATTAATGTTAAATAACAAACAAACGTTAAGCAAATATTTTTCTCTGGTCAATAGATTAATGGTAATAGGACTTCACTATTCTGAGATATTTTGACTAGTTTATAGCTTAAAAATTATTTAAACTATTACATTACACTGCTTAATAACAAGCGTAGATGACCTTGTTTTAGCCCGTAATTATAGGGGGGAGGTAAGATGGGTTGCTGGCAGAATATGTCAAATTCTTTCTCCAGTCACTTATTGTGTTGAAGTTGCTCCGGGGGTTACATGGAAACGCCATACAAACCAACTTCTGCTAAGAGACCTTTTATAAGAGACATGAGGATGCAGACACTCCTACCAAGCAACAAGACTTACGAGAGTGTACGACAAATACTACTAGAAAAAGCCAACGCCATGTGGTACGACTTCTACACAACCGACGCCATGCAGTCTGCATGGCGTTGGTTGTGTAGAAGTCGTACTAGACGGAAGAATGGAAGCAGACAAACTATAAACTACGAAACGTAGCAACAAGATATGAAATTCATGGTTTCCACCACAAGTTCTGTAAAAACAAACGATTCCGCCAGCCAGAAGAAGACTGTGTGTGTGAAATATGCAGTAGACACTGGGAAAGATGCCACGCCATAAGCTGTAAGAAAAGAACGTTCTCAATAACAAAGATAGCTTTAGAATTGTAATAGTTTGTATTTGCACATTGTGCGCTTTATTCATTAATAACAATAATTGTTAAATAGATACGGAAAGACAAAAGCTAAAAAGATAAGCCAATTATAGAAGATATTCGAAAGCGAAGAATATAACATCCATTGGCATATCAACTCACAAATCAAATAGGACCAATTTACATTGAATCAACATTAAATCGAGGGAAAATATTGATACGGCGATCTTTTGAATGCCCAGAACATTAAGATATATGCTATATTTTAAATTTTGAGATAGATTTACTTGAAATATAAAACATCACGTCTCGTTGTTTTCTTGTAATATAGTCAAATAAGTGCTTGTAATAATGAAAACAAATATTTCTACAGTAGGTGTGAGAATAACGTGTAGAAAAACGGTGTTTCTGGTATATGCTGTTCTAAAACCCATTCTTCCGTCTTCCGTTTGTGTTCCTTCGTATATCCACGCATTCCTCGGCGCTGTTCTATTATCTCCTTCACCGTTTCCTTTAGTCCCTACTATTTGCCTCCTTCGTGTACTGTTCTCTCCGCTGCCTACTACCTGTCCACTTTATTTTTACATTATCTTCAAATTCTTTAGTCGTATGTGTTATCGCAACCCACACATCATCTTGGACTTTTACCTCTTTCTCTTCGTTGCATCTTCAAGTTTCTTGTAGTTTTTCGGATTGTTGCCGTTTATTTATTTCTGGATTACTTTTTCTAGTTTGATGTATTTAAAGTCCATAATAAGGTCTATCTTACTTTCAATATTGTTCAAACTTTCCCTTTTGTTTTCTTTATGCCTTGTGTCAATCGTTTGTCTCTTGTTTGTCGGCGTCTTCTGCTTGTTTCCCCCTCCCTGCTGCTCTTCCTTTGTTCCACATTTTCCGTCTTCTTCACCATCGGTCAGGCTTCCTTTTGATTCACTTTACCTTCCTGTTGATGTCTCCATAGGGTGGGATAGTTGTTGATGATTTCTCGGGGTTTCCTGAGATTTATGTCACAAGTTGTTCAGCTGACTCTTTCGTCCATCTACTTTGGTCTTTCCTAACCTCCTCTTGTACTTATTTCTTTCCATGGTTCTTATTTTCTATTGTTATTTTCAGCGCTTCGACATATCTTCTTATTTCCTTATTTAACAGTTCGCCCTTCATTTCTTTCTTCATATAGCCTACTGCATCCGCGATTTTTTGAATACTTTCTAGAGCATTTTCGACTCGCGCCTCTGTCGCCATGATATTCCATCAACTCTATTAAATAATCGTTAACCTATTCATTGTATAATAATAACATATCTTTTCTTCTGTTTCAAATACCTCTTGTATTTTCCTTTCCAGTCTTTTAGTCTGTGTAAACAACTTGAGTATTTTAAGGTCGTATAGAAAGCAGAAATCAAGAAAGGAGTAATACAAGCTCTTTAATTTATATATAGAACAGGCGATGACGAAAGTTAAAAATTAATGTGGAAAGGGAATAAAAATGCAAGGAGAAGAAATAAAAACCCTAAGGTTTGCCGATGATATTGTGGCATTATGGGAGTCAAAAGACTTGGAAACCACAATAAATGGTATGAACGTGACCCTGGTGGAAGAATACAACATGCGGATTAATAGAAGGAAAATCAAGGCGATGGAGTGTGTAATGGGAATTACTGAAATAACAGTGTTCGACCGAGAAGGAATATTTTGATGAAAGTTAAGGAATTCTGCTACGTAGGCAGCATAATAACTAGGAATGGTAGAAGTATAGCACAAGCAAGGCTTTCGCAAAAAAGAGGAATTTACTTACGGATTAATGTAAATATGAATATTAGGAAATCATTACTAAAATGTTTGTAATGGAGTATCGCGTTATATTGGTGCGAAACGTGGAAAATAGGAGTTGTAGACAGGAAAGGAATAGAAGTTTTCAAAATGTGACGTTACAGGGGAATGCTGAAAAATCAGATGGGTGGATAGGGTAACTAAACAGGAAGTTCTAAGAAGAATAGGGGAAGAGAAAACAATTTGTAGGACTTTGACCTAGAGAAGGGTTAAATTAATAGACCACGTTTTGAGACATGAGGGTATTGTAAAATTAGTATTAGAGGGAAGAGTGGCGTAAGGATGGAATATGATCTGCAAAATAGGGAGGATGTGGGATGTGTTAGCTAAGTTGAAATGTAAATGTTTGCGCTGGGTAGGTTAGCATGGAGGGTTATATTAGACCAATATTATGACAGAATACCACAACAAAACAGTAATTAATATGTGTTCAGCAATTTTACGATTGACAGTTCACTGTCAAATATAATGTAATAAATAATAAATTTTGATTATATATTATTTACAAAATCAGCTTTCAGTAATCAATGATCAATTTGAAAAGAAATTTTCTTCTGTGACCACTGAAAAATATAAAAAACTACCATATAGTTGCCATTTATACAACCTAGGATTGAAAATAAAATGTATATGGCAACAGAAATTGTTTGGAGTGTACACTCAAGTACTGTAATAAACATATCTTTAATTACATTCCGGCTTTATTTTTTTGTTGACCCGAGTACCGCCAGGTACTTTAGCTAGTTGATTCTAAAATAGAATGTTGTCGAAATTATGAAACCTAAATAAACAAGACCTCCATGTCTCTAATCGTGGCCTATTAATCTATCTAAATATATAAGTGACGCTTAATCTTTTGCTGCAAAATTAATGCTTGAAGTAAATTTTCAGCTCCGACGTACTGTAAGCCTTACTGTATCTAATAGTTTAATTAGCTCTGTGTAACATTATCTGCGGTTTTGCGAAATAATTTTCCAGAAAATAAATGTTCTGGATATTTTCCGATGGACGTATGTACGAATTTTTACAGCATTAACTGCATATTTAATGATTTCAAAGTAAATAATTGGAAACTATTTTTGTAATAGTTCTAATATTATTTAGTTTAGTGTATTAACGATTAATATAATACATGATAATTTTGTTTATTTCATAAAAATTATTTAAATAAATTACAAGGCACACCGGAAATTAAATTTTAATACTGATGGTTAAAGTTTTAAATAAGGAAATGAAATTCTCTATTTTTCGCACTATTATAACTATTCATTTAAACCCATATTCTACGTTTAGAATTATTCTGGGAGTATTTGACATTTTTGAAAAACAATAAATACTTCATTTTCTCCGCCTTATGAAGCCCGAAGGAATAAGTTAAGAAATATAATGGTGTTTTTCAATTCATGAAGTCATAATGAATAATTTAACAACTTAATTTACTTGAATATGCTAAGGAGTGAAATACGGTCCAATATTTGAATAAGGTACTATCAACTTGTTTCTAACAACTAATATAATTGGTCGATCACCAATTTACATTTATATTATCTCGCAGTTTATGTTCAAGCTAATTAATGGATACTTACCATGTTTACTTCAGATATTGAATCAAAGCTTGCAATTGTGAGGTCCATACCGACATACAGAGGGTCACCTGAAACATTTCACAAGAATTTTTAAGCTTTAGATTTAATTTTTCAATAAAAATTAATTCTAATAAAAATAGGTCTGCAATGATATCTTTATAAACTCAGTTGAACATCATTTAAGGTCGATTCACTCTACATACCAGATGGTAATCTAGAGAAGTGATTAAGTTAGCCTATTTGAAATTTCGATCAACAGTACTGATATTTCATCAGATTGGAAAATCGCGACAGTAGTGCCAATATACAAATCGGGCTCGAGGGTGGAAAATTGCAACTACAGGCCGGCGAGTTTTACGTTGGTAGTGTGCAAGCAATTAAACGCTCGATAGTTGAACATTTGAGGGAACATTGGGAAGTGGAATAGATTCTAAGATTAAATTGTTCGCGGACGACTGCATCATTTACAAAATTATAGACAAATCTTTGAGCACATTTGAATATCAACGGACAGAAATTAATAAGGTGAAAATAAATCCGTCTAAGAGTAAAACAGTTATTTTTACTAAAAAAAGAAAATAACTATCCCGGTGAAATATAAAATAGGAAACGAAACAGCGCCTCTTATTGATATTTGCAATATATAGGCGCAACTTTTAATAAAAGTTTAATAAAAAAACTAAACACGCAAACTTAATAACGCGGAAAAGATCGAGGTCTTTACATTTCAAAAATAGGATATTGAAGAAAAGTGCAATAGAGGCTAAGGCAGCCGCTTATACTTCTCTAGTTAGACCTGTTATAGAATACGGGGCAGCAAGTTGGGATCCTTACATAGCGGATCACTTCAATACTCTGGATAAAATTCAGAAACGGGCTAGGATTTGTGTGGGGACGAAACTAAATTGAACCGTAGGAGGAAAAAGGCTAGACTGGGGGAACTCCACAAGGCTTACAAGGACGAACTGGCCTGGACAGTATAATTAATTTTTTCTCTAAAAACGACCATAATTATAAAATAAAGGAAAGGAACCAAAGAACGGGTGTGGGAAATAACGGACTGGAATGCTTAGCCTGCAAGGGTACTTGACACTTCCCCTAGGAATACAAATGTTTTCAAAAAAAAGGTAAAAAAACTGAAAACTTCGGTGCTTATTTTTTTAAAAGGACGTGAAATATTATTAAATTGTGTTTTTAATTTTTTTCTGTAATTTATCTTTGTACATTAATTTTATCATAAACTGCCCCCGGGCAAATGCCAACCTGTTGTAAAAATAAATACATACTCTACACGTAAGTACGGTGCGGCAAAGTCACAACAAATCTGCTATCCATTCAGACTACACTTGTAGGAACTGGAAATTAAACACTTGTTTCGCTAGTTATTGTTATCTACTTTTCAGTTTTAGCCATCTGTGACAATGCTGAAATTTAATGTAAGAGATTTTTCACCAATTGCATTAATATAAGAAGTGAACTGTAATGAAACTAAAATGTATCAATTAAAAAGTATTCTATAACGGAGAATATTATTATACATTATTTAAATAATTTAAAATTTAAAAAACTGAAAACTATATTCAAAAGCAAAACTCTATATAACAATTGTGTCCTTCTTCTGTGAGGAGCAGTAGTTATTTTCATTTTAGTGAGCTTTCGTGTGTTTTGGACGAAGTTGACGAAATTAATAAGAAAGAAGATGGGCTTTGCGCCCATATTGCACAATGAAGACTTTTTTTTTTAAAAAAAATACGATTTCAAGGATTTCGGATCAGTCCTGTACAGTGAACTAGTGAACTTAGGTGGAGTAGAAAAAAAAACAGGAGCAGTTCCGTGATTACTATTGAGTTGAGGAGCGCCTGTGGAATGCTCGGTTCGTACATGGAAGGAATCGTACGCCACGAGCGACACACGGTGTAGAAGAAACACTCCAGTGCTTAACATATGAGACAATTCTTGTCCTTGTTTCGGTCGACCTTTTATTGGTATAAAAACGGAAATTCAGGCTTTTAAAATTTATCTGACGACTTGTTCTAATGTTCGGAAAGAAATGAGAGCTCAGAGTAATGTCGTTTATTATCACAATTGGTTTAACTGGGATCATATTTTATGCCCCTTTCTTTCAACATGTTTTAGAATATAGGCGATCTCTATGAATTTATAATGATAATACCGATATTTAAGATTTAATTGAAAGGAATGCTGAAAAAAGTTTGAAATAGGAGTGTGTTTTTAAGAGACGAGTAATGTACTTAATAATGCTAATTAATACTCAACTTAGTAACAAACATAATATTTAATTCCAGATTTTATTAAATAAATAAGCAATACAGCCAATTTGTCAGCAAATAAAATTAATACTTATTTAATATATCAAAGAAGTTCCCTCCATATTGGTGCACTTCATCAGGTAAATTTTAAATGGATAGCATATGTGTAAAAGCTGCTAATTTTGTGCCGTGAACTTCATCCTGCTACGTTTACGGCCGAAATGATCAATTACCAGATATTTATTGTATTCAATATCTTTTAATTTTAGAATTGTATGGTTAAAATTATGATTTATTATGAGTTTCAATTTTATCGAATGTATCAGACGTAATAAAATAACATCAATAGCTAAGAATATATAAACTTGTTATCCTCATGAATGTTTCGTGGTGCAGGCTATCTCTTTAAATTTTTACATATTTGATTTTCAAATTTTCATTAACTCTATAACCGAAGAGAGCGTCCGTCGTACGAAACGAATGTTGAATTTTTAATTTTTTTATTAATTACCGAACACATTAATGATATTAACAAGCATTAGCTTAAGTAATTTTAAACTTTCTATCCTTAGCAAGAAAATAAAACATCTATTTTCTTATACAATATTCAAAATGCTTGACATTCAATTTGTATGTTTTATTTTTTAAGTTCCTCTTAACTCAAATTTTCAACAATATTTTTACATCTCGTCGAAAGAACTGTTAAATTTACTCCAGAACTGTTCTTGACTGTTGCGAGAAATTTCAGTCGTGCACGATAATGACCATCAGACCATTATTATTTTGCATCTCAGATATCGACGCGTCTCAAGAGACGCACAGCCGTTGTCGATAACTTGGCACTTAACCCAGATTTGCAACAGACTCTACCTGTCGCTAGTATCTATTAGAATGTCAACAACTTTATTCTACACTAGCTTGTTGGAATTGAAAACACAACCGCACATTGACTGACGACGTTTTCCATACACATTAGGAAAAATCTCGGATCTGTACACATACCAGTGAATCGTTAAACTGAGATACACGCTGGATTTAATTGCAAATTATGAAGAATATTCCTAATCTCGTAGACCGATGAATATGAACAAAAAAAGGGATTACAACTATGGAGTGGTGGCGGGTAATTAATTAAATAGATCTGTCATATTATTGATATAATTTATATGCAGTGCACTATTTCTTATTTGCCTCTAGCACCATTCTTTAAATGAATATGGTCCATTTCTAAGCTCCTCTAAGGGCATGTTGAAAGGTTGAGTAATATTGGCAGGTGACCGAAAGTCCAGTGATATAGCTACAGGAGAACTTGGTTGATCTGCTTCCTATTCACGACACTGCCGAAAAGTATTACGTTGTATCCACGTCAGGACCTATGGGGACTGAAAGTTCGAGGATTCTCATTGTGCGAGTTTGAGTCATTATAGTTGATGTAAAATTACTCCTGACAAATCTTAAGGTATGTTACCATTCGTAAATTTGAATATCTTTGCGGTGATGTGTTTTCCACTAAAAGCTTCTAGTAAATCAGAAATTACAGATTGATTGCTTTCCTGAAATCGGTTATCAATACTTCGTTTATGATCTTGTTTGCGTACCTCAGTAGTAATCACTTTACTCTGTCCAGGTATTGAAATTTCCCGCCAACTCGGCAACTATCTGGGAAATCGTAAGACGCCAAAATGTTTTAACTTCCATAACTTTCTTGATGAAAATCTATATTGTTCGGGTCACTGAGAATCAGTGGCGGCTGCTGCATATGTTCTCGTGTGTTACAGCACATGAAATAATTTGAGAAGAATTATTTGTTTCTTAATTTTTCGGGTAATAGGATGCACGAGGGTGATCCCGAAACAGAGCAAGATAGCCAGGTGTAGTCTAGGACACCCGGGCTATAGTTTAAGGATACTACCCGGTGATTCAACTAAAAGAGATACAGGGATAACCCCATAAAACCTGAATTAGGTAGGTTGGACTATTGGGTACTATTCTCAAGCACTTCCGAATGACGGGAGAGTTTGCCGTGGGAACGCAGTATTCCATTCTCCGTGTCTCCACCAGTTTTAGAAGGCAGCTGGCCGACTGATTGATTGGGAGCAGTGGACAACTCTTACCGTATGTCCAAAGTCTGCGACCCCAGTACATACAAGTACGAAAATAAATGAAGGTGCTTCAGCATGTGAGAACCTTGTAATTACAGAGAGAACAAGACTTTTTTTTTTGGTTAACAGGCTACATAAGGGTGATCCTGAAACAGGCAACTCCCCTTTAGTAGCATAGGAAGGGAATTGAAAAGGGGGGATGCTGAAGGTAGAGTAAGGTAGCCAGGGGTTGACTAGGGCCCCCGGGCTATAGTTTAAGGTTCCTACCCGGTGTTTCACCTAAAGAGATGCAGGGAAAACCACAGAAAACCTGAATCAGGTAGGTCGGGCATTGGGTACTATTCTCACGCCCTTCCGAATGACGGAAGAAGAGTTTGCTGTGGGGTCGCAGCATTCCATTCTCCGTGTCTCCACAAGTTTTGGAGGCAGAACAAGTCATTCCCGAAGGTGAGGCTCATTATCTCTCTGTGGAAATATATCTGCGAGAGAAATCTCCCACAGGTATTCTCTTCACTTTATAATATTAAAAAGATTTACAGTAATAGTATTAATAATTTATCACAACTTCCTCAAGGAAAATATTTTTACTTTATTTTTAAGTGCTTATACATTTAGAAATTTCGAATCAATTAGTCACAATTATTTGGAATTAAATTACATCAACTGAAACAACTGAGAGAGTAACTTTCTAATTTATATAGCAAGATTGCACATTTACCTGGTATTTATTAAATACATATGGATATGCTTTAAAATATGCTTTGACTACTTCTGAACGGTTGTTCGTTCGCCTTATTGTCTGAAATTGCCTTGCAACAGACATAGGCCAACGTGCATATTAGTATTTACGAAGACGATTTTACATTGAACATATATATATATATATTAATTTTATAAACTTTTAATATTTAAACGTTTTCATTTATTCAAAGTGTCAGCGAAAATAGTTCCAAACACACCTATACCGTTCCTTTTATTTATGGAAACATTTTCAAATTCTACAAAACCTCTTTGATACCTATGTTGTTCTCTGTACAAAATATTTATGTCTCACCACTTAGCAGAATGCTTTTTCCTTTAAGATGAAGTGATAGAGCTGTGTTTATTTTCGATGATGGCTTTAAATTATTTTCATGATGGTATATTCGGTTTTGATATTTGTTTTTGTTTAACCTCTATATACTGCAATGCAGTTATTACATTCTATTTGATACACAACATTTTTATAGTATTCATTACTAATTTATCTTTCAAATTATTTAAATACTTAACTATCTTGTTTATAAACTAATTTAAATTCATTTATACCATGTACAGTTCATATTGGTGACAAAGGTTGACGATACTATTTTTGCTTCACTTTCATTAATCGGAACTTAGAATTATTAATTGGTCACATTTTCATATAAAAATCGAAGAATTATGTTATCGATTCTAATATAATCAACTTAAATAAGTTATAAAATTCGCATCGATGCATATACTTCATTCAGTGCGTAAATTCGCGGTCATCACATCCATGCAAAATAGAAGAGTAATATCTCTATAGTATGCATTGTTCTAAAATTCCATTTTTCTTAAAAATCTGAGATAAAATTATTGTTTTGCATTAAACGATAGTTCCAACTTAATAAAAAATTACAAATTACAAAATAGAAGAGTAATATCTATCTCTATAGTATGCATTCATCCATGATGCTGCTCGCTAAAAACAAGGCAAACTTGAGGCATTGAAACTTATACAGTAAAAAAATTATGTAATTCAGCTTTCATTTGGAAAGACAGCTGTCAAAGTTTCTAGAAGCCTGAGACTTAAATGTTTTCGTATATTTCGTGGAGTGAAAACGTTGTGGTGTAAAAACAGCAGCTTCATCGAGGAACGTGCTGAACTGATTATCAAGAGCGAGCCGAATAATTTTCGTTTTCAGTTCTTTAAATCATGTTTTGGTAATTGAATTACAAATTTTAAGACTCTAATTTTAGCTATACTCTGTCGACTTTCTAGATATGTCATTTTCGTCCATTATTTTCATTTAGGATCAGAGTTATGAGTTGTTCTCCCTGCACAAGCTACAATACTGGAATTGCTACAAATATCCAGAGTATTGTTTTTGCTTACCACAATTTGGAATAAATTTTCACGTAAAATTACGCTTTCAAAGCGAAATATGTTAATGAGAGCGCCAAGGGGGTTCGAGAGGACGGAAACCTTGACTTGGGCCATGTATGTGCTTTTCAAGAAAATGCTTCATCGTTACTCTACTTTTTTTTTTGGTTACATGAGGGTGATCCTGAAACAGGCAACTCCCCTTTAATAGCATAGGAAGGGAATTGAAAAGGGGGGGATGCGGAAGGTAGAGCAAGGTAGCCAAGGGTTAACTAGGGCCCCCGGGCTATGGTTTAAGGATACTACCCGGTGTTTCACCTAAAGAGATGCAGGGAAAACCCTAGAAAACCTGCATCATGTAGGTCGGGCATTGGGTACTATTCTCACGCCCTTCCGAATGACGGGAGACGAGTTTGCTGTGGGGACGCAGCATTCCCTTCTCCGTGTCTCCACCAGTTTCAGGAGGCAGTTGGCAGACTGATCCAATGGGATCAGCGGACAGCTCTTGCCATATGCCCAAGGTCTTTGACCCCGGTACATATACCTCCTAAAATAGGTGAAGGTGTCTCGGCATATGAGAACTTTGATAAAAAGTACCCAGAGAGAGTGCGAGGCATTCCCGACATGATCAGGTGAGCCCCGCAGTCACTGTGGGCTGAAGCGCCTGCGAGAAAACTCCCGCAGCGGGTGTTGGAGGTCGTAACGCTAAGATCATATATAATGGGCTAACTCAATTGACGACGGCGAGAAGTTCCCCTATCGCAATTTGTATAACTAAAATGGCATAACGGGAAGAGAGGACACCAACAATATATTGAATGACCACGAATGTTTTAAATTATGGGTAGAATTTATTTGGATAGTGTATGTCATTAGTAGATCTGGAAACAATGTTAAGTAATTATCCTGAAATTTGAATGAAGTGCTCTCGGGATTCCACTTGGGTAGCTTTTGACGTTAATTTGCCACAACATTTCGAAGGCTGTTACCACGATCTTCTTCAGATGACCCGAGTGGAATCCCAAGAACACTTCATTCATCAACTACACCGGGAAAACCTACGTTCTCTGTAATATACATTTAATACGCGAGTTGAAATTTTAAGTTAAGTACATCTGTTTCCTGGCTTTTCTGCGTGTGGGGGGCGACTCGCTTTCCACGGGACAAAAGTTTTACCCTTCCTTTTGCATGCAAGAGAAAGCCCATTCAAAAAAAGGGATCGCTCGTTAACTTGGGATGCTACCGGACGTTGGAAATCGCCGTGGATATTTAGGGAACTGCTTCTGGCGAAAACGGAAGGACCGTGGAAAATTTGGAATGTCACGGAATGATGATTATCACGTGAAATATTTAGCCCCAGCAGTGAAAAATTGTCCAACAGCAAGCCAATAGAAGCATAACAGGACAACAGGTATTTTGTGGGTTAAAATTTATGTAGCCGCCCACCGAGCTTTCGTCATAATTTGATGTAGAGAAGCGAGGCAGATGATGTGGGGAGTTGTCACTTAGATGATGTGGGGAGACGGGAGAGAGAAGGTGTTGAGAGACTGGTGACAGATGAAGTGGAGACGGGAGGGAGAAGTACTGACCAAAACTGAACTGGTAGCCGCCGGAAGAAGATAATGGGAACCTCCGCCAGATTGGTCTTCGAGACCCAGCCCAGACTGTGAAAGATCTGATGCAGCCACTGGCCACTATTATACATCGACGCAGCCTGGGAGGCAAATGTTTATGATCCGCGGGTATATACCCTTTTTCTACTATTCATTGGGTATTATCATCGAAGAAAAAAAAATTCACAAAGAATTTTATTCACTTAACAACAAGTTTTGTCTTCTTGAAATTATTGCTAATAGATTAACTATAACTTCGGTTCTATGTTGCTACCAACAACGTCATCGCGCACGTTAAACCTGCGAATGATGTTATAGTAACCACGTTCCACCACACCTGGTGCCACTTCACTGCTGAAACCGCTTGTCCTGATGGGTCAAACAAGACGCCCAACACTTATTGTAGGAAGATTTGAAGGATATGTATGATCATGGGTCTAAGAATGTATGGTCCACATTACATGACCGTCCACACAATGAGAAATACACGTGAGAATTAAAAAAGTAAAACAAAGGTAATAGATTATAGAATGGGAAACAGTGGAATAAAAAAGGGCGTTAGATTGGGAAGGGATATTTTGACGAAGTTAAAGAATTCTGCTACTTGGGAAGCGTAATAACTAGGGATGGTAGAAGTATAATAGACATAAAGAGTAGGATACCATAGGCAAAGAAGGCTTTCGCGAAAACATTAAATATTGGCTACATTTATATATAAGTGCTAAAATGTTTACTTTTACTAATATAGATATTTATCAATTACCAGAGTAGACGCCTAATAATAGGAAATCGAATTTTGTAGTTGTACTTTTTCTTGAAATCATTAAATATAAACTTAATAAATTGATCTATGATTACTGTTCAAAGCGAGGCGGTATATATTATTATTTATTTAAATAATCATATTTTCGATTGACAAAATCCAAATGTTTATATGCAAAATGTAAATATTATGCAAGATTGAAGAGTGGCTAAATAAATTTTTATTGCTAATTTTAATTATCTTAAACAGCATGGTGTACATAATGTTGTTTGCCTGCAACGTGCGTGTAAGGCCCCGGTAGACACAGGAAAAACATGTTTCATGAAACCGTTACATAAGATAACACAGAAAAGTGCACACAAGGTAGGGACGGTTTCATGAAACAGAAGTAATCTTTGCCTTGTATTTAATGATTTTCGTAGGTTCAGGGCAAAATTTATTTTCCAAAAAATTGTTAAAAATTTTTTGTTTAATTTTTTAATAAAGAATTAACGACACGTATAATGGACATTTACACGAAAATTTAGAATAATTTTTAACTTAAACTTGACGTTTCGACTCCATTGTGGTTCTCGTTAATATTTGAAACCCATATGAAGAATTAACGACCCGTATAACAAACAGACTTATACAATAAATTTTTTGAACATTAAGTAGATTAATTTAAAAAAGTTATTTATTAAAAGCAATTAGTTTACTGTAAACATTAAACATGACACTTTACAATTTACAATTTAATAACTTATATGCTGGTTTGTTAAATTGTATTAGATATATGATGACTTTAGTTTATTTAGTTTATTGACAAGGACCACAATTGATGGTCAAAACGTCTACTTTATGTTCAAATTAAAAAAAAATTATTGTAAAAGTTTGTTATATGGGTTGCTAATTTTCATATATATTTTATTCACAGACGTTATTGTTCGTATAATATTTGAAACGAACTGAGGATAAAAAAACAAAGAACATACAATCTGACTAGCCAAAAGATAAAATTAACAGGGACAGTTTAATAAACCTTTATATAATTTTTTTAATTGTGACGTATCATGTTTTATATTAACAGTAATTTTATTGCTTTTAATATGCAACATTTCAGAAATTTATTTCCATATCCAAAACAATAGCATTATAAAATTAAATGAGTGAATTTGTTCCAAACAATGTTTAGTAATTCAAAGAGTTTATATAACGGAAATATTAAATTAGCTTTATGTTCCTGAATTTTAATTCTCTCCAATGTAGCAAATCGGACAATTATTAAATTATTTCAATTTTACAATCTCCACAGCAATATCTAGGTATAAAAGATAGAAATACAGGGAAATATATTATTATTAATGGCATGATAGAGTGGGAATGGATGTTGTTTCATTAAACACGTTTCGTCAGTTTGTCTCTCCAAATGAAACATGCTTCTTAAAACGCATTTCATGAAGCATGTTTCCTCAGTTTGCAAGAATTTTCTCTAAAATTCCTCTAAATTATTTATTGATGTTACAACAAATACATTGTAAGTAATTTTTAAATACATAATGACAATTATTTTATAAAAATTATCTTTATAAAAATTATTCTCTTTATTTTTTTTAAATTCTGACTTGTGAATTTTAATAACGATTATTATGTAGCTGCTCTAGAAGCGGTTAAAACATAGGAACGATACGTAGTGCTAATTTATATTTCTATTTATTAAAATATACTGACTTTTATTTTATTAGAATTTGTCTGATTGTCTGATCGAGAAGGTTTGTCAATTAGGGTGGGACATGTTAGAAAAACGACGACAAAATTTACTTCTCGGGGCTCTTTTTAAAGCGTACGCAGGACAACAATCCTGGGAAGATATTGCATCAAAGTAAAAACTAGTAAATTGTTTCAGTAGAGGGGATCATCATTGTAAAATTGGGCAGTGTAGCTTTAAAACTGACGTTGGGAAATTTTCATTTTTAAATCGGACTGTAAGGGATTGGAACAATTTACCTGCAGAAATTTTCGAAACATTCCCTGCCAATAGTAACGTGTTTCAGGGAAGAATTGGGAAGTGTAGTGAAGTGCGACGAAACAATATATGAATAATAGGTACTTTTTATCTTTTTTTGTTAGGATTTAATTTAATTTATATTATATTAGTGTAATTATTATTTGTAACATATTTTATTTTTAAGTTTATTTTTTGTAACTGCCACCGAGTGCTACTCAATTGCAGTATTAATAAATTCAATTCAATTTATTATTAACGTTATCATTAAGGTAATTTTCTTAAAACTGCGTTTTTAAGGTACTGTGATCCTTATGAAACAGCAATCAGTAGTCGAAATCTCTCAATGTTTATGAAATGAGCGGAATAGTGTGGGTCCCAGTGGGTGCTGGAGAAGGCCATCATGTATTGATTCGCCCGGGCTATCGCCACATGCAAGTCGGCAGGTCGTGGCTTAGCAGTTCACTGCCTATCTTACTTCTCCTACGAGGAACACACAACTTACTTCCTTATTCCTTTCCAACAATCGACATTTCAATTACTGGACAGTGGGCAGCTTGAAGAGGAAATATACTTTCGAATTGGAACAACCATGACGTCTATCATCACCCGTAAACTTACAAATTGAACTCGGAAAGTGACTTAGTATCACTTTATGACCGACATTTAAAGCGCTTCGATATACTGATCTTAAGACAAAATGGCTAGTTATGAACAGAGTGGCACTTGCTTGTTTATTCCAATTGTTTTCAATTGACAGGACAGATTACAATTGAAAACTTTTATACTTTAGATATGGTAATAAATTACCTGCAACACTTAAAGATAACGCAATGGAAAGTAAGAATGATAGGTTAAGAGAAGAATCACAGCATTAAATTAAATATTTAATTATTATTTTTGCATAGTATTGAGATAGGAAGAGTTAACTAGGAGGGAATCTAATAAATTATTTTTAAGAAATATGACTCCTTTAATTATCAAAACACCTAATTGGGTTTATCAAGAATAACTAAATTCTCCTATAAGAACTGCAATAATGTGTAGATGATGGGAAAAGTAATGCAGTTAATTGTGGTCCTTGTGGCCGGGTGATAATCTGTCAATTTTTCCGGAATGTTAATGAATTTTGTTGTAAATCAAACAAACAAAATATTCTAGGTAGATATATACTTGAAATTTTTGATATCTGGTGCTATAGAAGAATGCTGAAAATCATTTGTGTGGGTCGAGCTACTAACCAGGAAGTTCAAAGAAGAATAAGAGAAATGAGAACAATTTGGAGGACTTTGGAAAAGAAGGGGTAACTTAATATGCCATGTTTTGAGTCATGAGGGCCTTGTAAAGTAAGCATTAGACGGAAGTGTGTGGGATAAGAACAGAAGAGGAAAGCCAAGGATTGAATACGCTAAACATATTAGGGAGGATGTGGGATGTGGTAGTTTTGTAGAAATTGAAATGCTTGTGCAGAATACGTTAGCATGGAGGGTCGCATCAGATCAGTCAAAGGACAACAGCAACATATATAACATGATAGTTTTGCGGTTATTAGGAAGTCGGATTTGGACATCTTCTTGAAGAAATTTAATGTAATTTCCCCTGAAAATAGAATTCACCTACAAAATAGAAAGAGGAGGCAAAATTAATTTTCGAGATTACAATAGTAAGATGACTACGCAGTTGATGCGACGTTAAATAAAGATGTTAAAGTAGAAAGAACAAGAGATGCTTTTACGACTGTGTGGTCTGAAAAAAAAGCTCTACAAATATCATTATTAATTATTATTTAAACCACCCTATTAGCTATTAATACAATATTGTTAATAAAATGGTGAAAAACGTAATCATGTTGACAGTTAATTTTTTATAAAAAAAAATGATTTTAAAAATATGCCAAGGAAATTGATATCGTGAAGGGGTGTATAATAAGTTGTGGAATAACTGTAATATGGAAGAATAAAAATGTAAATTGTAATAAAATGTAATAAAAGCAAAGATAAAAATTCGGAAACTAACGACAATTAAATGGTTGGATTGTATAAATTGTTTTAAAAGCTTGATCTTAATAAGTTATTCCAAAAAACTTTCATAATAAGTAGCCTGATAACGTTTAATTAATATATAAAGGCTTCCTATTACTAAGGCACTTATTTTTAATACTGATATGAAAGGGATATACCTTTTATTTTCGTAAACAGTTCTATTGATAAATATAATGATAGAATAGTATTTCCTGTTCGAAAACGAGCAGGTAATAATATATAGAGTTGTGAGATTGAGTAAAAGTAAGAAAAAGTGTTCCTAATAGGTTAAATTGGAAAGGAAAGAATTTAGATTTTCGCTATAAGTTCTGGGAGTGGATTTTTTCTTTTCATGCTTTTTGCAAGCGGTCGCTCGAAGTAGTAAAGCTTTGGTAACAGTTACGAGTTAACATTACGGACGAGAAGAGAACTCAGTCATGTATAATGTAGAAGAAGAGAGAAAACACTAACATACAGTGGAGAGACGAACTAACAATTACCAGAAAAGAACCAGGCTCGTGTTCGTCCCTGGTTATTTTATTAAGTCTCGTGTGTCCGTAGAAAACATAGGTCTGGTTAAATGGAAAAATATTGGAATTTTTGGAAAACATTGATATGCCCAATAATCTGAGTTCATTTATTAAAACAGAATTACATTCTTTCAGGTTATTTTGCGAATGCTTTTACAGTGGCGTTTCAAAGTAATACCACTGTGATTAAATCAGCGTAAAAATAAAAATGAGTTAAAAAACTAAATAATAGAACAGAAATCGGAAATGAAGTCATGAATGAAGTTTCTGTTCTCATATAAATGCACAGGTGACATTCAATGCTGAATAAAAATTTTAAATAATGAAGACAATTTTTCGATCGTGTAAGTGTACATTTATCTTGCCACTATTTACGATACCATTAACTAAATATATCCGTAGTGACATTAATTTTTAACGATTTCATAATTTTCTTCACAGATCACTGTACAGTATACGTATTTCTAGGAGAGTTATCAGAAGTTGTACAATTGAAAATAAATTTGGATTAATGATTTAATCTTGATATTTTTTGGACCCTCACATTTGATTATTAACTATAGAGAAGTCCACTACAATGCAGAATCTATATATCTAAAAACATTTTCTGCGTAAGACCCAGCAATAGGCGTCCTAACTACCGGGCCGAATACGGCCAAATTTGACACATATATTCCTCAGGGCACGAAGCTGCCCATGATTATTATTTTTTTTAAATATACTCAAGTTATAAATGTGAAAAAGATTTTACGATAAAGTTTTCGTGTCCCATATACGCATCCATAGGTGAATTCGGGTTGCCAATATTCTTGATTTGTAATAATATATATTTTTAAAAGTACAAACCTTTCGCATCCTAATTAACCTATCGTTGGGAAACAGCTAATTTTCTAAGAAATAAACTTCTTTTGATCGTCTATTCGATGAATACGTAAATTATTCGCGTAAGGTAAATAAAAAAATAGCAATTGCTCATTTGTAAAAGCAAATGAAATTTTTATCATTTGATAGTGACACTCATCAGAAGTAAAAGTATTAAATTAAACAAACTTTAATAACAACCAATACTCTGTATATGTGAAAATGAAAATGTCAACAAACCAATTTCGTTTTTTCCACCTTTTAAAGGTGTTTTTGCAGTGGTTTTCCGTCTCTAGCAAAGTCCATACTCAAGTTGAAGAACCAAGTAATGGCTTTGTCTCACCGAGACCTATCAGTAGATATCTTTATTTTTGAATTTGCCAACACCAACCACCATTCCCCCGTCGACCCTGAACTACAACACTAAAATAAACCAATTTTGGAACCTATCTAACTTAAGGCCCTTATAGTTCGAAAAGTGAGTATTTAAGAATAATTCAGAGGATACATTGTCGATTGTAAATGTGTTTTTTACCATTTTTGTCATATAGTCATTTCTTCTCAGGCCACCGAAAATAGGTCAAAACTACCATTTTGACGATTGTTCGTTATTTACAGGATTGAAAATAGGTTGTATTTGACAACAGAAATAGATTGTAGTGTACCCTCAATTACTGCAATATTTTTATCTGTAATTACTAATGCTGAATTAACGCTTCCGACATTTGATTCCCATCTTAATTAAGAAATATGATTACATAATTCTTATTTAATTTATTACCTTTAAAACTAGTATAATTTGGGACGGTGGCTAGGGAATTGTTACGTTGCAAATGTCAACCAATTGGTTACAGACCGTTGGCCTGGACGCTAGCCAATATTCTTTTCTCAAACCACTTCTTCCCTGTTAATAAGGCTTTTCGGTCCAAAAACACAACAGCTGTATAGCAATTACCACGATGTGTACTATCGTAGTTTTTGGGTCAACGTTTATACTATATTTAATAAATTAGAAACCGAAACGATTGTCAACCTGTACACTTATTTTATACAATCTGGAATTTTTGGAGAGGGTGTGTGACTTATTTTTTATTGGGTTGTTTAACGTCACGCCAACATATTCTGTAAATACAATCAATAACATATATAAAGCAGTGGCTCCCAAACTATTTTGGTTCTCGGCAACCTTTATTAATCACAATTTTTTCGCGATGCTCCAAATTAAAACATTGATTTATTGAGCGCAATTTGATTGTAATGCGGTTAGGTTAATTTAAAAAAATAATAATAATTTTAATCGTTTCTTTAATTTTCCAACTTATAGAAGGATGAGCTTCTTGATAATTACACAATTTCTCAAATCTCGGAATCAAAGTCGATACTACCTCATCTTCTGTTCCATGTTAATTTTCGGACGATAGTTACTTTTTTATGCAACGAGTGCCTAAAATCCTTCTTCGCGTAGATAGGAATTTGCAAAAAAATTAATTTTATTTGAGCAGCAGATATTCATACTTTAATAATATCCTTTATTTAGCGAGATCCATGTTGCCAAATATTGTTTTCAATGGATCGTCGCAATGCAATAAGATTTTTCGTCTTCAAAAGATGTAAATTTATATGGTAGCTTGACTCGAAATGCGTCCAAAGTCCATACTAATTTATCTGCGTGAAAGTATTTTTCTAACCATTTGATAAGTTGTGATACTAGATCTACAACAATAGATTTTATATTGCAACACAAATGAGCTTCATTGGAGTCTACAAACTGATGCAACGAAGGAAAAGAATCATTGATACCAAAACATTAATTTTTCCATGCTGGTGAAACTGATAACACTTTATTTAGGCCAATAACGCTTCAAACGGCGGCAGAAGAAATGGAAACCCGACTCGCATCTGGGCATTCCGGCGGATTTTCAAAAGACGCATACAAAAAAATGGTACCACTGAAGTACATTACAAAAATATTACACCTTAGTATCTAAAATCATGAAATTACAATATTAATATAAATATTTTGCACGTTATACATGAGTATGTGGAATTAATTGTTGCATCGATTTCCAGGTTCGTTATTAAGGGAATTCCCCGCACCGCACGCATTAAATTCACCATTGTTATGAGCAGTTACTCTATAATAAATCGATATAGAATAATTCGGAAACTAAATAATATATATTTTGTATCACAGTGGATCGCAAACATGAGTCAAGGCATTTTTAATTAACCTGTGAAACCTTTTACTGGCTGAATACTTCCAATGATGTAATATTTTCACGTCGTCGCTGTAACAGCCATTTTATATTTTATAGTTGGCGAAATAAACATTAGAACATGCCAATTTACTACAGATGAGATGTGATCCTTCCCAGTTATCAAAAGAGTGAACAGTCCTTTATGAAATCGCATGATCGAAATTTTAGGTATCGTTCCGATTTTGGAAAGCAATTAGCGTGAGATTTCTGACGCGAAATCAATCGTGTGGACTGTGGCCTTTGAGCACACCTTGGCCCTAGCGCAGAGGGCTGTAATCGTTGTCAGCCCATTGATTGCCCCTCGTTCCACTCAAGGCCGAACCTGGCTCAGCGAAAAGAGCGCTTGCCGCCTTACGCTGCAAATAGAGCAGCGAACCGACCAGCTTCCATTTCCTCAAACTCTAGTCTTGCTTAGAATGAAAATAACGATGCGTATATTTGATCAAGAAATAGCTAACTCCAAGAAATATCAACGACTCGCTTATTTCCAAAATTGATAATTTTTTACTTCCTGTTTCTTATAGATCCATCATAACCACATTAGTATTTAATAACCTCAAGTATCATCAAATAGGAATATATTGTTATGATGATAAAATGGTTATCGAAACGTAACTAACAGAATAGTAAGTTAAAAATTTAATTGCACGGAACTATTTATCGACGAAGACCAAGTCTGAGTTATATTTTTTATTTTTAAAATTTTATATTATTACAGGACCACCGATTTTTAGTGCTGAACGCCGTCGTTGACTACTTAGCTAAGCGGAATGTGTTCCAGACTAAAACGGAACAGAAATTTTAACATTCAGTATAGTATAAAAAATTCATTTTTATTACAAACTACCTATGCCCACAACTTCGTTCGCACGATTTTTTTTCTTTCTGCATGGCTCTACAGCCCATTAAAGGCCTGGGCCTACCGAGTCGACTGCGGACTGTCATCTTGCATGACACATTCCGAATTTGGAGTGACACGTGGTCAGCGTACCGACCCACCAACAGTCTTAATCCCGGTCTTCTCGACCATGACGACACAAACATCCAAGCCCATGCCAGGATTCGAACTCGGGACCTCTGGGTTGTGAGGCAGCAACTAGAGGCTAGCCACTGCATCACAGGAGGTCTCGCGCGAAAATAGTTTTTATTATTTTACCCTAAAAACGAAACAGGTACAGAATTTTGATATAGTTGAATTCATTGAATATATAAAAAGTACGGTATGATTTATTTACGATCGCTTCAGGGCAAACCTTACACTCGTAGTTGGGCCCCGTTATCCTACTTTTCTAGCCCAATAAAAATGAGCAATTATTAAAGATTAAAATAAAATTTACCTGACGCGAAAAATAAAATCAATTTATGTAGGTATCATATCGATGATCCAAAGAAGTTTCTTATTTTTCAGGAAGTTAGCTCTCTACCAACTACAACAATAGATGGAATGAGAATACTCGTCCTCTCTCTCTCCCCCTCTCTTATACAGCCAAAATTACGCTTATAGTACTACAGTAAGATCGATGAACGGCATAGGAACGCCAACTCGCAGTTGGTTTTCATGCCGGCTTACGCGCGGCAATTCAATGGATTTATAAATATTTACATTAATATTTTGTGAACTCTGCAAGATATCTAAATGAATTACACTAAAATTTAAGTTAAAATTCAATTTTCAATCTCTAAAATATTTATTGAAATCCGTTAAGTTGTTTAGGATCATAAACATATCAAGAGTATAGGCTCCTCGCAATCATTGGGGATTTTAAGGCGCGATTGAAAAATAAACATTTCGCTTAGAATATTTTATATTAATATTATATTCAATTAATATCTTCCGCAAAATATGCACGAATACTTCAGTTAAATTTCCTGTTTATAAATACCGTTGAGCCGTTTCGGAGCTTATTCGAGACAAACATATGGACATACAGTCAGTTAGACAGACACTTCAATTTTATTTTATTTTATTGATTGGTTTAGATGAAAGTTCTCCTAAATTAAATACTTAGTCACTCTTTTAATGCTCTCACAGAGACAATAAATTATCTAATTATTGTCAGTAAATAACTTTATTACGTCAAGAATTTTCAGCACTATTAGCCATATTCAACTGATACATGTAAGATTTCAGATAAAAATTCCAACAAAGTTCTTTCAAACACTTTAGCTCAACTTACGCGTCGTCATAATAACGTTACTATCTGCGTTTTTGATAGTTTTCTCAACAAAAACTGCAAGCCCTCCTTAATCTGTTCAATAGATGTAATTATAAAAATAGCTTATAATACAAATTGTGAAGTTCTGCTTCTGAAAGATTGAAGAACGATTATATTAATTAGAGGCATTGAATAATAATATAAATAAATATTTTTTATAATTTATTTCACAATTCCACAAAAATGATTTAATTCTAATTTACTTTCATTAGTATGCTCTATTATTTTTCTACTTCTCAGCTGTTAAGGTAGAATTATGAGAACGACTCATTGGTTCCAAGTATACAAAATCAAATCAGAATGAGTTTCAGGGGATTCAAATCACATTCGGTGACTACGGTCACCTCGACGGGTCTCCCACTCTCATTCTGCAGATTCAACATTTTTTAAAAATATTTATTTATAACGGTCGCATCGACTGCCTGGTCTTTAGCGACTACAGTGACAACTATTTACATATTATTATACAATTATATATACATTATTTACTATTATGAATTTACATAATAAAATACTGGTACAATCCATTTTTCTGCTCGTTACCACTAACTAATTATTTATCTTCTTTACATTTGATTTTTAGATTTTAACAAAATAGAACACAGAATACAATACATTTAAATTAAATCAAAAATATTACTGTCCTTACAAAATTTAATAATGTCTTTTTGGTATTCATGGGAGTACAAAATAGATTTTTAGTTTTTGCCCTGTAGGTATTTTTGTCTGTGTTGGTGGTATTTGGGGCATTGATTGATGATATGGTCTATATTTAAGGCAGAATTACACAGATCACAAGACGGTGGGATGGATCTATACAGTAGATAAGACTGGCTTAATTTGCAGTATCCAGTTCTTATGGTGATGGCAACCCGTTCCTTCCCTCCAATATCTGTGTTGTTACTTAGATTATAGAAGTCTCTGACGTTTTTGTGATCACTGGATTTTAAAGTTTTCCATATATTGTGCCAATTATTTGTAATCTCGTTGCGGGTTTATTTCAACATATAAAAGTGATAGAGCTGGTGGGATCACCCTTAATGTGATCGGACAATCTGCAGAATTGCCGCTCAGATGGGGACTAGTCTGTCGGAGTTGGTGGAAATGGTGTCCTCAGAAACTCTGAAAGCATGGCAGAAAAGGTTTTTTGATTGGCACAACATGGAACTGCTGCAACCTAAAGCCAACTCTTCCCTCATGTGCCTCTACGTTCAAGATACACCCGATTGTTGTTCTCAGGTTTCTCTGACAACTGCTCCTCGTAATGGAAACCTTCGGTGGAATCGAAGGAGAGGGCGTGGAAGAGATGAATTTCACCGTAATTCACCTCTTGGAAGGACAAGTGATAGGATGTACTTATCCATATTGGAGCAATTAACGTAATGATGCAACGAGAAATTTTTACGAGCCTCAATGGTTTTCAAAATATTCTCAACTTTATATCAGAGGCGTGAGTATCAACACTATTCGTGGCTCTTTCTATCCGAAGTAATCGAAATTCCTCACATTGTGAAATTTGAAATCCTCACAATTCAGATGAACATTCGAGAACAATGCCGTTTAGAACAGTATAAAATAAGATCACAACGCCGCACCTCTTTTATTTGAAGAAACAAATGTGACGATTTATTCCGTTCTATAAAGCACTATTCGATTATTTAAGTCTTTCCGCATAAATAGCAGCTGTGTCAGATTAGACAAGAATCAGATTATCCCGGTTATTGCCTTTCATTACAGTACCGTAACCGTGGTGTAGAGGCTAACACCCCCCACTCTCTGCCCGCGCGCCCCCCCCCCCACTTGTACACTTAGACACACACACAGGTTTTTCCACCGAGACTACGCGATGCCCCTATCTACTACTCTACCCCCTCTGTGAGCATCTGGCGACACACACCCCCCTCGATACACCCGACCTTCATCTGATCTCACCTTCACCACCCCACCTAAACCTTATCACACACACAGCGATCCCCCCCCGCCCATACCCGACCTCCCCGCACACACTCTCTCTCTATCTACATCGCGTCCCTCACTACTACACACACTACACACTCAACCCTTGTTGAGAGACTCTCGCTCTTCCGAGAGAGTGCTCCGATACACAGAGACTGTGACTGCTAAGGTGTACACACACACACACACACACACACACACACAACAACACACCCCATATGTTTATCATTTGTACTCACCCAGGCCTCCTCATCCCACACTGCTCCTCAGCCGCGCGCCGTGTACGCTCCCCCCAACCACCACACAGAAACCTGCTCCTCCCACAAACCCTCTCTCCACTACCACTCACATCAAACTACCGCCCACACCATGACTACCCACTACCAACACTACCGCTCTCCCACGCCCGCGCACAACCCTGTCGCCCCACACCACCTACCGCCGCGCCACACGCGTGGGAGGTGGTAATGGGAAATGATTGTTTTAGGGGTTTTTTAAGATGTGCGGACGAGTGATTTATGGCCAGTGCTCAGACTCGACTTTTGGAGACACACACACACACAGATTATTGGAATGTGAGTGTAAGGCTGGACATAAATCATGAAATGGGTTGTCGTGTGCTGTTGAGAGTGGAGTGTGTGAGAGTCCTATTGGGAAAGATTCGGGTTTAGTATTAGGTAGTTCGGTGATCTAGCGGGAGACACAAAGTGTCAACAGCTCCCCCATCACCGATCAAACAGACATCGACCAGTATCTGCCTCCCGTAGCGCCCCAATCACACCAACACAACAGAGCTCGCCCACCGCTCCAGCGGCTACCTCCCCACCCTCTCGCTCACGCACACTTAACCTTACCACAATCGTCGCAGCTAGCCCACACACAGCATCACAGCACAACCGCCGCAAGTACACCCGAGCGTCCCCCACACACCACCACCGGTATCACTGCGAGCCACTCGACCTATACTCCAAGTCCCACCGCACCATCCACTCACGCCTCACACCAACCGTTGAGGGTCACACACACTCCACCCCACACCCCCCCCCCCTGCGCCCACGGCCCTGCCAACTACACAAAGCGCTCACCGTCACTATTCAACACCCCCAAGATCTATACACAACACCCTCATCAATAGGGTCTCACTCTCTCACCTAGCGTAATCTCACGCGGCGCCAGTAACTTCTGACAGCGCCCACCCAAGGGTCCAATGTATGTGGGTATAGGGGGTGGGACCAACTATTGGCTTTTCGAATACCCTACGCCTCTCAACTCCCACCGACCGCTCGCCACAGCGAGCAGACAATAGATAGCAGGAGGTGAGGAGAATTAGAGGAGGGGGAGTGTAATAGGTGAGATAGGTGGGTGGTTGTTTTGTATGGAAGGTATTGGGATTGTTTATATATGAGGTGGATGGTATGGTGTTGTGGGATTGTGTAGGGTAGTGGTTATGGGTGATTTGTGGGTTGTATGTTATTTTTGTTATTGGTTTGTGGTGTATGGGGTGAGGATTTGTTTGTTTGGTGTGGAATGGGTGTAGTGTGTTTAGTTAGTTGATGTTTGGGTTTGTGGTGAGAATTGTTATTTTTATATTGATTGAAGGTGGTTTGGAGATTATTTTGAAGTGTCGCGTTTTATGATTGCGCTCTTGGAACGTTAGGTAAGCGTAGCTTACGACGTATAATAACGTTACCGCATGTCGATACGGAATAAGGATGTCTGATGTTTTGTGCTGTTCGCTTTCAGGTTTGTGCACACATCATAATCAATTATGAAGCCTAAGTTGAAATGCTCTACTGGACGTTCTAACATTGCACGAAGAAAAACATTTCCTGCATTATAAACAATAATAAATGCTTTCTCGTGATGATGTCTGATTTTCGTGATTGACAGTTTGAGTCAATTATTCTCAATTGTTCACTTATATCTCTTTTCTCTATATGACCTATTATGTTTTATAAATTTTATAAATGTTTTATAAATTTAAAACTATGTTATGTGTTACAGAATAATTAGAAGGCTGCACATGTTAAGTGTCTGCATTAATTTTGCATCCAAAGAAAGAAAAGCTTTGCGTTTTATTAAATCACTCAGGAAACTGTAAAACGTGGGCCTAGGACTTAAGTACTGCTCTAGGATGTACGAAAGTTAGGTTGTCGTCGTGCTATTCGCTATATTATATTACTAAAGAAAGTGATTTCAAACCAACTATCTGAAGAAAATAATTGTGTGTTTTGGCTTTCTTATCTTGGTTTGAATTTCGACAATTTTTCAAATTGCGTTACACAATTGGGAAATTTTATTAGAGTGTATAAGCAGTTTTAAAGTTTATACTGTTCAAACGCGCGTTTTATTAATGTAGATTTACAAAGGAGATTAAATGCTCAAACCATTGCATCAGTGTCAACTCTGGCTGGTTACTCTACTTCTATGTACGTTCGATTTAATATTCGGGTCAGTTGCGGAGGCATACAAATAGATTAAAAAAGTTTTGTTGGTTGATAACCGTTTTAATTGTTTTAACCGTGTGAGCTCCTGTTTTCATTTCGATAATAGTGCCAGCTTACTATCTGGAATGAACAATGCTCTTACGCAGTATTCCGTTTCACAGCTCTTGACTACCTGTAAAACTCCACACAAACTGCTTCCTTTTCGAGCTCACTGCAGCTTAGCATATACAATACTTCCATTATGCGTAGATTGTACCTAAGATTAACTTGCACTAAAATATGTATGACGTGAAAATAGTTTCGTTTTATAAATACATGCCAAGTTGGTTCTAAATTTTTCCGCTTTTAAATTAAAATCTATAGCGCATAATGCAATCTGCATTATAAACGTAGAATTTTACGACCCATTTTATTTTACGTTGTTGGTAACACTGACGCTACCCTTGTATTCTTAGTATTTTAATAGTTATCCTTAAAAATATTGTTATTGTTACTTGGAGCGATGTAACACATAGCTTAAATAAGCTAACGAGTCTCCATTAATCCATTAAAATTGATCTGTTGATCAATACCACATACTACATCGTTCTTATAGCATAAGTAACTTTGAGAAGATTAGTCCGATTTTTACGATGTTGTCTCGCTCTTATGTATTAAAATAAAAATAGGCTATTAAATCGATAGAATACTGGATATGAAACACTAAATTGGTGTTTATTTAGTCGTTTAATCTTTTTACGTACCATTTAAATATTTCATTTTTGGCAATATATTTTCTTGTTTTGATAAAAATGGATTCTTATATAATTTTTAATATAAATACAACTATTTTCTTAGGTGTTGCTTGGGTTCGAATACTTAAGAGTGGTTATACTTGATTGTCAACAATAATCCACAAGATCTTAAAATATTTCAGGAGTGGAAAATAATTTATAACTTCATATCGAGTCAAGAGAGTGGAGTGGGGATTTGAGGGGTATGGATCATTATATCAGAAAGCTAGTGTTATTTTTTCCTTGCACCAAGAGGCGTGGACTCATTTCTGAATTGTTCGCAAGCGAATCGCCCAATCCTACAAGATACTAGAAAATAGTAAAATATTTTTATTGCTTTGTGCTTTATTTCAGCTGTCGAATGATTTATTAACTTTTATCATCTCGACAGAGTAAAATTTCTCAGGTTGCATATTAAAGTTTTTAAGTTCAGAATTTCCGATCGATGAATTAGGAAAATTTTGTTTGTATTTTAAATTTAATAATTTATGAAATATAGTTTCTCTTAAAGTGAGATTCTAATGTATTCGTTAAATTTCCTCGTTCATTTAAGTATTTAAATTTCTCGAATTTTATGTTAAGTATTATAAATTTAAAATTGTCAATCTATTGGCTTTCATTAATTTCATATTGGCAGAATTGACTGAACACTTCTTTTAATGATAGTACCAAAAAGCGAGGGAAGCATAAATCGGACACACAACTAGTTAATAATTTATGGTATCATATTTTTTCTTGTTTCTATATGCAATTTATCACTCACGATTTACAAATCCAAATAAAAATTGACGGGTGTCATTTCTCATAACTACACAATTTTATAAATATATTCATTCATATAATTTGTTGCGAATGAGATACATCTCGATAACAACGTGTGAAAACAACTTAAATATTACATAATTTTTTTGTGACACGTAGGCCGTTGTACTATTTGTTTATTAGGTTAGTTGTTGTTTCTGGAAGATTCTCCTGAAGCATTGCAGGGGTAATTTTTCCAATCACTTATAAATGCATATCGAAATAATAATGACAGTTTCCCTATGTCAGTCTTTTGCGGTATTATTTTGATTTTAAATTTGTGATCACCTCTCCCAATATAATTTCTTTTATCAAAGTTCACCCGTTTGTCTTTCCACACTTTGTTTTCCGTGTATAATTTAATTACCAAGGAACGCAAAGTAGCTCAGGTAAATAGCCGTTGACACATGATATTTAACAGAACTATTGACTAACATCAGCTATTAATGGAGAGATACCATTTATTAGATCACCCTCATGTAGACTGTCACCTAAACATACATACGGTATACGGTCAAGAAGAGTGAGAAAACATATAAACAGAGGCTACCATCATTCATACCAGTCTTTTAGAAAGTTTCTCAGGATTTTCAGTTTCAATTACTTATCTTCATTTTCAGTCCTATATACGCGATCCATAAAATGATTATTTATTAAATAATTTAGATTTAACATTATTGGTACTTAATAGAAATTTGAAACAAAATATTCATTTGTTCTTACTTTGTCTGTATATGAAGCTAGGGACAAATAACTATAATTTCCGTTTCAAACTTAATCTATTTGACAGGAATCCAAGAAAGCAGATTTTTCTTCACGTATCCACGCCTGAACTCCCTGTATATTTCAGCCAATTGTTAGGCGGAAAAAGATTGTCCTGAAATTTCATTTAGGATCAGTGTAACTAAAAATATTTTTTTAAATTTTATCAATGCGGATGTCAATATTCCACGCAATTGGGATAATGCGAGATGTTCTTTTTGCTGTATAAAACTGTGTATTTTATGATCTCTTGTGTTATAAATATTTTAACCTTGATCATGGACCAAGATTTATTAAATTTAAGTTTCCGAATTGTACGATGAAGAGCACGAGCTGAACATAGCAGAGAACTAAATATATCACATGTCCATCAGGTTAAAAAATATTAGAATCTAAAAATAGCCCGGCAAGTTAGAGGGGTGTGTTTTTTTTAGAGTATATACTGAACTGTTTATGCAGAATAATATGAAAAAATCTTTACAGACGAAAATGATTGAGGATGACGTCATACATACTTTTATGACAAATGTGAAGAGAGAGAAAGAAAACCACAATTTTATGTATGCGCCCTACAGCCATATAACAGGCAAGAAACAAAACTCAGTGTGAAGTTTAATGGTCCGTATCAGCTGACGCCAGTTGTTGGTAACGATCGTTTACATGCAGTGAGCTAAGTTAAGGAAAATTATGTTTACGTATATATTACCTATAATTTTAATCTGGCGGTATTTGATAATTTGGAGTAAGACGTTAATTATTTGAACTCTACTCGTTTATATTTGTAATTATGTAAACTGTTTCAGGGACTATGGGTTACTACTGTAATCATGTTAAATTATGTGGTGCTGGACAAGGATTGGCGAAAATAAAAAATGAACAAAAACAAGATAAAAATGAAGTGGTTTCACGTATAGTAAATGAAAATAGATCAACATTGAAAAAGGTAACAAACCGGATTGGAAACAACTTACGATCGAGCTGGAAAAGAGAATTATTTTCCCCTAAGGGATCTAACTACACTCTAAAAATAGGAAATATGTATAGGATTCTTCAATAAAGGTGGGTCGATGTTGAAATGGAATAAAACAAGTTCTGGGTATTAAAGAAATTATTTTTTTATTTGAAAGGCTCATGTATGCCGTTTGTAAAAAAAATCGTTAATACCTTACACGCAACTAGTTTTATTCCATTTCAACATCGGCCCGCCCTTATTGAAAACCCCTATAGAATGAAAAATTAATTTAAATGAAGATAGTATCAATGAATATAAGAGTGACCCATATAGAAATAAAATATTAAAATCTGTTAAAATTTGTTCTGCCATTTTACCACTATCGTGTGTCAACATCCACCACAGAAGCGTTTTACTTATATAGATACACATATTTTACTTCCTAGTTTTCTTTCTAAAAGAATATAGAATTGTACTCTTAATGTACATCGTTGAGAAAGCGAGACCCAAGATAATAGCCACAGAGTTTTCAGCAAATGAATTTGATTGCTAATTTTTAGAAATAAAATTTTACATGATATTTTTGATTTACATTTATGCCGGTATATTTTCCTTCGTTTATTGACTGTTCAGCCTGAAATGGGTCATAAGCATTTTTCCGATGGTATGAACAGAAATGGTTTTTTTTTCCATACGAATTATTATATGTTGCGTACATTATTTTATTGGTCCTCCGGGCCGGATGTTTGCCCGTTTTTCTTAAGAGTTGGCTTGGCAGTAACCAGGTAAAGTCTACGATTCCTTTACGTGGTACTTATATATTTCCTTTCCAAAGGCGGAGAATTCAAATGAGGGGGAAGCTATGAGAATTTGTAGTGTTTCGAAAAGAAAACTGACATATTCAATCAATACAATTAAAAAGAAATGATTATAGAGCAAGCAACGGCTAAAATAAAATATTTCTAAGAATTTTTGAGAGTTATGAATCCATCCAAAATGAACTGTCGATAAATTCAAAGAAGCATTGCCAGGATGGATAAAATTTCATGGAGTAAAAAAATTATGGTTGGATAAACTTGTTAATGATAATTAGAAGTGCGATCACCTTCTGCATATAATAGTATAACTTCTGCGTCTTTAATTTCCCATCTGAAATGTGCCAGTTTGAGTGTAATTAAATGATGCCTTTGAGGTGTTTCTAGAAAGGATTGGATGCATTACGTGCCAGGCCTGCCTATGTCGTTGAGAATATCTTGCTCATCTCTGATAATAGCTTGTCGCATGACATCCACAGCGATACTCGATTGAATTGACTGGAGCGTCGAAACTGGGAACTGTTAGTGCAAATAACCAATAAATAAATCGAAGTGAGCTCGTCGCCGCCGTCACAGTGAATCGTTAACGTTACGAGGCTTCATCTCCGGGTAATTAGGACCATTAGCGAGTAACGCAAACTAGGTCTCGCAGGGAAGCTGGCAAGCAGCCCACTGTGTCAGCACCAAGTCTCAACATCCCCACTATCAACAAACATATTTCAGAAAATATACTTACAAACGTGAAAGTTAAATATCTAAAACATTGATTAAATAATAAAATTGTCCAAAAACATGCATAGTAGGAAGTTCAGAAACAAAATGTATTCGTTTCAGTAATTCTTGCAGTGCTCCTAAAAACTAATAATATTTGGGACTCAATTTACAGTAAAAACTCAATAATAATGTATTTGACGATAGAGCTACTATATGACCTCAATTACAAAAGGTAGAAATTGCCAAGATAAGTATTACATTTATTGATATTTGGAACACCAATCGTAGATTTTAGAAATTGGAATTATGGAGCAGTAAATTATAGCTAAAATGCGAATGAATGTGTTGAATTTTACAAGGGTAAGGGAAAAAAAGTAAGTTGGTTTGTAACAATTTAAAATCCTTTTTCCATGATGGCAAAGAATTTTAAAAACTGTTTTCTTTTCCCGAAGGGCTCTCAACCACTGAAGAAGAAACCTTCAGAGATTTCACGTCAAAGAGCGAAATTAAATGGCAATTTAGTAATAAATCACTTTTTGAATTTTGGTCAGATGATGATTTTTATGCACTGAAAATAAGATAATTTCGTATATAGTTATCATTTTTAACATCTTAATTTTCCGAAACCGGATTTCTGCGAAGCCTGATTGAAGGTAAAATATAGACTTCATAACAATAGAGAAAAGGGACTCAGAGTGTCAATTTCTAATATACAAACTTACTTTAAAAAACTTTGTCCAGCAGGACAAGTCCATGGTACTCATTAGTAATTATTAAAATTGTATGTAATTTAGTATTAATAACTTAATTCTTAATTGCATTGTACAGTACCTATACATTTATAAGTATATAATAATCGCTCTCAGCTCCGTGTTGAAAAACATCATCTAAGTCTTTTTGAAACAAGCATTCATTATTCCGGTATAAATCTATATAATACGCTCCCGGAAGAAATAAAACTTTTAAAGGTTCAAAAATTATTTATAAAGAGTTGTAAATCTCTGTTAATGAATGGTGCGTATTATTCACCGAGAGTTCGTAGATAGGAAGGACTAAAACAGTTTTCTGGTGTCCTATCAAATTCTCCTATTAGTTTAGAACTATACTCTACTAGTATTTAACTGCTGACTTATTTCCTTTTTCATGTTCGACGGGAACCTACGCACAACCTTCTGCTGCATCCTCCGTCGACTGAAAATTTTTTGTCCTTCAATTCTTAATTGTAAAATTTTGTATATTTCTTGTAATGTTATACTTGACGTATCCTATTTCCTCAATCGAGGACTAATGGATTGAATAATAATAATAACATTGTAGATGTGTGTTTTATTATGTCAGAATGTATTTTGTTGTCCTTTCCCTTCAGTTTTTATACATCTTTTATAATCAAATTTCCGTTATGCTTGAGCCCCCCCCCCCGTTTAGAATTATGACGTCCCCTAGAATGAAGTGCACTCCACAGTTTGGGGTTTTCAGATGTGAAATATAGAAGATCAAAAGTAGAATGCACCAGAAGTATTCACCATGTTACAGCTATTTTTATAAATAAAATAATAGTTTCCAACGAGAAATTTTAATGTATCTTTACGTTACGAATTCGAAACCGATGGCATATGAATTCTTTATTGTCTCGCATAATTTGTTAGATATATTCAAGAAATAAGTCCGGCGGATTACGATGAAACTTTATATCGTATTATATAGAGCCGTAAAACGTTTTCAAAAATACATATTTGCCATTAATCACAGTTACATTAAATGGTGAGAGTTCCAAAATCTGGTTTTACCCGATTGAGAAAGGAATTTGTTAACTTTGAACGGGTTTTTAGTGAAATGTTAAATAGCTTGAGGGTTTCTTAAATTGTTATACAACATTTTTCAGTCAGCCAGATATTATTTTCTTTCTGAGGGGTAAATACCGATAGGCAAACTAAATTTTCTTGGCAACGAAGATTGCGATCCCTTATGAAGGACTGGCACCAAGCTAAGTCGTTCATATTTCATGAATAACACACACAAACATACACTATAGCGAAATTGGTTAATATTACAATCTGATAATATATTTTATTTCATTTATGATATTATCAATTACTGAGAACTTGACCCGTATTATGCAGTGATTGTTAAGCTGTGGAATTAGGAGAGGAGCACAAACAAGATATGAGATATACACACACAAAAATTTAGACCGATGACCTGGAGTCTCCAGAGGGTGAGATGACTTTTGTGGAGGACTTGGTAATGGGGTAAAGAAATCCCAAATGTATAATGATTTTCCTCAACCACGTGTGCCCTGAACGAATAGATTAGGACGATCGACCAAGTGAGTAGATTAAAAAAGTATTATTTTCCCAGCCTTAAGATGAGTACAGACAGATATCCTAAAAAATCTTCACAGCGAGAGAAAATCAAAACGGCAGCCAAACTGACGTCGATGTTTGGACAAATGGTAACAGACAAGTTTCTCTCAATCCTGGTACCTCATTAAGCGGTTACCTGCGTACATCGTTTGAACCTGACTGTAGACATCTGATTGTTTGTCCGAGTATCTGAAACGGTAATGTATACAAGTATTTTCAATTGTTTTCTGTCTTTAAATGAAATAATATTCATCAATAAAATCATGATTGGAGTTCTCAAAAATTTCACTGCACAATAATCCAGAAACTAGCCATTACTGAATACAGGAGCTTTATTAAAGAATGACTTGTTTTAAAAGAAAGACAAGAATGGAAAAATGTCCACCCGACCATGGACTCGAACCCAGGAACTCCCGATATCCAGCCGGGCGCTCTACCAACTGAGCTTATCCGAGTAATTAGCTATACGCTCTTACTTGAGCTTCATTTGAAGCATTTCCACTTCCTTAGACTAGAATGACTTGTTTGTATTGTATTAAGTACTGATTTATTAAGTATTAAGTAATGACATATTGCTGGCTTGTCCTGCAATAAAATCTTTCAGGACTCCCATAATGGTTTCATTGATGTATGATGTGAATTAAGTGCAGTTAGTGTTTTGAATTGAAATAGTATTAATTGAACCTAACTATGTGGTTCCCCAACTGTGGAGATTTCTTAGCTTTAAATATATTTGCTACAACATACTCAAATAACGGATCAAAGCCTCATTATTTGAATACGTACAGAATGAGATTTTTTATATTCTTCACAATTATAGACGTTTTAGAATTAAAAATATTAATCGTCTTTAAAAATATGCCAAGCAGATCTACATTCCAAGTAATCTGAAGCTTCACGGTAAAAGTTAGAATTATAAAACTGATAACGAAGTGCTTGACATTGACGATTGAATAATATGCTCATTAGAAGTTATAATAATATTTCTCTAATACTATCAATATCTGGACGAGAGATTATAACAAATAGGCTATAAATAATTAAGAATCTCAGTAACACAGTGAATATTATACTTCATTTTTGATGTTCTAGTGAAAGATTTGGTAAGTTGCAATAGATAATATCAAGCAACCGTGCCATAATTCTTACTTTCAAGGGAACAATAATTTATATGTGATGCATCAAAGCCCCCTCGAAATGACTGTCGTTATCGCTGGAACCAAATGGCATTCCCTATTGTGAGGTTGTAAGAGGCCGCAATTTGTCATTCGCGTCTATCGCTTGCGGCTCAACAGAGCAGCTTCCAAAACAATCGACGTCTCCCACCAACCCAAGAAAATCGGAAAACTCTCTTTTTCAGTACAAGGGAAACGACTTATCTCTTAATTTAGTGCATTATTCATAATCTACCATTTAGTTGTGTGTCAAAATTAGAAATTTGTATTTGATAAAATCTCAAACATTAGAATAAAAATTATTTCTCGACTTTGGTAGTAAGATTTCCTAATTCCATATATTCTTCAAGTCAAATATCCATGCCGGCAGTAAAATATAACTTTCCGTAAACAATGATTAAGTATTAACCCAAGCACCATTTTAAATATTTTAATGATTTTATATAATTTTTAAAACATCTACTTTCATTTATAAATGTTTGTTAACTGTTTTTGAGCATTCAGCGCATATTGTGCCATAATGATCTCTTAAAAGAAATAAAATATTAGAATTTCAAATGATATTTCAAATTTTGGCTTAATATTTACTTATTTCCCCCATTTAATTTCTCGCGTTCACCTTTGAATGATATTATGTTATATTCTACCTGGGTGCCCGGAATTTCCCGGTGCTTTATTTATTTTAACCTGCTGCATTTTCTAATACGACAGTTATCTCTTTGTCAAAACGTGATTAAAACATCAGATCGATCGACAAATTGTTTAAACTTTAACTTTTCATGCCACCTATAATCGAAATCGCACACAAATGATGGCTGAAAATAAAAAAGATTTATTTAGGAGGTTAAATGGGAGGCCGGCGAATGAACATATGTATAAGTCGTAATTAAAACAAGGCCCCTTTCACATTTTCACAAAATATTATTTCAAGTACATTTCATATGTTCAATGCCGAATTAATTCAAATTACAAAACACGTAATATATCATAAATCATTAATTGAAAATCGGAATGTCAAAACAATGCCATGCTACGACGCAATGAACTTGCGCATGTATCGATGCGAAATACCACAGATTAGTCATTATTCGAACGGTCAGGCTGAAAATTTGGGATAAATCTTTATGCGACAAATTGAAAAAAATATATAAAAAAATACTGAATCTAGACAAAAATTCATCAAAATCGGTCAAGCAGTTTAGGAGGAGAAGAATTACAAACAATTTCCCATATATAAAGATATTTTTGAAGGTGTATTTTAATAGTATTATAACACCACTTTTTTTCTTTTTTTAAAAAAAATGAGCTATCTACATTATTATGTCAATAATATCAGAATGATGAGAAGTGAAGTTATACCATTATTAAAATAAGGCCTATCATAATGTCGTTCCTTTTTTTAAAAATATAGTTGTAATAAATAATGTGTTAAAGATTTTTATGATGAAAATTAAATTTTGTGTTCGTTTTAAAATTAAGAAAACAATTCTGAACGTAAAAGTGTGTTCTCACATTAATGAATTTATGCTCTATCTAGGCCTCGCAACATATTTATGATTTATTACATCTTTTTTGGGAATTTGCAGTGACTATTTACATCTATTAAATTATATTAAATTAATTTTTGTATTTAAACACTAAGTGTATTTTTAGGCCGTTTTCCCATTAATATTGCTAGGGGTAGTTTATTTACGTAGATTCCTGATATGCAAACTTTAAAGTTTATAAAAATATTATATTTACAGATTAGGACAGAAAAATAAGAAAATAATTTCTCATATTCTAAAACTAAAACAGTATATTGACACAGCCGAATTAAAATTTGTCTCTACTAATTTTACGACATTTCTGCTTCTTATTAATGCATGTTTCACGAGTTGAAATGCAAACGATTTTTACGCAAAACTTGTTTGTTATGCTTGTTAATTCCCATAGCGTCATTTTGGCACAATGTTTAAGTTTTCCAATACGTTTCAGACTGCTGTTACCTGAAAATTGACAAAGTAATTTCATCGTACCATAGTGTTTCATTATCTCGATTTGGTTACATCAATTTGGGCTTCATTTCATTTATATCTACTGGAATTTTGGAAGGCGTCGACAGAAAATTGAACTAAATGATTATCCTTTTTCCAATAAACTCATAAGACTTGTGTATGTCTAGAAAAATTATCCGGTAGTTGGTAACCTGTTTTTATATTACCATGCAAAAGGAAACAGAAATACGGAAGCTTTACTGATGTTACTCCAAGATACTGCGACATCAATCACATAAATAGATCCAACAAGAGATCTTCTGACATTCTCGGAGATTACTTGCAATGCTAAAGGAAGCTATACAAAATACGCGAATAAACCTCGTACACGATAAGTAAGATAGAAACTAATATGCCTATTTTGTTCAAATAAACACGAAAGACGAGAAAATATTTATTTCAAACGGAATTAATTATGTAAAGTGTCCTCTATGATAAAACTAAAACATTGTTCAAATGTTAATTTTGACTGTTAATTGGCTGCTCCATTATCTAATCAGTAAAACACAGTTATCTGAAATAAACTATTATCAGTCCCATCAACAGAAACTACGAGTTTAATTAAGTAACGCCGTAGAGAACAAACAAATAAGTAGACGCAACATAAACAGCATTTAATGATATTCGTATATTAGTTCGAATATCATCAATTCCTTTACACGAATAGCCAGATATAAATAATAGAGCAGGCTTGATACAGTGTCAATCTACTTTCTTCTGATGAATCTTCCACCCTCTGCACATTCGTCTTATTGAAATTTTAAAGAAAAGCTAACGGTTAATAGTAAGTAGGCGATTATTGTCTTTAAAAAATTGAGATAACTTGTTTTTAAACGTATTTACAACGATAAAATAGTTGCAGTATTTGCCGACAATTTATACGATTCAAATATAACTAAATCTAACTGAATCTCTCTGAGGATTGTAGGTGGGGATTGAATCCGAAAAATATGTTATTTATATATAAATTGATTTCATACAAATCCAACGTAATTCAAATAGTGTATAAAACACAGACACGTAACAAAACTTCATTTATAATATGATGAAATTGCCGACTTTGATTATTCTATCGTATATATTTATTGAATTCAACTTGCGGCGCGAATCCCAGATATCTACTTCTTTCTTGCTATTTGCTTAGTCTCCTCCTGCTCCTCTCTCTAATTTATTAACTACTAGAACTCCAGATATTCCTGAACAGGACAATAAAGGTAATACAGAGTACGAAAGAATACGAAAGTTACCAGTACTAATATTAGAAATATAGTTTGTAGTAATAAATTATGTTAATTATACATTAAAAGTTTTAAGAGAATACAAATAATACTGTGATATGACGTAAATTCGTAATACCTTTGGGTTTACTTTTATTATTGTGCTAGTATAATATTACCGTTTTTCATCCTTGAAAGTGACTCAAACAACTGCCGTTTTCATTTATTAATATTCATACGTATTTTCATTTAGCTGATCCTTGTGAACCCATGTGAACAACACCTGAACACACCCCACAAGTGTTTTATAATTATTTATATGATAATTATCGACAAATAACTTTTATATAGCCAACTTGTAAGTGAATTTCTGTCTCTTACGAAGCACAAGTTAACGTTAGATTCTCATTAGCTTCGATAATCCTTTTGAAGGATTACCACCATCTCACATCTTTATCTGTATTCAATGCGATTATAAATCTTAACTTTGCCTTCAATTACCAAATAGAACTCGGTGACCCGACATCATACATTACTTATTGGACCAATTCTTAATCACCACTTACCAACATTCCTACATAACTTCAGCTATTTGGTAACGAAACTCTAGATAGTCAACTACATAGACCTGTGGTAAAACTAGTTGGCTCGCGTTTCCAAGAAATTAAGGCACTTGTTTGATATAGATAATTAACTCACACGAATAAATATCCGTTTACATATTATTATTCGAAAAATTCTATTCATTATTATTATTTCCCTATTGTATTACTTCTCACTTTAATAGTTTCATGCATTTCTCTGTTTGTCTGCTCGTCCCATCAGTGCTTCCTCTCCAATCACTGCATCAATAAGTCAAAAATCTTACTTTAAAAATCTATTTACAGAAAAATGAATATATCTTTGTTTGTCCTTTATGCCGTGTAATTCATTCATCTAATTACGCTGAAAAATTGGTGAGATGTAGTGCTCACAGCAGAGCAGGTTTCTGTCAATATTTTGAAGCTTACACACTGGGATGAAGCGTGAGTAACCGCGAAGTATTTCATTTAAATCAGTCATCATGTAGATTCAACAAGTGAATGTATTGCATGTTGTTTTCGGTTCATGAGTACGCACGCTTCACAGAATTGAATTGAATCAAATACAATCAGCGACACTTCAGTACGTATGTATTGTTGGTTGTAAAATTCAAACAGATAATAAATTTCAGTTATATATATATAGAACCAGTGAAGTGTTAAATTTTAAACAAAGCATTAAAATATTGAAGTGCAGTTAAGTGAATTCTGTGTGGTCCCTGACTTCTCTTTTTCTTTCAGGTTAAAATCTCATAATACTTGTTTTGAGTTTCAATTGAATTAGCAATTTATTGTTCCAATAGCAGCTAAGTAATAATAATTTTAATCAGTAGATACAGCTCTGAAATTACTACAGCTTATTTTTAATTTAATGGTATGTCGTTTAAGGAGAATAAATTATTTGAATATGGATAAAAGTCTCTAAAATTTTTAATTAAAATTTATAATTATGATAAATAATTTATTCTGCTTCCATAAGGTTATAAATAAGTAGTAAATATTTCAGTGCTGTATCTAAAACTGTTTCCGAGAAAATGGTACCTATAAATCACTATTTTCAAATTGACAAGATAGGGTTTTCCCACTCCCCTTAAATCATGCTTGTATTTAGACTACCACAATAAACACCAACCGCATTCCTCTTAGAAGTTGTCGTTACTCACCTCCAAAGTTTGGGCGCAGTCTGATGTCGTAGCCCTCGAGAAGACGGGAAATTGTTTGCGTGACATTCTCCAAGCGATCTGAGCTTGTGCTCACTTGCTCTTGGAACGTTCTGTAGAATGAAAAACAAACATTGAAGAAGTGGCGTTTTTCTACTTTTCAACAATTTAAAGAAAGTAATGGTTATAAAAATTGATTGTGTAAGAGTTTGTTCGCAGACATTTTATCTGCAAATGAGTATATTCTCTGCAGTAATTACGTATATTCTCAACATACCAGAAATAAATAATTCAAAAATTATAATAAATGTGAAACTAATATTTATTTAATATAATAATCATTTCCTGATGATAAGAATATTTAAACTTGGAAATGTAATGTTATGGATACCATGAATATTTTCCTTTCACGAATTATGAAACTATTTTACCTTCAAGAAATGAGCTGCTAATATACACAAATAATTTATCGTTATGTTTAGAAAAAAATTTACCAACCCCCGTCCTTTATTCATTACGATTCTCTTGCTGGCTATTCAAAGTTAACTCGTATATCTTTCAGTGAGTTGCTTCCAATGTAAGATTCAAATGCAGTTTTTCGTGCATCGAAGTATTATTAGACATAATAATAATATCAATATGAATAAAATATTTTTCGTCTGAACACAGCCTTAAAACAGAAATTTTAGTTTATCTTTACGTCATATAGACTATATGATCATAAACAAATGTAATATAGATTGTTGCATTTTAGAATTATAACGTTCATTTCTGGCAAGAAAACGACGCCGATTTTCTTGAAAAATTCTTCTCGTTAAATAGTGACGTGATTAGGTTTTCGCGATATCCAACACCATCTTGAGACAAAATGACTAACGTTACAAAACCCAATTTTAATTGTTTTGATGATAATAATAACGAAGAATTTATTTGGCAGAGAAATGCTACTCACTACTGAATTTGTTTACATATCATAAAGATATATGTACTAAAAGTCTTTTATTCCCTGATTCCTATTGATTACTCGTTAAATTACTTTATGGCTTTAATAAATATGCTGTTTTGTTTTAAATATAACCTAGCCCTAGTTATATGTAATTATATTTTTCTTCTAACACAGTATGGGTTTCTATCATACTTATAAGCGAAATAATTATTAAAGTAGGACGATAACAAATGATTGATACATTTATACAAAAATGTCATGCTATGAAATTTACAAATCCTTGAAACATTCTGTTACACTAAATCTTTTCTTCTTACATAATTCTTAATGCCCTACTTTGAAACTGTTTAAGTTAGTCCATACATTTATTAGATATCACATATAATACATTACAACAATAATTAAAAAACTGTAATTTATAATACAATTATAAATTACCGTTTTAGATTCTTTATCTAAAAAATTTCCTACTCTATATAAAAACCCTAACCTTTTACTTACCTTTCTCCCTAAAAAATCCATATGGCAATCCATGTTCAAGTTTTGATCTAGTGTGATTCCTAAATATTTAAAATCAGTAACTCTGTCTGTCTTATTATTACCTGTAACTACTTCATAGTTATCATGTAATATAATACATCTAATTTCGTACCAATAAACGTAACTTTAGTTTTTAATATATTTAAATTAATTATATTTACAGAGAGATGCATAGTCGATTTACTTAAAGCAAGGCTAATATTATTAACTAAATTAATTTGATCTTTTTCGGAAATGAATATAAGCACATAATCAGCATATAACCTAAGACTGGCATCAAAATTTTAATACAACAGTACATATAATTTATTTATAAATTAAAGATTGTAGGGCCCAAAGCACTTCCTTGAGGATCCCCAATATCACAGCTTAATGTATCTGACTCCACTCCATTTATTACGACCTTCTGCTTTCTATTTGACAGGTAACTGCAGAACCACGCATACGGCACACCTATTACTCCACAACTTGTCCAACAATACGACTCTAGCCACCGTCTCAAATGTTCGCTTTAAATCTAAAAAAATGCAAGTACCAAATTTCCCTTAATTTATTCTTTCCATTGAGATACTACTTCCAAAATATCAGAAGCCCGCCCTAAAACCAAATTGAAAGTTTTATAATAGTCCCTTTTTATTATAAAAATAACTCAATGGTTTCACCACACACATTTCTACCAACTTATCCTCTACAGGGAACATATTTACTGACCTATAATCACCCATATTAACAGATCCCTTTAGTATTTTTTATTTTATATAGGAACTATTGAACTTTTCTTCCAACTAAAAGGGAATATACCACTAGTTAGACACTTCCGTATTATTGAGGAAATTTTTATACCTTAGCAGGCAATTTATTCATAATTAAATGATTAATTATTTAATAAGTTTCATGGGGATTATTATTATTAGGTAAATAAATTTTTTGTTGTTAAGATTTGGAGAGAATATCATTTTATACATTAAGTCAAAAAGATACAAAAGTATTAAATCAAAAACTCGATGTGGGAACCGTAACGATAAAAACAGAACAATCGGTTATGCAACTATCTACAATGAATATAAATTGAAAGTTGAAAGAATGTGATACAGCTCACAAAAGTCGCAGTTTGAAAACCAAGGTTAAAGAACACAATAACTGCAAAATTTCTGTTGGGCACTGAATAATTATCTTCGTTAGTTTCTTTGTCTGTAATTTACAGTCATTAATTTTATAGTGTATTTAGAATATAGTCAGATATTTCAATATTTATGAAGGACTAATGAGAAGTTTCACATTGTTTTATGCTTGATCATCATTGTAAGACGTTTCGAGGTACAGACAGTAAACTATTTCACATTTTCATGATGAGATCAAAGAATACATTTATAAAACAATTTGTACTCAAACAGCGTTTAATTTTGTCCAATACCGTTTGGTTCTGATGACCATAATTTTTTAAAGGTGTGCGTAGGTAGAGTAGATTTATGCGATAAAGAACACTTTAATATTTACGGTGCATCACGGTTCATGCGCAACGCGGAATAGTGCCAAGATCTCGGTTTGCTTTCTTGAAAACATACGTATATTATTTTTGGATGAAGGGTGTTACTTATGACATCACAGTAACAATTAGTTGTGTATGATTAATTTTAGCATCGCAATGAATTTTCAAGGCATATTTCAATACTTGGACAGTAATATATACATTTTAATTTCACATCTTTAAAGATACATATATATATTATATAAATTCGAATTAAAACAAATTTAACATCTGATATAATCAAATTTCATAAAAATTTATGACTAAATAATTCAGTGATCCGTCTGTTATATCTTGTAATAAATTTTTACTAAATGTATTCTTTGACTTGTTCATTAGTTTCAATACCGTAAGAGAACAATTTTAAAAAATTCATCGTTAATCCGGAATGAGTATTAGCAGTTATTTTCTCTGTGTGTCGAAATTTTTCCACTAAAATATTTCAGTTTAATTAATAACACAATTTTATTCCTCGATCTGATATTTATTATGATTACAGATCCTTGTACATCTTCATTTTTCAGTGTAGCGTAAACATATTGGCTAACCTACTTCATAGTAGGAACAACGTGTTTCATTGATTGAACATCGAACCTTATTCGAGTGCCTCTAATCATTTTCCTTTCACTAACTTCTAATACTTTTCAAAAGATGCTAATTTTCTCCTGTTAACAGTTGCATTTCCTTTGTACTTGTATAATTCCTATAAATTTGATTTTATTGTTTTTTTGTTGTTGTTGTTGTTGAGGAAGTGGGGGGAGGGGGGTGATGCTGAAACTGGCAACTCCGCTTTAATAGCATTGGAAGAGAATTGAAAATTGGGGTGTGTGAAAGGTAGAGCAAGGTTGCCAAGGGTTCACGAGGGTCTCCGGGCTATAGTTAAATGAACCTACCCGGTGATTTATCTATAAGAGATGCAGGGGAAACCTTAGAACTACAATAACAGATAGGTCGACCCTTTGGGTATTCTACGCCCTTCTGAATAAAGGAAGAGGAGTTTCCTGTGGGTTCGCAGCAGTACCTTCTCCGTGTTTCCACCAGCTTTAGGAGGCTGCTGACCGACTTTTCCAGTCGTTAGATAAAACCTCTGAATGTGTTGTAGGTGTGTCTGTAATAGGTTGCAGCGTCATCACAACAGTCCGCTTTGATCTGTTGCTGAGTAAATGTGGCAGCACCATGCTATGTTTGGACCAAAGATAAACGGCGTTCCATAATCAATAAGAAAACTGGTCAAAAGAACTCAAAATAACGCTTGACATACAATATTTATTTATTTATACACATCCAGATAAGATTAATTTTAGAAGATAGGATTCGAAAAAACCGGCCTATGTTCATGCATTTGTAGATTTAGAAAAAGCGTTTTACAATGTGACCTAGAACACACTTAAGGATTTTGAAGGGCACTGGAATAAAATATCGAGAAAGGAGGCTTATACATAACCTCTACAGAACACAGGCAGCAGTAATTAGAATAGAAGACCAAGAAAAGAAAGCCGTAACCAAGAATGGAGTAAGTAAAGGATGCAGTCTGTCGCCTATGCTGTTTAACTTATATATAGAACAGGCGATGAAGAAAGTTAAAACGGAATATGGAAAATGAATCAAACTGCAAGGAGAAGAAATAAAAAAACTTACGCTTTGCCTACGATATTGCAGTATTAGGGGAGTCAGAAGAGGACTTGGAAACCATAATAAATGGAAAGAACGGGGTCCTGGAGAAAGAGTTCAATATGAGGATTAATAGAGGGAAAACCAAGGTAATGGAGTGTAGTATGGGAAACAGTAGAATAACAAAGGGTGTTAAATTGGGAAGGGATATTTTGACGGAAGTTAAGGAATTCTGCTACTTGGGAAGCGTAATAAGTAGGGATGGCAGAAGTATAGTAGACATAAAGAGTAGGATAGCACGGGCAAGGAAGGCTTTCGGGAAAAGAGGGATTTACGAACGGGTAATATAAATGTGAATATTAGGAAATCGTTGCTAAAAATGTTCGTATGGAGCGTGGCGTTATATGGGTGCGAAACGTGGACGATAGGAGTTGGCGGAAGGAAATAGTCTAAAAATAATATTTCGTATTGATTTTATCATCCTTCCATATGATACTGGTATTTCAGAATATAATTGATCACATGTGAGAGTAGCAAAATGTAAACAAATAATTACGCCATATTGGGCTACGCTACTCGGGAGGATGTCATCAAAAAGACAAAGAGTGTTATTCTACAAATCGGAGCGTGGAATGTCAGAAGTTTAAACCGTGCCGGTAGATTATAAAATCTAAAAAGGGAAATGGAAAGGTTAAAGTTAGATATAGTAGGAATTAATGATGTTAAATGGCAGGAAGAGCAAGGCATTTGGTCGTGTGCATATAGGGTGAATGGCACAAAAGTGAATGGATGGAATGCACGGCTACGTCGTGTAATGAATAAAAGGCTGGGTCAACGAATAAGTTATTATTAACAATAAAGAATAATGAAAGGTTAGCTGCGAAAACGCTATAAGCAAAACCGCACTCGACGACAATCATTAACGGAGCGTGGAATGTCAGAAGTTTAAACCGTGCCGGTAGATTATAAAATCTAAAAAGGGAAATGAAAGGTTAAAGTTAGATATAGTAGGAATTAGTGATGTTAGATGGCAGGAAGAGGAAGGCTTTTGGTCGGATGCATATAGGGTGATTGGCACAAAAGTGAATGGGTGGAATGCAGGGTTACCACTTGTAGTGAATAAAAGGTTGGGGCAACGAGTAAGTTATTATTAACAATAAAGAATAATGAAAGGTTAGCTGCGAAAACGCTATAAGCAAAACCGCACTCGACGACAATCATTAAGTTTGTATGCTCAGTGCCGCAGAGGAAGAAGAAATTGAGAAAATTTACGAAAAAATAATTGTATGTCAAGGAAGGCTTTCACGAAAAGAGGAATCACTTACGGGTAATATAAGTGTGAATATTAGGAAATCATTGCTAAAAGTGCCCGTAAGGAGTGTGGCGTTATATGGGTGTGAAACGTGGACGGTAGGAGTTGCAGAAAGGAAAAGAATAGAAGCCTTTGAAATGTGGTGCTGTAGGGAAATGCTGAAAATCAGATGGTATAGTAATAGCCAGGAAGTTGTACAGAGAATAGGGAAAGAGCGGATAATATGGAGGACGTTTACCAAGAGAAGGGAAAGGTTAATAGGTCACGTTTTATGACACGAGGGTCTTGTCAAATTAGTATTAGAGGGAAGTGTGTGAGGTAAGAACAGAAGACGGAGGCAGAGGATTGAAAATACGATAAGCAGATTAGGGAGGATGTAGGATGTGGTAGTTATGCAGAAATGAAAACGTATGCGTAAGATAGATTAGCATGAAGGGTTGCATCAAACCACCTTGGGACTTACCACAACAACATTGTGCGCAATTAAATATAGCTGATGTCCCTATATTCTAACTTTCTAACGTAACTGTCTTATGCATTATTAAATATAGACTTATTTTTCTTATCAGTATGTATATATATTTCCAAAGTTTTCTAGGGATTATCTCCCCCCCCCTTTTCTCCTCGGGGTTTTAAGAATATGTGCAGCAAGTTCTGTTGCAATTTCTTCTGGAGTTTATATTTGCATAAATATTATTCAAAGAAAAATACAGACATACGAACAAGAACGCATATTTTTTTTGTAATTTAGAGATTGCCGCTTTCGGTCGTAAGGCCTAGCCTCTTGAATGGTGCACGTCTGTTCGGTTTCTTTCCTTGTGAGCTTCGCCGTGAGATGCGAATTCTCAGGCTCTATTTCTGGCTCGCATCGTCGTGTGGGCTTCAATTCTAATCGCGACATCTACCGCCCACTTGTGGAAAGGCTGCACATGCCTCATCTCGTCGGCTGGCAGAAATAGCTTCGAGCAAGTATCAACAGTCACCATCTCGCTTTGTGAATGCCATGTACTACATGGATCAAGAACGAACTACAGAACACTCGCCGAATTTCCATTCTGTCTCAACGAAAAAACTCTGCTCCAGCACAATCTGAAAAATAACTGCTTAAACCCCATGTAGATGGTTTCCCGAAATTTCAGTGAAGTCTTTATATACAAACAGATAATCAGCAAACGGAGAGCAAGATATGGATTTCCTATTTGGTAATCAGTCCAAACGTCTAATTCAGTTTTACATCGACAAACGCCTCACTTGTTAATTTATAATGCAAAACATCAACAGAAAATCTGTATAATTAAAATAATAGTATTAATTTTTATACATTAGAATGGAGTAATTTTCTTTTATTTTTACGTATTATGCTATTTTAGAAAAGGGTTCCAAAAATTTATTTGAAACTTTTTTATTTCTTATATTCAGCAAAATCAAACTGAATGGCAAACGTTCCAAAATTTCATTTTACCTGTTTGGACGGCGATTTGTCTATATTTACGGAAAATAATGGCTGAATTTCTTGAGGTTATCATAAATAAATAACTAATTGTTATCTAAGGTTCAGTCAGTTTTAAATATTAGCAATATTTAACAGTTCCGGAGAGCCATTTTAAGCTTATAGTTTGTATTGTGCAGTTTGATTGAGTAATAATTACTTAAAATCTTTAAGTTGGCCTTAATCGAAGACAATTTTAAATAAATTATCAAGAAAGTATATTTAATCAATCAATTATAAATATAAGAAATGGACAATTACCGATACAATATCAGAGAAATGCTAGTCCGCGTAAGATCTTTAATTCCGAAATAAAAATGAGTGATAGTACTTTATTTTTCATTATTTAGAATAATGTTAAAATGCACAATTATAGTTATCATGTCTAAGGATATAAATTTATTTATAATTCTAATTGCCAATTTATTGATTGAATTTGGTATTGTTCTACGGTCTAATTGCCTTGACTTTTCGTTTTAGTTACTTTGAATTTTCAGTTTTAATCCTTGTAGTAAGATTAAAAGAAGTACAAAAGGAATTTCAGTTAGTTAGAGACGTTAATGAGATTCGAGGCGGACTTCTGGATCCTCGGCTGAACTCTTCGCAACAAAGGCCATCTGTACTAATGTGCATAATCAGCTAAACGCCCAACAGTTTTCAAAACTGGTTCCTTTGATCGAAACTATTTCTAAACCACTTCTTCAGTAGTTAATCCACATTAATCGACGTATTATATATGATAACAAAATTTGTGTTTGTATATTTGTTTTTTATGTTTGGAAATGAGAAAATTATACGAAATATTATTTTAAATATATAAATTTGAATATTTCCGTTTTTGTTGTTTTTCAACATGTCAAATATTTTACAGAAGCACGGGATATTTCAAACTCGAATTTTGACAAACTATATCTTGGAATACAAAGTTTGGAAATTTAGCAGGGAGATAAAAAACTGTAAGCAAGATTTTTAATCGTTATGAATTAATTTTAATAGAATTTTTGTCTATTGCATAAAAATAATTGTTGCAAATCTTAGGTTCTGTGTGTAATTTGTTTTGCGTGGTTTTCAATTGCGAAGCCGATTAAATATTCTGTAGTGAGAATTTCAAATAATTAAGTATGATCCAAAAGCTCCTAATATGTGACTGGTTTTAGCAGTAATAAGAGACTAATAAAGATATTTAGCGAAAACCAATATTATTATAGCATAGTTATTTTTAAATACATAACATTATATGCTGGTAGTTATTAAAAAATTGTACAAAATAATTATAGGAAAATTAATTTAAAACTGATTTAGATTCCAAATTTGATAACATATTTAAAAAAATATATTTATTGTCCAATTTTGTAGGTAAATTTTGAGGCTTGTTTAACACACTCAATTCAAATTAAGTTGGCTGTGATTAATATGAATGATCTAGTTTTGATTTGAAGTGTCCAAAATTTTCTAACAGACTTATAAATAGTACATGTTTCCCAGTTTTTTAACCAAATTTTGAGATTTAGGTAACAGAATCAATTCAATCAAGTAAATATATCTACAGAAAAAAACAATATCTTTTTAGAAAAGGAGAATGCACAGAAACCTCTGGTAAAGTATCTAAAAGACTGCAATATATAACCCACGAACCACTTTGATATTAATTATAAAATTAATTCAAAAGTATTTAAAGTTCATTTTCTAATCACCGGAGTACCACTAACATGCAATATGAAAAATGTAAGAATGTACACCCTGACCTATTCAAGATAATTCAGAAGTGTTTGTACTTTTTCATAATTATCGGAATGAAGGTAGAGAAAATAATCTGTTTTAGATTACAAGCCTAGTAATAGACTTTTGAATAATAACCCAGAACTTCAAATCCAAATTTTGAGGTTGGCCTAACTCGATGAAGAAAAAATTGTGATTGATAATTATTCATTTCATTTTTAGTCCAAATTTGGGAATTGGTTTTATAATTACATAAATAAAGATAAATAAAGAAAAATATTTTAATGTTTCAAGAGAATTCAATTGTTTAAAAATCGAGCTAAATTTTCAGCAATATTACATTTTATATAAATAAAAAGAATGGACTTGGGTCAGAATAGAATATTGCTTATTTATTACATAACTATTACTACATTTCGTCCTTCTTTAGGGTCTCATCAAGTTTTTATTTATAATTTAAAAACAAATAATATATATAATATAAAATTTTGGTATTATGCGGAAGATAAAATACCTAAAGAGGTTATAAGTGAAGACGGAACGTTGTATTTTGTTGCAAAAATAGTATATCTTTATGACTCAAGTTCATCTATTTACTTATATAAATTATAACATGTTTTTTCATGATTCTATTGTATATGGAAATATATAAAATTTGGTTCATATACTTAAAAAATATAACAGTTTATAACCATATGGTAGCCCAGGATTGCAGGAATATTTTTCGTCCATACCGGAAGTATTTTTCACAATGTTAAGACACCATAATTATTTAGAATCTCTTAATGTACAGTACATATTTAATAAACTAGAAACATTCTTAATTCGGTTATAGTACAGGCCATTTTTGGCATAGGCCAGTGTGTTCCCATCAAGGGTACAATGGTCCAAAACAGTTGGCGGTATCGATACCAGCTAAACAACGTGGTCAAGGACTAGTGTGATGATTTGGCAACATAGACACCATGTTAAAAGTTCTATAATTTACCTGTGAAGTAGGCATTTTTAGTGAAATTTAAAGTAGTTAATCTTTTTGTTTCAGACATGCTGGGGAGATTAGTTAGATTAGTTTTATGTATTTAAAAATGTATTTTTTTCCTTAATCTCAATTTTAAATGTAATTTATTAAGAAGTAACAGTTTTTGTAGTCTGGCAATTGTCAAAAGTTTTTTTTAAAGAATTGATGTAAATTACGATGTAAATAATGTAATTGTATGTTCGATAATAACGCTTGGCTTGATGCGAAATTAAAAAAAAAGAACTAGTACCGAATTAAATCATTTTCCTGGCCTAATGTAAATAAATACTTGAGCAACGGCGACCACACAGCCAGTTTCTTCTATAAACGTGTTCTTACATTAAGCACCAACGAAATATGGAGCAATGTATTTTAGACCGCTTTATTGAACCTGTTTTATTTCTTTGCAGATTAATATGCCAGGGAATAGGCCAAAGGTTCCGTGAGATTGTGTTAAAAGACTACTTTTTGTTTTGCGAATAGATTTTTCAGAATATTCAGTAATATGCTTGTTTTGTGAAATTTGAGGGTTTAGCAGTCTTTCTCTTCTTAAACTCATTTCTTAGGTGGTTATGTAAATTTTAAATTCGTAAAATTTTGAATACTAATGTAAATTCAGCCCAATATTTTAACAAAATTAAATCTAACGGTAAAATATATACATCGTTAGATATCTGAAGTTTGTACCTTCTAATTAATTAAAGAGATAAATCATTAATACTTCTCCAGGAAGGTGTATTACTATACTTGAATTGATAATATCTTGTTCGTGTGAGTATTATATGATCGAAGCAATTGAGTTTTCTTGCCATGGTATTAGTATAATAATAAGCTTAAATCAACATTTCTTGAAGTGAAACGAGTAATCCTAATTATTCGTTCCAGCCGTTCTTGTTTTACGTGTAAGGCCAAATTGCGACCCTCTATCTCTACTATTAAAAACTTAAAACATTTCTACGTATTTAAGTACTACCATCGTAAACTCTTAAATTATTTCCTGAATGTCACCTGACACTATCGTTCGTTTTTTCCTAATACCACCAATGATGGCGGAATCGTATAAAGAGCATTCCTTTATTAAATTTAATTATTATATATTTCACGTCAATTGATAATTGATATAATGAAATTATTAGCGTGTCAGTTTAAATTTTACAATATGTAATTAAAATGTGTTTAGCGGACCTCCTGCGGTGTGGCTAGCGTTGCTGCCTTACAAACTGGGGGCTCTGAGTTCGAATCCTGGCATGGGCTTGGACGTTTCTGCCGTCATGGTCGCGAAGACCGGGATTAAGACTGCTGGGGAATAGATATGCTGACCACGTACAGTCAAAGAAGAAGAATTATAATAACTAAATATTTTCTATAAAATTTTAACAATGTTCCAAACGGACGTACAGTAATACTGATATAAAACCTATGCACTCAAAATTTAAATAAATTACAACTCTCAATGATGGAAAATATCTGTGTATATGGAATTTTTTACTAGTTATTCGATACATTGGATAAAAAATTTAAATGTTTGGTAAATAATTAGATTGTATGCATTAATAAATTTAAAATGTCATTATTTTTATTTTACAGATTTGCTTGGTTCCCGGCGTTGCCCGAGAAAATAATTCTTAAATATAACTATTATTTTATTTAAGTTTAGATAATATTTTTTTTCGCAAATGTCACATACGATAAGTTACTCGATTTTCGCATTTCTCCTTCATTTGCACTGTGAATCATCGAATATTTTGCATGATTAGTAACTAATTAAAAACTATCATTACTTAAATAAAATTTTAGTTAAACTTTACTATTTTTTGTGATGTACAATTAATTCTCTCGTTTGACAGGCTACATGAGGGGGATATTCTATGCATTTGTAAGTTCTATAAGCCATTAGAGTAAGAAATTTTTATATGGGAGGGGGAAGGAAATAACCTGAATCATCAAATGATAGACACAAATCTTTTCTGGGCAGAGAATTACTATAAACCAAACTTTCATGTCAATCGGATTAATGCTTTTAGAAATCATAAGATGATTGGCTTGGGACTGTTTTTGGACCGAAAGGATGGACAGAATCAAATTTGGGTTAATTACAGCAAACACGGGAATCGGATAAATGGTATAGGAACGTATAATGGCAAGCCTCATAACACCTTATAACTCGCTGTGGGTTTTTGCGATTTCGCGTACAAATATACGAAGAAACGGACCTCGCCTGACTGCGTTGGGAATGCCTCGTTCTCTCTCTGTTTTTCTTTCAAGTTTCTCACATGCCGAGACACCGTCATCTATGTACTAGGGTCGAAGACCTTGGCCATTTGGTAAGAATGGTCCGCTCATCCTATTGGATCAGTCGGTAAAATACATCCAAAAACTTGTGGAGATACGGAGAAAGGAATGCTGCACAACAAACTTATCTCCCGTTATGCAACAGCGTAACAATAGCATCTAATATCCCGACCTACCTGAAACAGGTTTTCTAGGATTTTTCCTGTATGTCTTTTAGGTGAAACACCGAGTAGTATTCTTAAAACATTGCCCGGTGGTTACCCTGTACTACCTTCCACATCCCCCCTTTTCAATTCCATTCTCATGCTATGTTTCAGAATTACCCATAAGTAGCCTGTTACTAACCAGGTGAAATGGATGAGATAAGAGGATCTACAGGAGTTCTGGGAAGTCTGTTAGAGCTGACGTCTTCCTTATGGGTTACCCCACTCGTAAATTCCTGGCCCTAGGACAAAGTTTTTAAATTAAGTCTCCCACAAGCTGAAAGGACCTTGAGCCGTTTTTATGGGGATCACAGACCTTTGGCGTACGGTAAGTTGTTCGCTGATCCTTTGGACTCATTAATACTGATCGAGGGATGGAGGCGGGTTTGTTGCGTTCCCACAGCGATCCAGTGTCTCGTTATCAGAAGGGCGTGGGAATCGTACCAAATGCCCGACCTACCTGATGCAGTTTTTCTCTGCATCACATATAGGTAAAATTCCGGGAGCCCTAGTCAACCCTTGGCTAACTTGCTCTACCTTCTGCACCCCTCCTTATCAATTCCCTTCCTATGCTTTTTCAGGGTCACTCTCATGTAGCCTGTTACTCCCCTCCCAGAAAATCTGCTTGTATTACCATTTAATTATAAATATGACTATGACAATTTCGTATAATTACTGTTGAATTCCTGACGAATTCTTGACAAAAATCATTGAAAAGTTGTTTTATGTACTGTTCATTCACAGAAGAACCTTGGTGTATAATATAAACATATAACTTTTTATTGATAATAATTTACTTGACCTGTTTTCTAGATTCAATAACTATAAAATATCAGTCATAATAATTAAAACAATTTGGAGAAAAATATTTCATTCAAAGGAGGAAGAATTGATTCCAATTTAAACTCAGCCAAGAAAGCCATGATGCTGAATTCATAAAATCAGAATTAAAAAAACTCGACTGAACGGGAACTGGAACTTCCCGCTTACCGGGCAGACGCTCTTTCATCTGATTCATCCCCTAACAGTTGCGACACCATTCCTCGCTAGATACATTAAACTCAGACTCACCTACAATTTCCTTAATCACATTCTTCAAGGCCTAATTTTAGGACAACAGTGAAGAATGGACATTCTGGTAAAACATTTAAGGTTTTGATGTTGAAGGAATATACTTTCATAAATTTGTTCCAACAAGTTGAATACTAAAAATCAATCAAGGATTACTGTATAAAGCGATACTTCTAATTTACTAAGTTAAGTATCTTTGGACTTGTAATAGTACACTTTGAATCAATATCCGTTCCAACCACTGGGGCTATATGATGCTTGGGATCCGTACACACGAAAGATAAGGTAGAGACATTAATTTAATCGTGTACCAGAGGGTAGAAAAATAGGATTTGCTCTCAATTTAAGTGGTACAAGAGAAGAAAAAGAGTCATGCTGAATAATTTTGTAAACCAACATATTATGAGATCAGATCTAAATTTTACAAACAAAACGAACGAAGAGAATTTTTCATTTTTAAACTGATAGATAATAATTTGGAACAATTTACAAGTTTGACTGCTTGAAGAAAATCCTTTAGAATCAAGAAGTTGAAACCTGATTAGTTTTAAGAAGTGAAGGGTAGGAATTTTCTCCCCTTTTAAATCAATACTAATCATAAATAGGACCCAGTATTTGTTTTTTGGTGACGTAAAATGGACGTTTTCATTTATATAAATAATATTCATAAACAGTGCGCAGTGTTTCCTTTGTTCCTTTCTTAAGCGAAATGAAATATTTAGAGGGGTGGAAAATTTAATACTTTGTCAGGTCAAACTGTATACCTTAAGGAAACAACAGTCTTGCAGAAACATCAAATTCGTAAAATTCATCAATTTAAATAGAAGTCTATCTGCCCGACTATCTGTCTGTCCGTATTTTAGTCTCGAATAAGCTCCGAAATTGCTCAACGGATTTGAATGAAAATTTGAGGATTTGAAATAGGCAATTTACTTTAAATATTAGATTTCGATAATTATATATATATATATATTAATTCTACGTGAAAGTTTATTTTCTTAACGTGTGTTAAAATATCCAACATGAATTTAGTTGCCTATATTCTTGATCTATTTATGCTTCGGAACGGCTCAACGGGTTTCGTTGAAAATTTTAGGGATTGAAACAGGAATTTTAACTTAAATTTTCGTGTACGTTTCATTTCGATATCTTGAAGAGTTCAGAATATATTTATGAATCCATTGAATTTCTGCCAAAATTTCGCTTTTTTTGGCTCTGAAACGTATGATAGAGGAACCTGTTATAAAACAACTGTGAGTTATGAGGTTTGCCCTGAAGCGATCATAAATATATTATATATTAAATGAATTTAACTATATGGTAATTCTGTTCCTGTTGTTTCGGTTTTAGGGAAAAATAAAAATAAATATTTTGGCGCGAACGAATTCGCGGGGGTTTGCTGGTTTAATATTATAAATTTTAGAATGCATCGGCCTATCAAGCGTACTTAAAGTCGATTCTTCATGACCTGCAGTTGAACGAGTATAGTTGGGAGAAACTGGTCATGGCACGGAGGAGAGAATGCTGCGACGCCACACCAAACTACTCTCCCGTCATTCGGAAGGAAGTGAGACAAGCTCAATCTATCTGTTGCAGGATTTGTCGAGTTTGTCCTGAATTTATTTAAGGTGAATCACAGAGTAGGAACCTCAAGCTGTAGCCCAAGAGTTCTTGTCACTCTTGGCTGCCTTCCGCAACCCCTGCCTTTGCAATTCCCTTCCTATGTTATTAAATGGAAGTTGCCAGTTTCTGGATCACCCTCATCTAACCTGCCACCCAAATTTAGGGGGAGTCGTAAGGCCCTATATTTCCTTTTCTTGGAAAAAGATACATCACTGATATTTTCACAATTTTTTTGACCTCATATGTTCTTTTTTATAAAGACAATTAATGATTTTAATTATTAGTGATGGATAAATAAGCGTAAATACTTTAAAAATATACTCATACTTAATATTTTAATCATTGTTAGGACGTGCTTCCAAGCACATACAATAAGTTTAATGGATCTATAATAGTTTACGAGAAAAAGTTTTCCTTTAAATCTCCATTGTAAAATTGGCAAAATAGGGCCTGCCGTCTCCCCTTCAAAATAAAAGCAAATTAATTTAATGAAATTGTTTCTGGATGGCATAACCGTACAAAAGAGTAAAAAATTAAGAATTTCTAGCAAAATTAAACAACAAATTATGAATTACTTTTACTTTAGAATATGGAGAATTAGGTTAACAGAGTAATCATTATGTAATCTGAAATTTAATTTATGTAAAAAGAGATTAATTTCTTATTTAATCACATATATTTGATATTATATACCCTTATCGTTTCTAACATTTTCTGGTAACTTTCTGATTGTTAATCAGAATATAGATGACAGTCCGCAGCCGCCTCGGTAGTCCTAGGCCCTCCAGAGGGCTGTTGAGCCATTGGGAGAGAAAGGAGAGAATTAGAATATGCCGTTTAGTCCATTGACTCGAGATAATAAGTCTTCCAAAGTTTTATTCTATTGTTCTTCAAGGGACGAAGGTTTTTTTTCCAAAGGAAGGATGGGCGATTGGGTTAGATATTTAGATTATCTAGACATCTTCAGTGATCGTCAATACTACTGGCATATTCAAGGTACAAAAATATTGGTGAATGCCGATATTAAAAACTGCACGCTTGGTTACAAGCGTAAGGTACTTTCATTGCATATATTTCCGTAACGCTCTCAGTAAATCGTTTGTTAGAACTGTTCATGAACCAGAACTCGGAAAAGATTATTCTTAAATTGGAAGCACAGATAGGCTTAAACTCATTTCCAAAATCCTTTAAGCATACAGTCTCCTTACAACTCATTGTTTGTCGAATTTTGCAAATAGTTCGGATTCGTTAACCACTTGACGATCCCAGAAGTTATTTTGGTGAACGCTCAATGAATAACTGAGGCCATTCTTTATTATGTCATCTCTAGGGTTGCGTATAGTATTTGTAAAATTATTTGACACTATAACTTTTTAAAAAATATGAATAATTTCCTTGTATTCTCTGTGAATTATATTGTAAGATTATATCAGAATAAAATAAATTCATTTCCATAGATATTCATGAAAAAAGAGCTTCTAGTCAGAGATAACATTTCACATTGTTATAGACTTATATAAAATTAAGTATTAATTATTTATCATAAGAATAATTTATAATAGCACAATAACCTTGATTAAAATTGAGTTTTAGCTTATAAAATAAAATAATTATTATTTTAACTCTAAAATATTTGACTAGTGAAATACTATCAAATTTTTATGCAAATTAGTTACACAAAATTACAAATATTTCAGGTTTAATATTAAATAAATTATTTTCTAAAATCTGATTTACAGAGTAGAACTTTTGTAAACACACTTTTGAATGTAACCGGATTGGTTCTTAATTCTTTGATAGTTTTGGAAAGTTCGTTAAATATTGATATTCAGGTCTATTCGACACAATTTTGTGCAACTGATAGAGACTTCTAACTCTTACGAAAATTAATAGTATTTAATGAATTCATAACCGAGTTAGTACTATATTTATCATGATAATTATTACAAATACCACCAGAGAATAAATGAATAACCAGAGAGAGTAAGTATAACTAATTTCCTGAATGCGCCTCTGTAGTTTACATGACAGATTATCCTAATTACACGCTTTTGGGCTAGAAATTTTTTATATGGTGAGTTATCCCTAAATTTAATTCCATGACATCAAGGAATGGAAATAAACCATATAAATTGGCTTTACAGTTTTTGCGTAACTATAATTTGACTTAACTCTGACTGAATATGTAGCTGACCTGAGCTTATTTATTAATATATTAGCACTTTGTTATCTAGTGAACACTTAGAATTTTTTTCAACTTTCTATTTCATTAATCAAATATTTTTCTTAAGTTGCCTAGTTTATCACAGAATAACATTTAATTACTTTTTACTTAATATAATTACATCTTTGTGGACATCGGAAGGTGAATTTTTAAATAGAATTAGACATTTCATACTGTGGATAATTTAGTGTGATGGATTTCGTCCAGCGACGTTTACGAGGCAAAATAATAATATTAACTTACTTTTTACAAACACCATCAGTGAGTAAATGAGTTGATCTGGAAGAGTAAGTATACCTAATTTCCTGAATAAGTCTCTGCATGAAGACCTGTAGTTTACTTAATAGATTATCCTAATTGGCTATATTTTAATTATTATGTTTTTCTATTTTAATTATGATGGCAGCAGTAATTAGAATTGAAGGGAAAGAAAAGAAAGGAGAAATCAAGAAATGAGTACGACAACGATGCAGTATGTTTCCCATGCTCTTTAAGTTACATATAGAGCAGGCGACGAAGAAAGTTAAAAATGAATATGGAAAGGGAATTAAAATGCAAAGAGATGAAGTAAAACCGTAGGGTTTGCTGACGATAGTGTGGTATTACGGTAGTCAGAAGATGACTTCGAAATCATAATAAATGACATGAGTCCTGGGAAAATAATGCAATATGAGGATTAATTAACAGAAAACCAATGTGATAGAGTGTAAGATGGGAAACAGTGGAATAACAAATTTTGTTAGATTTGGAAGGGATAAGTCAAGGAATTCTGATGATTGGGCAGCATAATAATTAGAGTATGATTACACAGGCAAGAAAGGATTTCTCAAGAAAGAGGAATTACTTACGATAATATAAGGATTAATATTAAGAAAACATTAATTAAAATGTTCGAATGGAGTGTGGTGTTATATGGGCATGAAACGTAGACGATAGGGGTTTCAGAAAAAAAATAGAAACTTTAGAAATGTGATGCTATAGAAGAATGCTGAAAATCAGATGGGTGGATAGAGTAACTAACCAGGAATTTCCAAGCAGAATAAGGGAAAAGCGAACAATATGGAGGACGTTGACCAAGGGAAGGGATATATTAATAGACCACGTTTTAAGGCACGAGGGTCTAGTAAAATTAGCATTAGAGGGAAGTGTGTGGGGTGAGAAGAGAAGAGGGAGGCAAAGGATGGAATACGCTTAGTAGAATAGATAGGATGTGGTAGCTATGTAGAAATGAAAAGGTTTTCGTAGGATATTCTAGCATTGAGCGTTGCATCAGGCAGGCTTAGGGCTAAACACCACCACAACAACAACTTAATTATTATACTTAATGTCAGTTAATTTATTTTTGCATTGCAGAATTTGTTGTTGAGATAGAACATATTGTGTTTTATTGCAGTTCGGAGTAAATACACTTAGAGACAACCAATTACGAAGAGTATTGATAGCATTATTAACAACCTCTTTAGGAGATTTTGTTTCTAATCAATATACTTCTATCCTCTGAAAATAGAATAGGACTAAAATCTTGATTCATTTATTTCGCCAAGTCACACACACACACACACACATATATATATACGAATAATTTTGTACCTAAAATAGAACCCTGTGGAACGCCCAGACTGAACGATATGTTTGTTCCTTTATTCATTGTTAGTCTTCGGTTTATGTTTGGTAAACAAATTAAACAACGGGTTTGACATTTTCTTAATTAAGTTGTGTTTCAATTCTTTCCATTAGTATATTGCGGTTCATACAGTCAAATGTTTTAGAGAGATCTCAAAAAATTCCTAATGAATATCGTTTATTATTTAATTTTCTAATTTGTTATTTGACATGACTCTGTGTGTGTTGCTGAGTTGAGCTTATTGCCATGTCCTGTGCAGTTAACATTGTTATCCAGTGAAAGACGTAAGAATTTGGTAGTTTCTAAGTATTTTTGTGATCCATAGTGTATTTTATTACAAATTAGAGTCAATACATTTTATTAAAAGCATTATTGGCAATCTGTCACTTAGTATAATTATTGTTTTTTTAATCAAATACTTGTTGCAAATATAATAGATTCTGGATTTATTTAATTTGGCAAGTTATATATATATATATATATATATATATATATATATAATAATAGCGGACCCAAAGTAGAAGAGAAAGATAAACTGTCTTTGCAGAGCAAATTTGTCTGAAGTATAAAAGTATCTCGGTTGAGAAGTTGTGAATGAAGAACGTTATATAGGTAAATGTGAGAGGATCGACACCTTTGGAGGAGTTATGGAGCACGCCCCACTTACCTAGCTGGGCCAGTGCTCGTGTAAATATAGGAGCCGTGGGTTGGCACCAGGTTATCATATCGCCGCCCCGCCGCGCTCCGTTGAGCCGTTTTCAATTCCTGTCTGGTCCACGGTGGACTCCTCGCTACAAACAGCGTCAAGCCGACACCTAATAAATTACACAACTCCTTACAACCCTGCGGAAATGTTTGTTTCATCATTCATTTTAATTCAACACGGGTAGCCTATCTCCTACAGTGTTAAACTTAGCCTTTGATTTCTCATTTAAGTCGTTTGTAATTGTTCCTCTCAAAACTTCGTCACCCACTTTGTTTAATTCTTTTAAATTTAGATAGTTACAGTTAGATTTTTCAATTCTATCAATTCGGGAAAGGAAAACGTGAGAAAATTTGGTGATACATACACATAACTGTCATTATTAAATGCTAAACCACAGTTAAAGTGGATTTTAACAACAGGAACTTGAGGCTAAAAATATTAAACCGCATACCTCAACATAAACTATTATTATTAGTTATTTCATTTTTATGACATTACTAAAACGAAATGCCTGAAAAATTATAACTTGTAGGTTGTTATTGTTGTATTCAGTCCTAAGACTGGTCTCATGCAACCCTTCATGCTAACCTATTTTGCCCAAGCATTTTCATTTCCGCATAACTACTACATCGCACATCCAACCTAATCTCGTTAGCGTATTCCATCCTTGGCCCCTCTCTTCTGTTCTTATCCCACACACTTCTCCCTAATGCTAATTTTACAAGACCCTCATGTCTCAAAACGTGGCCTATTAATCTACCCCTTCTCTTAGTCAACGTCCTCCATACTGTTCGCTTTTCCCCTATTCTGTTTAGAACTTCCTCGTTTGTGATTCTATCCACCCAACTGATTTTCAGCATTCGCCTACAGCACCACATTTCAAAGGCTTCTATTCTTTTCCTTTCACGAACTCCTACCGTCCACGTATCGCACCCACATAACGCCACATTCCATACTAACATTTTTAGCAATGATTTCTAATATTCATACTTATGATAACCGTAAGACAATTCCTCTTTTTTGCGAAAGCCTTTCTTTCTTGTGTTATTCTACTCTTACTATACTTCTACCATCCCTAGTTATTATGCTTCCCAAGTAGCATAATTCCTTAACTTCCTTCAAAATATTCCTTCCCAATCTAACACCCTTTTGTTATTCCACTGTTTCCCATACTACACCTTGGCTTTCCCTACATTAATCCTCATATTGAACTCTTTCTCCAGGACTACGTTCATGCCATTTATTAAGGTTTCCAAGTCTTCTTCTGACTCCCCTAATGCTACAATTTTGTAGGTACCCCATCTAAATTTTAGAATGAGTCTAGTTGTAACATTACCTGAAAACCAAACATCAGTTTAGGAAAATAAAATGATACTGTATAACGATAGCAAATAAAGACTCTCATAATATTCAATTTAATCCTTGTATTTAACTTTCGTCCGTGCTATAAGAAGTTCTTGACAATTCGTAATGTCGTATTCATCTAAATAAATTGAAATTACTCTTTTAATATGTATATTCAAGCGAAATAAAATAATAACATCTGTCATGCGTACTTCTTGCCATAAAATTATAAATACTCTACGTTATACTGTATACATTCTATAGGATAATCTGTCACAGTTTATTTACCTTTGATATCTGTCCTGAAGGATGTGAATGGTATAATGATAGAAAGATCCTTTTAGATTACGAGAGACATGCTTGATTGACGTAAAAGTTTTTATTGTACGTGAATATGTTACGACCAAGGCCCGAAGTTGGCCACTTTGAACTTTAGCCAAGAGGTGTGTGGCCAATGTCCGATGAACTTCAAACAACTAGTCTGCACCCTACTTCGGCCGGCCATCTTGTCAAGTGGTCGGAAATCCCTTGCCTAAGTCGGTCATTGAAATCAATTACCGTCAATGTTGTAAGAAGCATTATTTGACTCCTGTAAAATTTTTATTAAAGTAATAAAACATTAATTAAAAGTATTTGTTTATTTTCGAAATAACTAATAAATATTTATATTTTCTTTGACTTGACAGTTGAATTATGAAGCTATGTTATTTGGCAAGATCAGCTACAATTTTGACTTGAATTAATGATAACATAGGTTTCCACTTACTATCATTCCTTGTTTTAATTAAATCAAGTCACAAATGTATATAGATGATCTTGACAATAACATTCCTTTTTTAAAATGTAATTCAACAGACAAAAATATATAAATATGAATATTAATAATTAATAGAGAAATAAACAAATACCTGTACGTGTTTCATTACTTTAATATAAATTTTACGGGAGTCAAATAATGAGTAGAGTGCAAAGGTGGAAGCTAGTCACAGTCACGTGACTTCTGCCAAGTATGCGTTACCGGACCCATGTTTATTGGACATTGTTTTTTTTATTGATATGATGACTAAGACCACCTTTCAAAAATGTCGACACATTTTAACATCTTTACATATATAATTTTATATTTTTTTGTAGATTAGTATGAGTTCAAAATGGGGGTAAAGCTTATAATGGTGACCAAAATTAAATAAAGTGATTTAATTAAATATTGTGCTAACTTCTTTTTCATGTCCTTGTAAAAAATTATGTTTACCGGGTTATAACTAGGTGTGGTTTTAATAAATCAGTAGGTACGTTTATTATCACATATTTAACGCCTGATATTAATTTTTAAGAGCTTTAACATTGATTACGAAAAGAAAGATTCATGTTTCTAATTTGAAACGGTACGTTATACCATGCCTGCATGGTAAACAGGTATTTGCCGAGGAACTTCTGCTTTAAGAAACGCATTTCCCAGATGTGCGTTACTTTGGCATACGAATAGAGTAGTCGGCGAGCTTCTTCCTAAACTTGACGAGGCACGGAGAAGGGAAAGATTTGAATCCACAGCAAATCCCTCTCCCGTCATAAGAAGGGCGTGAGAGAAGTGCCGACCTATCTGATGTAGGGTTTTACGGTTTCCCTTCATCACTCTTGGATGAATACTGGCCTGCATCCTTGAAATAAAGCCCGGGAGCTATACTTAACCTTTGATTGCTTTCCTCTTTCTTCCACATTCCCCTTTCGAATCCCTATCAACGTTATTAAAGGCTAGTTGCAATCTGTCGCCCTAAGGAAACAGATACAAGTAGGCAAAAGGTAATAAAACTCTATTTTTCAATGCTTTTTCGTTTTACACGTGGGTAAAATTAAACTTTTTATTTATAAATATTAAATATTTTAGTCTGTAATCCAGGTAACGTTCTCAAAATGACACCGAACCAACTATAGAAAACTTTTTATGATTAACAACAGAAGAATTAGAATACAGGATATGAGATTATCAATGAACGAGAAAAATATCTACGGGTTTGCCATTCTTCTATCACCGCAGAATTTTGTAATATTTTTTCCACAAATAACCTGGACAGTAGAAGATAAACATAATAGATAAACCGAACGGTAGTCATGGTATTTTACAAAGTAAAAATATTTAAAACCTTAAGAATTTCTTTCAATCTTAGCCAACTCTAGATCTTTGAAACAGATTTAACTTTATTAATTTCTAACTTTTTCATGATCATTTCTTTCAATTTCATCAAGTTAGCTTGTCATTAGTTTTGTTTGTCTCAAATACAGACTCATTTAATTGGTTTGCTTTCAACATTTTGCTTAATTTCTTTCGTAGCCAGTATTTGCTTTTTTTTCATTACCCTAGCATACTATTTATCTCTTTAACTCTTTATTTTCCAAGAACGAACTGATTCCGGACTCTTTGTCTGTTCGATTCAATTTTTCTTATTAGGTGACAATCACTACAATACTGAAATATGCTCCTCAATCATTATATGTATATTCTCATTTTCAATGTAATAAAAAAATGTACTTTTTTATGTAAATTTATTTGTATTTTTATAAAATTATATATTTATTATGTATATTTAAATCTATGGGCAAATTTCTACAAAACTTGGCACATAAATTTTTAATACCCTGATAAAAATATATAAATGTGTTTGAGTCGTAACCGAGCATTGAGACAGACATATTGCAGGGAAATTCCCCAAAATTAATTGTACGCAGTATAGCGTGATTATTTGCTTACCCTCTGTTACGTTCACATTCGATCAAATTGCATATTACAATACGAACAAATGGGAGGATGATAAAAATATAAAGGTTTTTAAAAATATGTTAATTTGTATACTTCCGTTTTATTTAGAACCCCCTCCATCATGATGTATTTAACGGAACCGTGGCCACGCTTATATATCCTGCAATTAAAATTTAAGTAAGAGTGATAAGAAACAATAGAAATATTTTAATAGATTAATTGTCAATTCAGTGAGAATAATTGAGGATCTTAGGATGTGTGTTATTTGAATTTTGTGTATTTATAATAATTTCCAGGGAGAATCCTTGATAATAATAATGTTGTTGGGGCTTACTTATCTATGCATAAACTAATTAAATGGACGATATCAAACATTACTTACGGTAGGTTTGAGACATATTTGCTGTCACTTCTGGCACGTGTTTAGCAATAAACTGTCTTCTTTTCTAGTAATGGTACATTCAGTGGTATGTGCTACAGCACATGAATTAGTTTGGGTAGAATTATTTGTTTTGTAAAATTAAGAAACTTAATGATAGTATTTTTAATGTGTGAATTTCTGCTTCTAGTTTGAAGACTGTAAACTGCCAACATTCAAGTACGCTGCCTCCTGCAATACGTCTAAGCTAAATTACTATTTGAATTGTGTAATGCGCATGCGCAGTATTTCGTTCTCCCCCCTGAAATTCCAAGAACTAACAATTAAATGAGCTACAAGATACAAAGCGCCTTCCGTGCGTGCAGAGAGTTGGCTAATCAGGATACAGTTTTAAATTTTTTTGATGACTTATTAAAAATATTACTGTTTACAGACTTGTTGTGGTGTTTGGTTGTCAATATATGACTTCTTATTGAATTTATCTTCCTTTATTTAATGTATGCTGTAAGCTAAAATACTTTTCTGTTAGGAATATGCGCCCATTTGATTTTATATTTTTACACTTTAAAATTCGTCGCCATTATACTTCATGTAGACTAAATTATAAATATTGCATATTACGAGTCGTGGAGTATTAGCAACACTGTATCTGTTGTAGTATTATTAATATGTTACGTAATTATCTTCGTAAAAATTGATCATTGATGGGATGTAGCACTTTACTTTAAAAACTACCGAGCCACCAATGGGTAAATTCAAAACTTTTGCTAATGTAACTTAGAAGTGCAAAGAGGCAAAATTAGATGTGTAACATTCACCCTCGGGTAAAGCTAACATACTGTCTTTGATCCATTCCAAGATGTCTGTGGTATAAAAATAGCATCCTTTTAATAGAAATATATTCAAATCTGTGTTTAGATCAAGATTTTTTCCTAAACCATTAAATGAAACCTATTTGTATTAATAATCCTGACAAGGAAACTCAGTAATGATTAGTCTATATTATTGTATTCAATGTGTCAGGTTGCGAAAGTTTGCTTCGTCAGAGAGATATAAAATCAAACGTATTTAATGGAACATAACTTATATTTATATTCTTCTACTCTCACATTTGATCAGTTGTATCCTGCAAATGAACAGCACAAACTCACGGAATAACGGTAAAAACAATACAAAAGTATTTTTAAATCTGTCAGTTAGTATACGAATGCGTGCTGAATAGTAATGCCTACAGATTTGTTTTATCTTGTTCCACATATCGGCTGAGATATTACATGTCATTCATATTAATTAGTCGACTTTCTCGCTTCGTTGACTCAGGTTGCAACTTTCTGGCCCTAGATGGCACCGAATTATGGCGTATATCATGGTAGTGTGTAACGTAATTATATCAGTGCGTGAGAAATAGCGGGTTGTAATCAAGTTTCTAGCAGAAAACGTGCCTTCATCCATCCAATCCATAGAAGAATGAAAGGTATTGCGAGACCCACAGAAAACTGAAAGTACGAATTCGAAGAGTTCGTCGGCACATGGAGCACCCTCTCCTTCGTCATGACACGAACGCTGTGACGTCTGCAACAATTCGAACATTCTTCATAAGACTAGTCCCGATTTTCACCTGTTCCCTGAATTTAAAGTCGAACACCTTCGAGGAGTTCATATTGATAGTGAAGAAGCGGTGTAAAGCAGAGAGGTGAGGCTGTGGCTTCGTCAACAAGTCAAACATTCTACAGTGGAGGTATCAACAAACTGGTCTCCCGTAGGGAGGAATGTGATTTATGTAGAATATGAATAAAGTCAGTTTTATTTAAAAATCTCTAATAGTTTTATTTAGAACCGTCTTCAAACATGACATATTTCATGGAACGGTGACAAATAATTAAGCTTTCAAACACTACCTTTGGCCAATTGTATCCCGCAACATGAACTTCAGGGCAAAAATTAATGTGTTTTAATCATTATAAATTAATAGCTTTTTGCTAAGACTGACGAAATAATTTATAGTTGGAATTATTGAATAGCTTAGGTTATGTGTGTATTTTTAAGTTCGTGTGTTTATAATTGTTAAGGCCAACGAAATAATTTCTGATGAGAATTCAAGAGAATATAAGGTCAAACGGCTATTTTGAATTTTGTTTGACTAATAATAGTTAAATATGAAAAAACTTCAGTAACTTCAATTAATAGATTTGACGACGTTTAAAGATTGAAGAAATAGTTTCAAGTGAGAATTACAAACAACTAACGACATGAAACATGCTAAATATTTTTTCTATTGAAGAGTTGGTTGATATATACATTTTCTTATGCAGTGAACCATTATTCACAATTTAAGCTTCAAATATTCCGTCCGCGCATTATTTTTAAGTTCGAGTTACGTACCGCTTTTGATATAAATTTACATACCATGACGTTTAATTTCCTTATCTACAAAAACGTATATATAGGCGGACGTTTTGTGATTTTCTTTCAAATCTTAAACGAATTTAATAAATAGCGGCATACGAGAGTATTTTTGACGCCATTAAGGCACTGGAAGATGTGTTTATACTTCCTTACGTACAGGAAAAGTTTTTACCTGTGTATATTCTTGACTCTCTTAGTGTACCATATAATTTTTAACTCCATTAAGGTACCAGAAATATTTATTTAGCCTCTTTATAAGGTAGCGTGATTATTTATTTTACCTGTGTTATTAATTATATTAAAATACTGTGTGTAATCATGCCAGATATAATGAGAGGTTAAAAAAAAGTGATCCAATTGATGCACGAGAAATGACTTGTTAATCATTAGCTTGGTGTCGAATTAATTACTGTACCATGATAATACAAATAAGTACCCAACTAGTAAAAAATGAATCATGAAATTGTGACATGAGTAAAAATGTAATTTATAACTATGTGATACTGCCAAGGACAGTCATCAAATGAACTCTGTTCATATTTATATTTATCCAATCACCAAATATAAGAGATAATGCCCGTAGTTTTTTGTCACTATCTTCTATGAATGCTAATAAACAAAAAATGCGTCTTAGTAGCAAATTTGTAAATGTATTAAATATATTATTAAAAATGATAGTATGTTTTTGATGTACAGAAGAATATGACAAAAAAATGTCAACAGCCCCAGATAAAGGTTGGTGATTGGAATTAAAATCATAAAGTTTCAGTTGTGTTCGTTTCATGACTGGCCTTATACGTGTTTCATAACTATGATAAATAAATAAAAATACAGCCAAATTTGTCAGTCTACATTTAATTACTATTATGTGAATATGCTACTACCTTTCGTCTATCGTTGTGGACTTCATCAAGACAAACAATTCTTTACTAAAATATTAATTTTGAATACATTATATTCATTTAAAACATAAATTATAATATTCAATTAATTAAATAAAGAAAGACTTGCATTTTTAAATGTATAAAATTATTACATAATATGGATAATTTAGTGTCATTTAAAATTGTAAGTTTGTAATTTATTTATTTCATTTAATTGAAAATTATACTGTCTAGGTACCTGATGAATTCCACAAAGAAAGTTATAATATACTAACTTAATAAAAATTAAATTATTTGCTGACAAATTAGGCTGTATTTTTATTTATCATATTTAATGTCAGATAATCGATTTTTGTATATTTAATATGCATTTCGTTCATAGTTCAATATACAAATTTATTACATTTACAATACACAGAACAAACAATATGAAATTAATTCATTTAATCATCCTCGTACTTTCATGGCACGTCTTCTAGTTAAGTAAATAATAAGTTTACTGAAAATATTTTAATTGGTTTCTGTTTATAGTGTAAACTTTACTAATTTATTAGTAAATGTCTTGTCACGAGAATGTCTAGGATTCGAATACAAGATTTGTTCTTACGCGGGTTTTCAAACTTGTAATGTAGTCTGGAAATTTCTCTAGCTATGAATGCTTCCACGCGTTAGAAATATTACAGATTTCATTACAATATTTTAGCTCGGGGTGGATTTTGGCCTCAATCTGGACGCCATTCCATTCATCCTTGCTTTGTACTTTCTTTCATCCTAAATAATCGTTAAGCACAGTCTTCCTTTTTGTCTCCTTCCTTCTCTCTTCCCATGTAACAGCTTCTTTGGAAATTATACTTCACTCATCCTCTTCTTGTCCTCAGGACTTCACGATCTCATTATAATCGTTTTAGAGTAATGTTTCTATTTTACAATTACTTCTTATTCCACTCCTCTGTAGTTTTATATGTGCATTGAAAAAGTTCAGTTTTAGGTTCCCAGAAAGTAGATTCGATTTCAAATTGAATTCAAATCACATTCAACATGTAGTGTAAACCTAGCTTTTTATAGTTCGCCTAGATTGGACCACACAGACCGATGCTTCAGGTTCTGTAAAATATTATAAGTGGACAGAAATTAATCAAAATAATTTTATTAAACCTTTTCGGTTTTTGTTGTAATGTGGCAGTAAAGGATAATGTAAATAAGAACTATCAACCGTAATTGCACGATATTTATGTACGAAGGCCACTCCAAACGTAATGCAAATTATTTGTATATGAATTTATTTTTCAATCTACACTTTTGACATGTATGTAATTCACAGAGAGATCCTTCCCTCTTGTGTTCTAATTTATTTCAAGCTATTTCCGTGAGTGACGCTCTCACAGCATGTCTTCCAGCTGGCCGCTTAACTTGAAATTCGTTAAAAGCAACGTGCTGTATGAAAAAGGTGCATGACGGCGCTGGTGTCAGTCACTCGGTGGGCAAGCTAAGTGGTGAAATAGTGCACGCCAATATTCGAGAGGCCCCCCACCTCACTAAATCGAAAGAATGTACAGAGAGTTAACAAAACGGTTTCGCCTGACAAACGCATCATAGTAAAGGAATTGTCACTACAAGTTGATATAGAGAGGCAAATGTTTGCACGACAATGAGCCGCCATATGTCAGTCTGAAAACCACGGACGAGATCTTAACCTCGGTTGAACGATATTGAAACACCCGCCGTACAGTCCTCCAGGCTCCACTCAGTTACCATCTTTACGATAAACTCAAGGAATGCCTTTGACGAAAATTGTTTGAAGATAATGACTATCTAGTGAACGCTGACAAATAATGGCTCAAACTTTAACAACGTATCCAGGTGGCGTTTAATGCAGCTGAGATTTCACACTGGAATAGGACAATTAAATTTTCAAATAAATGTAGGCTTAAGAAAACTGGTCAAAAGAACTCAAAATAACGCTTGACACACAATATCTATTTATTCGTACACATCTAGTTGAGATTAATTTTAGAAGACAGGATTCGAAAAAACTGACCTACGTTCGTGGCATTTGTAGATTTAGAAAAAGCGTTTGACAATGTGAAGTGAAACACACTTAAGGATTTTGAAGAGCACTGGAATAAAATATCGAGAAAGGAGGCTTATACATAACCTCTACAGAAGACAAGCAGCAATAATTAAAATGGAAGACCAAGAAAAAAAAGCTATAATCAAGAATGGAGTAAGACAGGATGCAGTTTGTCGATCATGCTGTTTAACTTATATATAGAACAGGCAATGAAGAAAGTTAAAACGGAATGTGTAAAATGAATCATACTGCAAGGAGACGAAATAAAAACCTTAGCCGAAGATATTGTAGTATTAGAGGAGTCATAAGAAGACTTGGAAACCATAATAAATGGAAAGAACGGGGTCCTGGATAAAGAGTTTAATATGAGGATTAATAGAGGGGAAACCAAGGTAATGGAAAGTCGTATGGGAAACAGTGGAATAACAAAAGGGTGTTAGATTGGGAAGGGATATTTTGACGGAAGTTAAGGAATTCTGCTACTTGGGAAGCGTAATAACTAGGGATGAAATAAGTATGGGAGACATAAAGCGTAGGATAGCACAGGGCAAGGAAGGCTTTCGCGAAAAAGAGGGATTTACTTACGGGTAATATAAGTGTGAATATTAGGAAATTATTGCAAAAATGTTCGTATGGAGAGTGGCGTTATATGGGTGTGAAACGTGGACGATAGGAGTTGGAGAAAGGAAAAGAATAAAAGCCTTTGAAATGTCGTGCTTTAGGAGAATGCTGAAAATCAGATGGGTGGAAATAATCACAAACGATAAATTCTAAACAGAATAGGGAAACAGCAAACAATATGAACAATATGACTAAGAGAAGGGATAGACTAATAGGCCATGTTTTAAGACACGAGGGTCTTGTAAAATTAGCATTAGAGGTAAGAGCAGGGATGGAGGCCTAGATTGAATACGCTATTCAGATTAGGAAGAATGGGGATTGTTCTATTTATAATGTAATGAAAAGGCTTGCGCAAGAAAGGTTTAGATGAAGGGTTGCATCAGATAAGTCTTAGGACTGAATATAACAACAAAATGGATTACTTTTTCTGGAATGACGTATGAGTATTAATTCAAATATTTGAACGGTATGTTGCGGAAACAATCATTTGTCGTATGAGATCGTGTAAGAACCATGCAGTAGAAGGTGCTTAGCTGACATAATTTACAACTTCCTTGCTTCCTTAAACAGTTGACTAAGGCCTCACAAATATTAGCGGTAATGACTTAGACGAGGCGTATATATGCGAAGTATAATTTTCGATTCGGCTGGAAATTATAAATATTTAACAAGAATTTGTATTAATTGTTATTTGGAAAGCATCTTACGATGTTGTTTGTGTGCCACTGCGAAAAAAATTATGTATTAAAGGGTATGTTTTCGAAAAAAATTATATTGTATTTAGATTTTCGGCTGTGTCGATGTTGGTGTAGGACGTATAAATATTTAATAATGATTTATTAATGTAGTATCTGTTAAGTTCTAATATATAATAATTAATTTCACACATATTCCCTGATAGTAGGGATGTATCCAATGGATACCATTCTTCTCACTATTAGTATTTCAGATTTTAGGGGGGAAAAGTATTCCCGCTAAAAGTAGATTGGTTAATTCGTGATTAGGAAAATATTTTTCCATGTGTTTAGGCTATGAAATATTAAGAGTTAAATGGCTGTAGAATTTTAGTGAAAAGGAATTACTAAATCCGGGCCCCACGATGAAGAATTCAATTAACAGATGCTACATGAGGGTGATCATGAAACAGACAACTCCCCTTTAATAGCAAAGGAAGTGAATTGAAAACGGGGGATGTGGAAGGTAGATCCAGGTAGCCAAGGGTTCACTAGTAGATTCATCCTTCTTTTATATGGAGCCTCTTGTGAGGGCTATGTTAGTTATAAAATCATATTACATAATTAGAATGTATTATTACTTTAATAGAACGTTCGTTGAATATACAAAAGTTTTCACGCTTAACGGTCCAAAGAGATTTTTCAGCTATGGTATGCGTATATGTAAGTTTTTCTCTTTAAATGTAAAAATGGAGTGTTTGAAAGTATTTAATTTTTATTTTATAAATGCAAATATTAACTCGTGGAGCAATTGGGACCGAATTTTGTACACTCGTTCCTTGAGATCCAAATACAAACACTGTGTGGTGGGACGCGATTACCACCACTAGATGCTTGGAGGGCCGAGAAGTGGAAATTTGAAATCATTAATAAACAGCCGTGGCATTAATTTATATATAGATGTCTTTTACCGAAAAAATGATTAGCGTAACAATGCAGGAAGGATTCATAGTAAAATTTCACATGAAACTTGAAAAAAGCGCTACTGAAACGTATATTTTATTAAAAGAAAGGTGAGGCAAGGAATATTTGTCAGGTACGCAAATTTAATAATGATTTCATCGTTACCAAGGTGGTCAAAGAGACGTGAAAATGATGTACGCCCGGGTCGCCCTTCCACGTCCAAAACGAATGAAAATATTGAAAGAAACGGTAATCTGATTCGATCTGACCATCCATTGCTGAAACTCTAGGAATTAACAAAGAATGAGTAAGGAAGATTTTATTAAACAATTTTAAGATGCAAAAATGGAGCGGTAATTTTTACGATTGAAAAAACATTGAGACGGATCCGAACTTCTTGAGAAGAGTGACGAATCATGGCTTTTAATTTATGATCCTTAAACTAAGCACCATTCAATGCATTGGAAGGGTCCGAGAGCCAGAAAAGCTCCAATGACCAAATCAAGATTCAAAGCGATGATGATTGATTTTTCGATATTCATGGGATTGTGTTCCTTCACCGGTCAAACTATTTATCATCATCACTACCTTGAGGTCCTTTGTCAACAAGAATTTGTCATGGTGTTTCCATCTCCATCAAGACAAGGCGCCGGCTCATTGGCATTGTCTGTCAAGACGCTTCAAGCTAAGTACGAATCCCAGTCTTAGACCATCCACCTTTTTTCACCATGCGTCCTTATCTGTTTCCCAAAGTCAAATCTGCAGGAACAAAATTTCAATCCGTTGAAGCTATTAAAGAAAAAGCGGCACACGTCTTGAAGTAGTTCAAGAAGACTCCAGCACAGTTTCGAACAATGGAAAAATTCACTTGTGTATATTAAATATGATAACAACTAAAAATATATAAAATTAAAATTGAATGTTTTGGAGCAATAGTCTCGTAGCATGGCTGCATTAATTTGACGTTGTACAAGCTGCTTCAGAAGTAGATCACTCCTTAAGAATGTGGCTGGAAGGGGTTGAAGTAAAGTTCCCCGTATAAGCTTAAACGCGTGGAGAAATTTTCTTCCAAACTTTGTACACATGGTTCTTACGACCTAGAAACAAGCACTGTTTGGGTAATACATGTCTGTGTAATCACATTTTGAGCAAGATGTTATTGCTGAATTAAATAATTTACCGGGATGATATAAATAACTAACCGGACAACGCTAGGCATCCAGTAAGTCAAGATTAAATTAACATAAGCGAGAAGAAAATGGACCCAATACAAAATTTGGATTTCTAAAAAAAGCCTAATGGGTTTTAATACAAACAATATCAAACGATAAGTATTTGTCAAGTATATAGGTTATTAATCGCACTGAAATTATAAAGCACGGGTAATAGGCGAGGATAATTCTTTCCGTATACGGGATATACCACTAAGTTACATAAGAGATTAAATATAAGACAAATGAGATAAATTGATACCAAGGTTGATCGTTTTAGTGTAAGAAATTCAACTGTTTCAGAACGAACATCATGAATATATTTACCGTGCTTGTTTTCAATGTTCTATATTCCTTTTATTGTGGCTTATTGAATTAGTTAGCCAATTTCGGATGGGGGACAGTGAAATTATAATAATGCGATATTCATATTATCATTTAACTTTGTCTCCTAATTGGCTTCTTGTGTATATGATTGATTATAGATATTAGTTAATATCTTAATTATGTGGATAATATTAGCACAATGACCATTTTCCCACAACTCGTCTACTTACATGTACTACGAGACGGAAACATACCACTGAATATGACAATATTGTGTTACTTAAATTTATTTCCTGTAGTGTTCCTCTTTTCTTTCTTTCAGGAATATAGACATTTTAAAGACAATGTTTATTTTTAGATTAGGAGTACTGTGTATATAAGTAAATTGAATTATGTATCTGCCTCCGGGATTATGCCCTATTGCCGACTAACGAGTAAATACAATAAAAAAATAAGATCATTATGAGAGCCTTGCTCTAGAGTCATATGCAGCCAAAATAAACAATGCATACACCAATTACTTTTTCCTATCTACGAAGTTCTGAAGTTTCTATTAGGACTACAGTATAATTGTGATTACGTTGCTTGAACTGAATGAACAAAATTAAATATTTTTGAAAAGTGTCTTCCCATGTACCAGAGAAATTTGCATAAATTAAATGATTCCAACATCTAAAATATTACAATACATTACTAACCTAGGGAAAAGTCGCGCACAATGTCTGAAAAATTAGGATGATAGTAGTAATGTACCGAAATCTTTTGTCTATCTGTTCGTGTGCCGTATTCAAAATTCTAAAGACTCGTGAGACTTTCTTAGCAAGTCAGTTCACCAACATGGGCATGGAAAAGAGATGTACTTCAGTCAAATGAAAAAAAATTAATTTCGGTCCTAGAAAAATAATATGACATATATAGGGCGCAGTAAATGCTGTGACATTATAAGCAATTCATAAATAGTTTCACAAAGCGGGAGGCAAATGAGAGTTGAAATGCGAGTGAAATGTTCTAAAATGGGTATTGTTTAACAGATTATGTGAGTGCAGCCACCAATAGCACAAACATACACCGTAGAGTACAACGTTCTTAAATTTAATGAACAGTTTGGATTTCTTCCAACAAACGCTCAGGGAAAGTTTATAAAGTGTTTCTCCTCCACGCTTCCTCTGGTAATTTGTTCATGTGACAACAAATGTTAATATAATATAAAATTGTCAAATCACTGGACAAAAATAAAACTAAAAGAGTCGAAATAAAAAGGTGGAAGCATATTTCAATCATCAAATCAATCGTTAAAATGTAGTATTTTTAAAATTCAATCCCATCAAATTAACTTCAATATTTTATATTGTTTATTACTGTGGCTTGCTGAATTAATTGACCGATATCAGAAGCGTTGCGAATATGCCATAAATTCATGAGCTGAATCGCATTGCTACTCTTTCTTTATGTATCACCGCTAGTATTCTTTGTTACTAAACATGTCTGAATGTAAACATATTTGGAGGTCTGGTAAATAATACGGCGACCGAACTGATTTAATAATTTAATAAGTCACACACCCTTGGTTTCACACATTTACTTCGTAAATCCAGGATTTGACAGGTATGTTGGTCTGCCATTCATAGACCGAAAAAATATTTCTACGAACAAGAGCGTCAAATGTATTATAGGAACATTAGCCAAGTAATCGTTATATGAGAAATACGAAAACTAAATTTATAATTTCAAAAAGTGACTTCCTTAAAGAACTTCGGCCATCGGAAGTATCTAAGGGAAAGAATTTGTGGTGGTTATCTACTAGAAATAAAGAACACAGAAGTCTCAACCTTAAGTTTCTGTAGAGGAACGTAATCAGTAAATTGTATTCGTAGGTAGATACTTCCGTTTTCTGACAAGGAATTTTATTATGTATGAAAAATTGTATCTCAAATGCACACACACACACACTTTAAAATAATTATATTGTTATTGTGAACATATATATATATATGACTGTAGAATATTTAATGATTTATAGTGCTACTTTTAATTGTAATAATAAACAGAACAGATGAACAATTGTCAATTTTTGAACTTTCCAGTATACTCAAATCACGTTCAGCATAATAGATCATTATTAATTATTCGTTCATATCTTAAAACATGTATTATTTAATTAATACCTAAGTATTGAGTCAAAATGAATACATAATTTGCATATAATTTAAATTCTTATAATATTACTACACTAAAGCATGTGGAGCTGATTGTGATTGATTTTGTTAATACTTTTATTTGTTTTTTATAGCGTAATTTGTTTTACTAATTGACAGACAAATTGGTGTTGAAACGTAACTATGATATTTGTGGATTTAATTTTTAATGTCTGTTAAAATTAGATCGTAATGCTTATGTAACATATTCTTACAGACTTTTAATACTTTAATTACTAAAAATTAGCTACCTCATGAAAGGAGCAAAATTGAACGTAGATACTTTCCTTCTCTGTATTTTCAAGCAACTCTTGAAAAACAGGAAATCTATGTATCCAATCTATCTACCCAATGTGTTCATAAACAATGCATGCTTATCTTCTTGACCCCATTCTCGCCAGATTCGTCTCAGACGACTGCCTATGGACTGTATTTCTGGAATAATCTGTGCTTAAGTCAACAATTTACCGCTATAGAATTTCTATTTTCTACGTCCCAATTTTATTTTTTGTCGTCAGTGGTCGTTTTGGACCCAATTAACTTCTTAAAATTTTAAAAATACACCATTTACGACTTATAACTGTTCTTTTTATATTATAAGGTTCATTCTTACATAAAATTTACTATAATATCTTATGTTTCTCGTTCAAAAATTGTCTGACTATTTTTAACTGTATGGTTGTTTTCACTGCACTGATTAATAAATATTCCCAGTACTGATTTATCGCTTTTATCAGCAACTGTAGCGAACGTCTTAGTGCTTACAAACCAGACTTTACGATTACTTACATTTGTAAATCTACTCGTTTGCGTTATGTAATATACAGCTGTGACATTTAGCGAAACGGTTAATGTGCACGGTAATTAGCTTCACTGAGAATCACGTACAACTTTGGGACGATGCATAAATGTGGGCCAGCAGGGACATATTGATTCGCGTCACGGCTAAAAAACATACTCCTTGCCGCGTAACACGCCGTTCTCCCCGTTGACGGTCTCGGGGGAGAAACAAGTCTTTCCAACACAGAGCAACTAATTTGCGTGCGTAATTTTGACGAAAGGTATACTAGTATTTGTAAAATGCGTAGCGTAGCAAAGCAATAGTGGGTAATAAAAAGTGTCTACTCACCCATCCGGTAGAGAGAGCATTACACACATGCAGAGCCATAGCAGGCTGCAGTCCGCCCGCATTATTTACGCCGCTGTAGCGTGCTGCAAGTTTCACGTCACCTGACTGACGAGAAGCATGATGATGTTGTCCACCTCAGACTTTGAGCCCTGGCGAGGAGACGGCCTGCCGGTGACCTGGCGGGCGCGAACAGGCTTTCATCTCCTCGCCGCTCGCCCTGCGAATTTCACCTCAGCCGTGTCTCAGAACCCAAACGGCGGGCTGGACGTGCGCGTATGTGTGTGTGTGTGCGTGTGTGTGTGCGTGTGCGTGTGTGTGTGCGTGCTGGAGACGGAGCCCACTGGGCGTCTGCGCATCACTCTGCGACGCCAGCGACGCCGAGCGTCGGGATGAGGACGTGCTTCCATCTACGAGCCCGGCGCCAATACGAACGCCATCTCGCTATCAGCCAGTCGTAAATGTGAAAATTCAATACTATTCCAGCTCCAATCAAGTATAAACCGTGAGGAAATGACTAAGGGAGAGAAATAACTGGCAATATATTGATGAAAACATGCCCTGATCTTGTAATTTACAAAATAGAACAATTTACATACAGCATCACTCTGATTTTTTTTACGAAGAAAAACGTTTCTTTCCCTTTCAGTCTCCTATAGCTGGTAAATATATTCCTTGCATAACTCTAGTGTGTTGCACTTCTTCACAACTCTCTTACCCTTTTCACTTTCAAATTTCTTAAAACACAGGTTCATATTATTCAAAATCCTCAAAAAAAGTAAATATATGAAACTGGTCTGAGCAACCCTCCATGCTAGCCTGTCCTGCGCAAACCGTTTCATGCCTACACATCCCAAATCCTCCCTAATCTCCTTAGCCTATTCCATCCCGGTCTCCCTCTTCGGTTCTTACCCCACACACTTCCCTCTAATGCTAATTTTACAAGACCCTCATGTCTCAAAACGTGGCTTATTAATCTATCCATTCTCTTGGTCAACGTCCTCCAAAATGTTCTCGCTTCCCGATTCTGCATAGAGCTTCCTAGTTAGTTACTATGTCTACCCATCTGATTATAAGAATTTTTACGAAACCTTCATAGAATATAAAGTAGTTAAGAAATAACGCCTGGTGTAACAAACAATTATAAAAAAATAAAACAATAATTTAAAAAGAGCGAAGGTTTTCCCGGTGTAACTGTGTAACTGTGTAACAACCCGGTTGGAAGCCCAAGAACTGATGAAGCAATAATTTAAAACTTAATAATAAATACGCGTTTTGTCTACCAATACTTGTGGCCGTTGTCAACATTTATAACAGGCTGTAGTATTAAGAACAAATATAATGGAAACCATCAATAACCAAAAGATGAAACTAACAAAAACAATTGAACTAATCATCATATAAATTATTTACTTGAGAAGTGCCATGTTTTATATTAACAGAAAATTTGTTGGAATTAATGTTTATCATTTCAGGAATCAACCTGTCTTAAAGTTTATTTCCTTACGTAAAATAACCGTAAAATAAAAATTAAACTACTAATTTTGTTACAATGTTTGGTAATACGTGAATGTTTACAAGAAGGAAAATTTAAATTAGCTTTAAGTACCTTAATTATAATTGGCAAAGGTCGTTTTGTCTGACCAATATAGCAGTAATAACAATTATTGCATAATTTTTATGACCAAAAGTTTGTAAACCATAAGCATTGAGAACATAGTTATGATTTTAATAGAGTAAGATAAAGAATTAACACATTTATAGATTACTAAGATATTTAATTTCTTATATAAAATTTAAATTTAGAAGAAATATGATGGTACAAAGGTAAAACAATAAAACTATTTGAAGCAGATTTCTTAACACGATTGTATATATCATTTCAAATATAATTAATTCTGAGATTACTAAATTTTAAAAATTAATCCACAGGGTAATAATTGACACACAATATTTTGAAAACATAATTAATATTCTCAGAATTATAAGTAAAATCAGACAATAATAAAGTTTTGTCAACAAGATTAAATACCATAGCTTTTTATCTGATTGGTTGAATGAATGGGTAAACATTTTGAGACTATCATAATTTGTAGATTTGTCGAAGATAACTTATTGTTATGACGGAAACTGACACTTCAAGAAAATTGACACTACAATTTTTTACTAATTCAAAAGAAAATATAAAATTAAAACAATAAGTATTAAAAACATTAAAAACCTATAATATTCTATATGTTTAAAATTATTCAAGACAACATTTACCTAAGTCTCTTATGACAATTACAACAAAAAAACTCTTGGGAAGAACGGTAATTTGGTGGTAATTTGTGTTATTAAATATAAGACAAGTGGAATGAAGGATTAAATGGGCACAAACTTCTAACTCAAATGAATCAAGAGATATGAATTTTTTGATATAAAACCATCCAGAGAGCTTGTGACTAAAGAAACATCAAGAGATAAAAGAATATAATTAGATGGATGTATTATATAAATTATAAATAATTTGAATTAATACAATATAGCTTTAAAAGAAAATGTTCATCATTATAGCATCAACGAAAACTTATTTTCAGATGACAAATTATACAGGGTTTTTCAATAAGGACGGGTCGATATTTAAATGAAATAAAACAAACTACATGTGAGGTATTAACTAAATTATTTTTATTTAAACAGCCGATGTATGCTCCTCCGAATTAAAAAGTATTTCGTTAATATCTCACAAACAGTTTTGGTTTAATCCATTTCAACATCGACCGGCTCTGATTGTAAAACCCTATATAAAGGACTGTCAATATAAGATAAAATAATTCAAAATGTAATGAAATCTTGACGGATGTTTGGAAGAGTATATTTTCAGATCTTCCTATTTACCTCGAATATCAATAAGACTCGAATGTCGTCTTTAACAGAATTTCTAGATCAAAACAGCTATTTGGTGATTATATCAGTGTAATCATTCATACGATATCCAATAGTGAATACTATTTATTTCCTTGGGTGGCATAAATTCAGGATAATATCTATCTCGTAAATAATTTACATACGCCTTGGCATATGACAATATATTTTTAAAATCCCACTTAGCTTTTACCATTTTACTTTCGTAAAGGTAATCATATAGATATTATTTTGCCTAATAATGTATTAAGGAATTCAAAACAGATATTATTTACATTTACTCTTATTTTGTTAGCTATGCACACGGAAACGGTACCAACCTTGATTGACGTTTTTGGAATTTTTTAGTTGTAAGATGATATATCATTATCAGGAAACAAAGAGCTATCTTAAAAACACATTTTCTGTACAAAAGTTTCATTCAGACAGTGGACAAATAAAGGCTGGTGTCCCTCAGAGTTGAATTTTGGGTCCGTTGCTTTTCTTAATCTATACAAATAACTTACCTAAAGCAATAAAATATTCCACTTAAACTACATTCTTTACAGATAGTTACATTTTGGTAACAAGTAAGCAAAATAGTATGGAAAATGCTGCCAAAGATACACCAACGCATGTGTGCCACTGGCGTTCAGTTAATGGCTTGTCAGTCAGTTCTGATAAGACTCATTACCTGCAGTTTTAGACAGGCAATGATATATTGAAATAGGCAACACTAACAACAAATACTTGTGAAATAAGTGAACTAGAATGCACAAACGTTTTAGATAATTAAGTAGGAAGGATCACATTATTAGGATCATATTATTATTATTATAAAAAGTCTAGCATTGGCAAACTTTGCTGTTAGAGTTATGTCAAGATGTAGTGACCAAAAAATAAGAAAATTTGTTTATTTTGCTCACTTTCACTATTTAATAACATATTGTATAATATTCAGGTGTAATACACGAGGGACAGACCAAGTTTTAATCTTCAGAAAAAAGTTGTCAGAATATTATGCCACGTTCTACCAAAAACATCTTGCAGGGGGCTCTTCAAGAAATTAGGAATATTTACAGTATATTCAATCACTGATGTTATTTGTGATTAATAACAGTCACTTATTCACAACAACCTCAGATGTGCATTTCTTTGATGTCAGAAATATAAATAATTTACTAACTATAATACAGAAGGGTGTTAAATATAATTATTAGCATATTTAATAAACTTCCAGTCTTTCTTAAACAATTGAAAATAATTACAAACAACTTCGAACATGAACTAACATTTTTTACTTAGCCACTCCTTATACACTTTTCATGGAGTTAAGTGTAACTTAGTATAGGACTTAACATAGACATAGTAAATTTCTAAGACATTTATTGTTTAGTATAAGATATTAGGATATTTGTATCAGGTACAAATGGTATATCTTGTCTCCTCTGTAGAATTTATCTTATTTTAAGTTAAACATAGCCATATGAATGTAAATAGCAACATAGAGTTAATAGTAATTAAGCAATTATAACAATTTATGAATTTATGTACAATCTCTGGCTTGTTCCACCTCCTTGAAGTTCTGCCTCTCTATGGGATCAGTGGAATATGATTTAATACTAACAAAAAGTGCTATCTGTCATCTTGAAACAAAATAGTGCCTGTTATAAAGCCTAATTTTAACTGTTGGTACGATTTGTATCCATTTAAAGAAAAATCAGATGAGCATTTTTTTCCGAAGCGGAAAATATAATTGAGGCCATATTAAATTGTTATTCACTACTCCGAATAGTAAAACACATTAAAGTCATTCTGTTCAATGTTATGTTTTTTAGATGAATGTAATTTATATGTATGCAAAAACTTTTAATTCAAGTTATTCGAGACGTTAATCTTATACAAACAACAAAAAGTATTATAACAAAGAATCTTATAAATTATGTATAATTCAATATATCTGGATTAAGTTTTTATTTCAGTAAATAAATGAATTACTCTTGCGGTTCCTGTAATTAATTCCCATCTCTTGTAGCTTCGCTTGTTCCCTAATGATTCCTACAATTTTTTCTTTTCTAACTTTTCCTCTCATTCCTGTACGGAAGTTTGTATAGATTCTATTTAACGTCCGACGTTTAGTACTTTCATTAAGCTTTATAATGTTTGTGCGGTGTTTTATTATCATCAATTAATCCTCTTTTATGGTTCTCGTACTGTTTGACGATCCCATATTTATGGTATCTAATTTAATAGAATTTTTTGTTTTAATCACATGACTCGTTCAACCGTACATTATCTAAGTGTTGATCGCACCGTTATTCTTTGTTTAGCCTTTACTTCGTGTACAATTGTATAATTAATCATTCATGTTTTTCTCTTCAATGTAATAGTGGATATTCATGAACCCCCTATGTGAAGATACTTGAAAATGTCTTTTGATATTCTTTTGTATCTCCTTTTATTAATATATGCATTACACAATATTTCAACTAACTACTTTAAATACTCTCCATTGTAGTTATAATGCACTAGGAAATTATACATGTATAATATTTTATACCACAAGTGTATCGATTTTAAGTAATATAAGCTTATTAAATTTTAACGACAAATTGATTTTAAATGAACTTCATTTATGATTTATTGTTGGCTTTGACCAACCAGATTCGCTTGATAACTATGCATAAATGTTATCATTTACTTAATCCTTCAAATTTCTCAATTCTGGAAAAACAAATCATTCACCTCTTCAGTTCTAAATTTTATCATTATCATTATTTAGTTTAAGCATTAGAATTCCCTAAATGAATTGCAAATCTACGTCATTTTATAACCATTATCGGTCAGTATTAATCTATATAGTATAAGCTCTGTAAAACGATAAAATCTCTACCTTGTCACGGCAATACAAGTAGGATAGTAAAACACGTGTACATAATAAAATAGCACTATAATCGTTAAAGCTGTGAGGAACACTGGCTATTCATGTTGCAGTCTTCTTGAGCGGCAAGACGCGCTTTGCATATTCATGTTAATTGGATTCTTGCAGACGTCATACGACAGGCCGAGGAAGAAGCTTCACTACAAAGTTAGCGCTTCAACTGACAGTGCCTCGCCTATTATGTGATGGGATTGATGAAAGGAATAAGTTAGGTTCACTTAAGACTTGCATATTCCATATCCCGGAAAAATTTCTTATTTTGAAACATATTTAATTGCCACGAAATAAGCATTTAATTTCACGTAAAATAATTTTGTATTTGACAGAAAGAATGCAAATTGAAAATTACGAAGAAGTGAAGTTACGTTCAAAATTTCAGTCTATTACCTGAATAAATAACAATTTACTGAAATAAGTTGTGTAAAATGTTTCGGAATTTTAGAATTGAAGATCAAGAAAAGATCAAGATCAAGAAAATAATGCAGAAATCAAAAAAAAGAGTAAGACAATGGTTTAGTCTGTCGCCAAGGCTGTTTAACTAATATATAGAACAGGTGACGAAAAAAGTTTAAACGGAATATGCAAAAGGAGCAGAAATAAAAACCATACGCTTTGCCGATTATAATGTACCGCAGTATAAGGGGAGTCAGAAGTAGACTTGGAAATGGCATGAACGTGGTCCTGAAGAAAGAGTTCAATATGAGGATTAATGGACGAAAAACCAAGGTAATGGTATGGGAAACAGTAGAATAACAAAGGGTGTTAGATTGGGTAGGAATATTTTGAAGGAAGTTAAGGAATTTTGCTACTTAAGGCACCATAATAACTAGGAATAGTATAAGAATAGTAGATATAAGGAGCAGGACAGAACAGGCAAGGAAGGCTTTCACAAAAAAAGAGGAATTTATTTACGGATAATATAAGTGTGAATATTAGGAATTCACTTCTAACTCATCTCAAAATTTTGCCTTGTTTTCAGTATTACTGGATTTTTGCTTATATTTGAAGGTTTCCGCCAGCGGGCAGGGGTGCCATCCTAATTTAGTCACACGTCCCAATAAACCTTTCCTTCCTCCCTGAACTTTTTAAAAAATCGTACAAAATTTTGTTGCGTTGCTACATCAATGAACTTTCAATGTCTACAAGAAAAGGTTTGTCCCACTCTTCTGCGATGCGCTATCCAAGAGTTAGTAGAGGTCAACTAATTTAATCCCTGACTTTTTTCAGTTTTTACCAAACTGCAAGTGTAGAATTTTTTACATATCATAAAATGGCATCAAATTCTGCGTAAAATGAGACATATTAGCATAACGTAGGTCAATCAAAATGGGCACAGTGAAACTTCAAACTCGGGGCTCTACTATTTTGACGACGACAATAAAATCTTGCATCTGTTGTATTTCCTCATTGATAATTTTGCCAAAAGGAGTGTAGGTGTATTATACAGTGATGTTTCATCGAGCTATTTATTTATTTATACAGAATTTCAATTATTAAAATGCAAATAATTTAAAAAAATTATTTTAACTCTATTTTCCACTGCAAATAATGAGGAATGAAAGTCCATAATCAGAATCCTAATCACGTCTATTAGCTCTATCACTCTCTATGAGTGTCGAAAGCTGTTAATCTGTTGAACTAATAAAATTGGAGACTTTTAACTGCTATCTAATACAAATAATACACAGTTCAATATTACAAAACGAAATTTTATTTCTGCAAATTTAATGACCTATATGGAGCAATACGTGTATGTACCTGTGGAAGGTACCAATTTACGAAATTAGAGGATTGTTCTTGTTGTGGTATTCAGTCCTTAGATACAGCCCTTCATGATACCTATCTTGTGCAAGAGTTTTTATTTCCGCATTACCACCACAACCTAAATCCTCCCTAATCTTCTCAGCGTATTCCATCCATTGCCTCCCTCTTCTGTTATCACCCCACACACTTCCCTATAATGATAGTTTTACAAGACCCTCATGTCTCAGAATATAGCCTATTAAAGTATTTCTTCTCTTGTTCAACGTACTCCATATTGTTCGCTCATCTCCTATTCTGTTTAGATCTTCCTGGTTAGTTACCCTATCCACCCATCTGATTTTAAGCATTCGCCTATATCACCACCACCAATTCTTCTATTATTTTTATTTCCCCAACTCCTATCGTTTACGTTTGGCACCCATATAACGCCACACTCCATACGAACATTTTAGCAACGATTTCCTAATTTATATTACTCGTAAGTAAATACCTCTTTTTCACTAAAGCGTTCCTTGCCTGTGCTATCCTACTCTTTACGTCTACTATACTTCTACCATCACTAGTTATTACGCTTCCCAAGTAGCAGAATTCCACTGTTTCCCATACTACACTCCATTACCTTGGTTTTGTCTCTATTAATCCTCTTATTGAACTCTTTCTCCATGACTACGTTCATTCTATTTATTATGGTTACCAAGCCTTCTTCTGAGTCCCCTAATACTACAATATCATCAGCAAAGCGTAGAATTTTTATTTCTTCCCCTTGCAGTATGATTCCTTTTCCATATTCCATTTTAACTTTCTTCATCGCCTGTTCTATATATAAGTTAAACAGCAAAGACTACAGATTGCATCGTTTACTTACTCCATTATTGGTTACGGCTTTCTTTTCTTGGTCTTCCATTCTAATTACTGCTGCCTGTGTTCTGTAGAGGTTATGTATAAGCCTTCTTTCTCGATATTTGGTTGCTGTATTCTTCAAAATCTTAATAGTGTATTCAGTTCACATTATCAAACGGTTTTCCTAAATCTACAAATTCCTTGAACGTAGGCAGTTTTTTTCATATCTTGTCTTCTAAAATTAGACATTAGATGATTAGTTACGATAAATTAAAAACTGACATAGAAGGCACTAAACAGTGTTTTGACAACAGCATTACTTGAAATTTTATGTCGTATCTCACTTATGCGTATTGTGTATTTTATAACAGCAGTTCTGAATGAACATAGCAAGCGTGTTGTTGAAGCGCAAGATAATTTATGAAGGAAAACAGTCAAGCTAAGATACTTAAACACAATTTGCTCAACAGAGCCCTTCGCATCCGACTGGGAAGGTATAGCTACTACTTTATGTTGGCTGCGTGAGTGTTTTCTGACAAGCATAGCGAGGATGGGCGGTGTCTTTTTTGAGAAGCGTCGCCAACTCGTCGTGAATGGTTCTTGCACAGCCTTAGCCGCAGCCGCAGCCTCAGACTCAGACTCAGACTCAGCCTCAGCCTCAGAGTCTGCACCTGCTGTGGACAGAGACTTCGGGAATTGGCGTCGAGTCAACGACACGTTAGCCAATGCTAAGAGCCCTGTTTATTCGCGGACTTCTCTCTCTTAACCGATTTCTTTCCCTCTCTCATGCTTCCTCGCCCCTACCGTGGCTATTTCTGAAACCCCGTATGTGTAAATATAAACCGGATTCGTTGCAACGTTTGCTAAGGTATGCCGAGTTTTCATTTCGCTAGCAGAGCATCGGAAGTCGAGTAACGCACAAAAATTTTTTTGTGGCTCCTAATTGCTTGCTGTTTATTTTAGGAGCGGTTTCATGAATGCTTCATCTGTGTTGAGAATTGCTCTGGAAGTTTATGTGACAGCTTCAGTTCCACAAACTGGGCTCAGAAAAACTGGATAACGTGTGGGACGTTTCGTCCGAGAAGAAAACGAGTAGAATGTTGGACTCAATTAGAGAATGTCGAACAAAATGTAATTACGTCAAAGTATAAAAATACTTCACAGTGATTTCACGTTGTGCATATTAGTAGTCAAAATGGGTAAATTACTCTCTGTTTTACCTATGTGTTTAACTTTATTACTGTTCGCTAATGAAACAGAAGGACTTCTTAAAGATTACCGTATGTTATCGAAGAATTTTTCATCTCTTCTAGATCGTCTTTTGGACAAGGACAGATATGACAAGAGGATTAGACCAGATTATGGAGGTTAGTTGACGCACAATCATTTTAGTTAAAAATTACCCTATTTAAAATGTGTATTCTGTTGCATTTGTTTCATAACAAACGTGATTTGTTAACAACAACAATTTTATTGATATTTTGTGCATAGCTCTACAAGAGTTGGAATGATCATTCATTTTTTTTAGCTCTTAGAATTATTAAGGTGACAAGAGACAGGGTCACACCGTCAGTATACATAACAATGCGTTTACAAACACGCGTGTCCAGTGTGTGGATTACTCTCAGCTGTATCGAGTAAGGACTTCAGACTACTGTTAGCCTAAAGCGTTATATAAATCTCCACAGTGAACTTTATAAACAGAAAAAGGTTATAATTGTAATCAATATTTCTGTGTTAATAGGCCATTACTCTAAGATTAACCGTGTTTGTTTGAATCAATTCGTATGTTCTTCGGTAGTATCATAACTGACATTTATCATGCGGTATTCATGATTCGATCAACTGAAACGTAGACGTATATATTAAATAACTCGGATACTGTTCATTGTAATAGTTGTGCTAATATTCACGTTCTTTGTATTTATGATAATGAAACAACAGTATTTTCTTATATACATTTTTCATAACTAAAATTCAATTTTCCTTCACACAAATATCCTCCATATCAGCAACCATGAAATTTATCCAATTCGGTCAAATTGAATGCACACCTCTGTACTTTCGGAACCTATGCAAGTACAGTTTCGTTTTACATATGTGCGTCTAAACTACTAACCCCGTTCTAGTATACACTTGAATACTGCGACTTAATTTACTGAAGTCTAATAATACCCAATAACATTCACCTGCAGACAACACAGACCCCATGTCATTTGTATTGAATTTGACATCAACCCCATTAGTGATACCGTTGAGACGTTTCCGGTGTATGGCATCTGTGATCGTTGGCGTTGTTCCCTGGCAACGCGTTAATGGCGTCGGCAATGATAGGAAGTTGTAAGCTTGAACTTTATAATTTATTTGGATAGTCACAATATTCTTCTTCCTTGGCACTGCAACCCATTCAGGGTCGAGTGCGGATTGTCATATTAGATGACACATTCCGAATTGGAGTGATAAGTGGTCAACGTATTGATTCTCCAGCAGTCTTAATGCCAGTCTACTTGACCATGACGACACAAACATCCAAGCCCATGCCAGGATTCGAACCCAGGACATCTGTGTTGTGAGGCTGCGACGCTAACCACTAGACCGTAGGAGGTCGGCCTTTCTAATATACAAGTTGTAATTGCATCAAACACTGTCTACTTGATCACTGATCGCTTTGATATATTCATAACAACTGATACTCCGTTAGCTAACTTTTATGTAAACTGTCCTCGAATTACAAGTGAACTGTTGTTTTGTATTTACTTTCCCCTTCCAAGATGCTGACAGACTAAATACGCATTTCTGAAAACGTTACTGCGAGCCACTTTGTGCCAACTTATAGTTTTGAATTGCAAGATTTTTTTTCAATTTTTGCTTGTCATAATTTTTTATATAATTAGATTCAAGATCTTCTATCGTTGGGCTGGTTAGTAGTTCTTTGCATTTAATTTTTTAATTACTGTATGTTCTGGGAGTGAACAGTTTATTTTTTCTGAATATTTCGTAGTATACGTCTTTCATTTTGAAACGGGGATTTATGCGGTTACATGTTTTATGAATTATACTTGGCAGATGCTGTAAAAGATTTAGATGGCTTAATTGAGTTTCAGAAATATGAGTACGTGGCATATTTTAATTCTGTACTGTCGTTAGAGAAACATCGCTAGCAGTAACACAAAAGAATTATTAGTTAAAAAGTCAATTAACGTCAATAAATTACTTCATTAGCTCACTAATGAAGCAGCAGATACACCGGGAAAACTTTCGCTCTTTGTCAATAAATTAATTGTAGTTTTCCCGTTGTATAAAGTAAATGAAGTCATCTCGGGATACCTACCTGGTAAAATCATTTATAGCACGCGATATTTTGATGACTGACCACGACGCCATATAATGTGGATAGTTATAGAAATACTGCCTGCTACCGACGACTTTATTCAAACAAACGTCAAGTTTATAATCAATTATGGTTTTCTTTTCGTGATACACATCTAAATTGTGTGTGTAATTATTGACTGCATAGGAAATAAAACTCCTTTGGTTGGGATCACTTTTAAAATAATATTTATATACAATTATGAAAAAACCTGGTGCTAATATTGACCACTGGTTCAGATCTAGTTTATACAAGTAAGAATAGATTGTACAAAATTATGGAAAATTTAATTTTTAAAAACTACGTAATATAAATCATGTAAGATATTCATATAAATTAATTAATATCAGATAACCAAATGTTCGTATAGAGTGGGGAGTTATAGGAGTGCGAAACGTGGACGAAAGGAGTTATAGACAAAAAAAGAATAACATTTCGAAATGTGGTGCTATAAGACAATGCTGAATATAAGATGGGTGGATTGGGTAACGTACCAGGAACTTATAAGCAGAATATGGGAAGAGATAAAAATTTGGAGGACTTTTACTAAGAGAACGGATAGATTAATAGGCCACGTTTTTAGGCATGAGGGTCTTGTAAAATTAGCATTAGACGGAAATGTGTGGGGTAAGAACAGAAGAGAATGGCAAAGGATGGAAGACACTAAGCACAATAGGGAGAATGTGGTTGGTAGTTATGTAGAAATGAAAAGCTTGCGCAGGATAGTTGGCGGGTTGCATCAGATCAGTCTTAGGACTGATTACCACAACTACAACAACCATAAGTAAACATACATTATTCATAAATCAGGACGAAGTACATAGCATCACTAAATTGATTATTTTATACATTGTAAAGTTCTTTACGAAATTTTCTACCCCTTCTGAATGTTTCCCGTTATCTCTTTCTCGCAGCGCAAGGAATTCTATAACACAACGTTGCTTTTGACGAATGTCAAGTGCAGCAGGCTACTTGAACTCATGGGACGGTTAAAATAACTGTAAACTCAAGCGGAAAGTACATATCTATAACTCCATAAAATGCAAAAACGTAAAATGAAAAATAATATAATTAAAAATAGTATGTATTACTATGGAAGTTATCTTCGCAGTATAAAATATGACTAAAAATGAGAGATAATTGGTTTTTAGTTTCTCTGGAAGGTCTGAATAACTAAAATAGGACGGTTTGTTTAAATATGTTTTTTGAGACTTCGAGGACTCACGACCCGTGGTGATTGAGGTATAATTAGCCGTGGTAAATTTGTTTAAAATTATTTCTATATAAATGTTGTACGTAGAATTCTACGTACAACATTTATATAGTTCTATGAGTTATGATGTCACAGCATCTCTTCAAGTAGCCTGCTGCACTTAACATTCGTCAAAAGCAACGTTCTGTTATAGAATTTCTTGCGCTGCGAGAACGAGATAACGGGAAACAGCCAGAAGTGATAGAAAATTTTGTAAATACTTGCTGCTGTCGATCTGAGTACAGTTAATGGCGAGAAGCAGATTTGGCGGTAAAAGAGGACAGGTCAGCATTCGGGATACTACCCGCAGCGGTAGATTTCACTCCTGACAATGTGCAGAGAGTTAACTACATAGATTATGCTGCCAAACACATCACACTTTAAGTTTCAATCCTAGCTGGAAACGAGAAGAAAGTGTTTGTACAATACTGAAATAGTTGAGATTGAAAAAGGCTTTTTTAAGGTTTAATCCAGGAATGTTGATAGGGACTGATAGAGAAACGCGAAAAACATTGTGCAGCGAACGTTTGGAACAGTACGCAAATTTTGGATTCACTATTTGGAAACACAAGCAGTCGCTGGATTAGCATAATACAAACAAACTTCAAAGCAATTACATATGCACATTCACAATATATATATATATATATATATATATATAGTGATATGCACCAATATCCTATATATATTCTTAAGATGAATATGACTCTATAAGTGTCAAAAATACATTTCTGTATTATAATACTTTGGTGGCTGAATTTTAGTAACTCATACAAAAGCAGAATTGCTAAATTACCTTTTAGCCATACCTTGAGTTGCCTGCCGACTTCCACGTGCTCCACACGAAATAAACATCTCTTAAAAACGTTATTTTCTCGGATTAAGTATTTATGCTAGACGCTAAATTCAAAATTTGCAAATGAAAGTGTATTTTAGCTTCTTTAGAAATTTCCTGAAGCCATCTGATCGCTCTTGAACCATCACTTTCTCCACGCTGACTTATGAACCTTAACATATTCCACATTATCATTTATAATTTTTTTATTAGTGATAATCGTCCTTATAATTATACGTAATCTAATCTAAATTAACTTAGATAAAATAATTGAAATGAAATAAAAGAGAACTAATTTCAGTATAATACGATATAATTCCAATATATATTATTATAATGAGGTAGTATTGTATATATTTTATAAATTTATTTATTGCAATAGCTATCAGAATAAGAGGTTCTATAAGCTATTTTTTGTGTCTTGGAAGTGTCCTGATGGAGTCCTCTCCAGTGATTAGAACCCTGTTATCCCAACCTTGAGGTCAATTGGCCAGCTTCGTTTTAATCTTCTGTGGTTTCTGTATTGTAGCAGTGGTTGTATAAGAGGGTTGGTATGGTTTTCCAGTTTCTTGTGGTGTTTATATCCCTCTCTTGTATAACATCCTGGATGAAAGGTACGCCTAGGTCCTGATGTAGAGTTTGATTGCTCATAAAATATGGAGCAACAACCATGGCTCTAAGTAATTTTGATTGTGCCGTCTGTATTCCGAATCTCTATATATGGCTTATAATGGTTTTATTTATAGTTATTTTGTTCAAATGCCTGACTCACATCAAGGAATGCTGCTGAACAGTACTTTTTGTCATCAAGAAATTCTTGTATAGCATCAGCTATATGTTGACATTGTTAAGTAGTAGAGTGCTTAGGTCGAAAGCCAAGTTGATGGTCTGGGATTATATCTGGAAGAGCTGTGATACGATGGAGTAGTAACCGTTCTAATAATTTTGTCATCGTTGATAACAGGCATATTAGTCTATACGAGATTAAATTCCTTAAGTCTTTCTCAGGTTTAGGTATTAAAATAATTTCAGATCATTTATTAATTTTCTAGCTATTGTTGAAGTATTATTACTGTTTAAAATATATATGTTAGCTTTAGAAGTTGTTTTTTGGGGAGCTCTTTCAGCATTATTGGAGTAAAGTGGTCTACTCCTGGAGCTTTTTTTGTTATTCAGTAAATCTATTTGTTTCTGTAATTATTTGGGATTGAAATATTGTATTATAGACTCAGGTTCATTCATTCAAAGTGTTGTCTATTAAGAAATCTGTAATATCGGTATTTGTTAAATCGTTATTTGGGGTAAATACAGTTTCCAAATATTCTGCAAAGTGATCTGCTTTGTTTTTGTTAGTTTTTGCCCACAGTCCGAATGATAGAGACTCAATCGTACAGCTGGAATTGCTGTTACTGGTTTTCTTGGGGCTTTAACTGGTCTCCAAATACTATTGTCGTATCTACTAAGATTTGTTACGTGATTTGAGAAATTTTTGCCACGTAGTTATTTTAGTTTTAATCGATTATAATTTGCTTTATCTGACTGTATAAGACTTCGTTGTCAAGTTTTCCTAGCTCTTCTCTTTTCAGCAACAAGTTTTTTAATTTCAAGTGACACATTATCTACATTTATTTGTGAGTCTTACTTAGGTGTAACTTGTTTGGTAGCTTGCTACATTGCTGTAATTAATGTAGTGACTGCCTGCTCTAGTTCAGTCGGACTCTTTAAAGATGACTTTAAATTAGTTTTAGGTTTCATGACGCTTCGGTATATATCCCTTGTCGTGTTTGTTGTGCATAATTTAGGTACACATTTTACATTTAACTAATGGCTGATATAATGGTGTGTGTTCGGAAGATAAGTCATAATTTAGTTCAATTTGTGTGTAAGAATTTGAAACGCGATAGTCACAAATAATTCAAGAAGATCTGGGACTATATTAGGATCACTAGGCCAATAGTGGGAGTTCCGGTTGTTAGGAATGGTAGTATAAGATAAACAGCTTTAGTCAACTGACTTACTAGAATTGGTACATTGGTTCAAAATTGAATAATATTTTATGTTCTGAAAATTCTTTGTATTGAAAAAGTAGTTGCATGTGCATGTTTCTCTTTGTGGCAAGGTGAAAATTGTTAACAGTGTGAAATAATATTCCTGCCCTCAATAAATCAGGAAGCTACATCTTTTATTCTATCTGTAAAAATAGAGTAACTGCATAAACGGACGTTTTCGTCACGAGGTGTATGCCAATTCTGACGCCATCAATCACTATGATTGCTTCTAACCATGGTCTCTCAACAATCAAGTAAGGTATTCAACGATCGAAATCCGTTTTCCCGCGAGAGAATTTGTCTCCCAGATACCGCAGCTATTTGCAGCCTCATCCATCACCTTCGGGAAGGGGACATTGCTCTGTTGCAAGCTCATGCCAGTTTCTCACGTCCAGAACCAGGTTATTTACTGCGTCATTTATTTACAGATCATGTAGTCCAAAGATTTGGCTCCGTCTTAGGATAAGGACTCATTTTAAGGATAATGCTAATCCAGCCATAACTATATGCGTTTTCTCTAGTTTTCATGTATAATTTCAGGCATATTCTGGGATTAAGTCGCAATAAAAGAGCTGGGCCGTTTCCGTCCCAATTTTCCAAAATGTCAAAAGGACAACTATCGAATCGACACCGAAGCCGTGTTCACCCTTAACACAAGAAGATGACATTATAACACATAAAGTAGGGGTGATAGACTACATGAGTGATCCTGAAATTAGGCAACTCCCATTTAATAACATAGGAAGGGAATTGAAAAGGGGAGGGATGTGGTAGGTAGAGCAAGGTAGCCCCGGGTCTATGTTACAAGTATCCTACCCGATGCAGATGCAGGGAAAACTCTAGAAAACCAGCATCTGGTAGGTCGGGCTAATGGGTACTATTCTCACACTATTAAATTGAGAGTGCGCCCATTTTATGGCCCGTACGTCAAAGGAACGCCAGATCTGCTGAGAACATCGCGGCGGTCCGTGAAAATTTGCAGGAGAACCCGAGATAGTCAATTCATCGCCGTGCACAAAAACTCGGTTTTCGCAGACTTCAACTTCACGAATTTTACGTTGGGACTTGGACCTACCCCCGTACAAGATCCAACTGACCCACGAGCTCAGTGTTAATGACCATATGCGCTGAATGGGCTTCGGAACTTTTGTAAGGGGACCCCAATTTTGGCCGAAAAATCATCTTTAGCGACGAGACGCAATTTTGATGAATGGCTTTGTTAGCACAATTGTATATATGACGACGCCAAGCTACACGAGGTTCACATATAATAATTCATAAGACAGCTAAGCGATATGTGCTTATAAGAAGTCACGAGGCAACTGAATACAATTAATGGGTATGTCGTGAGAACTTGTGCACAACTATTGCGTGTAAAACAAAACGTTATACAATTCAAATGTCATTGAATTTGAAGTTATAAGATCGGTGCTGTGACCCCGGTCTCTTCTTCTTCTCCCCAAGTGGCATGTCAACGATGTAGCTGTAGGTTTGAGTCTCTTCTTACTATTGTTCTCGATCAGCTGTAGCTGTACTGAATTCTGATATCACGTTGCTGGAGTTTATCCATGCTGCGTTGCTGGAAGTCGGCTGCGTTCCTGGAATTTAAAAGACTGCAGCGCGCTCTGTTGTCCAATATTGGAACTATTTCTGAAGGCGAGCTTATAATAAATTCCAGACCTGTCTGTTCAAATCAACACTTTTTTCACCTTTCTGCCTTACTGTTTCGAAATTATCATATCAATGTTGAGGAGCCCTCTCTGAAACACTCTCTAGATAAAACTGCCGTCCAAAGTAGAAAGGCAGTAAGTAAAAATTTTCGGCTTTTGAAAATATTTCACGGATAAATGTATTATAATTAATTTATCAAGATAAATTCATATTTATTGCTACGGATAAAACAATTTTTAAAGAGATAAGGGTTTTATGTAAATGCCGAAGCTCAACAAAACTTTATCCCTTGATTTATCAATAGAAATTTTTTAGACTTACTGCCTTTCTCCTTTGAACGGCAGTATATCCCTTTACTGCTAAGATGGTCGCTTAAATTTCACTGGCCTGTAATCAGACTTGTAAAATATTCAATAGAGTTCTATGAGACTAAATTTGAAGTGAAATATCTTACGGATTGTCACCAAGCAACTTATCGACTGTCAATATGATTGATTCGACACAAATCTATCTTACCATTAGGAATGGTGAATCTGAGTTCAAAAATTCATGGCTGTCGGTTGACTGGTCATAGAGGTATTGTAACGAGTCATATTGGCTATGATAATATGGTATGTGAATAAAACGCAGCACGTTGAACGCGAGAGAAACCATATTTGAAATGTTTAATCGTGAAGATGAGGAAGGATTTTAACAATTATTTGTTACTTACTCACTTTTAAAATAAAGTGGCGTTATTTTCAGGGTGATTCCTTTGAAATTAGTGGAAGGCGATCGTTGGTGGCCTTTGACACGGGGTAGCTGCCAACGCCTCACGCCACATTTGGCTCTCGCCAGCTTGTTAAACTAGCTGTCACGCGTGTAAACGATCTTTCCCCACTATTTGTATCCTGGCTCATTCCTCTGCCAGACAGGAATGACAATAGCCTTCTGTCACCATTACTTGTAACGCCCGCCTTTAAGAAATTAAGGGGATCCTCTAATTAGCAGTTCTCGTTGTTGGTATATTAAAATTCCAAATTTTGACCTATATTTATGGGCTGATAACTCTATAGCATGACATGAATGTCAAACTAAAAAACTTCATTTCATATCAACCTACCAAAAACACTAAATGATTGATGTACCGAATAGTATAAAATTTATTCTTCCAATTTACTTTAACAAGAAAGGTTTATATTGAATTATTAACTATCCTGATGTGTACTGTACTGCATGTTATATAATATTTTAATATATAACTATATGCATTTCCCATATTTTATTTAGATAATGCTAAAGAGCTGAAATTTAAACTTAATGCATAAATCACTTAGACGAAGTTCCATTCAAAATTATATCTGACTGTTACTTGTTCACTTTACCAACATGACCCTTCACAGTTCTATTGCTTCATTAAAACAAATCATCAGAAACAAACCGATTAATTTATCGTAGAAAGATTAATGTTTGGTCTTGTTAAGACTTGCCAGTAGAATCGTAAAACGTCCATTAAATTATTATTATTTCGTTTCCCATGATACCTTGTTTTTCCCTCATACAAAAATGACTGTTTTTAATATAGTCATTATTTATAGACTGACACGTGTCAGGAACAGTTCAATCTCCTTGAAGTAAGCAAAACGAAAATTTAAATTTGTTTATAGCTTCTATTCTAACAGGATAACTAACAGCGTCACTTAAATAGCTTCTCCTAATTCGTAATATTTTATTTCAAATATTTATTATACGTTGGAAGAAGCAAAATATATTTTATTTAGTATTTTTTTTTCAAGATGTGTGAAATTGAAACCTGCAGATCACAAATTACCATATGTATTAAAATACCTTAAATTCAATTTTGTATTTATATTAATTTGAATGCGGTATCAGTTTGAACAATGTGAGAAATTTATTGGCAACATCCGTATTATTTACTTATATTACACGGCAATGTTTTATACCATTTTAACTACGGGAAATTCTTTATTCAAAATTTATTTATTCATTAACTTAACAATAGTTAAATAACTGTGATTAATATTATTTTATTTTCCATACTCTCTTTTTTTGAGGATTATCTTTGTCCTTCTGATATTGAAATACTTTTGATATTTATATTCAAAATGCTAAAAATATGCATATCTTTTTTTAACTAAACTGGTGACAAAGATATCACGTGAGAAATTTTCGACGGAAATTCCTCATGTTTCATGTAACAGAATTCCGTGTATCGCAGTGAAGCATAACCACTTTGATCATATTTTTGGTAATACCTTGACAATTACTTTCCATCTCACTATTTATTCCTTATTTTGCGTCATTGATACAATAAATTCATAAACTGTTGTCTTTGTGAAGTGCAGCATAATAAAATACTTTTGGCACCAGAGACACTGCCTTGATATCGCTGCACTCCACTGTCTCCCCCCACGTACTACATCTCAGTCACGACGAAAACATTTAATGTATTTCAGAGAATATTTTCTAACTTTGCTCCCTTAGACTTCACTAGAATCCTCCAGAGCATAAAATCGGTTGCGCGGTTGTTATCCGAAGTCACCCTAGGTACAGAGAGTTGCTATCGATTTCTGGAAAGTCTTTACGCCCCATTCTAATTCACGGCAACGCTTGCACAAGTTTCTTCTCTTTTAATCTGTTTAAAACAGTTTGTTTTTTCTGGAGAAGGTTAGCCAAATTAAGTTTTTGTAGAATCTCGCCCGTGGTTAATAAAACAGAGGAATTTTTGCATATTCTTTCTCTCCGTTGGATCATCCAACAACTTCCTTGGTTAGTCATTAAAACTTACAAAAAACGTCGAAAAAAATGGTAATGTGGTTCTTGACCAATTTAAGTCTGTTTACTTAATAAAATAAAGTGAAACGTTTCGGTACATACCTTCTTCAGATTATTTCTAATTACAAACTTACAAATAAGTGCCGGAAAGCGCTTTCCACTGCATTAAATAAAGAGACATTCTTCACATAAAACAGATTTAAAAATAGAACCTCAAAATATACTACTTTGAAGTGTCCGCAAGACTTATTTGTGAGACGTATTTACGACAATGTAATAATATAATTTAAAGAATATTGTTTTGCCACACTGGAATTTGAAACCACTCGTCTACATCTTTCATGTTGAAATATTTTAAAATAAAATTTTAAAAATAAAATATTTCAATAACTTTAATTTAAACGTAGAATCACTACAATGATTCCGTACGACAGTTGAAAATATTTTAAAAAAAGGATTTTTAGATGTGTTGGTATGTATTTTGTACAAGATCCAAATAGAATCCTATGCTATTGGCCCTGGCCAGTGAACACCATAAAATGAGCCAAGTCTAGCGTCTTATAAAGACCTTTGTTCTGTTCCATATGTAATGTGGCGACTGGCCTATTTCTACTTCGCGATAAGATTTACAATGATCGGTACATTCCTAGCGTTTGTTGCAGAAAATATACGATTTCCATTATAATAAATTGTGTGCTACATATTCTGTCTCGATATATGAGTAATTTAATTTTCTAATATTCATATTTTACTATTGTTTTGCAATTTATGTAAATGGAAAGATGTTGATTGCTCAAACCACTGGGATCGATATATTTTCTCCTCAGATCAGGTTTACATTTTTAGGGAGGGAAGGGGGAGTAACAAGCTACATGAAGATTATCCGGAAACAGACAATTGAAAAGGTGGGGATGACTAGAGCTCCGAGTTATGCTGGGAAAACCATAGAAAACTGTATTAGATAGGTCGGACTATTATGCACTATTCTCACACCGTTCAGAATGACGGGAGAGGAGTTTTCTGGGGGGGTTCGCATAGCTTTCCCTTCTCCGTGTCTCCACCAGTTTAGGAGGCAGCTGGCCGTCTGATCTAATGGGATCAGTGGACTATTACCAAATACCCAAGGTCTTCCACCTGAGTACATATACCGCCTAAAATAGATGAAGGTTCCCTCGGCAAGTTAGAACCTAGAAAAAAAAACAGGAGATAGTACGAGGCATCCCCAAAGGTAAACCCCTTAATCAATCTTGGGAGAAATACGTTTGAAAGAAGGCTCCCACAGGCATCTCTTATTGCGATTGCATTTATTTTCCAATAGTTACTTTAAAGTAATGTTCATTTGTTATTTTACATTTAATTAATTAATTTATTTAACTGAAAGAATTTTTAACTTAGTAATGGTTTAGATATACAAAATTTTAATAATAAATAAAAATACGGCCAAATAAGTCAGAAAATAAATTTAATTAGATTAAATAATTTTATTATTTTATATATTTTGAACTATACTCCTTTTCGTCTCGAATGAGAGACGAAACGTTTTAATAAAATAAAAACAGAAAAAGAGGCTATTTTAACTCATTTAATGTATATTTAATTGTCAGATAAACTGTTTATTTAAATTTAATTAGTTTTTAATTAATATAAATACGTTTCATCCAACTTTGTGGGCATTTCCTCGTAATGCAATTAGTTCATCCATTTAAACATGTAGCTGAAGAAGTCTGAAAAGTTGATGAAACGCTGCATTTATATTAATTAATTAATAATTAAATTTATTTGCTGGCTTATTTGCAAGTATTTTTATTTATTTATTATTAAACTCAGAAAAATGATGTACGTATACACAGTTTTGGTATGATAATTCAGTATATAATACGTCAGATTAAAATTCTACTGTTAAGAGAGTTACTTTTTCCAATGCAGAGTAAAGAAAATTTAAATTCTAACATCTTTGGTATTTTTATCCAAATTAACGTATTTCTAAGGTCGTAATGACGACTGTACTGCACAAATATAGTTGGTTGATATATAATTTATTTATTTCACTTTTACAGGGCAGCCAGTGACAATTACAGTAAACATACTGATAAAAAGCATGGGAGATGTATCCGACACAGATGAGGTAAAAATGAAAGCCTTTATCCGCTATTGTATTCAGCTGTTTGCTATAAATGTTTATAACATGTAATACATCACTTAGTAAAAAACTGTAACCACACAGTGTATTGTATATAAATACAAAAAATTAGAATTCCCTATAAAATATACAGTTTTAAATCCTGCCAATCAGTATAGTTATGGAATACGAAGAGTACTTAATTTAAATACCAAAACAAGTGGAAGTCGAATGTTATTTTACAACGAACACATCAGGCAGTGGAGAACATTGATTTCACATTGAAACGACACTTGATGACGTGGTTGCTGGGTTAGTAGAACAGCATCGAACAGTTTAGGAGAGTAAATATTACTGCTGCAAATTATCACAGTTTATAGTGACATAGCAGAAATACACGACGTTAACAAACGGCAGTAAAGTATCACTGATTATGTGCTATATTTATCAATAAATAAACTATTAATTGTAGTTATAAATAAATGAAGAACATGTTATGACCAATTAAACACATGAATTAAATATTTATGTTTAGTACTTGTAGGAAAATTATAAATTGATAATATAAATAAATAAAGAACATTTTGTGACCGACTAAATACGGGAATTAAAATATCGCAATAGAAAAACATAATACAGTACTTCGCAGAAAAAATTCGTAATCCATAATTACAGTCCTAATAGAAAAACACTGAAAACATCTGATTTTGAAAAATTATTGGATCGCTGTAGGAAGCTCCCCAATTAAAACGTATTAAATTAAAATCAGAAAATTAAATAAGAATATTCGGAGGCAGGCATAGAAGATGTGGATAATTCAGGATAAGAAAGGCGCCAGGCTGTCGCGAAGAAACGTGCCTGCTAACTAGGGGAAAGATTAAAAATGTTTTGGTCACTAGGGGTCGATGATCCATGAAAATTTCGAGGGCAGTCCCCTTCCTGCAGAATTAATGAGAATTGGTGAAACACGTCACGTGGAGTGGCGTTTTTCCATGTTTTTGTTGTAGTAATCAGTCGTAAGACTGGTTTGATGCAACCCGTCATGCTAACCTATCTAGCGCAAACCTTTTCATTTCCTCATAACTAGCACAACTCACATCCTCCCTAATCAGCTTAGTGTATTCTATGGCCTCCCTCTTCTGTTCTTACCCCACACACTTCCCTCTAATGCTAATTTTACAAGATCCTCGTGGCTTAAAACGTGGCCTATTAATCTATCCCTTCTCTTGGTCAACGTCCTCCATATTGCTCGCTTTTCCCCTATTCTGTTTATAACTTCATCGTTAGTTACTCTATCCATCAATCTGATTTTCAGCATTCGCCTGTAGCACCACATTTCACTGGCTTCTATTATCTCCTTTCCGGAGCTCCTATCGTCCATAGAGAAAGGGAAAGGATAGAGTGGCTGGGAGGTGGTAAAGTGATGAAATATTCATTGTTTGTGTGAAGTTGAAAGGAAGAGGAAGTATAAGAGAGGAGAAGAGAAGGCGTAATGTGGTTCAAAATGAGGTAAAAAATGAATAGGGTTTATTTATGATGTTATAGCTCCACAGTGCGGCGACAATTGTAAAAATATATAATAGGAAATGGGACGGATTTACTTATTATGATTAAATTGTCATTTGATTATTAAGTCCTACAGTTGGGTGACAGTTGTAAACAAGAGTTTAATTTATTAATCACGAGGGATCAATTTATGAAGGGTTCGAAAGAGAAAAAAAAATTTATGATTTTGAATTTAATAATAATATATTTAAGATTAAATATGCAAACAAGAGAATTTAATAAAATTAATTACAAATGAAGATGGTAGTATTAATGATTTTATATTGAGACTTTTAAAGAGCATGTCACCTTCTGGGTTAACCAGAAGAGACAAAGTTTTCTAAGGCAATGTGAATTAATTCAATTACAACGATAGCGTAGAGGACGGCAACTGTATTTTCTGATGGTGGTATGGTTCGATCTAAAAGTACCTAAAGTCACTCTCGTTGACTGCATCGAATGATCTGTTTGCATGGATGGCCCCTTGGGTCAAAATAGTAAAGACTTCTACCAAAATCTATATCTGCCGAGATCTCAAAAGCTCCACCAATCGGCTCACAATTTAATTATCTCTCTGACTCTAACATCAGTCCATGTCACCTCGTAGATGCCCAGAATTTTACTTCTCCTTTTTCGAATATACGATCGGCTGTAATTACAAATGGCACCCACTGGTTGGTATTTGCACAATTGCAGTCAATAGGAAAAGTATTAACTGCTGTTTTTGAGAAGTGTCGCAACATATGTTTTGCGTTATTTCGCGCAGCAGCTGTTTATAATTATCTACGCGTAGCTCCGACTTGACAGAAGCATATCCTTCTTGAATTTGGGTCGAATATTACCTATTTTCCATAAAAGGTCTTTTATTTGATATTACGATTTATAAGGTCCGAAGAAGAGCTGTCTTCATTGTTGAAAGGAGGGTTAAGCACTGACTACGCACACACATAAAATACGTCGCAGGCCTTCTGACGTTTTCTCATGTACCTCTTACTACATTAGAAGGTTAACGCAAGTGATGCTTTCTAATATCTTATGACCCGATATATTATTTATATTTTTACATTTCATTTCTGCTTTATTAAATTACTTTGTCATAACTGTTCTGATTTTGTAACTAATGAAAGTACTCTGAGATAAATCCTCATTTTATTTTTTAATATTATATTCTAGTTAATCCATAAAGACATGCATACTATCTGCTAGTGACCAGATATTTTTTATATTTCAATTACAATAAAGGAAATGGTTTAATGTTAATTACAATATTTATGTCAATTTCGTTCATTCCCTGTGTTACGGGACTGAATATTACGTTTTCAACAATAATTTTTTTACTGAAGATGTATCTCCGGGCTGTTTATTGACTTTAGAGAAGTACAAACACCAAAATTGACTTTAGAGAAGTACAAACACCTCATTCACTGAATTTTTAATTTACTTCTTTTATATAATTTAAATGGATGGAGAATTTCCATCTTTCGGAAAAAGGGGGCTTGAAGATACAAGGCAATATAGATTATGAATGGATAAATATGTCTTATAACCGATGGAAAAGTCGTGTATGCTCAGACCACACGGATTTCCACTTTGCCGGTATCAATGGCGTTCTCAGGGGCGTTTAAGAGCCCATCAACGCTTCACGTTGACGAGAGCTGGCGAGCTAAATGTGTTGTTTCATAGGAAGCAGCGTGCCGCCCACGCCTTCCCATCTGGCCCGTCCGCTATTTGCTTTGGCAACAGACGCCGCACAAAGGGGAATCCCCGTCGCAGCTGTTGCTCTCTCAGGCCATCAATATAAACGCAACGGCTATTGAAGAACAAAATATTCTTAGCTCCAACCGGTTGGCCTAGTCTTATTTACCTACTTTGTAAAACAAAAAACCTTCGGTTCGATTTCCGAAATTTTGGTCTTCTACACAACAGCTTTACACTGAAATTAATCACATTGCCACCCACTTCCGCCTTTGTTACCAAGGGCGAGAAAATCCAATCTCACTACTAGTTGGTGAAGAACTGGTAGAGTTTTCAAAGATCAACGCAGTTTCATTTTTTGACAGTCTACAATTTATTATTTACTAAAACATTCACAGTCTATGGCAAAACATCTCGTGTTATTATATAGAATTATAAATAACATAAGAATTATATCAGACTTCTCAGGAATACATATATTGTAACGTCCGGAAGGTCTTCCACGACTCTCGTAATTTCGCATGAAACTAAGCAGCCGAAGGCTCCCAGGATCGTTAATTCAACCTGCAAGGTGAGCAATCAGCTCTAGTGAGATAAGGGAAAAGTTAATGAAGGGATTTATAAGTCGAAACAACCCACAAATGTTTTTAAAACAATAATAAAATTTGATGGACGAGTATATTATATTACAGCTGAAACTTCACAAAATAATTCAAATCAAGATTGCGCACATTGTGGTATGGCACAACAGATTAAAATGATGAATAGATGAAGCAATTGCAGAAGAACTTTTATTCGTATGAATAAACAACCACGTATTCACAATATATTTTTACACAATAGATCAAAATGACGAATTCGTGAGATAATAGCACAGGATAACTTGTATTACTTACCTGTTCACAATATATATATATATATATATATATTTCACATTAGACTAAAAAGTTGAACACGTGAGATCATTGCAGGATAAATTGTTTTCGCATAAATAAGTAGCTACGTATTCACCATGTGTTTTTACCTAGTTGATTAAATGATCATTAATACGATTAATGCATCTGCAACACACAACTAATATGAACGGCTTCACCTGTTTTTCACATACAGGAACACATTCACGTTCTTCCTCCCTGGTTCCAGCAATTCATCAACCAGAGGCGAATCTGCGTCGGGAAGGTCAAATATATGCGTACAGCGACTTTCATGGGCCCTGGCTCAGCATCTCTGAAAAGTTGCTCGGAAACGGTCCAAATTAGTTGAAGCCAAGCGTAATGTGAGATTATATTGGCTCGGCAAAAATCCTCTGAAACAGTGCTTGTTCAATGATGCGGTGTAATAATAAACCGCGTCTCCCATCTGTTTTTCAAGATGTCTCCGATCCTCCGTCCACCATCTCTCGTGCCACGCCCCATTCCCCTCACTTTCTTTTTTTATTTTTTGAAGAAAAAAAAGATAGTCGTGAAGCCACGCGTTAAGGGTAAATGCGGCCCTCCGAAAACAAACTGACAACACGTCAAACAATGAACATCGGCGGGTACAAAAAAGATTACAACAACCGTTAAATAAAATAAAATAAAATATGAGTAAATTGTGTAATACCACAGGAAATGGAACGGTTTCGTTACAATATATTTAATTTTCTTAATAATTATTATACTTACATCTATACTTTTAGAACTTAAAAAAATACGACTATTGGTTCCAAATTCTGTAGATATAAATAAGTTTAGGCACAAAGGAAACGGATGATTGACAATATATTACAAATGATGTATTCTTTTTCATTAATGTTTGGGCAGCTCGTGGAAAAAAAAGACACCCTTTTACAGAGGTCTAGTTGAATCTCTTAATAGAACTATGAGGTAAACGGATGCTCTGAAATTGAAGTAAGAATCTTCGTTTAATAAATAAAATAAACTGTGCTAGGTCTCTGATTGAAGCTACAATCTATATAGCTTTTATAAATTTTCCTTATACACAGTTATAATTATGAAAGGTGTAAGTTGACGTTGTACAAATATAAGAAGTCATTTTTAAATTCATTTGCGCCGAATTGCAAATCCATTTGGAGCTTCTCGTATATAATGAATAGCTTAAGAAATACAGTAGAAAGCTGTTACAAATTTGAGAAATATTTAAATCTAGTCTTGCGTACCCAATGCTGACGGAGTATTGTAGAAAATTTTAATATAAAAATAACGCAGTTATCTCAATCATTTAATCTACATGAATTTGATATTCACATGAACGTCCTATATTAACCAACACGTACTTAAACTATATAACATATGACGTATCCAAAGTGTTTAGAAACACAAAAACTAATAGAAAAATTTTCAGATGTCTTAGACTTTTCTCTGATCGAACAAAGAGATGATTTTCATTTATATTATGAATATATAAATATTTATATTATATGTGAATCTTTATCAATATTAGAATAGTAAATTACCTATCAGTCATGCCTTTAATTGTCTTGTTTTCTAGGTAAGCGTCTCACAGGTAGTATGTCATAAATGTTATTGACCTTAATTAGGTTCACCTGATCGTTGTGGATAAATGTTGTAGTAAATACCATTTTAATGGTTACTGTTATTTTTAACTAATTTCTTTCATTTGTAAGATTTCGTCTTACAGTTGGCCATGTTCATCCATATCCTTCCTAGTCACATATAATGCAACAATGCTCTTTCATTTACTGACATTCACATCGAAACATTTTTTGTTTCACTACGTTCCTGATTATCTATGCCAAAACGAAAATTGAAGTGTTTGTCTAGAAGTTTGTTTCGAAAAAGGCTCCAAAGCGGCTCAACGTATTTCAATGAAAAATTTGAGGGTTTAAAACAGAAGAATTAATTCATATATTTCATTTATATATCTTGCAGAGTTAAAAATATATTAATATAAAAAAGTAAAAGACATTCTTTGGGAAAGGTTTCGTGTCGTATACACGCATCGAGATACAAAAAAATAATGCGGGATGCATATACTCTTGATCTATAATACTGTATAATTTTTACATAAACATTTCGCCTCGTAATTAAACTATCGCTGATAGAGACCTAACTTCCAGACAAATAATATTTTTTTTTGGATCATCGATACGATGAATACGTAAATTGTTATTTTTTGTGCCAGCGAAACTCTAAACATAGTCAATAAAGAAGTTCTGCTTTAAGTTCAGCAAATAGAAGTCATGTAATACCTAATTATAAAGAAAGGTGATAACAAAATTTTAATTCCATAGATACGTGAGCAGAATTACCATAAAAATGTATAACTTCAAAAATTTAATTTATATATATATATATATAATACATATATATTTGTATTCTTGGATGCAAAAATAAAGTTCACAAATAAATGATACACTACGTTTTACATATTCAATGAATTAAACTTAATCAAAATTATGAGCCTCCTGTTTCGTTTTTAGGTATAAATAAAAAGAGTTATTTATCCAAGTTCCACGCGAAGTCGAGGAAAAAAACTAGTTAGAAATAATATCAGAGAAGAATTACAAATATTGATTTAAATGAAATTATTGAGGAATATAGAAGAAAGTGGGAAGAACACGTAGAACGTGTGGAAAGACTGTACACTCAAAAAATTTTTAATTATATATTACCAGACGAAGAAGTGTTGGAAGGCTACGTAAAATATGGATACCGTTACAAAAATATTTTTTAAATAGAGCATATATATATAGTGTAACGAAAAACTCGGTTTACGTTATTCTTTGTCTCGGCTCACTGCAGCTTTCTAGTCTCGTTCCGTAGATAAATTAGGGCGCCAGGTAATTTATTTGAATAAAAATCATTTAACATCAACAATACTTAATAATCGAGACACGAGATATTATTGACCCCAAGACGTCGTTATTACACAAGAAACTCAAACTTTCAAACACGTGGGCACATTCAACAGATTCAATAACTCAATATTCGTCGTCGTAAATGAGTGAAATTCAAATTAAGCAGACTTTAACTTTGTATCAGCGCCTTACCACCAATTCTGGGGCTGTTTCGACACCCGACCACGACACTCGGTCTCGAATACTTGCGGACCCAAGAACAAATAAATCCTCCATCACGTCTTGGCGGCGACTCTCTATACACAGCACTTTCGACCAAACGCAAAAACCATCACGTGATTATCCTGTACTCATCTACATGTCTCCCTGGCGGCGATCCTTCGAACACGCCTGACAATGAAGTCTGGCTATTTGAAGACCAACTTAGACGCTTTCGGCACGGAGATATAACTTATATGTTACAATATATATATATATATATATATATATATACATATATTGTAACACAACAAGTACAACTAGTCTTGCTCAATTATCCATGTAATTAAACGGATGAATATCGCACAATTTGTTAGTTACAAAATGCGATCAGCGAAGAGCGTATGCGCGCAGCTTTGCCAATTCGGTATTTAAAATTTATAATGGATGAGGTAGGGGTTTTACATTTGAAGATAAACAATTCAAAATGAGAAGTAAACCGTGGACAAGCAGGTATAATAATGAATACAACAATCCCCGATAGAAATATAATTGTATTATTCAAGATTAGTATTACAATTTTTAAAATTCCGTAGAAACATGAGAATGAAACGAAAAAAATATTTAATCTCGCATTTGTGAAAAGAAACTGAATAAAAAGAATCGTTCGCTCAATGAAACTGACAGTATTATTCGATGTCTTGTGGTACGAGGAGATGGTCGGCGTGTTTTTTCCTCATAGATGTGCTCAGAAAACTACGTGGCCGCCAGCTGTCCGTTCTCGCGCTGTGGCACGGGACGGTGTATCTCTGGCAGAAATCTTCCTCAGCGGCATCGGAATGCGATCTGTTCGCAAACGACCGCGTGCAGGGATGGTACGGGTGGTCGCAGGACGCCATAGTAACCAGGGTGTACACAGCAGCGTTGTTATTCCAGGTGTAGCGGTAGGTGTCGGCGGGCGAAGTCACGCGTCGGTAGGTAGGGGGCGGGCACGGCTCGTGGTTGGCGGAAATCTTCGCTTGCTCAGGCACGGCTGCTCCTCGTCACTCCGAATGCTTGGACGTCCCGATCGCAAGTGAAGTTCCGTTCACCCTGACGTCGAGTTTTCAAATGTCTCTGTCCGTGCTGCTCCCTCGACTTCGACTTGGCTCATTTGTGGTACGTGTTCGAATACCCCAATGGGACCGATTTTCCAGTCTGGCCGCTTCGAGAAGCTTCCAGACTTTTCTGGAAACGGACGTCCACGCGTTACGAACACGCGGAAATTAGTCCTACGTTACCAAAACTATATAAAGAGTGTTTCGTGCTCGCAGTCTACTGCCGAAAAACTGTGTTGCGCAGCAATTTCGTGTCATCACAAACAATACAAAAAATAAGAAAATGGCCAAAATAAACAAAATCAAGAGAATTACAGCTTGTAATGTTACTATATATATATATATATATATATATATATATATATATATATTTAATAACCAGGGATGGATTTGGGCAACAGTCGGCCGAGTGCTTCTAAATGAAGTAAAGTATTTTAAGAACACCGGCGACTGTTATGACGTTTTTTGACAATAATGTTTCTTTTTCCATTTGATACATTACTATTTGCAATTTGTTTTAAAAAGCTTAATATAAATAAATTAGGTTGGGTAACATTTATCCATGTTTATTACAGTCATATTTACAGTTATATTTACTGCTCATCGGTTCCTGCCAAAATAACAATCACATATGTGCATAGAAATATCTCCAGATGAATGGTTTTACTTTATCAGGGTATTATGTAACATTATAAATAGCTTCTCCGTAAAGAGCACCACTGTTGTCTCAGTGTTGCTACGTATTTCTCCATCATTTCATTAGATTCTCTTCATATTTTATTGTTAATTTGAATTTATAGGTACATAAAACCACAATGACGCGATAATAATTCAAACCTGTCATGGAATCGTATACATTAATATGTATCAATTTTGGGAAACAACCAAACGACGAAATCACTGCATTAGAAACTAGGACAAAATCACACTAATTAAACATTTGTAACGGGGATAGTATATTTAAATAAATCGTCTTCCTCTTTGTTTCTTATTTTGTAGTAACGGAGATTTGAAAAAGGCTCCATCTAGACTTCTTCAACGAAAGCATATTTGGTGCCGTACTTCTTAGTCGGAATGGCACAACCCATAACCGAGTTAATGGATGTATTTTTTTCTGCCAATTTAGAACAGATTTTTAATCAAAACGTTGAAAGATCGTCCGTAAATGAAAGGTCTAATTGTTCAGAATGTCGGGTAATAAACCAATCTTCAGCATTCACGTATATGAAAGTGTCAATAAGAAAGCCTACATTTTTTTATTACAACGTAATATGAATAAAGCGCTTGGAACACGCATGAAGCAAACCACGCACGAATTATTGCATGTATAAACTTCATAAAATGGTCTCCATTACAAACCTGGCGATTCCTGCAGTTAAAAAAATGTATTATTCTCCAAATTGCTTAAGTCACTCAACCAAAAAAAAAGATAACCTAAAAATATATTTATGAATGACTGAGTCGATATAAAAACCCCTTGAGGAAAACACATTTCAAAACATCCAGTTGCAGTATATAGAAATTTGATTGAGTTTTCGGCCTTGAAATTCGTCAATCTTGTACAGAAGAGGCAAGCACGTCCTGTAAACGACGACTTTCAGGAATGTGCACCTGTTGCTCACAAGACAAATGGCTTTGGCATGCGCAGGATAGCTGATCTAAAATTCGCGACCTCAAACTGCGGAATAAAGCATTGGGGACAGGAAATGAAGACATTCTTTTCTTTCTGTGAGGTCCCATTCAGTCTGACTATCACAAATAGTTATATGTGGACTCGAGGAGTAATAGTTATTTTTACTTTTTTGCTCGTAGAGAAATCTAATTGTGTTTCTGTTAGTAAACAATGGGTTTCAAACGTAAAAAAAGATACTGCATTAATAAACTACTCTTTTGTATGAAATTATTTCTTCAATTTTCAAGGCCGTAGATTACTTTCAATTTTTTTAATGCACAATATCTTACAAATTAAATATCATTATATAACAAGACTTTCTTTTCCAGCATTACACGATGGACTGCTACTTCCGACAGACCTGGGTCGACAAACGTCTCACTTTCGAATTGCACGGATTTGATGAATTCTCTCTACCGTGGCTGTTTCTAGATAGAGTCTGGAAGCCAGATACCTTTTTTATGAATGGAATGAAGTCATATTTACACCGCATAACAGTACCCAACAAGTTCTTACGTCTTCGGAATGACGGCTTTCTTACTTATTCAATGAGGTGAGATATTTAACACGAAACCAAGCTTCATCTTCTAAAAAGTAAAATTGCTTGTCTGTGTGTGTATGTTTCCTTGAGACTAGGAAGCAAACCCTGCAGCAAGGTTAGTTGTTCAGCCATTTTAAAACACTAAAAAATACGGCCAATAATTTCGTCGAAGAAGTAGTTTTCGTGGTCAATTAGTTTTATAGGACTCCTCCCGTCGTTGCTTGTGTATAATTTCCACCAAATTCCTGCATAGGAGTGAAGCAACCTAAGAGGAGGTGGAAAGGCCTACCATAAAAATTAACGGGGAAAGACTATACTGATGTCGAATCCAGGTTTATGGAAGTCGATGTGTTTAATTCTGATATTAAACATGAGGATTAAATTGTAGTTCAGTCCCTAAACACTGGTGGAATGGGGTCAAGTGAAGTTCCTCGCACAATCTTAAATGTGTTGTATAATTTCAACGAAATTTGTAGACATTACTTGCGATGGGGAAACGTCAACTGTAGGGTAAGACGTGAAACCACCCCTTTGTGTGGAGTGGAATTTCTATATAACTTCAACACCATTGGGAGGTGTATATCTTTCGGAATGAAGATATATGGAAGTTTCATTAAAATAACGTAAAAAACAGCCGAGTTTTGTGTCTATTCTGGGATTCTGGAAGTCTCTAACATTAATACTGACATTCAACATGCAACTTATACCTTAATCTTGGAGTTGAGGTGGGTGTTATAGGGGCTGAAAGTTAATAACACTAATTCCTGGGTTATGGAAGCCGCTGAGAATTTTATACTGCACGGGGAAAATATAAAAAATAACCGGCAAACTCGCGGCTTTCAGATATAATAAAAGAGTATAGCACTTTTTGTAATTACTAAAACCGAATTGAGTTCTGATTAAACTCTGGGTAATTACATTATTGTTGGTTGAACAAGCCCTTTGAATCTTCAGGACTAAATTATTCGCCTTATTCATTGGCTCTGCAGCCCATTTAGGGCCTTGCCACCGGATCAACTGGTCCTCAGTCAACGTTCATGAAACATTCCGAATTTGGTATGAAACGTGGTCAGAGTATCGATTCTTCAGCATCCAAGCCCATGCCAGGATTCGAACTTAGCCTCTGGGTCGTGAGGTAGCGATGCTAGCCACTACACCAAAGGAGACGAAATTCATATGACTATAAATCGACTTCCAACACATATTATCCTCAACTCAGCGATTCGATTATTATAATTTAACATATTATGAAAAATATTACATTTTAGATTTTTTATATAATTATATTATTTTTTAATATTCTTATTATAAAGATTCAAACACTAACGTTGAAAATGGATCATTCATACAGATTCAATAAGTTAATTTATAAACAGTCTCATTCAAACAAATAATAAATACTGTATTTTAAAATAATTTTCTATTAAAAATACTGAACTCGGAAAGGAAAACTATTTTGATCGTTCAAAATTGAATCCCAGAGTTGCTACTTAAATTGTAGAGATGAAGTTCGTATTGTATTTCATTTACCGTCATCTTTTTTTAATGTATTTAATGTAATATTTGATTCGATTGTTCAGGATTATGATTTTGCGGCATAATATACAGGAAAATACTTCACGAAAACGGTATGCAAATAATTATCCCGGTTGTTTGGCCTCATTGATATACACGGTTTGGTCAGTACAATATATATGTTACTCTCATTAATGGTTCCATGCAGCCAATGAGCCTCACTGGAACAAAGTTAAAAACAATGAAAAAATATAATGATCTTGTGTAACTCGTCTAAATATCAAACATTTTAATACAACCGACTTCCTCCAGAGGTTAAAAATAATGACTACTAAAGTTTCGTGAAGCAGAGTAAAACTATTCTATTATATGGCGCGTTTTAATCAGTACAGGATTTTCTTAATCGTCCCTCCAACATTTAAAATCAAGGTTCCTGCAAAAATGTTGAATGTGTTGCCTTGTAAAATAACGCAGCACATATCTTTAAACTTTCTGTACAGTTTTTTCTGCTCTATTGCTTGTTTGTTTCATGTATTGCCTGGAGCTGCTACGGAAGGACAGATTCCTGGTCACGCAGCTCCAAGTGTATGCTTGTCATCTCTTGTGTGCGTGTAGTGTTTTTAATGACTTTAGAATATGTACTTTTTCTTTTATTAATTTATTTTAAAATTATTTGTAATTAATTATGTACCTTATTTTGTTCGTTATGTGTAATGTATGACGTATCCCATTTCCTCACTCGAGAAGTAATGGAAACAAAAATAAATCATTAGAGTGCCCAATACAGTCTTTAAATGCCCAATGAGGTAGGGTATTGTTACTCAAATAATTGTTGAGAATGAACTTCGGTAGCAGTAGAAAAATGTACAATGATATGTAAACATGACTCCTGAGCCTTTCCACTCGCTCTGCATAGTAGTTTGTTTCATGTAAGTGACTATAAAGCGCACCTATAGAAAATGTTAAAAAGTGTATTCGTATTACAAGCAAGATTAATTTAAAAACTCATTATCCCATTTTCCTCTCTTGTCCCCAACCCCACTCTTTTTAGTTCGATCCAGTCTTGGTAATAAAGAACATTTTCAACTGACGTCAACTATCCCCCTCACCTCAGTTACAAGATCCATTGGGAGATGAATACAACAAACCAACTTATCAATTAAACCAACTTATCGCTTATTTTACTAAATTTTAATGTATGTTTTCAGACTGTCGTTAGTTTAAAAAAATCCGTCTCATCACGCGATTGAGACGCTTCGACATGATATTATTCAGAGACGATTACTTCTTCAGAGTCGACGCGATTTCTATCGGAGATGTCGTGAACGCATCTTCCAACTTTATTCTTTTGTTCGCGCCGAAACAGTTTTTTTATTTTGCCCTACAAACGTAACAACAGGTACAGAATTTTGATAAAGTCGAATTCATTGAATATATAAAAATGAACGGTATCATCTATTTATGATCGCTTTAGGGCAAACCTTATAACTCGCATTTGGTTTTGAATGGGTCCGCTATCTTACGTTTAGGAGCCAATAAAAATGAGTAATTATTAAATATTAAAATTTACTTGACGCGATAAATAAAACCAATTTACGTATACATCGTATCGACGATCGAAAGAAGTTTATTATTTCTCAGGGAGTTAGCTCTCTGCCTGCAATAGATTAATAACGGCGCGCCTACTTCAACAATAGATGGAGTGCTTCGGAGCATAAAGAGATCCAGAGTATAGGCAACCTACATACACTTTGGGACTTTAATGCTTCTATAAAAAATATTTTATATGTATTATTATATAAATACCTCCTGCAATATATTGAAATCATAAACGAATATTTAAGTTAAATCTCCTGTTTTTTACCCTCAAATTTTCATTGAAATCCGTTGAGCCGCTTTGGAGCCAATTAGAGACAAACATACAGACACTTCAATTCTATTTATTGGTAAAGATGCGTACTCTAGCTATATGCAATATAGTGATCATAAATTAGGTTTAAGTTTGTAAATATATATTTATAACAGTACTTATTTGGCAAATTTTGTATGGATTCTCCATAATTATATACTGATATGTGTATCTGCTTGTTCTTTTTGTTAATGATGGAATTGTTTTCTCATGCAGGTTAACGATCAAGGCCGGCTGTCCAATGTATTTCAGGAAGTTTCCTCTTGATTCGCAAAAGTGTCCTCTATTAATAGGCAGTTGTAAGTAAATACTACACCTACTTACTTTAATAATCGGCAATATATTTTAGTTCTTCATAATTATTATCATTAAATTTGAATATTTGAAAAACCATGATTCGCTCATCTGCAACGTCTATCACAGTGCGCGACTCGGTATACACGTTAACAAAAACTGTAAGTTTAAATGCAACTGATATATAAAATTACCGGAAGCCCACTTCACAGTAGACCCTATAGAATCAGTTTCTAAGTCTTCTCCTGACTCCCCTAATACTGAAATATCATAGGCAAAGCGTGGGGTTTTTATTTATTCTCCTTGCAGTATGAAGCTTTTCCATATTCCGTCTTAACTTTCATAGTTAGAATGGTATGGGCGACAGTCTGCATACGTGTCTTGCTCCTTTCTTGATTTCTGCTTTCTTTAATTGATCTTAAATTCTAATTACTGCTGACTGCCTTTAGTAAAGGTTATGTATACGGCATCTTTCTGGATCTATCTGGATCTTTGAGCTCTTCAAAATCCTCAATCTTGAGTTCCAGTTCACATTATCGAAAGCGTTTTATAAATCTACAAATGGCATGAACGTAGGCTTGTTATTTCTTATCCTATCTTATAAAATTAAACGCAAAGTCAATATTGCTTATCTTGTTCCTACAACCTTTCAAAAGCCAAACTGATCTTCTCCTAACTCGAATTCTGTTTGACGTTCCATCCTTCTATATACTATTTTCGTTAATATTTTGCATGCATGAGATACTAAAATAATAGTCCTGTGCTGTACGTATCTATCAGCACCAGTCATCTTCAGCATGGGCATAATTATGTTTTTATTAAAACCTTCTGATATTCTTCCTGTTTCGTAGATTTCGCAAACTATCCTGAACAGTCATAATATTCCTTCCCCGCCCGATGCTCTTATCAACTCCGCTGGAATGTTATCAATTCCTGGCGCTATACCATTGCTCAGGTCTGTCAGCGCCCTATCAAACTCCAACCTTAAAATTTGTCCCCAACTCATCATCCACCTCCCCTTTTTCTTCTATTACTGACTGATCTACATTTCCACCGTGATACAACTTTTCTAGATATTCCTTTCATCTTTCTGCCTTTTAATATTTATCCCTCCTGACGTTCTTGCTAATATTTTTCCTCTCTTCAAATGTTTCTTTGATTTTCCTATATCTGCGTCTGTTTTCCATTTCACCATGATATCTTCTACCGCTTTGCATTTCTCTTGTAGCCAAGCCTCTTTAGCTGATTTGAACTTCCCATCTATCTCATTCTTCAAGCGTCTGTGCTGATCTTTAGCATTTTCATATCTCGCGTTTTCATATTTATGCCTTTCATCAATAATTTTTATTATTCCTTGTGCTATGCATGCTTTTCTATTGGTCTGAGCTATTCTTCCTTACTTATACGTCGTAAAAATTATATCACTTTTTGATTTACCACCAGACACTCTAGGCAAGTATAAAGATTCACTTAATTGGTGCATTTTCTTCCTTTTATTTAACATTTAAGTTCAACCATTACACTATCGTTCAGTAAATCTCACATTTACTACCTCCTTCGGTATTTTGGACATCTTTATATTATAATTTATGTTAAATTTTCGAGAAACGTAATAAATTTCTTTAATTCAATGCTCTGGGTGTACTGTTGAGTTTACTTAATTTTAACATTTATTTCTAAACAAAATAACAGGTTTAATCAAAATTGGTATGAACATAATTTGTTTATTTTAACTTCCCATTTCTTAAACGTTATTTAATGAATTACTAAGAAACTAGATATATTCAGTTTTTTTCTTTTTATACAGCTCCTTTATGTCTTAGGGCTGTGATTAGTGGTAAGTCATATGATGTATCCTTTGTTTTCGTATTCCAGTCGGATATGGTAAAGATGATCTTCAGTATCGCTGGCTGAAGGAATCAAGCGTTGTGGAGGAAGGAGTGAGTCTCGCCCAGTATGACATTGTTAACATTACAACCGCCGGAGAGAGGAAAGTGGTTCTTGGAAAGGGTAAGTAAACGGCTTAATGTGTGTCACGCGGCATAAATTTTACTATAATTAGAGCAACTTCATATAAAGTATGCACTTACATTTATAATGCTCTTGCTGGTTTATTTATATTGCCCCAACAAAGTATTGAAATGGGCAATAATATGTTGGTCAAGGTGTCAATATAGCGGTATCGACAATACTTTATTTGTCCACACGTGATAATCCGATACTCAGAGTGTCAGATTTTGAACTTTTACATTTTCACGCTCCCTTCCGAATATAATCTGGCGGAATGTTAATTTCATTATATCCGTTGAGGTGACTTAAATTTACGCAGGAGCTTAAGTGAAAAATATATATTTTTTTAATTCAGGCGAACGGTCTTCAGCAGTGCGCGTTGTAACAGTCTTGGTTTCTGTTTCTCGTCTGTTACTGAAACTCGTGAAGTCCTTTCCTTTCGTGTGTAAGGTTTAGCTCGTACAGTTTGGCGGAATAATTAATTTCAACTGGAATGTCGCTGTTTATATTTGCTTCATTCGAATATGTCAGGCGTCCACACTCAAACAACGAAATATATATTAAATATACTAACTTTTTCAAGGTGTATATTATTTTATAGACCTTCCGCTTGTTAAATCTACTACTTATCCCTCTAGTGGCCTTACTCTAAAACCACTCTCGCGACATCTGTTGAGGTGTTTTCACAGCTGTTTCGAGAAGGAGTCTGTTTTGGTCTAAAAGGGGAGAAGGAAGGAAACTAAATCTTTAAAAGATCGACAGAAACCTTCTCTGAGGCGGTATAGAAACGCATACTGGAAAAAATAATATACATTGATTTTTATTTATATTGATTAATCGATTTAGTACCTACTGATTCCAGACGGTCACACCAAAAAATAGAAGTTAATAAAATTGATTAAAAATTACAATTCCGCGTCCCTAGTTAACCAAGCACGTTTTTATACATCTGTATGCGCGTCAAGGATTGAGAAAGTATGACAGTTACTGAAGTATGCCCATCTTCACTTTTCTCTCAATGATGTCTCTTTTTTACTAATGAATTTTCAATTCTAATTCATCATTCGACACAGTTACTTTGTTTCTCTCCGACGAATTGTTAAATATTTATTTGGCCTCGCTTTCCTCTTAACAATGAGCAGGTCCCTCTTTTTAAAAAAAACACTCATGGTTAGCGAAAAAAATGTGGGTATGCGCCCCTTTCCAAAGTTATCGTCAATCGTAAAATACCTTGCAATATCTGGTCATTCGAATCTACTGGTATTCAAGAATTCCCTAATTGCAAGAAAATCAAATATTATATACTAGTCTGACCAGGTGTCACATATGGGTCAGAAATGTGGGCAATGGCAGGAGTGGACATTTGCAACCAAAGGGCATTTGAAAGGAAGATCTTGCGAAAAATTTATGGGCCCGTGAGTGAGGCAGAAGGTTGGAGAGTGAGATACAACAACGAATTAGAAGAGCTTATTAAAGGGAAAGCTATAGTAAAATTTATTAAATCTCAAAGAATACGTTGGCTAGGACATTTGGAGGGGATAGCAGATGACTGGATGCCTAAGCGAATAATCAATGCCAAAATGTATTACACCAGAAAGAAGGTCAGACCAACGTACTAGATGACCTTAATAGGATGGAGATCTGAGGATGGAAGAGAAAATCTGAGAACAGAGAGATATGGAGTAAGATTTTTGAGTAGGACAAGGCTCACCAAGGGTCATCAACATCTCACAACCCCTTTGGATATATTTTTCAGCTAGGGAAAATGCCTTTCAACTGTGCCCAAAGATTATTTACGTGACTTCTTGGCGCCACCGATCATAGACAGAAACTTGAAAAGTTATCAACCCATTGTAACATTTTTGATAAATATATTATCAGTTTTCATGATATTATTAGTTACTCACCGACATTCATCTGTTGAATGTTAAGATTTCATGGGAATACTATTTTCGCGAGTATTCACAGTTATGATGGATACAAAGAATCGTCCTACAAGAAAAAGCAGTAAATAGTAACTGAAGCTATGGTTTCTCGAACACGATAAATGAATCTCTTGCAATACTTACTAAAATAACCTTGTGAATTGATTCATATAAATTCGTGTCCAGTATTATTTGTTAATAAAAATTATCAAATGGTTCTATGTGAAAGAATCTGGGGCCTGATGAATTTGATTGCTATACGTATGCTTCGAGTAATGAATCACAACCGTGAATTAAGCCATTGAAATGCCTCCATGGTAAACTTGAGCATCGGGACTCTTCACGATGAGACTCGTAACACGAGTGCTTTCCGGTCAACGATTCTAAATGGCACTTACTCACATGAAAACTAAATAATTACCTTCTCCTTGATAAAGAGCAAAATATTACAAGCATAAATCTATTTCCGTAGCCAAGAGAATAGCTATATGAATTAGTGTTTAGCTATAAAGTATGAATTGTGCTGAAAATGTACAGTCAGATTATAACAATAATTGTCAATAAGTAGATTTTACTATTATATGTTTACAATTCTAGAGTTTCAGGAAATTATTATAACAGCCTGTTTTAAATGTTAGATACAATATATTTCACATTGTAGTATTGTTATAAATTATTTGAATACGCTGACAAGTTTTTCAATCAATATATCCCAGAAATTTAATATTATACAAATAAATTTTGTGTAAAGTGTCGAGGTCTTCTCTGGCTTAACTGCCTGTTGACACTGAAAAATTTTCTTTAAAATTTTACTCAAATTGTATTTGCATAATATCGAATATTGGCAGATACTAATTGAAGAACTTGAAATGTATACAAGTAGTTTAAGATACGCCAACTCTAAATTAAGAACGAAACGTCGAGGAATTATATTTATCTCAATTGCTTTATTAAATTTTTCTAACTTATGACCAGTTTACTTACTTTTTCTAAATTTAAAATGTCAGATAATTATAATTTTTGTTGCTCGTAGGGCTAAAGGATTTCTCAGATAGTTACAAGTCAACTAAAATGTAATTTATCATCAAAGCCGTTACAAGAGATGTTTGACGATATGGAGTTTAATTACTTCGGATCATAATGAGAGTATTGATGAATAATGATTGTTCTCTGTTATGGCTCAACAAAAAATACGAGTAAGTCTTGAATAAATTACCAGGACAAGCAGGGAGTTTTTTAACATTATAATATTGATATTAAAACATCAAATATTTACTCTCCAATTACATAAACAGATAAAATATTGCTACTCGTCTTTGTATAGAAAATTATTTTAACAAGACTAACAACGGTAAAGTTTTTAGCTTGAGATTAATACGTATAAGATGGTAATTTATTATTACGAAACATATTTACAGGTGTGAAAATTCATCATTATTGTTTCATATTTAATTTTTTCTTTTTAGTTGAACGCTCTATGATAAAGGCCGTGTTTCATCTCCAACGACATACGGGTTATTACTTGCTGCAGTTTTATATTCCCTGCAGTATAATTGTTTGTTGTGCATGGGTCAGCTTCTGGATTGACCCGGATGCGGTTCCAGCCAGAGTGCAACTTGGTAAGAAAATTCTGTCATTTTCATCACAATGAAGTCATGCGACATATCGAGTACTTTAAATTACTTTACCTTAATTAATATTACTACAGTAATTGAATAAATAATTATCTCATTTACATTTTCTCATTTATGTTAAAAGTGTCATATAGTTTTGCATACAGCAGTCAAGCTACAAAGGAGATAAGGTTACCTAATTATATAATATACAATTTATCAATCATAACAAACCTCAATGCAGATGATATACTCACAGATAGAAGATGCAGGAAGTTTTAAACAAAACTGCTGCGTGGGCTGACAGCTGTTGTTTCTCCTTCAACCCTGTCAAAGTTAAAACGATCCACTTTTCAAGAAATTACAAACATCGCACAGGATTTACAATTCCACAAAAGAAGGAGAAAATTCTGGGTGAGAATTGGGACGCTAGACTAACCTTGAAGGCCCACACAACCACTTGATTATAGACACCACGAAACGCATACTAGCCAGCTGAGAACTGAGGAGTTAAAGCCAAACGCTGGAGCTCTTTTATAGAACACTAATTATGTCTAAATTAGACTACGACTCCCATACTTGCATATTGGCACACGAAATTGAACTTATAAAGCTAAACAAGATACAGAACGAGGCACTTAGAATTATATCCGGTTGTCTATGAAGCGCTCCAATAGACCGACTAAGAACGGTAAAAACGCTGAAAACTAGAAGAAAGGCCATAATGGTGATATATGCGTGCATAACATACACATCCGAAGCCAACTACTCATTCCTGATCTCTCTGCAAACCAGCCAACAACTCCCTCTCCACCTTTACACTGGACCCACAAATCCTTTCTCTCCTCGGACAGTCTCCACGTCGCATAGACCAAACTTCTTTCTTAGGCTCCCTCTATGGAAACTCCTTTCATCCCAACAGGCACTTAGAAAAAGAGAGAACTTACTACACCCCAGAAGAAACTTAATTACACCTGAATCATCTTTACTGATGCTTCCAGGTCAGGAGAAGGCGCAACCTACGCGTTTGTAACTTCAGAGACGCATCAATAGATAAGAAGTTATCGATAACCACTGCCGAAACGTAGCCACTACTCAGAGGAAAGTCCCTGTACGAACACCCTCATTGTAACTGACACCCGTGCTACCATCAATATACTAAAACAACCAGTGCTGCAGGAATGAAAAATTCAACCAAATCCGAGACATCATCTGGAGGCGCAATCTTAGGCGCTTCCTGCACGCACACGCACATACACTGTCATATCAGGAAACTCGGGGGCTGACTACTTGGCAACTAAACATCTCGACCACACCAGTAAGTACAAAAAAGGATACTAGCAACAAGTTTGAAAATAAATAGTCATCGAAAAGACCAGAATGTAATGAAGGGATATTCTTCTGTGAATTTGAAAACCACAACTAAGAACATCTCAATAAGGAAACAAGTTTCAGTATCAAGAATCCGCAACCAACACAATAAATTAACGCAGAATTTACTATTTTGTAACTCAACACAACCTGAAATTATTTTTTTGTTGTGGTATTCAGTCCTAAGACTGGTCTAATGCAACGCTACATGCTAACCTGTCTTGCGCAAACCTTTTCATTTCCGCACTACTACCACCTCCCATATCCTCCCTAATCTACGTATCGTATTCCATCCTCAACCTCCCTCTTCTGTTCTTACCCCTATTCTAATTAATGTTGACTGTCTTCTGTAGAGATTATTTATAAGCCTCCTTACTCGATATTTTATTCCTGTGCTTTTCAAAATCCTTAATAGTGTGTTCCAGTTCACATTATCAAACGCTTTTTTTTTTAATTATACAAATGCCACAAACGTATGCCGGTTTTTCTTATTCTGTCTTCTAAAATTAGTCGCAAAGTCAATTTTGCTTCTCTTGTTCCTACATTCTTCCTAAAACCAAATTGATTTTCTCCTAACTCGCCTTCTATTTGACGTTCCATTTTCCTATATACTATTTTCGTTAATATTTTGCATGCGTGGGTTACTAAACTATTTGCCCTGTGCTGTTCTCATCTATCAGCCTCAGTCCTCTTACTAATATCTTCTGGAATTCTTCCTGTTTCGTAGATTTCGCAAACTATCGTGAACAGCTATGATATTGCTTCTTATACCGAAGACCTTATCAACTCCGCTGAAATGTTATCAATTCCTGGCGCTTTGCTCGGGAGAAAATGTAATATTGTATGAATAATAAAGGATACATGAATTTCAAAACACTTTCTTTAGATAATACTATAGTTTTTCTACGACAGATATTTTTTGAGTGACAGGATTCTTGACGGTTATGAACGCGGTGGCATCTCCCCTTTAATATCATAGGTTGGGTATTGAATGGGAGGAAGGAGACTGGATATCAATGTAGCCAAGAATTAACTATTTTTTCGGGGCTACAGTTTAGCACTAGAAGTAATGCAGGGCGCACCTCATAAAATCTGCATCAGGTACGTAGGGCGATTCAAATGATTGTTTTAAGTGTAGGTGAATCACATTGAGTTAGTTCCCCTTTACTAGCATATAAATGAGTTGTAGAGAATGTACCGCATTTAAATTTGATTAATATTCACTAATGAACAAAAACTGTTTTGGTATGACTCAAAAATTAAGTTGAAATTAATTTTTTCTTTAATATATATCAGTAGCTTTCAGACAATTAGCCGTATTCATCTAAAATGTTTAAGAATTTACACAATATGCCATTTTAAACATACATTTTAAAAATAAAAACCTTATCCAACTGGTGATTATTTGATGGACATATTTTATAAAATTAATTTAATCTATTTTTGTAATTTTATTTTTCAGAGATATATAGAAAAAAGAATTAATAGGTCAGTTCCATAGATAATATAATTTACTTAGTTATCTGGCCCGTTTTTGGCAGGTGTTACTACTGTGCTGACCATGACAACAATTGGAATCGGGGGTCGAGCCCAGATGCCACCAGTGTCTTACGCCACGGCTTTGGATTGGTTCATTATTCTGTGCTTCTCCAACGTGTTTGCCGTTGTCGTTGAATTTGGAGTCGTACACTACAGAGGGCGAGTAGCAGCTCTAATCCTCAAGAAAATTCAAGAAAGAGAGGCCAAGGTAGAGTAGCTTAACCTCGGATATTTACAGATATTTTTTTGTCCCATAATGTTTCAAATATGTCTCATTGCCATAGAAGGGAGAGAAGAAAGAACCAGCAACATCTCCGAGTCCGAAAATAGAAGTCGTAACTCCAGAAGATACGAAATCTTTGATCGTCCAATCGTTAATGGACTCTAAAATTTCAGTCCAGAACGTTAGTGAAAGTGTTCCATCGAAATACATTAGCGAGGGTGCTGTCTCAGCTGGTTGGCAGAGTTCTGTGAGCGTCTGTAAACGTCCTGTAGGGCCTGCTGGTTACCAGGAGGACATTGTAGAGGCTAAGTTACGGATCCAAATGACGCCTCCGACACGAAGATCTCCAGCGTCTCCGGAACCTCCGCAATACAAAAAAGACTCGGAGTATGGTAAAATTGTTCCACATTTATCCAGTTTCCGTTGTCAATCGAAACCTTTGCAATCAGTTGAACCCATTAAATCCAGTACTCCGGCCATCACAGCGTTGAATCAATCGCTCTGTGTTGGCCAAAGTCAGCTGCCGATGAAAAAGGATTTATTTAGCGAATCAGGCAACGTTGAAACCTCCCCGGAACCAACAATGTGTACCAAACTCACGGAACCTGAATACGCAGTTCCGTTTGTCACTGCTTTTCAGTCATCTTTGCCGCAACCTTCGAAGGGCAGTGGGGAATACGCCGTTCCTTTTGAAAATAAAGCCTCCTACTTCAATCGTGGTGCACGAGTGTCTACCAGAGATGTTTGTACTCACAATTTCATTGTAGCCGCCGATTCTGAAGATTTGAACGTAGACGACAGCCCACCGTGTCAAATGCCTCTCAGCTCTAAACTCTCAAAGAATATAGTGCGAGTCTTCGGATCTGAACCCATTCGTAGGGAAAGCGTAGTGGATATTGAATTAGGAGTTCCTAAAAAAAGGGAACGCAAAGCTTCTGTGTTCGGACCAGAAACTCCTGTGCTCAGACGTAGGAAGCGAGAGAGTCTCAAGAAATGTCCCGATGTAGAGGACATGCCGGAGCCAGAATACGATGAATGCTACGAAGATCTCCAAGAATTCAGAGAGAAATACCACGACTCCCTTCAAGATTTAAGAGAAAACTGCAGACGGAGATTAAGTGATTTTATTAACTTACTGATTAGAATATGTCAGAAACTTCATGTTATGCCCAATGAAGAGGACGTCAGGCGGGAAATGGAAGACGGAAAAGAAAAATTTTCTAGTATGGATATTGCGTCTAGACGTATTTTTCCTCTAGCTTATCTTAGTTTGCTAACTATATATTATATATTATACATGTACTACATTACAGATGAATTTCCCGTTCCGTCATACAAACCCGACCTGAATACAAAACCTGCTCCAAGTACAAAACCTATCATTATTGGATAGTTGTGATACTAGTAGAAATGTAAATATCAAATTTAATTACAATAGAGAACTCGATTAATTTTCAGTCACTTATAATGTTACGTTCCATTGTCAGATTATTTGAAGTGATATAGCAGAGGTAAGAAAGAATGTTTAAACTTCTAACAGTAAAATAAATCTGATCGTAACAATTACACATCGCTCCGGTAACTTATCACTTCCAAACACTCGGACAATGGAACACCCGAACAATATTTTTCTCTTGATGTAGGAATTTTGTGCAAAGTAATATGTGTTGTAAGAAATAAATGAGCAGTTAACAATCAGATGTCAAGTAATGTACAAATTACAGCAATCACGTTGGAAAAAATTAAACTATTAATATTCTAAGTCCAATTTTTATCTGCAGAAATGAATGGTATACACATTACAGAAAAGCGTATCAGTTATATTAATAACATATTTTGAAATAAAAATTCTACATTTAAACCAATGTTACGATATATATTTAAGTATGAAGTAAAAGTTAACTGCTGAAAGAATTCTGTTACTGACAAAATTTGCATCTTCAAATTTAAATCTAAATCAATAACAGTTATGTTAGTGTCCTTAGTAACACACACTATTTTACACAGAAAATTATTAATATGAAAGGGTTACATACTATTAATCCTCGTCATGGCTCTCATCAGATGTTATGTCAGTTTATAACTGTCGTAAATTTAAGTTAATTACAATATCTGTTTCAAAAATAGTAGTAACAAAGCCTATGTTAAAAATATTTAATATGTACTATATTAACAGAAGTTATTACAAGCCGTTTGATTTCTGAATAAGAACAACATCTGGTGTGAATTAAAGAAAATAATAAATTACATATGAAAATTTAGATGCGCACAAGCGAAGAAGCCTTTTCTTTTAATTCACTGCAGATAAGGTTCCAAATCTGGAACGAAATGTAATAAAGTTAATAAAGTTCATATTAAGTCTTTTCTGACTTAAACTTTTTCACTACTTGTTATAAATTCTCTTTATTAATGGGCAAATATCGATTACGAGTAATGCATAAAAGACAAATAAACTTCGTATAGATTGAAAATGCTACTAAAACTATCGTTCTGAAAATTATATCCTCCATCAACAACATATAATTTAGTTTTTAATCAAATATTTGACGTAACGTGTTACCATTATTGTTCAATAAATTACAGTCGGCTGCCTATGTGATGAATATTAAGTAGGTTTGTAGTCTGTAAAACGTCAATACGCAAGGCATTATCGATTTTTTCAATTTTTTTATATTCAAGGACCTGTATTTGCACTTTATTTTCGATCAGTCTGATATGGGTATGGAAACATCTAATCAATTAATGAATCCACTTAATTGTCATAAGAAATAGTATTAGGATTAAATGGACAGGAATTAATTTGCACTAATTTAAATAAAATAAATTTGGAAATAGTAACAACATAAATAAGAAAAAACTTGTGATGTGAAACATGACAGACATTTTTATTGTTCTTGAAAAACCACTGTGTCTTTAGAAACTTTTATTTTACGTTTATAGGAAGGAACTAGACGCCGTTTTAAACGGCGAATATTTGAATGTCCTCTCGGTTAATCTCATAATTCCAAAAGTAAACTGGATTGTACCAAGCTTCACCCTGGAATTATTCGACGAACAGCATTTTAAAAATAATTGAATTACAGAGCCGCCTCGTGAGAACTTAGTTATTCCCGAGAAATTAATCCAATCCAGTTTCATTCGGCAAAGGAAAACAAAAGCCCCTTGCCTTAATGGATCACCGGGAGTCTGCATAAATAACAAAGGAATAACGATGATTTCTGATCTGAGGAGGCTAGATTTACGTGATCGTAAATTGCAGACTTCAAGTTTTCATTAATATTACTTTCCAGATTTTACGTTGCTCCTACCTTTACTATTGCTTAAGAAAGTTTTTTTTATTACGTCTCAATTCCTACGATTATATATATATATACTTAACTTGATTAAGATATTACGTCAATAATTACATTTATAATACTCTGAAATAATTACTTCTTAGATGTCCGTTGTGCCTTCAGAATACCAGATATTCCTTTATTTTTCTTACAACCACCAAATAAATTTACTAAAGAAGAAGAATAAAAAATAAGACGAGTTGGTAGCGGTTTTATCAAATACTTGTACGGCCGTGAATTTCCTATGCTTAGAAACAAAGGGTTATGTGCATGGGGAAAGGATTCCAATGATTGTATCTGACGGAATTATAGGAAGAGAATGTGTTGTTAATTTAACATCGACGGAGGGTCGACGAAATACATGACAACGGCTTCGAGATCGTAGTCGTGATGTCCGCAGGTGTTGGCCACCAGCAATTGGTGACGTGACTTCCATCTCACAGTGGGCCAGTGGACGCACCATCAAGAACACGCCGCCTTACCACTGCGCACTTTGCTCGCGCATATTTGTTCACTTTGGTGTGTGGATAAAACCGCCCCCACAGCAAACCTTCGCCAGCTCCATTTCTAGCCCCCACCAATGTCGGCCAATAGAAATCAACCCCATCTAAACCATAGTTATAGCCTGCATTGGCCAACTTGGAATATTGTGTAGAGGGACCAGAAGAGTCGAATAGCTCAAGGGTCTCCGATATAGTCGAGTGGAGGCGAGGATCGATTTCAATGTATCAAATACACACCAAGTTTCTCAGTGGGGATTCATTTATAAGTATAGGATGTCTTATATTCAGATATTCTTTAAGCTTTGCATTCCCACGTGTAGGTGACAATTCGTCCCGTCTGGTCGGCTTACATCCTACTTATACATTCTTTCCGAATAAATTCAATAATTAATATTCCTCAAAATATTATTACATTAGCTGTTGTTGTTATGATATTCAGTCCTAAGAATGGTCTGATGCAACCTTCCATGCTAACCTGGCTTGCGCAGGCCTTTCCATTTCCACATAACTAGTACATGTCACATCCTCCCTAATCTGCTTAGCGGATTCCATCCTCCGCCTCCCTCTTTTGTTCCTACCCCTATTCTAAATACTGTTGACTGTCTTTTGTAGAGGTTATGTATAAGCCTCATTTCTTTATAATTTATTCCTGTGCTCATCAAAATCCTTAATAGTGTGTTCCATTATCAAACGCTTTTTTTTCTTAATTCTACAAATGCCAAGAACGTATGCCGATTTTTTCTTATTATGCCTTCTAAAACTAGTCGCAATGTCAATATTGGTTCACTTGTCCCTACCCTCATGTCTTAAAACCTGGCCTATTAATCTATCCCCTCTCTTGGTCAAAATTCTCCATATTGTTCGCTCTTCCCCTATTCCGTTTAGAACTTCCTCGTTTGTGATTCTATCCACCCATCTGATTTTCAGGCACATTGAGACAGGTGATGCTCACGCACAGGGATTTTGGGGGTGGAGGGGAAGGGACAGATTAGTCTCGAGACGGAATCACAGTGGCGATGCGCTATTGTTGACTCGCGATATGGTATTGATGGGAGTGATTGGATGGGGAAGTAGTGGGGAATCATAGGGTAGTGTAAAAAGGTGGACTATTGGTAAAGGGTACTATGTGGACGGAATTAACCGAAGAAACTAGAACGGGTAAACGAGGATGATAAGAAGAGATTAACTATTAGACAACAAAGTGGACGGTGAAGCTAAGAGAGTAACAACCTCGGTGACCTGTAAGTTTCTAAACGGAAAGGTTGGACAGGATTTTAGATAAAGATAAATACAATAACACGTGTAAATTTAGCGATCTCAAACAAATCTGTGGGAAACAGTGGACAATACAAAGTGAAGGTATATTTCATTATAGGATGTGTCAAAGGCGACGGGGCGCAGAGCATTTAGGTTGATCTTTTCCGGTAATACTCAGCGGGACGACATGTGAATAATAATAAGGGACGAGAATGGCATAGCGAAAAGAGTGGGGAGACTACAAGGAAAAGGGAAGCCACTCAGTGTTCCTCAAACACGGCTTATATACACCATGTGCATGGCCACATTTGGTCGAAATGATTAGATGAACGGGAAGAGGTATTGGGCCCTATGACAGCTAGCGACTTCGAGAGGAAATACGTTTTCATGCAAGATGGGGTTAGAAGTCAAGCGGAGATTGGCAGAGTTGTGTGCGCTGAAACGCGAACGGGTTGTTGGCAGGAAAATATAGCTGCACTGTTATGATTTTCTATAACGGTAATAATCGTTCCCAACGCGAAATACTCCCTCCAAAAACCTATCGGGACGAACACCACATGGCCAAACCTCTAGGGCCCGGCGTACACCCCAGTATATTCTTTTCCCACCCCCCCCACACGAGTATCAAATCTAAACCCTGTCTGGGTGCATTCATGAGCCCAATCGTCTATAGTCCGTACATGGGGGTGATAGCGTTTAGGCTCTTCTAGCTGGACGCCGACAGGCAACACACACGTATGGACTGTCGAACAGGACACAGGGTTTCTTCAACTTTCGGAACCTAGTTAGCGGCCACCCAACCACCAAACAACCTCAAACCCCGGATGAGTCACGCGCGATTTAGGCATCCCAAACTACGTCGGCACCTTCGTGTCGGAGTGGCGGACTATGGGGCTATTAGACGATTATGTGATGGGGAGAGTATCGTGAAGTCACTTTGGACCAGCAACCAAATTCCAGGAACACCGTTAACTTAGACTCCGAGGGTATTATCGCGGTCGTTTCGGTTTCTCTGTGATATGCGGGTCATGGTAGAACGCTACACCCTACACCCCAAGCTCGACTCACACCCGGCACTATAGTGTAGAAGCTACCCACGGGACTCGTCAGGAACCCCATCACTCCGAAGACGGCAGGGATATTGGGGGACCTACCAAGCCAACCCCCTAAGCTCCACCTTCGCGGCCGCCACTATGTTTAACGGGAAGATCGGACGGACACACGAGTACCCCAAAGCAACCCACCTCGCACCCCCGCAGTATGAACGAAACGCCGCAATCCAGCATGCATCGTCAAGATACTTAAATACAGGCCGGCAGACCATAATTATGATCTCAAAATGGTGGTAGCATTAAGGAAACTCAGCTACCCGATCAACCCGGGGGAATGGCATGGTGAAGTATGGAAGAGGCTTAGTTGTCCCCCACTCCTACCACGTAGAATGGCAATCCTGGAGACTGGCCGCGCAGGAACCGGGACCACACGCGCCGGGCTAAAAACAGTTAGCCACTAGTCTCACGCTGCAGGGTCTGAGGAACATGCATGCGCGGATTGCGCGGTTTATCCCGTGTTGGGAGTTTTAAATTGCGGTATATGGTGAGTTTTGCAAATATATATTGTACGTAGGGATCTTAGCTAGATGAGATGTGCTATTGCAGTGTTGTATCATCGTTACATAGTTTTATTGATTATTATCTAAGATTTTAGCGCACCAAATCTCACCAAATGTGCTTAAAAAACCCCATCAAATAGGGATATAGTAACGAGCGGATTGGGAATGTGGCTGCAGGAGGTCGGGGATTCAGGAGACTAGAAAAAACGTTACTGACCACTGGTGGCAAAATATTGTATTTTACCCGAGATAGTTAAAAATCAATAACAATAAATCCAAATGTGAACAGGTTACTTCCTGTCAATTGTGAGTGATCGAGGAAGTGTAGAGGGTCTCTAACGGTACAAGTATCTTTACGCATCGATCAAAGTACACTTAAGAAACCTTATGAGGGTATAGGGTCGTTATTTATGAACACGAACATCATTAAATGTAAATACACAATCATATCTATTGTAAACAACCGGCTACACCCACACAGATTTTCCTAGACCCCAGACAATTATGTCGAAACCCGGTGCACCGTACAATTCAGAAATCGAGTAAGGGGCCGCTTCACATAGATTGAAGCGAAGTGTTAACGGAAGTGGGGCTAGACACAGCCTTTGAGCCACTGAAGTATTTCTACTTTCGAAGTTAAGGCACGCCCAAGGGGTGAAGAGATCAATGATAGTGGTGCGGGAAGAAGGAAGGACTTGTCCTATGAGGAGGCTTTCTGCAAAGTGAAAGGTTGGAGCCTATCTGCCCGTTTTTTTTATTTTCGGTCTATCGTGCCTAAGTTAGCTCTGGCAAGAAAGGGAAGTATTATAGTACAGGGGGCGAAGTAACATAGACTCTAGGCTATGGAGCTTGATGCCGGGTGGGATCCCGATGGTATAAGGTCATTATAGCTGGTTAATCCCACAGAATGTCGGGGGGCCCAAGCAGATGTTTGCCCAGAGGAAGACTGGGGGTGACTATGTAGGATCTTCTGTGGAAGGGTGTATAGGATTTGGGCCAGTTCCGCCCGAACGGCCCCCCACCATCCGAGTTGCGTCGGTAACCTCGATAGTAGTCTTACAACACACACCACTCCCCCTCGTAGAGTAAGATATTCGATAATCCCCGGGTAATTTGTGAAGATTTTCTCTGCTTGTCGGTTATTTAGTTTGGGAGTTGGACCAACGCAAGCAAACTTAACTGTACCCGGCCCCCCGCATCAATATAACATCATCCTCCCCCCTCGGGCAACGCCGGGTTCCCAGATAGTTATATAATAATATCTATCATGTTAATAAATACCAATAAAGTTAATGTGTTTTCATAAGAAATCTATAAAAAAACAGGTACAATTTCCTCCTTTTATGAAAGCTATGTTTCATTAGTATTCTGCGATCACTAAAAGTATGTGATTGTGTAGGTCACATTTATAAAACTTCATCTACCCCTTAAGGGAAATATTTACTTCCATCGATGCACTGGAAGCTCCTATATTCAAAGCTTTACTCTTTTAATTCCAATTTCATACTTAGTAATATGATAGTGTAAAATTAAGTAATACAGGTTTGAAGATGCAAATTCGAACACAACGAAATGTCTCAAAGAATAATAATTCAAATAAAAGGTTGTAAAATGATACTCTTTCTCATGGAATGGCGAGCTAAAAAAAAACAGTACTCGAAAAAGAATGTCGGGATTACAAATTTGTATTGAGGTAATAAATAAATAATCACATATGAATAGAGATTTAGTACTTCAATATTAAGAAAAGTACCCATTTTCGATATTTGCACCAATAACCGACCGTCGGATATCCAGGCGAAAACAAACTCACTCCATATCCTGTGAAGCATCTCTGGATTTACAGCTTCCGTTGCCGCCGTGATTCGACGTTTTGGGTGACTGATATCAGTAATTCATACACTAAACACTTTATACTTCATGTATCCCCAGAAGCACTCCAGAGGCATAAAGTTGGGGTTCCATGCAGTCCATGGAATTGGTCCATGTCGTCCAATACATGCGCAGATAGGGAGAAATAAGGAGGAGCTTCGTCCTGCAAGATCATCTTCCAAATCATCAATTTGTGGAAATGTATATCGTGATAAATGCTTCCAATTATGCTTCTCTATATGAAGAGGAAAGACCCAACAATGCGATCGTAGAGCGGAGGGGAAACTTACATTCGTTTACTACATTTCAATGCAAGAATTATTTCTGTATGTTTAACATTTAAGGCTTTATAATTTTGCAAAACCCTTGCATTCTTTTCCATAAACCTTTACTGTGATTCTTCTTTGATCTCATTCTCGTGGTCCGGGGCTTGTTGAAGTATTAATCAGTCTGCCTATTCTCAACTAAATTTCAATGTGGTTCTGTTTTCTCTCTCTTCTGTTTCACTAATCACCAAACAATTTCGATCTTTCTACAATACTGTTCAATAATTCTCTGCTGCTTCTACAGGACTATTCAATTTCTTCTTATATCTACCACTTGACAACAGAACTTCTGCCTACCCTGGAAATCACTTCGACACCTTCACAAAGGACCAACTTTCCACCCAACAGATCTTGATACTAGCCAATGAAAATCGTAACCCTGACCTCAAATAGCTCAATACTCTTCTTATAAAACCGCTATACGGGATTTATATGACTTATTGAGCCCCTGGGTGCTCACGTTCTTTGACGTGTGAGAATCCGAACATGTTCAAATCTTGGGACCAGAGTTCTTTTAGCCAGATGTTTCCAGTACTCGACTTGAACTGCTTCTTAACCATCGTTATCTTACAGCTGTTTGCTATCGTTCACTGCCTGTAATACGTACAATAATCTCAGCAGCATTTACGCGATAATATTAATTAAAAATGTTTTTATTGTGGTATTCAGTCCTAAGACTGGTCTGATGCAACCCTCCGTGTTAACATATCCTGAGCAAATCGTTTCATTTCTACGTAACTACCATATCCCACACCCTATAATTCTAATTTTACAAGACCCTCATGTTCCAAAATCTATCCCTTCTCTTGGTCAAAGTCCTCGAAATTCGTCTCTCTTCCCCTATTATGTTTAGAACTTCCTGGCTAGTTACCCTATCCACCAATCTGATTTCAGCATTCCTTTGTAACAACACATTTCAAAAGCTTCTATTGTTTTCCTTTCTGCAACGCTTACCGTCCAAGTTTCACACCCATATAATGCCACATGCCATACCAACATTTTTAGCAATGACTTCCTAATGTTCTTCCCCTCTTTTGCGAAAGCCTTCCTTGCCTGTGTTATCCGACACTTTATGTCTACTATACTTCTACTACTCGTAGTTATTATGCTTCCCAAGTAGCAAAATTTTTTAACTTCCTTCAAAATATCCTGTTCTAACCCAACACTCTTTGTTATTCCACTGTTTCCCATACTATAATCTATTACCTTCGTTTTCGTTTGTTAATTCTCACATTCTTGTCATCTATTATAGTTTCCAAGTTTTATTCTGACTCCCCTAATACTACAATATCATCGACAAACCGTAGGGTTTTTAGTTCTCCTTACAGAATGATTCCGTTTTAACTTCCTTCTTCGCCTTTCATCAAGCATTTTTATTATTCCTTATTTTATACATGCTTTTCTATTGGTCTGAGCAATTCGTCCTATTTTTTCCTAGGCTGCTCTAGTCATTTCTTCCTTCAAGATTGCCCATCCCTCTTCTACATTGTTTCTTTCTCCTTTTCTTTTACTGTACTCTTGATAACTTCTTTGAAACTCTGAAGCACCTCCTGCTGCTTCCCATCTCTTTGTTTTAATTCCTTTCTCAAGTTACTTCAAGCCTGAATTTCATAATCAATTAAGATTACAAAACTCTTCTGAATCCAGCCTATATTTAATCTTCTTCTAATTATTGCCACAATTTTGAAACTCAAATGTGAGAACTGAAGTCCATGTAACAAACCATTCGATTTAATTTCAATATATGCAAAAAAATTATTCCTATTCTGTTTTTAATTGATGTCACCATGTATTTATGGGTGAGTGCAGGTCCGAGTTGAAGAATGGCTTTATAATGTCTTTTAAATTCTGCATTATTTACATTTTATTCCAGTGATGTTTTACACCGACCCGAGCAACAATTTTAGGAGGATCATTATGAAAATATTAATATTAATCCAACAGCCATTGAGTAATAAAGACCCTGCGGCAAATGGCCAGATCCGTAATATGCTACATAACATATACTAGTGACTAGTTTCAAAAGAAAAATAAATTTTCTAACCGGAAATTATTTTTTGTACTCATTTTAAATAATGAAAGATAATCCTAGGAAATAGCCATTCATGATGGCTATGTTGAATGTTAGATCACCTTGCATTTTTCTGAATGTATTAAAAATCTTTGAAATGTCGTCCCTTAAAGGTTTTCTATCAAAACTTAAAATTTTTCAATATGTAGCCTGATGCGGACGGCTCTGTCATAGTACGGCCTACGTGCTCCATGGCCATGCAGCACCGAACACGAACAGTTTGTTGAGCTTTAAGGGTGTTTCAGGTGGCTGATACGGAACATATCACATGTGTGCTTCCCAGTCCAGAGAGAGATGTCGTGCTCTCTCAGACTGAACACTAGGCGGGAGTGAGACTGTTAAATTATTGAAAATGTTCTTAAAATTATTAAACAAATTATTCTTCCCAAATTAATATGTGTTATAGTAAAAATTGAAAAATTAATATATTTTGTAAATACAACATTTGACATTATATAAACAATTTTATCTTATGAAGATAACTTTAATGTCCTTAAAGAATAATTTTCTATGTTTTTTATTTAATTTATTTTTAAATGACTTCACTTACATTTTCCTTGCTCATCGCACATCTTTCTTGTTCCGTTGTAACTATTGCTTCTACGTAAAATTCTTCATTTCACAACGTTTAAACTCCAACCATCATTCAATTTTCGTTCCTATTAAACTATCAAACTTTTCCTCATCACATGTGTTCCAATTTGATGACATACAGACATACAGACAGCTTCCTGTCGTATACGTCCAGCAAGCGAACCCAGGATTTTCCGAGTAGTTTTCTGGCCTAAACCAATTCGTTCTCAGTTCACCCCATTATCGTTTCCGCGTTTTATCCCGTCGTTATCTTATTGGAATTATTTCTGCTTCAGTTTTTCGTGATATCCGATAACAACGGCAGAAGGCCACGTAGCAATTCAGTTTCGACGAATGCTCGTCTCCGAGTCCATTCTTTTCCGCTAGCTAAGGTCACGTTGGCTGAAATATATGGGATTACGTTCCGAATCTAGCAGCCAGCACATCGATCTTCAAGGCTCCGTGGTTAGGCAATACAATACTCCCTACGGCGAGTTTTTGCAAGGGTTGTAAGCTCCTGCGCCCACGGGGAGTACAAAAATACGATTGAAATTATGATTTTCAAAACAAAATTAACTGAAGAAACCGCTTTAAATTATTCAGTACCAAATATCTCAACTTTCTCTCTCATATTTAACCTTATCTATGAGAAACAAATTTTTGAGTATTAATTAAAGAACAAAAGCGAATAGAGTGAATGCAGGGGTAGGTCTTAAAATGAGAAAAAGATGGGACATCAAATAAGTTATTAAAAACAATGTAATGACAGGTTAAATACGATAACGTTAGAAACAAAACCGCAGCCAACAACAATCATTCAAGTTTATAAGGAAAAATAAATTGAAAAATGTATGAAGAAATTGAATAAATAATTATGTAGCAGATATAAACTCCGATCATAATCAGCTTATTATGAAATACAGACTGAAAATCAAGAAACTCAAGTAAGGAATTAAAACAAAAAGATGTAAATAAGAAAAAATTAAACTACAGGAAGTGCTTCGGAGTTTCAAAGAAGATATCAAGAGTAGATTAATAGAGGAAGGAGAAAGAAACAATATAGAAGAGAAATGGGCAATCTTGAAGGTAGAAATGACTACAGCAGCCGACAAAAAATAGGAAAGCATAGATAATACAAGAAATAATAAAAATGATTGATAAAAGGAGTAAATATAAAAACGCAAGAGATGAAAAGGGCAAAGAGCATTAGAGACGCTTGAAGAATGAGATAGATAGGAATTGCAAAGCAGCCAAAGAGGCTTGGCTCTAAGAGAAATGCAAAGCGGTTGAAAGATATATTGGTGATAGGGAAAATTGACGCAAGTTATAGGAAAATCAAAGAAATATTCGGAGAGAGGAAAAATATTAGCAATAACATCAGAGGAGCGGTTGGAATGCCACGTCAGGATAACGAAGAAAGATTGAAGGAATATCTAGAAAAGCTGTATCACGGTGGAAATCAAGATCAGTCAGTAATAGAAGGGGAAGAGGAGGTGGATGATGAAGAGCTGGGGACAAAATTTTAAGGTTGGAGTTTGATAGGGCGCTGACAGATCTCAGCAACTGTAAAGCACCAGGAATTGATAACATTCCAGCGGAGTTCAGATCTGTGTATAGCATCTTTAGGCCTTAGCAGATGTAGAATGTTAGTAGGAGTTTCCAAGGAGTCTACCATACAGCGACATTCTTGATGCAATCATCGACGGACGCCACAAAATCGTCAGCCTAAAGCAGACCGAAGCAGTCCGAAATAAAACATGATCAGATAATACAGCTGCAGTCTTCAACGGTATCGTTTATTTTGATTCTAAAAAGTTCACATTGCCAGACCTATTTGACGTAAATTACGTTGCATCTTTTTCGTTCACTCCACAGGTCACATTGGTTTGAATGAGTCTCGTGTAAATTATAAATATGTCAATTCTCTACTCTTTTATTCAAATTCATTTTGTTTTGCTTGATTTTAGATTTTTATGAATTTCATTTGTTAAAATAAATGTTAACTTTACTTTAAATTCATTTGTCATCATTATCATATTTTCCTCCTCAAGTAAATTTTCCGAGTATTAAATCATAGCTTAATTAATAAACACCTCTCACTAATTGTTAATACAATTGGTTTCCATCAATGTGGGGCATATTATATTAAATAATTAATAAATGTCATCGCCCATAATTATTACAATTCAGTATACTGAACAATAAAAAACAATATAGAAAATAATATTACATTTGCATATGTGTATAACAATGAGACTAATCAATGCCAAAAAATATTCTTTTAACAATTTTACGAATTAATGCTGAACTTGAGCGCACTTTTTCACCATTACTAACAAATTTCTTTATCATAATGTTTGAATGATACTTAACAAAAATATAAAGAAATAATGTCAATGTAAAAAGTAAATACATTTTCTGCAATGGAAATGATTTTGAACAAAAGTAGGATTTATTTCATAATTTCTTCATTGAATAAAAATTCATATATATCTGATATTCAGATATTTCTTTTATCTGTATTATGCATGTGATTTCATGCTCACGAAATAATTTTTATAAGAATTCTATATTATGTAGCTACGAACTCATATATCTTCTTCCAGAAATCGTTCCGAAAAGCCCCAGGTGGCGTATATGTATTATTCCAGAACCGAGGTTACTACTGATATTGAATATTTCCCTCGAAGCAGTTTATTAAATTTATATTCACTTTCGTAGAATCGTTTCCTTTTCACTTTAAAGGGTGGATTGTTGTAGGTAACAAAATATCCCAACGCCATTTAATGATATGAAGCAATTGGAACGTACTATTTCATTATAGTGTTAAAACCATCTGTTCACCTTCACATAATAAATCTTTTTCACTTTCAGAATGCATAATATATTAAATTATAGATATATGCAATAATAGTTAGTGAGCAGTATTCTATAGCTTGAATTAATTTTAAAACTATTTTGTCTGAAACTATTACTGGTAAAATATATTGGATTTCTTATGTTATTATTCAGAGTATGTTTTGTATGTTTATTTATAGTTTGCTAATAATGTTTATTAACAAATAGATTCAATTTTGAGTTAAAGTGTTCCAATTAATTTGAGGTTTATTATCTAAACTTATTTAAGTTAAAATTTATATGTCGAACAAATAATTGTTAAATATTTGCATAAATTAGGGTCCGAATCAATTTTTTCAGTATAGTTGTTGATGCTTACTTTTTGACAGAGAACTTGCACTAGTCGTATATTTTAGAGTACGGTAGAATAATGCTATAGTCACGCCAGCCTGACAATAAAATGATACAACTCGCAGCAACACCGGGTAATGAGGAATAAGCGCTGCGGGAGTTTCTCGTAGACGCTTTAGCCCAGAGTGACTGCGGGGCTTACCTGATCATGTCGGGGATGCCTCGCACTCTCTCTGGGTATTTTTTTTTATCAAAGTTCTCATATGCCGAGACACCTTCACCTATTTTAGGAGGTATATGTACTGGGGTCAAAGACCTTGGGCATATGGCAAGAATTGTCCGCTGATCCCATTGGAAACTGGTGGAGACACGGAGAAGGGAATGCTGCGTCCCCACAGTAAACTCGTATCCCGTCATTCGGAAGGGCGTGAGAATAGTTGCCAATGCCCGATCTACCTGATGCAGGTTTTCAAGGGTTTTTCCTGCATCTCTTAAGGTGAAACACCGGGTAGGATCCTTAAGCCTTAGCCCTGGGGGTTTAGTTAATCCTTGGCTACCATTCTCTAACTTCCGCTTCCCCCCTTTTCAATTCCCTACCTATGCTATTAAAGGGGAGTTTCCTGTTTCAGGATCACCCTTATGCAGCCTGTTAACCAAAGAAGAAGAAGAATCAGATAGTTCGCATGCCATTCTTCTTCTTTTTTGGTTAACAGGCTGCATGAGGGTGATCTTGAAAAGGCAAATTCCCTTTAATAGCATCGGAAGGGCATTGAAAAAGGGAGATGTGTAAGGTAGATCAAGGTAGCCAAGGTTTGACTAGGGTCCGGACTATAGCTTAAGAATCGTACCCGGTGTTTCACCTAAAACAAATGCAGGGAAAACCCTAGAAAACCTGCATCTGGTAGGTCGGTCTATTGGGTACTATCCTCACGCCCTTCCGAATTACGGGAGACACTGTGTCAGTATAATTTGTTTATAATTTTACTTAATAAGCGTGAGAGTGAAAAAGTTGAAAGGAGTTGCATATCTTTTAATATGAAAATCGAACTGATGCGCCTAATAATTATTTTATTTTTCAGCTTTGTCTAAAGTTAGTGTTTTACAGAGAACAGTGCCCACAATTTAAAAATATAATACGTTTTGATTATAGCAATTATTTAAAATATTTATCTACTTTTTCCGTAACAATATCACAAATAAACTTGTAAGGCAATTTTGGAAAGTAGTGGTTAGCTACATTAGGAAATTTATGTAGGTATATCAACAGGAAACTTGATTTTATATTATAAATTTCTAGTTGTTAATGCTCATACACGTCAAAATATCTTCAATAGTACAAAAACCGCAATATTTTCTTTAAAAAATTGTTGTGCCAGCCCATTAATAAACATCACTGTCAGCCGCCACGTTTTAACGGTAGAAAAACGTCGGCATTTGGAAGTGTATCCTCGAATTTGCAGTTATACGCAACACAATAAAAGCTCTCGCGCCGATAAAAGCCATGAAGAAATAACATTTAACTGGGAAACTCTTAGCGGGACACGTTAAGAGTTCTTCAAGAATGCATAATTTGAAATGCAAATTCATTGCTGAAAGAAGAATCAATACGGACTTTACAGTTCGCCGTGGATGAATATCAGTTATTAACGTATTGTGGGAAATTAACTACGGCGGCTAACAGTCTGTTCATTAATTTACGAAGGTAGAAAGTAATGCTACATTTTTGAGGCAATGGTTTTGTAATTAATTTACATAACGGTTTCGATATTCTCTCAAATTATTTGATAGTTAAATATTTTCCAATAATTTAATTATTGCATATTATAATCGTAGGGTTTATAGCTAACAAAATTAGTTAATTTTATGACTAACATTGGTATCGTAATTTTGCAACGACAGTATTTACAGTTAAACGAGATTTTTATATTATCCTCAATTGAGAAATATATTTCGTAAATATACTCTCTGTCCTATATAAACTAATTTAGTTGAGATACTGTAATATTAATAATAATGAAGTCTATCACGTGAATTTTAGCAAATTGCAGACAACAAGAAAAACAGAAAATTTTGAGCATTATTAATATTCAGTTTTCGTTGCTGCCTGTATCGTTGAATTTATTTTTACAATTAACTGAAAGCCTTATTGAAAACAAGAAAAGAACATTTTTAGAAATAAATTTTTGGAGTTATTTCGTACTGAACTCCATTGTTTGCTTTCCGTCAAAGCTGCATGTTACGTTTAATAATGGTCCAGATAGATATTACTGAACTAGTTTGTGTCATTCTGGCTGATAAAGGTATAATCAATTGATTTTCTATTAATCAACTCAGAGATTGGTCTAATATGAAACCCTTTTTCAATATCCAGAATTTTTATGTTATCCCAATATGCTTTGAGAAGAATTTTTTTTATTTTTGAAAGTCTTAATCCTAATGTGTAAGTTTAGTTATGTATGACCAATACAAATTACTATCATTACATTAAACCGTGTATACAATACTAAACTTGTCACACAGGTCTACTGGATCTTTGCTATTCCTAATCATAAGGGATAATGCATTGTTGTATACTCAAATATTGAAATTTGTTTTTAAAAAAATGTATAGTGTTTCATAAAATGGTAAACATATTGAGATTTTCTAGATTATCTTTAGCTACTTTCGTGGACCAAACCTCGCCTGGTACTACGAATCAATAGAGGAGGGAGGGTTATACACAATTATACATGGCAGAAAAATTATCTAGACTTTAGAGCCATAAATGATTTTCTTATAATTAAACAATCAAGCATATTAAAAATCATAGACGTTAGAGTATATAGAGAAACACATTTTCGATGGGACCACTATCTACATTTATTAAAAATTAAAACATTCTAGCCAAGGTAAAATAGAAACAGAGACCCTATTCAACAACAGGAAATAGAAAATTACATTGAGGAGAAGTGAAAGTCGCGATCAATATTAAAAGTACGCAGGCAAAACACTAAATCTTTAAATAACTTCCAATTGATCAAAATAGGAGAATGATAAGAATATTTTCAACTAGTACTACACGAAAACAGAGAGAAATTTATAGAAGATGAATCAGGTAATGAATGTATAGGATTTGAAATAGAAATAACGGATGTTCAAGTGAAGAAAGCGTTATTTGCCTGAAAAAATGGAAAATCAGCTGGTCCGGGAGATATTAATGTGGAACAGATTAAATATGGTGACCATAAGATTATAACTTTGACAAAGAAAGATTTGAATAAGATATTATGTGGAGATCAAGAACAATTTCCCGAAGATGAGGTCAGTCAAATCATTCCTATCATTAAAAAAGGGGTTAGGAAAAATAGAAACAATTAACGAGTAATTTGTGTTCTCAATTCACTTATGAAAATTTTGGGAAAATAGTTAAAAAATAAACTGTATCTCAAGAAGAACAATTTTCCATTACTACAGGAATATCATGCGTAGACCACATCATCTTGCTGAAACCAATCTTGGAGAAATGTAATATAAAGGGAGAATGTATAGGAATGGTGTTCGTAGACCTCGAAAAAGACTATTATTCTGTACCAAGTAAATTGCTTAATGAAGTCATTGAATATGGTGAACATTGATTTCACCTTAATTAAAATAATAAATCACATTTACAGGAACAATATCTGTCAGATAGGAATAGGTACTAAACTCTCATAAAAAATTAAAAGAAGCAAAGGACTACTCCAAGGATGTTCCATGTCACCAAAAATTTATATAGACATCAGCCTTCATGTGTGGCCCAAAACATGTAAGAGAATGGATGGAATTATTGACATTACCAGGTAATAATAGCACAAGACGGAGAAGATGCTATTTATATATGTCATCAACTATCAATAGAGTACCAAAGGTGGGGCTTAAGGATTATAATAATAAATATTACGAATGATTTAGATGATTTTTACATTGATGAAAAAAGATTTTAAAAAATTCTAAATTACCGCTACCTGGGCTCAATACTGGAATTAAAGAGTACATCGAATAGGATATTAATCAAAAAATTACCAGTGGGAAGAAAGTAATTGGAATGCTAAATTCATTTTTGTGGAGTAGGAATATCAGCAATAGCACAAAAGGTAAAACATTCAAAACCACACAACAACAGAGCATAGTTTTCTATGTAACAGAAACATGGAACTTAAAAAACATGTTAATAAGTTGATAGCACTTGAAGTGGACTTCTGGAGAAGATCTCCAGAAAAAATAAAATAAAGAACACAGAAATCCAACGATTTATGGAAGAATATAGTGTCGGATCAGTGGAATGGAAACGACTTCAGTGGCATGGCCATGTACACAGAATAGGAGGAAGACGAATACCCAGGACTATACAAGGATGGGAAATTGAGAGGAGAAGATTAAGAGGACGACCTGCTAACTCCTGGATATATAGAAGATGTAAAAACTAAATTTAAATTCTAGGAATTATATTTAGGGTCAGAAAGCAAAATAGCACGGTCAAGGTGGTAGAACGCCATGGCCCGCTTCTGATTTAGTGGATAAGTAGGAGAAAGTAGGCTTCCTAAACTAATTAGAAATTAAACGTCAATGATCAATGGATAAACTGACAAACAAAACTTTAAGACTGGTTAGCTCCAACCTGAAAAGCAAACTGTAAATTGTGATAGTAATTGTTCAACATATCAACATGTTACTAATCTGGGAGGTGTATTCATATCAATTGTTCCAGTGGCGACCTGTTTGGAGGGCAAGTATACCAAAGAAGTCACTAGGCAAACAGCTCACTAAACAGACAATCTAGCATATAATTTTTTTTATATATGTTTCTGTCCATCTGATGTTGTGTACTAATTATCACTACCCCGCATCACAGAGGTCCCGGGTTTGAATCCCGAAAATGGTAAATATACGTTAATAATGGACATTGCGTAAATTGACCGTAGTTCGAGTCCCTGTTCCGGTTAACATTTTTTCATTCTTGTCTTTCTTTTAAATTAGCTATACGTTCCTGCATCGGTTGAAACATTCTACTTCCGTTGACTTGAATTCCATGCACCTTTGATCAATTTACGCTGTCTATTCTTCACGTATTTCCTTGAATTAGGATGTGACGAATGTGATTAGTGAATTGGTAGGTGAGTCTGGCCTAGGTTTACGTGAATTGAGGGATGTTGAATCTATGGAGCCCTGCTCCGGTCAACATTTTTCCATTATTATATAATCGATCTGTAGTGCTTGTTAAGAATTTAGAATTTAATTAGGAAGGAGGGTGGGATTATGGCGTATCTAAGAAACACTTAAAATTATAATATTTAAATTAAGGTAAAGTTCTGAATAAAAACTATTTTGATACGATTAACAATAAATTAATTAAGGTCGAATTTAAATTCATCCACGCTAGCTTTACCAAACATGAATTCTTATCTCAGGGAATATCAGTAGGAAATCAAGAAAATGAAGGGTCGAGAATACATTATAACGAAACGACCAGAGGCGAGGAAACCAGGTACCATTTATCTTCCTTCCCATCGTCAGTCCTGGATGGTCTTTTTTTGCGAGGGCAGGTGAAAATCTTCTAAAGACACTATCTCACGGTCCTCACAGGATAGTAGTGTGGGATTCTACCCACTAAAAACACCTCCCTTTCCAACGATGACTGTGTGTACCTTCCTGTGGGACCGTCGTTAGACATTACTTCACAGGAAGCAGTCGTAGCGTCAAGTTCTCTCTGTCTCCTTTAAACATCATTATTTCTCTCTTTTTCGGAATTTCTTAATCTTTGAATTACTGTATAGGCATATGCGCTTACTTTATTCCAGGTATTAGGTGAAAGCAGCATATTGGGCAACAAATTATCTGGTGTTATTGAAGTCCCAATGTCGCTTTCTAATGCTCGTCTTTCATATGAAAATCTCGAGCAACTGAAAAACACGTGTTCTGGTGTCTCATTAACTCCACATTCAGGGCATGCAGGTGAATTATCCTGGATGGTCTAGTGATTTATTGGTGGGCCGATGACTGTTTGTCGTCCATGGTTGCAGGTAGACTTGGAGGCTGCATCTCCCTATGGAAGGGGAAACAGAAAGCATAATTTTTCGACGTCTGTCAGCCAAAATTTGGAGACATCACTCGGCGGAGAATCTCCTCGCTTAAGACGATGGATTGTCGCCGTGACCAATTGTCACAAACACTTTTGTAAATGGCATATGTCTGTTTTGTTCAGACTTCCGTACATGCAGGGTAAAGTGTCTGCTTATTTTAATTGTTATCAACACGTATCTCTCTTTGAGTATAGGAAGCTGGACAGACAGTTGTGCACTCAGGTCAATTCTCTTCTTTCCCGCGTTAACAAGATATTTTCATGGTGTTTTCTTTCAGTGACACAATGTCGTCGACTTTTCAGCCCAGTCCAATGAAGTAATAGGCTGACTAAAATGTTTCCATTCTGGCCGATAAAACGACAATTCGTCTTTTAAATAATCCGTCTTTTCCATTCATGGCCCCGACTACATTTAGCTTAGATCTGGCGTCTGTTACATTACTATACATACAAAGAAAATAGATATTTAATATAGCAACAGTATTAAATTACGATTTTCCCAAAGTGGTACGGCATCTCTAAATTTAATTACTTACTAGAGAGAACAGATATTACTAACAAAACCCTGTTGTCCCTGAAGTATTACAGAAAAATTCAGTATAGTAATGCCCATGTAACATTTTCATTCCAGGATTTATCGTTTACTCTGAAAATATAATAATCAAGGGCAATGAATGTAACAAAGAAAATAGCTATAATCTTATTCCACTTTATGAGAAAAGCTTTGATTTCTTGTCTATTGGGTTCCTTTCTGAACTGGGAGATGCAACCATATCACACTAGCAGATTATAAAATTGGTTGCAAATTAATATAAGGCAGTACGTCTTTTGACGTAAAACTATTTTAAAAAATTGGTACTTTTGCATAGGTTTTAATGATTCGCGAAGTATAATTTTGATTTTTATATCAAGCTAGCTATAAATAATAACGACTATAAGGGCTAGCAATTTGAAGTAAAATTCATATTCTTTATTGAACCATTCTAATGGATGCTCATATTGAAACATGTGATTGAGAGGTGCTTGTATAAATTTTAGAAACCTATTTTTACTAGAACAAATTTGTTATATTAATATTCCACAAAAAATTTGTATAAATAAACTGGTAGTTCAATAATCAGGCTACATAGCGCTGAAATATATAAATAAACGAATTTTTTGTTAAAATTTTATAATATTGTCCAGTATTTAATTTTTGAAAGCAATTTTCTTTGGTTCCTAATGACTACTCTGGTACGTTATTGAATGAGATCATTAAAATAAATGTAAAGAAAATCTTTCATTTACTAACTAGACATTCTAAGATATTATAATAAAATATGTTACGATAGTGTATTAATGGGCGGATGAAATTCTCTTTGGGTTTCCAGCAATGTAAGGCCTTTGAAAACACGCGTTTTTTTGAACAGATTGTTATCAGGAAATCTATATGAAACAATTACTGCTAAAATTTTTTTCAAACATTCGCACTGTAGTTTTTATGGCTTTATAAATACGGTAAAAGCTATTAAACTTAACAACGGACAGTGTTATTTAACATCTAGCGAGCTTTTCTCGAGAAGGAAGAAGAAATTTTATACATATTTTTAATGGCATCTCCGCCAATCCGTTTCCACATAAACACAACTGTGGATTTAGTGATTCCCCTGGAGGTAATTTTCGTCAGTGAATGAGCACTTTAAGAAGAAGGAAACATACTCGTAACCTTATGTTCTGGAATACGAGAGTGTGCCTCGTAAAATGTTGGACACGTACTGAGACTTCACACTTATCGTTAGTTTCAATTATGCTTCTTGAAAGTTGATATTAAAACAAGTTTAATAAAGGTACAGGCCACATTATTCTATACATTGAGAAACTCAAAATAACACCTCATTGCTTCCTTCAAACATTTTACTCACTTATACAGAGTGGTTCAAATTTCTGTGCTTGTAAAAATTATTAACACTCAATTAACTATCGTGAATGTTTAAACTCTAAACTTCAGTTTACTACGCGCATTACTTCAACACCCTAGGAAATAGTTTCATCGCAGTAGGTGATTAAAATGCTAAAAAAATCCTATAGTGATTTGGAATATTTCAAGGATAAGGTAGCAGTATTTCTTTCGTCAGAAATATTAATAGAAACGAAAGAGGACATAAAGTGTGCAGTTGAACACTTCAACCAAGTTATACAAGATGCAGCTACTTCAATAGAACATGCAGTTATAAGAATAAATAATTTGAATTTGCCCAATGCTCGTTAAAAAGAAAATCTATCGTGAAAGAAAGCAAAGAAATCGATGGCAACTTACCAGAGCACAAATTGATAAACTAAATTTCTACAGATCCACAGCCAAATTCAAAAGATTCCTCTACTGACTAAAAAATCAATCAATTTAGCAATGCCTGTGGCCATCAGAAGCCACTGAATATCTTTGTGGAAAGCCACAAGGAAACTGAAAAGAAATATTGTATACATTCCACCTATCTGAAAAGAAAAACTAACGTGGGTGAGAAGTTTACCTGAGAAAATCCTATTGTTCGCTAATCATTTGCAAAAAGTATTCAAAGCACATCCCTCAGAAGCTACACAGGAGGAAAAACAGAAATCCAACAATACTTAACGGCTCCATTTCAGATGACCTTAGCAAGTAAACCTATGAAATAGAAAAAAATAAGAAAAATTATTCAAAGTTTAAAATGTAATAAATCATCTGGTTACGATTTACTCACTGGACAAGAAGCTACAAGCAAAAGACTTTATATTTTCGACAAAGATATTCAATGCTGTGTTACGACTGAGTTATTTTACAATAGAAGGTTGCTAATGTAATTCTTATTCAAAAATCCGGAAAACCATTCGACCAAGTAAACTCTAATCTGTTTTTAAGCGCTCCACCATAAGTTTCCAAACTGATCGAAAAAATTTTACTGATTAAATTCGAACAAATAATCTTGCCCTTAGCCAGGCCTTTGATAAGGTCTGGCACGAAGGAGATGTTCAAGCTCGTAAAAGCCCTTCCAACAGATATTTTTTAATTTATCAGATCATACTTATTAAATAGACATTACCAAGTCACGTTACAAAATGAGCCCACTACCTTATTCATCATTAAAGCTGGAGTTCCCAGGATAGCGTCCTGGGCCCCCTGCTTTACCTAATCTACACCGAAGGCTTACCTACAAACAGATTAACAACTATCGCAACTTTTGCGGACAATACATCAATTTTGTCAACTCACCAGGGTCCTGAAATGGCATCATATTTTCACTTAGACAAGAAACTTGCCCTCAGTTAGGTTAAATGGACACTAAATTACATAATAAGGTAGGCCAAATATCTGGGTATACACCTGGATTGGAGTCTAGCATGCATACAGCACATTTGGGCCAAAAGGAACAATAAGGTTGAAAATATCAAAAATCAACTAGCTACTAGGCCGAAAATAATAAAATACTACTGTACAAAGACATACCTAGGACATACAATTATGCAGCAAGCAGTACCATTGAGGGAAACCGGAAATCCGGAGCTGGAAGTAAAACCTATGCTGGAGAAGTGTAAATGCAGGAAGGGAGGAGGATGTAAAGCATTAAAAGGCTGTCTCGTGCCTCTAAAGGGAAGCCCAGGAGACAAGAATAGGGCAAGGCTGCCTCCTGGGTCTCCAGTATTACTGGTAGAAGTTATGCAGGGAGAGCGTCCTGCATAATACACAGACTGCTCCTGTATGCAAGTTCTTCCAAAAATTATTAAAAACAGCACAACGAAAAAAATAAAAATTGTAATATCTTAGTTTGTAAATCCCATTCATTGTATAAAATGGAAGAAAGCAGCTACTACTTAGCACAGTTTTTCTCTTCCATCATATTAGAGTGCCTGTTCTTTCTTCACTTCTGTATTCATCCAGCTGTGGTCTAACAGAAATTTTCCTTCTCAATATACCTCTCTAATCCTATCTCTAGTTTTTAGTTACTTAATTATTATTCCTGTAAAAAATAACAATAATACAACAATTTTTGTAACACAATTTTGTAAGTTTGTGAAGATAAGGCCTGTTATAGATGTGTTAGAAAACAGGCTAATTATGTTCTAAATTATTAATAATAATAAAAAGTACCATTGATATAATAAGTTTTCATTCCTGTGTTCGGCGAGATATTGTTAACCCGCCCTGGTATGTGCATAACGACGTGGCCTAAAAATAAGTGCAGTCAGTGAAATCATCACAAAAATAAGTAACAAACATCAAGACAGACTCAATGCACATCCTAACGTTCTAGGCAAGATCTAGACAAGATGATGAGGGGAGGCTCAAGAGGTTCAAACCTTCAAACTTAACTAATAGGTTCACATAGACTTATCCAGTGAGATACTATTTAATTATCTTATGTGTATTGTAAAGCTACGTTACTGTTAACCTAGTATCCACAAAATGTCTCATCTTCATAGACTTAGTTAAAAGGTAATCGCTATTGAAGCAATGTCAAGACTCAAGTCAATAATTTACTAAATGCTTTATTGTCAAAGCTGATTCTAAAATTATTTCAATAAATTTCAGTCCTATATATATATATGTGTGTGTGTAATTAATATCTTCGTCATGTTTTCTGTAATCCACTGATATTAGGCATAATGAGGTTATTTACAAGATCTGCAAATTGTGAAGTTCTTTCACGAATATAACGTCAGTGAATGCAATGCCACCAGAAATAGTTGGAAACTAGAATTCTTTACTAAACATTATTCATCGTGGTAGTTACACTGGCGCATCCCGCAGCTGAACATGAATTTGACACGTTTAGTTCATTTCTATATTATTTGGAAATCAACTTGTTGCGCCTGTGCGGACACGACTATACGTTGATAGGGGCAATTTGTCTCTAGTGCCTTCACACTCGTACGTTACAAGTATCCTCCAATTTCAGAGCGGAATTGAAGTTCCAATCTAAATCCCGGATTGCTTCCATCACGCGATCGCCCACCTCTTTTCCTTCCGATGTTCACACATTCCTGAACCGAACGTATTCATATCCTTTCTCTTCTCCGAATACACATACAGTGACGAAATTATTCACTTTCAATATTTGGATTTTGGAAGGCACCCGATTTGTTGGCCATTTAGCCACCTCAATAATAACGGTATAAATATTCTTCCATGAATTTTTAAAATTTGTAATGAAACTTTTAACTTTTTTTTAAGGAAAACGTATTGTATAAATTCATTTGCCATTGTTGGTACCTTTATAATTTTTTCTAACAGGACTACAATTAATTTGCAAATATAAACCATACAAGCTAAAAAACTTCCTATACATTATAAACATATTCTCCGTCCTATTGATGTTATTTCTTTATGTATAACTACTCCTTTCTATTTTGTCATTAGCAGTTAAAATAATAACAAGATGGACTATATGTAATGATCCTTTCTTCTATCTATTGGACTGAAATGAAACTCAGCTTTAAACTATGGTCTTAATTCGACATATTTCACTTTTAACAACAAATTTTACCACCAAATCCTTGGGCATCCCATGGGTTCATCTTCATCTCTCGTTTTTGAGAATTAGTAATGCGAATCTTGAAAAATATTTTTTACGGAACCAGTTTAAATTCTGTTACTTATCACATATATGTTGATGACATTACGTATTACTCCTTATAATTATCGAGAAATATTATCTGTGTTTTTATCTATAATCCACATTTACAACCTCTACCCTATTATTTCTAAGTATATGAACATTGGATTATCTAAAGATAATTTCTTTCTCAACCAAAACAATGGAATAATGAGTAATTCACTAAATAAATTCATTGTTTTACATTTCGGGTGGTTTTAAGCAAAAAAACGCATTTTTTCGTAATTTTTAAGTCTATCGTAGTTTTCTGGTTTTATTAAAGGGTACAAAGAAATAATGATCATAAATATCATAAAATCTAATTAGTCTATATATCTAAAAACATTTGTCAGTACGCAGGATGTATGTCCCAGCTATAGGCGTCTAAACTATTGGTCCGAATTTGACCGAATTTGGCAGACGTGTTCCTCGGGTCCCGAAGATGCCCATGATCATTAATTTTTTTAATATACAGAAGTTGTTTATGTGAGAAAAGTGAAAAAAAATTATCTATGAGATTTCGTGTCTCATACGAGCATCGAGATCTCCAAACTGTGACTGCGCTTTGCATATATTCTTGATCCATAACACCATATATATTTTTCAAATCATAACCTTTTAGCGTTGTAATTAACCTATCGTTGACAGAGCGCTAACTCTCTGAGAAACAACAAACTTCTTTGGATCGTCGATAAGATGTATACGTAAAATAGGTAAAAGTAGTAAAAATTAATAACAAAAATATGGTATATATGTAAAAAAACTGAAAATGTCAACAAACCTCAGTTTTCTCCCATTTTTAAGAGTTTTTCGATGGTTTTCTGCCTCTAGCAAAGTCCGTAGTCCGTTAGAAGAAACGAGTAAGGACTTATTCGCTTTGTCTTACGGACACGTATCAGTAGACATCTTTATTTCCAAGATGGACCCCCCCTTTTTTCCTCTCAGGAGCTACAACAAAATACATTTTGAACCCCTCCAACTTTAGGCCCCAGTAGTTCGAAAACTGAGGATTTTATAAAAGCTCTGAGGACACATTGTCGATTGGAAATTCTATTGTCTACAATTTTGGTCATATGACAGTTTCTTCTCAGACCACCGAAAATGGGTCAAAATGACACCGCTCTGTACAAAAACTACCACTTTGACGATTTTTCCCCCCTAGGATTGAAAATAGGTTGCCAACAGAAATATAGTGTAGTGTACCCTGAAGTAATGTAATAAACTTATCTTTAATTACCTTCCTGCTTTATTATTTACGTGAACCCGAGCAAGGCCGGGTACTCAGCTAGGATAAAGTAATAAAACACAATTTAAACTTGAGTCAAACAAAAAGGTATCAGATAAATTACTGCCAAGACCAAAAGTGCTCATTGAATATGTTACATCGCTGATAGAATTCGAAGGTAATAAATATAATATTTAAGCATTTCAACTGAATATCAATGCCCTACTCGGTCCTAAAATCGGTGAACGTTACTTAAATTTTACTATACTGTTTTTTTTTATCTGATAGAGGTGACGTGTAAAATAATTGAGTACATCAATTGAAATCACAAGAAAGGCGTTAATGCCACAAAGTGATCAACGATGACTTTTCATGAATAAGTGTAGCACATTCGTCTGTCAACGATAAAACTTTGATAAAAGGTGCATAAATATTAATATCCAAAACAATTAATCAGTGAAATATGATCCTTTACGCCAGATGTCTAACTGATCAACAGCAGTTGACCAAAGCAATGATGTCTTGAATAACTATATACGTAATTGTAACGTAAGATGTGGGTGCTTTCCAATGTGAACTTCACGTACTGATCAGATTAAACACGGAAAGATGTAGAGAAAGTCATTTTGCATAATCCTTTATTTCATGAGATTTGGGGGAATAATTCAAATGGAAACCAAACGACATCAGGAATGATAATTGGCTTGCCACTAGAGTAAAAATGGGATGAAATAGATTTTGTATATTTATGAAGCAAATATATATATTATATTTATTAGCAAGAACATCAGGAGAGCGGATGGGAAGCCAATTATGGATAAAGAAGAAATGGCAGAAAGATGGAAGGAAATCTAGAAGAGCTTTATCACGGTGGAAATCTAGATCAGTCTGTAATAGAAAAAGAAGAAGAGGAGGTGGACGATGAGGAGTTGGGGGACAAAATATTAACGTCGCAGTTTGATAGGGCGCTGACAGACGTCAGCAATTGCAAAGCGCCAAGAGTTCATAACAATCTAGCGGAATTGATAAGATCACGGGGCGAAGAAGCAATATCATGGCTGATACGAACAGCACAGAACTATTATTTCAGTATCTCATTCATGCAAAATATTTATTAAAATAGTATAAAGGAGGATCGAACGTCAAATATAATGCTTGTTAGGTGAAGATCAGTTCGGTTTTAGACAAAACAATGTTGACTTTGCGCCTAGGTTTAGAAGACAGGTTAAGAAAAAACCGGCCTATGTTGTGGCATTTGTAGTTTTAGAAAAAGCGTTTGATAATGTGAACTCGAAGATACTCTCAAGGATTATGAAGAAAACAGGAATCAATTATCGAGAAAGAAGGCTTATACAGAACCTCTACAGAAGTCAGCAGTAATTAGAATTGAAGATCAAGAAAAGAAAGCAGAAATCAAGAAAGGAGTAGACAGGGATGCAGTCTGTCGTCCAAGCTGTTTAACTTAAATATAGAACAGGTGATGAAGAAAGTTAAAACGGAATATGGAAAATGAATCATACTGCAAGAAGAAGAAATAAAACCCATACGCTTTGCCGATTATATTGTACTGTAAGGGGAGTCAGAAGAAGACTTGGAAACCATAATAAATGGCATCAACGTGGTCCCAGATGAAGAGTTTAATATGGGACTTAATAGGGGGAAAACCAAGGGAATGGAGTGTAGTATGGGAAACAGTGGAATAACAAAGGGTGTTAGATTGGGAAGTGATATTTTGACGGAAGCTAAGGAATTCTGTTACTTGGGAAGCGTAATAACTAGGGATGGTAGAAGTATAGTAGACATAAAGACTATTATAGCACAGGCAAGGAAGGCTTTCGCGAAAAAGTGGATTTTACTTACAGGTAAGATAAGTATTAAAATTAGGTGATCGTGCTAAAAATGTTCGTATGGAGTGTAGCGCTATAAGGGTGCGAAACGTGGACGATAGAAGAAGCAGAAAGGAAAAAGAATAGAAGCCATTGAAATGTGGTGCAATAGGATAATGCTGAAAATCAGATGGGTGGATAGAATCACTAACGAGGAACTTCAAAACGGAATAGGGGAAGAGCGAACAATGTGGAGGACGCTGACCAAGAGAAGGGATAAGTTAATAGGTCACGTTTTTAGACGTGAGTGTCTTTTAAAATTTGCAACACACGGAAGAATAAAAGAGGGATGTGGAGGATGGAATACGCTAAGCAGATTAGGGATGTGTTTGTTATGCGGAAAAGATTAGTCTTACACAAGATAGGTTAGCATGGAGTGTTGCATCAGACCACTCTTTGGACTGAATACAACAACAACATATTTATGAAAATATACTTTCACTATGAGAATGTACGTGACGTTCAGTGTATAAGTGTTGTGTCTAAGATTGAGGTCAAAAATTAAAATATTGATATTGTACTATTTCCAAAAATGTTATTGGTGTTTTTAATATCGCTGACGTATTAATAATTTCAGGAATGACACCTTAAATAATTATATAAACGGCGTTGCTGCTTTTATTCATGGGTATTAACAATTTGATGAATGGCAGCGTAAGCAATGATATGGACGTGGGTGGCCGAGGCGGATTGGAACAGAAGCTATTCGAATTGTAAGACATGGATCCGTGATGCGAACGTGTCTGGAGGGGTTGTGGTGAGGCGGTGAGGCGGTGAGGTGGTGAGGGGTTGACAGAAGTGGGGGTGGTCCTGCGCAGAGAGATGTGCAGCTTCCGACACGTTCCCGTCCTCGCCACTGAGAACAGCAGAATATCAGACCGCGCTTCTCAAACTCGCAAATTTATGGCTTCACATGCCGGTTTCGCTCCTCAATTGCCTTCGGAGTAATTAGTTCGAAACGAAAAAACCTTTGCCAGATACCTTGTCTACTGTTTCCGCGAAGTGCTACGACACTTCGTGAAGCAACAAGTCAGCACGGAATTTTTTAACTGGTGACGGCTCTTGCTAACTATTCTCCACGCACATTTCTAACGCAAAAATTCAAAGGAACATCTATGTTGCTGCTCCCACTATACATCCTTGCTTCTTTTATGTGAGTACATTTATTATATAATAAACGTTTCTCGTATAATTACAACATTATTCGGTTGATAAATATAATAATTGATTCTAAGATGACTAAAGAAATACACAAAACAACGTTTTATCACTGTGGAAATAATAAGTGTTAAACTATTTACCGTAATCATAGTCATAAGCTCTCCTTGATAACGTTTTATAATGTAATTAATTTCAAGAAGGTTAAAATTGATAAATAGCGTATTTGCTTTTCAAGATATGTATATGAATATAAATTTTAAATCAGAATACTTTTAATAAAAGAGGGTGATAGTTACATCTCATGGAAACGACACTAAGTTCCGATAAAAAAAATGGTGTACCGTAATGCTTGTAATGTTAAGTTTGAAATTATGCTAATAATATTGTTTTAATTTTTGTCATACATTTTCATCATATTTTCTATTAGATTATAGTCTTTTTTCAAGTCATAATAATATTTTACTTGGGTGCACCTGTAGAAGTAAATTAACTACTGGAAGAATTGATTTATTTTATATTTATTATTTTGGATGTGTAAAATGTGATTTAATATTAAGAAACATGTTGCTGTATATATTGATGTTAGTAGTGAAATTTAAGTATATTTATATCAATATGGTAGAAATAGATTCTATAGTATTAAAAGAAAACTGACGGTTCTATAAAATTAGATAGCTTCTCAGTCATCCTAATACTAATGTAATAAAATTTTAGCAGTTCTATACATTTTCTTCCATATCAAAATCTGAAATCAACTTCAAATACCAAATTAGTATTTGTTCATAACAGTATTTTTGACATTTATTTGTAATTATTTGGTACATATTATTTTTATATCATTTTCTTACGTCAAATCTGATTATTTACCCTTATAAGGAAGTAATTTTGACAATGTAATAATTCAGATTTAGAGAAAATTTATTTTTAAGTAGCATGGACAAGTAAGTAAATTTCTATAATTTAATCTTTGAATAATTTTCAAATAAAAGATCCTTGCAAATTAGTGCTAGACCTGTTATGTCGAATATCGTAACTCACGCACTAGGCAATCAACGATGTCTTCTTAACGTAGTGATGCTAATATGGTGATATGAAATTTAACGACACTATGATTTATGGTGTTTCGTAACGTTCCCTGGTCACCCTTGTGGAAGGAATCGACTCCTTCGTCACGAGCCACGAAGTCGCGAGGTCAGTCACACCAATTTTGTGCTCTTATCCTCTAATAACAGTTATTTGAGTGTAAGACATTGTTTATTGCTTGAATCTTTCTGTGGTCTTTTGATTGGAAGTTGAAACCAGACATTACGAAGATAAATATTATTAAGTGAAAATTATAAACGTAATCGTTCTATTTTCTTGCAACGAGTAGTGGAAGGCTTAGACGCACCTAACGAATATTTTTAAGAATTCAGTACACCCAATTCTCCTAAATAATCAAGTGAGATTATACTTACACAATATTTTAAGAAATTTATTACTGCTTTTTATTTCTAAATTTTTTATTCCCTCTGAGTCGTTTCTGAAAGGAAATGAGTAAATAGATTTTTCTGTTCAATAGTAAAAATTGTTTTTCATTTATCTCCATTAAAATATTATGGATAAACATGATAATATAAGAACAGAATATTTTTGGTAATCTTAATTTATATCGCCATCATTCTGACCCTTCCTCAAGAAAATATTCCAAGTTTCGTACACTCACACAAATCTTGATTAGTGTTTTCGGTTTTTTAATTAAATAAAGATAAAATTGATACAAATATAAATTCTAATCCGCGATTAAAATAATTTCGTCGGTTTTTTAAATAGTTTTAAAAAGTAATAAACATTGAACGCTCATGATCTGATGATAGTCCATGAAAGATAAAGCACTTTCACTAAATCGATCCATGCACCACCTTTCGTTAAGTAGTTAATCCAAACAATCTTCGAGAAATACAAATTCCGTTCAGAAAGAGATTGTTGCCCGTCGTTTATACTAATTCTTTTTCACTGTTCATGAAGTTTCGTGTCCAATCGTTAACAATTTATGCAGCGTCCACCTTCAAAGAAACTAATTACCGAGTTTAACTAAATTGCGTACATCAATATAGGTAGGAAATAATAATAAATTTTATCGCCGAACTTATAATTTACTGAAGATAAAAATATGTATATTATTTTAATGTTAAATTATAAAATTTTCAATATACAACTAATTGAACACACAAGTGTTCGTTTATGTATGTTAATGGGCGTTCTTAAATCTGATATTAGCGAGACCTACGGTAAGATCGATAAATAATGAGTTACTTTAAATGACAATAATTTATTAATGTAGGTTTAGCTGACTGCCAGAATTAGTTCTGTAGCTTAGCCAATTTTTCTGTATCCCGTATACTCAAACTTAAATAGTTGCATTGATTGATTATAAAACCATTCATCTTCCCGTTAATATTCAATGCAATGATCAAATTTCACAATATCTCCCTGGTAACGTTTTACTATAGATTATAACGACTTATCAGATGTGTGAACCGTGAATTTGGCCGCGATTTCTTACAAGCTTGGCAAAAAGTTTTAATTAATGACGGAAACCTGAAATCTATCGCCATTACTAAAGATAAGTTATCTTCATTTTTAGAACAATTAAAACCTACATTTATAATTGAATTTAAAACGGATTGTGGAACAATATTTCACTACGTACTACTAATTGGAAAATTACCATGAATATGGGACGCCACGATAGTACATTTTCGTAAATTAGAGCGGTCACATACCAACGTAACAGATACATGATGACTGGTATTGTTGTGACATGACGTGTGTTGATAGAATAATAGAGGAACAATTTATGTAGATCAAGAATTCCATGCGTAATAAAATTTTAAGAGAAATCTAAACATATCCATTTTACGGTGTTGTAGACTGTGCTTTAAATGAATAGATTTTATTTTAACTTTTTTTATGAATAATCCACGTTGATGGTGCATGTCCATTCCTGGTGACCACTTTATTTAGATTAGACATATTTTATGAATAAAACCCCTTAATTTCTGTCTTAATATATTACTCCTTATTTGAGAGCAAGTTTCTCCTCTGTTCTGTATTCTAAACAAGCACTTTAATTCAAATACCGGGGGACAGCAAATCTGGGACGGGAAGAGTTGAACGCACCACGATCTAACGACGTTTTGTTTTCCCCCCGTTCCCAAAAGAGACCTCTACATTTTACCCCACTGTAAGCAATATTCGCGCGATTTTGAAGCGGCAACGGTCGTGACACGCCGTGAAATGATAAAGGACGTAACTCAATGCGCCGATATTTTCGTCCAATCTTTCCGGTGATTTCATCCCCCAGCCCCCTATTAAAATCTTTCGCTCTCTGTTCGCCACTGCCTCGATTCTGCAGCACAAAGCAAGGAATAATTACACATACATTCAGGTTTCATCGATCAGGAACATCGCCAGCTCACGTGGTGTATTGTAAGGAGCGCATCTGCCTCTCCAGAGCGGTGCTGACTGCGCACGGCCTCTCACGTGTTGAATGGAAAATCTCCCTCTCGACATGCCAACGTCTCACGTGACCTCTCACACCTCAGATAATGACATTTGCCGATTTCACATTCGACGAACAAGATGAATTTCAAATTATTTTTGAATATATCAGCAACACAGATAAACGTAGACCTACTTACTTATGTTTTGTTTGAATGTCATAATTACACATTTTTGGAATCATAAATTAATTAATTAAGATAATATTATTCACACGTATTATTCACTTAGCGTGCAGAGTTCGAGCTCGTGGGCTGAACTGAAATCAGTAGGTTACAGACTCACGGGTTCATCACACAGTAATATTTCTCACTTATTTGTAATAGAACCATGTTTAATTCCTCAAATATAACATGTTTGAACTAATGGAAGCGCATGAGTACTTCATTTCCATGGTCTTGTAGTGTTAATAATTTCTTTAGTATTTTTTATTCGTACTAGACGTGATTAATTATTGAATGACTGCTCATGTTTACCCAAAATAATTAAAACTTGTATTTACTTACTCTCAAGTGAATTTATTTTGGGTACTTAATTAACTTATATTTTTTATTTCGGATGCCTCATGAGACAAGTACCGAATTCTCCGGCCTACCTGATGCAGGTTGTCTAAGGTTTCCAGCATCTCTTTCAGGAGAATACCGGATAGGATCCTTAAACTATAGCTCGGGGGCTCTAGTGAACCCGAGAGGAAAGTGATTCCTGTGAGAGCATTCTCTTCAAGATATTTCCCCTCAGATTGATTGCGGGGCTTACCTTTGAGGATGCCTTGTACTCTCTTTGTTTGTTTTAAAGTTCTCAGATGCCGAGGCGCCTGCATTTAGTTTAGGAGGTGTATGTAATCGGGTTGAAGACCTTGGATATACGGTAAAAGTTGTTATCTGATTCAATTGGATCAGTCGGTCAACCGCCTTCTAATACTGATGGAGACACGAAGGGAATGTTGTGACTCCATACCAAACTCCTCTTCTGTCATTCGGAAAGCCGTGATAATAGTACCCAAAAGCCCGACCTACTTGATGCAGGCTTTCTAGGGTTTTCCCTACGTATGATCCTTAAACTATAGCCTCCGCTCTATCTTATAGCCCCCCATTTTCAATTCCCTTCCTATACTATTAAAGGGGAGTTGCCGGATTCAGGATCACCCTCATGTAGCCTGTTACACAAAATATATCTAGTCTACCCTTGGCTACCTTCCACTTCCTTCCGCATTCTGCCTTCGCAATTCCTTTCCTATACTATTAAAGGGGAATTTCCAGTCATCATCATGCAGCCTGTTTCCCAAATGAAAGGTCAGTTTTGAGAAGTCTATACCCCGGAGATGCAGACCTCCCCGCTGATTCTGTTGGAATAGTCGACCAGATTCCTCCTAAACTTTTCGAGACATGGAAAAGAACATGCTGCGACCCTACAGAAAACTCCTCCGTCATTTTGAAGGGCGCCAGACAAGTACTTAAGAACCCGACTTACCTTTGTGCAGGTGTTCTAAGGTTTATCCTGTGTCTCTTTCATCTTAATACCGTCTAGGATCCTTAAACTATACCCCGAGCGCCATGCTTAACCCTTGACTGCCTTACCCTCGGTTTCGCATCCGCTCTTTCAAACCCCTTCCTGTGTTATTTACGGGGAGTTCCCTCCCTGTGCATACTCTCGTGTAGCCTCTAAACGTAAAGTAATATCAGTATTGAGACAAACTTAGTCAAATGCGGTGAGGTGGTGTGAGAATAATACAGTTTTATTGTATAGCGTATTTTTCCCCAAATTAATTTTCCATATGTGGGATAATCCAAGAGTCACAAGCTGTATATGTAAAGATAAAGAGTCAAGACTTAATACTATGTATCTTTTTAAATAAAAATTGTTCAATTAAAACCGTATAAAGTCGTTAATGATGACCTTTGGTTAACGTGAGATATTTATTTAAAATACTTGATAGTTAAATGAATGAGATTTTTAATTTATCAGAGCTTTTAACAAAATTATGGTAATAAACCGAAACTTACTGTTTTAGTTTTATGACGATTTGAATAAAAGATCATTGAAGACTTTATGAGGTTTTAATTGAATAATATAACCTTAAAACAGTGTTTATAAATAATTAATAAAAGAAACTTTACAATCTCATTATATTTTATACTCAGTAGCTTTCTACCCAAAAATGATTTAATTATATCAACTAAATAAATTTTTGACAGAAATATACTCACTTCGCATTAAATTGCCGTCATTTTATAATGATATAAAATCATGGTAATATATTTTTATTATTATAAATTATAATATATGTCATATAAAACTCAATGCTTACATTATTTTAATGAATAACCGTATATTAATGGATGAACAGTTCCACCCGCGTTAATAAACTAATTCCACGGGTTCTCCACTCGATAAAAATAGCAGTCATCAAAACGTCAGCTTTCTTTGACCAGGATTCAAACCAACTACGTATCCAAAATATACACCGGGAAAACTTTCCTTCTTTAATGTTATATTCTGAATAGTTTAGTTTTTTAATAAATATGATCGTCAACGATCGGAAGCTATTTTTGAGCGTACAAGCTAACAACAAATTAATTAAGACTGAAAAGTTTATTAAAATATGTGTAAATATCGCAATTCCCTGTTAGTATTCAATGGGTCTTATGTTATACAGGGCGAGTCAAAAGTCGAATTACACCCTGTTATTTAAAAAAATTCTGCAGGAATTGGGTGACGTGGTTTATCTCTTATGGTATGGACCGAACATGGGCGCCATCTTGAAATCGAACACCTTGAATCAAAGTTAATTGTTTTTAAATAGAAAGGGGGTCGTGTGATATATCAAGTAGCATCAGAACTTTCTGTCAAGTTCATTCCTGTAAACCGATTTGAAGTAGCAGTTATAGTTCAAACGTTACAACACATTTTTTTGCAGGTAACTCAAGATGGCTTTGACCAAGGAGGAGAGAATTGGAGTCGTTTTGATGTCTGCTTATAGCGTAAAAGATAGACCACCGCACCCATACCTAACACGTTTCCCAATTCCTGCAGAGGTTATGAATTAACAGTTTGTACTGCGACTTTTGCCTGATTTAGTACCATTTTGTTATCATTTTTGTCCATTTATTGAACTATAAAATGAAATTATTCTTAAGTCATTATTCTTTTTCGAGTTATTAATTTTTCGTAACCAATAGTTGTGACGCTAAGTATTATTCATCTGCTGACGTAATTATGACATTTTAACTGAAAACATTCAGGAGTGCAAGAGTTTTTAGCCGAGAACAAGGAGAAGATATATAAACTATTTGTGCTCTATTTCCATAGATTTCCCTTCCGCAGATTGTTTAACAAACTCTTTATTCCGTCTTACTCTACTAATCGTTCATCCTGTTATTCCTCTCCGTTTCCTAACTTTCATTGTTCCGCATATATGACCGTAATCCATTTGACCGTTTACGCAGATTTCTTATTCAAAACTCTAGCTTCGTCTATATTAAATCTGCTTATTACGTTCAGTCCACTGCAATTTAATTTATCTTAGGCCTGCAATAAAATATTGACTTATTTATTAATTTTAATAAGTTTAATACTTCTATTAAACTAAACTGTTTATTCAACAAAATTATATTTCTCATTTTCTGGATAACTATACACATTTAGGGCCAGATCAGTAATTTTAATTATTTAATCAATTGTTACATTGATATGAACGAACATTTTAAATATCTACTGACAAACCTGTAATTGGAGAGGTTTATATCATTTGTTTGTGCTATAATCGTTTTGTTAAAACCTGAATCATAGATCGTCGTTTCTGGTTTCACGAAACTGACCATAATATTAAGACAATAAATGACTCGTCTTTCGAAATAAAAAAGGTGCTAAATCGTCATCTTCTATATTTAGGTGAAATTCTCCAGAAACGAAAGCAAATGTGAATAAATAGCATTTTACAAATAAAATTTATGACAATATTTTGCTTAACGACAGTGTTATTTATAAACAAGTGAATTAATGGATCTTCATACCTAACGGTTTATCTTATGAAAGTATTGAAAATTTTTACAGTTTTTATCAAACGATAAAGAGATTAATCGGAAAAATGATGGCTTTATCAGAAATAATTCACTTATAGCAAATATCTATGAGTTGACAAATGCCGCTTTTTTTATATAACTGGTTTCTATCTCCTATTTATGTTTATGGTTATCTGTATTCTATAATTTTGAATATTTTTGTCTTCATATTTTTGGAACCAATTATCATGCTCTACGTCACTCTAAACTATATTATCCATAATCTACGAATTTCGTTCATCAATAATTGAAATATTCAATTGTAGCTTGCAATATTCATGTTTTGACAATTATTTGTTGTTGCGGTATTCAGTCCTAAGACTGGTCTGATGCAACCCTCCATGCTAACCTATCTTGTGCAAACATTTTCATTTCCCTATACTAGCACAACCCCCCACTTCCTCCATAATCTGCTTAGCATATTCCATCCTTGTCCTCCCTCTTCTGTTCTTACCCCATACACTTCCCTCTAATGCTCATTTTAGAAGATCATCCTGTCTTAAAACGTGGCCTATTAATCTATCCCTTCTCTTAGTCAACGTCCTCCATATTGTTCGCTTTTCCCCTACTCTCTTAAGAACTTCGTCGTTTGTTATTCTATCTACTCATCTGATTTTCGGCATTCGCCTATAGCACCACATTTCAAAAGCTTCTATTCTTTTCCCTTCCCCAACTCCTATCGTCCACGATCACACCTATATAACGCCACGCTCCATACAAACATTTTTAACAACGATTTCCTAATGTTCACACTTATATTACCCGTGAAAGCCTTCCTTGCCTGTGCTATTCTCCTCTTTATGTCTACTATACTTCTACCACCCCTAGTTATTACGCAGAATTCCTTAACTTCCGTCAAAATATCCCTTCCAATCTAACACCCTTTGTTATTCCACTGTTTCCCATACTACACTCCATTACCTTGGTTTTCCCTCTATTAATCCTCATATTGAACTCTTTCTCCAGGACTACGTTCATGCCATATATTATGGTTTTCAAGTCTTCTTCTGATTCTCCTAATACTACAATATCGTCGGCAAAGCGTAAGGTTTCAACGATTGTATCTTAACTTAATTGGTAATTAACCGTTTGTATCATTAGTATGTATTAGTCTCTAGTCCACGGCTGAATAATTTCTTTACTCATGTTTCAATAAATTGGATTACATATAATGGTTTCCATATTTTGAAACCCGTATTTCATTTCCTTTTTACGTTTTCCATTAGCCTGGGTGGCAGAAAACAATGTTAAGACATTACAATAATGTAAAAAAAATCTTGCCTTTCATGACGCTCTAATTGGAGCATTATTGATTCAACACTTAGCCAGATTATTTTATCATTGGAAAGATAATAATTGGACGCTAAAGCGCATAACAAGTGACTTATCTCTAAGCTTCGCATTTCAGCACCGAAACACATTTCACGCTGAATTGCGGCGTTAATTTGCGGAAATAATCAACCCGAAACTGTATTATTGGTGGCGCCCCTCTTCTCAAACGCTCAATGCTGGAATCGACTATTTTGATTTGCTGGGAAGATTTCCTCTTCGTTTATTCTTGAGAACGAATTAGGTTCATAATTAACCGTTCATTTTGACCATATATTATAGTTTTTTAGCTATTTTAAACGTCACAATGTAATAATATTGATGCTTTAATCAAAATATATTGCAAATATTCATATTAAATTGAATTAAATAAATTAAAATTTTTAAGATGCAGTTTCCATTTTGATTAAACGATGTTTTGTCATCACATTGGGAACTTCTTCAGGTGTTAAAATTTGATGAAAAAGAATTATACAAAATATTTAAATATCCCGCCTTGAATGCCTCTAAGAGCAGCTTCAACCGAAATACTAACACCTGAAAATATCCGAATTGGGATGAAGAAACGACGTTTAATCTAAATAAAAACTGTGGCTGTAAAACTTGTCATTAATTTATTTAATTTCATTACTGTAATATCAGACATTAATATTAAAAATGAATTTGAATTAAATTAACGACCAATTCACAGAAGAAACAATTTTTATATTTTTTCATAAAACCCTACGTCCACATTTTTTTGAATTCCTTCCGGTTTTCATTTCTAAAGGACATATATTTGAATTAAAATTAGAGGTTCAGAAAATGAAAAGTTGTTTCATTGATTGCGTCCAATGGCGTTAAAGGCCGAAACAACGCAAAAATGATTATCTTATGGGAATATTAGGTATTGACGTTTAAAATCAGTGAGAGAATGTGTGTTTGTGAGACTGATAAACATTTATAAAAAGTTATGAAGATAGTAGCAAACCGGGAGTGAATTTTGTTTTAAAGTAACATAATAGAAACAAGAGGCACAATACTTGATATCTGCGTATTTTGATTGACTCAGTTCTTGTCTTACAAGCATCCGACATTCACAAAGTTCTGAAAAATAACAGGTCAACTACCGATATATAAACGTAAATATTACTAAAGAAAATTAACTATTTACTCACGATCACAGTATATATATAATATCTACAAACCTTTGTCAGTGCGTCAGTGTGTATGCCACGGCTATAGTCGTCCAAATTTGACCAAATATGGCACAACTATTTGTCACGGCCCGAAGCATCCCAACATCATAAAAGATTTTAAATATACTGAAGTCATATATGTGAAAAAAAAATAATGTCAACAAACCTCAGTTTTTTAGTTGCTCTAGTGTAAGTTGGTTATGCAGAGAATGATAGAAATATGAATATAGTGTTCCCTCAAGTACTGTAATAAACTTATCTTTAATTACATTTTTGCTTTATTCTTTACGTGAACCCTAGAAACGCCGGTTACTTCAGCTAGTATCCGTCTAAATTAGGAGTGCAGTATTTCCGCCGAGCATCTTTCAGAACATTACACTGTAGCACATGAAAACGCCCCAAGATTCTTTTTTATCATTTCTAAATATTGTTAGCACTCAGCCATGTCAACAGATGGTGAAAATTCAGACGGCGTGTTTTAAACGAGGTCCCGGCAGTTACGTCGTTTCGAAAGTTCAATTTTTTTGTCCAGAATTTATGGGGCCAATATCCTAAGGGAACTGTACATCGTCCGACGACAACGGCTCTAGTTTTTACATATATTTACAAAACCCTCCCGAAGGAAGGGATAGTTTTTGAAGGCCGCCTAATATATGAAACGTACACGGTTTTTAAAAAGTTAATTTTGGGTAGTGGCTCTAGTCTTACGCGTCTCAGGGGTGCTATCATGAGGGTCCAGCATGAAACAAACAATTCGCCTCGCCGATGTGGCCAGCTGTTACAATTCTATGATGTACGGAGATAGCTGGAGCTCAAAGTATTCCGTATTACTGCCGTGTGATTAATACGCGATGTTTCTGTGAGATTTTTAGTTTTTAGTTTTAATTCCAATGACGGGCGCTCCTTATCAATGACGTATTATACTGAATAGCTTTTGTCCAAATTTAAATATACATTCCTGAAACTTTTTTAGGTAATTTTTCTTAGAATAATCTATTTTAGTTATAATGTATGAGAATGTGAATATAATAGCAACAAGCACCGACTGAAGAGCCTTGTAGCTAATAGTAAATTGTAGACTCCCTTATGTGTATCAAATAGTGCTTTGAACGTTAACGTGTTGTGATAACTAAATTTAGTCCATCCCTCATCCTACATAATTAATCAAGTCCAAGTACCTCATACACTCTTAAGTATTCACAAGTATTGGCAAAGTATTTATCAGCTCCCTGCTTGGATCGCGTGAATTACGAATTTTTAATATTTGGAAAACGATTGTCACTCATGCATAATTAATTAATTCTGCACAAAGAGTCGCACCCTGATCCTTTGGAGCGTTACAAGTCACAGTTTAAAATTTATTTGAAAACATATTGATATAAATCCTCAACACCCCATCATTTTATTCGCGAATAGCTGATTGCCCGACATTTTCCGAGAACGTATTTATTCCCATTTTATTATAACAGAAAAAGAATTAAATTTTTAACTAACCTCTAGATCTATATGAATATTTCATAACCCTTCTCATCTCGCCACTGAAGAAAGAACTAAACCGGCATAGGGAATGTCACCGTGTTCATCTCAGAATAACCTATCGATTGGACACTAATTAGAGATTCCTGAAACAATTTTTTCGCCCCTTCCCTCCACTACGCTACTCTCCAAGACTAAACTTCGACCTTAATCGTCGGGGTGAATTTCACTAATTAACTAAGCGCTTTCCAAAACACCAACATTGGTCTGTTTGAACACTTTATTATTTTCCTACAGTTAGTTTCCAACCTCACGAAAGCCATAGTAGCTTATATTGAAGTTAACTGACGTCAAAACCAATCAACTTAGCGATCCCATAAAGAATAAAATCAACAACAATCTCAGTCATTTTAGAAATTTTAAATAAACTTTTCTCCCTTTTCCCACAACGTAAACGGTCTTAAATAAATCTTAAACGAAAATAAGTGTATCACAAACCATTAAAACCATTAAAAAAACTGTGTGTTTCACAGAAATATAGTCGAGTATCATTCCTCCGTTCACACCTTTTTGTGATGGGGTGATTAAGGAATAAATATACAAAGTTTAATAAGACCATTAACAGGTAAATGTTGAAAAGAGAACATTAATGAAATAATTTAGACGGTCCAGCCTTTTCGATGCTATGTTATAATATTACTCTAACGACTATAAGCGAGATCGGGTAATTACAAGACTTAATATGAACGTATAAGATCAGAGGTAAAACAGTGAAGAATGAAATACCTTAAAATAATACATCGTACGACTAATTAAGTTTATCCGTGTTTTACTTAAAATTCACTATATTACGTTGATTTTTATGCAACATATCACAAATTAATCTGTTTGTAATATGTGGTTCCCTATCCATGAACCTCAGATTCTGTCAAATTAATTCCAGAAACCGCCAAAAAATGTCATAAAAAGTAATGCACAGTACGGATTCCTTGTTCTACCGTTCTGTGGTATCTTATCAAAAAGGAGACTAATTTACTTAAATATCTTAATAACGCAGTATTTGTTCTGGTTTTATTACAGGACACAAATATACTACAAACAAATTTTCTGTCACTAATGTTGTGTATAAAATTGATTATTCGAATTGTGATTTCTGTTACATTGGTCAAACGAAGAGAACACTGAATATACGAATTGAAGATAATAAGTCTAGTTTAAAAATGTAAACACAATCCAATAACTAATAATTGTGCTTATCTTAATCGCTGTTCTCATAACACTTCTATTTTTGCCAGGGAACCACATTATTGGAAAAGATTAATTTGTAAAATGTTACATATTAAAAATCAACTGAATTCACTGGACGTTAAGCCTGACACTGAAAATCTTAGAAAGTTGTGCGATATATTATTTTAAGTCCTTCGGTCATTTGCTATATTATCTTCGATCTGCCACATTCAAATTACACTCTTTGTTAGTGAAAGATGCTAATCTCGCATCGAAACGTTCAGGAAATTTAAATTATTTCAGTAATGTTCTCTGTTCAATTTTTGACTGTTTATGGTTGTAATTATCATAATTAAACTTACAGACCTTAAAAACTGTATGTACCAAGTTTGGTCGAAATTACTCCATTCATAAGACAATACACACATACATTCATTTTCATATGTTAACATTTATTTTTATACTTATAATTTACTGACAATATTTAACAGGCATTAATTAATATTATTATCCGCTAAACAACATTACAAATAAATAGTTTAAATGACAATTATTAAAATACCTCTTGTGTTGTTAAGTATATTATTATTTAACCATAATCAAAGACATCACGTACAAACTGGAACAGTTTTTTCCTCAATGTAGAACTTGTTTTCTAATAAATAGTTTAAAAATCTTATATAATTGTATGTTGTACAATCTCCTGCAGTGCGCATTGCAGGATAATAATAAAACTTTTAATTCTTACAAAACAATCGTAATTTTGCTCTATGTATTCAAATACCTGTTCATGCAACTCTCCACTTTGAAAATGGATTTTTTTGTGTAATATCGTTACTATTTTGAATTATTTGAAAAAATGTAATTTCAATAATGGATACGGCAACTTCTCCCAGTATGTGCAATCGCGTGTCTTTTGTTTTATCTACCAACGTATTTTTCATCATTTAGATTCGAGACAAATATATTAATGAAAATAATATGTTTATATATGCCTATTACAAGCTTCTTAATAAATTTAGATTACAAAGCTAGTTTGTAACAAACACGTTTAACCAAAATCCCTTAAACTTCAATCGACAAGGATGTGTTTTTTCAGGTATATAACATAACAGCAAATAATGATTAAAATATCAAAATGAAAAAATAAGTTGAGATTAAATAATTAATCAATTAATGTTATTATGAGATAAAACATAAAAATATAAATAAATTAGATGTTTTTGTTTGGGTAAAATCGTACGGGATCCTGCTTTCCAGTTTCCAGGCTTTATTCTCCAGCACTATTCGTTCACCTTTTCAAGGGGGCCATTACACGTAAACACCTGCTCTACGCTGCCCAAGATGTAAATCTTTATAATTGAGCGATTTTATCTCGGCGCCAAATTCTACGTCTAGGCTTAGGAAGCTTTACAGCAACGTTCACATGAAAATAAAGGACTTTTTGGTTTAGAAAGCCCAAGAAAAAGCTTACCAATTTTATGTCCGTCTAATAAAATAAAATTATTGTAATTGTGAAACAATATTCTTATTATATCTTCGACAACATAGATATTAACTGGTAATTGAAAACAGTTTCTATCTTATTCTACATATGTTTTCTAAATTCCTTATTTTGTTTATAAAATTGTAATACTATTATTTTGTTCCTTAGTATGTCTCAGCTGAACGAATAAAATTGGAAGTACGGGTAAAAATTTATGAAGTAGACAAGAATGGAAAAATGTCAACCGGACCAGGGAATCGAACCCAGGACCTTGCGATATTTATGAAATTTTATGTAACTTTTTATTTCGCCCGTGAATAAGTCTTAACTCTCCGGCATTTCTGTTGTGTCAGTTTAATATGATTGAACGTATACAATAAACAGTACAACAGCTCCTAATATATAATAACTAAATAAATTACATACATTACTTTGAATGTCGCAAATTTAATGTAAGTCGTACGGCACTCACTTTCAAAATTAATTATTACATCAAATTAAAGAATTACGCATCTGATTATAGATCTTTTAGAGAATGTTTCAAAATATTAGACGAATGTAATCAAAAAAAACTTCCTATATAGCTCCTCATTGTTTATAAAACTTCTTGCAAACAAAGCTGCAAGTGGCCGCTGCAGAGAGTCCGGCGTGTTTGCGGAGCCTCCGCAATAACGGCCCTAGAAATTAAAACTAAACATCAACTCTTCCAACATTGAGCCCGTTGGTGTCTTCTTCGTCTCGCTTAAATCGTTTATGTGAATAGAGCCTGCGTAAATAACTCAGAAATGCTTCGTTCTGAATATCTCATTTCATTCTGTGACATTTTTATATTATCACAGAAATAAAAATAAGACAAAAATGCTATATGCTTATCAAAAGTTTGAATTAAATTGTCAGATTTCGCTGAAGAAACCTAATTTTTAGCAGTGCCATAAAATCTATTCGTATATTTAGACAGGAAAATCGAAATTCGTTACAAAATAATGTAATAACGTCTATAATGCAAAATATTACCAAGAGTACCATTTAATTTCTATAATTAATGATTTGTCTGTTGAATTATATACTCGCACATATGTAATATTATTTGAGAGTAGTATGTTAATATATGGCATTCATACAATGTATACTTTCAACATTTGCATATGAAGTTCAATTACATTTTTATATATGTGAAGAAGTATTATTTTGGCATATTTCTGCTGAAATTCATATTATAATAATATTAGGAACATAAAATTAATTCAAAGTCACGAGATTGATTCCAAATTGAAACTCAGCCAAAGACTATGAAACTGAATTTAGAAGATCAGAATGAAAAAAATGTCGAAAGAGCCCGGGGCCTCCAGCATTCAGGGCTGGAGTCTCTCTCTCTCTCTCTCTCTCTCTCTCTCTCTATATATATATATATATATATATATATATGTGTGTGTGTGTGTGTGTGTGTTTTTTTTTGCGAGGGCAGGTGAAAATCTTCTAAAGACACTATCTCAGGGTCCGCACTGGATAGTAGTGGATATATATATATGTGTGTGTGTGTTTGTGTAAGTTGATTCAGAGGAGTTCTGGGAAGTCCGTCAGGTCTGGCTTCCTCCTTCTGGGTTTTCTTCCCCCACCCCCAGGCCCTAGTCCAAAGTTTTTAAATTAAGTTTCACATAAGCTGAGACGACCTGTAGTGGTTTTAAGGGTTTATGTACGGCATACGTAAGAGATTTTAGCTGATCCCAGTGGACCAGATGGCCAGCTGCCCCTCAATACTGATCGAGTCATAGAGGTGGTTTGTTGCGCTCCCACAACAATCCAGTCTCCCGTCATCAGAATGGCGTGGGAGTAGTACCAAATGCCTCACCTACCAGATGCAGGGGTCAAGGGTTTTCCCTGCATCACCTTCAGGTGAAGCACTGGGTACAATCCTTACACTACAGCGCAGGGCGTTAGTCAACCCTTGGCTGCCTTACTATATATTCCACATCCCCCTTTTCAATTCCCTTCCGATGTTATTAAAGGAGATTTGCTTGCTTCAGGGTCACCCTAGTATAGACTGTTATCATCAAAATTATTTTGAGAAAGTAGGATTTAAAAGAATTATCCTATGACTGAATCTGTATCTCAGCTGTATCTCAGAACTATAACGACTTTCAAATTAAGTACAACAAACAAGAGAATATTATTTTTCAGATATTTTATTTTTAATTATTTCATTCTACTTCTCCACTTAGTTAAAGGATCATCACTTTCTTTTCGAAATATTCAATACGACTGAACGAATGCTGACGGCCACTAATTGTATTAGTAACAAATAAAATGAACAGGGATATATCCAATGATATCGCCTGTAGAATTTAAATAAACAATGATTAGTTCAACTTAAATAGTTCAATAGGCCATATCTTTTCGGGTCTTTTATTGGTCACTGGGTCTAAACGTTTGTCTAGTAATTGGTTTAGATGATTTGCCAGGACTTCGTGATTCTTGATCGCTTTTTTATGACTTCCTGTACCGCTTGAACATTTATATCTTTATTCACTGTGTGGTTAGTTATGTACTATGGGGCGTTTACAATTTGCAGGAGGATCTTGGATTGGCATCTCTGAATAATTTATAATTTATAAGGCCCATATTGCTTTGATGACAGCCTTAAATATCAGGATTTTATTTTCCACAGATAACTTTTATAGGCTAAAGTACAGCAGGTGGGACAGAGGAACTTAGTTCAATTAACTGATCAGTTACATTGCCTACTGAACTCAAATGTTTTAGATTTACTATCGTCACATTTTGCCCATCGTTCATTGTTATTTTTTTCTTATTGGTGGAGGAATAGTTTTACGTTCTCTGCAATTCTTATTTGATTTCCAAATTGAGTTATCAGTTCTGCTCAGTGTAGATATATGTTGCCCAAACCCTTGATTTTACACTTCTTTGAGCTTGTTCCTTAATCTTTGACTCAATAAATTGTATGCAGCAGGTGTGTGAGTTCGCTGCTATTTTCAATTGGCACGTCTTTTTTCTGATACAGCTTTTTTCATTTCTATATATTTATTCCGTGATTACTTTCCTTGGGTGAATAATCGGTGAAGACTTGCTTTTTGTAGTTGACTTATAAATTTTGCTGTAGCTGCCTCCAACTCACCTGGCTCTTAATCGTGAAAATGTGCACGATAAGCAGCGGTGCGGCAAACTGTGTGCGACCACAGGAGCCATTTTTATGGTTTCCCTTACGACAATAAAACGACTCTTCTATCTAGGTGCTCCAGCTACAGCCACAGCCAGATTACAATTCTTATACTGTCTTGAGGCACTATCGAGATATAAATGGTTTTTATTCAACTGAAACTATTTCGTAAACAACAATAAGCTACTGGGGCAATTTAAATTCAGTGCTGTTTGAAAAAAAAGTAAATTCACGAAAATAATGAACATTAAAGTGCAGTGATATTTTTCTGAAAAATTAAAAAATAAATGTTATTCCACTAGCATAAATATAACAAAATAAAGTGAGGTATTTTTCCTCTTGGTCTTGATTACACCTCTTTTATTTTAATAGTTGAACTTTATTCTATCAATAATCTTGTAATATCTTGTGTACTTCTCGTTTTGATCCTCCGGGAATCCATTACACCGTATATATTCTATAATGCGTAACTGCATTTCCTGATTACAATCGTACTGACAGTATTCTAATTCAAGTTAAGTCAGTCTCGCAATACAGTTCTCATAAAACAGAGGACAATTTGTGTCGCAATGTTCGCTACACGTCAAAGTGCAAGAAATATCCCCAATGGGAAAGTCAGAAACTCAGTGGTTTTAACAGCTTGCCGAAAAGCACATCCTGTGATTTAGATCTGTTATGAAAACAGGCCTTATTCAGTAAGTAGCAAGGAAAACATGTTTTGACTCTCTTGGCTTTACTGATTATCTATTGTCCTGATTAGTAAATGTCACTTGATTGCTGTCTTACAACAATCGCTTTGTGGAGGCTTTTCCGACCTCTAACGAACGTGTTATGATTTTTGTTACTATTCAAGCGAAGGTTAATGTCGTATTGTCTCTGTTCGAAAATCTGTAATACCATTCGACTTCCAGAATCTGATTGTCTGAGTGAGGTTGAAAGCACAATTCTTTGTCACGCGATTCAAGTGACCTCATTGAAGTAGAGTAAACACAACATAAAATTTTGTAATAAAAAGAGGTCAAAACGACCTCCTTTAAGAAAGTTGTAAGTGCTTCAATAGTGGAGAAGGTTAAGGAACACGGATAGCACACCATTCTCGTGTGTCAGAATTTCGATACCGCAACACTCTCCTCAAAGGGATTTCTCCAAGGCTGGAATGGAATGTGAACCCTTCCCTACATCTACCATCAAACCGCCATCTCCTCGAAAATTTTTCGAATACCAAACCTTGGATCCAAGACCGTAACATACGTTTCTATTTATGCATATTATATTTAATAGTACATTAAATATTAGACATTCCAACTTCATACATTAATTTTAATACAAGAATTTCTTTTTTCTTTCTCATACGTCCATTAGATAGAGTATAGTTTTACCCATTTGCAATATACTATATTGTAATAAGCCCTCGCAGATGAATTATCAATCGTTCAACAACCACTAATGTTTATGTTTCTTTGATAATAACTACGATTTTAAGCGTATATTTACTGGAAATTAGTGAGGGGCAGCTAGAAAAAAATATAAACAAATGCCATTTATGATCTTACTTTGATTAGGTGCTACTTGCAATAACAAAATTCGTAATCAGTTATTAATTACGCATTAACACAAAAAACAGTAAATCCCTTTTAACAGCAACAACAGACACAATAATCTAATCTTTTTTAAACAACCAAACCGAGAAAGATTCTCTCGGCCTCCAGCGATCATTATCTCTTTCCAAAGCTCACAAACAAAGTCACTTATTATAGTCAACTTTGTAAGAATCTAATAAGTTTATTACATTATCCCTTCCCTTTTTAAACTTGGCTCTACTTTCCCTTTTAGCTGTTTACCTCTAGTTGAGCCAAACTACGCCATTTAGGTGGAATCCTTGTTCACTTAAGAGGTTTTTGTATCAGCATAAGATAATTAAATGTATGTTACTATTTGCGTTCCATTTATATCCATAGCCTTACACACACTACCAACACTTCCCATGAAATACAATTAGTAACTGCATTAAAGCTTTTGTTTAACCAACTCTCCCTTTCAAAATATTTTAATATTTTCCTGCCCTTTTTGAATCTTCTCTTCTCAATTTCCATTCCAATCCCTTCTCACTTCCATTTTCTTCCACCAGTACTCCTTCTTAAAGTCTATCATTACTCCATTCGTTTCCAAGAAGTCCATTATCATCCTTTTCCTAAACAAGATCTTCTTTTATTAAGTTATAAGCTGATCCCGTGTCTACTAAATCAGATGCTTTTCGTTGTTAAGTTCGTACATCCACCTTCATTGGCAATAACGACTCAGTATTCAATTAATCTTCATTCTCATACTGACCCTCTTCCACATTTTCTTCATGAACTAATAAATCATATACTGCATTCATTGCCCCTGCATACTCGTCCGTCCTACTCACTTTAGTTTTTTCTGTAGCAATGAAGGCTTCACTTAGTTTGTCCTGAACCTCTACTTTCTGTATGTTTATTTCTTGTCTCACAATCCTGTTCATCCTTCGACATATTTCTTTTAGTTTCTTCCGTTGTGTTCATTTCCATTCCACTCCTCTCTCCTGAATAAAAACACAATAAAAAAACTCAATTTTGGAACCCTTCCAACTTTAAGCCACTGTAGTATAAAACTGAGGATTTTAGTAACATTCTGAGTGCACGTGGTATATTGTCAATTCGATTCTCTAAAATTTTGTTCGTATGGCCTTTTCATCTCAGACCACCGAAAATGAGTCAAAATGACATCTCTCCGTTAATAACTACCTTTTGACGAATTTTCGCCGTTTACACAACCTAAGTTTAAAAATATGTTGAATTTGACAACTGAAGTAGTTTTAGACTGTTGGAAACCATAGAACGAGTGTTTAGGCGCTCCTCTAGCTGAAAGTGATCCCTCTGAAGTAGAACTAAAAATGCAGTGTACCCTCAGGACTATTAATGCAGTGTACCCTCAGGACTATTAATGTAGTGTACCTCAACTGCAGTAATAAATTTATCTTTAATTACATTCTTGCTTTATCATTTACCTGAACCAGAGTAACGCCGGGCACTCCAGCTAGTACAATTCCAAAATTCAAAGCAACTAAATTTTTTATTAAATAAATGTAGTTATAAAATATAAAATCTGAATAATTTTTCTTTACATATGGCTGTACCTTCAGAAAGTAGAAATACAAATGCAGGTCAGAATACTTATTTTGATAACAAAAGTATTATAACTCAATGACATAAAAATAAGCACCAACTTTCTGGCCAATAGAAGCCATTGCACGCAAGTAAGTTGCGGCGAATTACCACCCTTTACGTTACCTTGGACCGACATTGCTTTACATATTTTAATTTAAACTGCATTTTAAATGAACATAAATAGCTCCATCATTTCCTCGTTTGCATTAGCTACGATTCCGTCAATTACATGCACATCCCTAAGAAGCGGTATTCCTATTTTCCGTGATATCTGGTCTCGAAATGCATAGCTCCGGTGGCTTCATTAGTCTCGTCATTAAAACCGTCCGTTTGCCATTGAAAGGTTCAGTTTGCGCACGTCATTAAAAGCGTGGTATAAGATATACTTGAGCGGGGCATTATTGACGGTTAGTTGATTTGGATGCACCTCGATCGCCGATAACCCTTTTTCCCGTTCAGTTGTTATTACCGTAATAACGGGTATGGCGGTAGGTTTATATTAATCCACTCCAGGCGTAGGAAGGAGAGTCGCTGAATGCGGCCACGGATTGTGCCGCTTCACAATTAACGCAAAGCACAACAGTCAGACAAAGGGGCCAGGCTGCAGCTAACTTGCCACCCAAAGGCTCTTAATTTTTAAAAAGTTTTCACCTTCGTCTTTAAGAGAAGATTTCTTCGTGTTTCGAGATGAACTCTCAAGGCAAGAAGCTGAAATCTACCTCGCGTAAATCACACTTAGTGTGAAAGCGTAAGGAAAAGTTCAGAGACGCGATACATTTAACAATACGACTCGATTAAATAAAATATTTGCACATTTACTGGGGTAACAATTACTGTAATTAGACATTTTGTAATTAGCAAGCACGTCAATAAGAGTAGAAGAAATATTCTACAAAGAATTTACCAGATCCAGAATTGTATATTACCTATTTAAAATTCCTATAATTAAATAAATAATTTCGGCATATAAGTTAATAGTGTCACGTATTGTAAAGTGACTAAATATATTACAAATAGTAATGAGCAAATCCATATGAATTTGGTAGTATCATTTCACCACAATGAAAGAAATTCGTCAGACAATACTCGATAATGTATCTATTGTTAGTCTATAATTTGGCGCAAGCCCGGTGGCTGATATATAATGAAATTACTTATACATAATACTCCTAATCTAAAAATTAATCATAGTCCTTTAAAATGTCTATACCCCTGAAAGAAAGAAAAGAGAAATACTACAATAATTATATTAACTTAACAGTTTACTTCAATTTGGCTTTAACATTTAAATTAGACCATACATTTATGTAATTCAAAATAACCGCTCAACTTAATACGTTTTTTGAGATTTGTCCTGAATTTATTTTCCTGAAGAGGATTTCCCTCAAACACTCCTACACGTAAATTATTCAAGTCGTTGATGTTCCTATTTAGGAATGAGAATTTGCCAACATTTGTGTTTTACTTTGAATTGATGATTCCATCTACCTATATAACTGGGCTTTTGCATTTTGGAGCTAAGTCCAATCAAAGGTTTTTGCCCCGTATAAGCTTTGAATAGCAAATGCAGCCTTGCTTCCTCCCTCCTTTGTGACAATATCTCCCAACCTAGTTGTTCTAATTTTTCGTTCCTATAACCCGGCCCTACTCGCACAAAATTAGCAGTCCTTTTCTGAACTTTCCCTGATGATTTTATTTGGTTTTTTCTATAGGGATCCTAAAAAGCCGCCCCTTAGTCCAAAATTAGTCTAAGTATAAATATACCACCTCCTTTTATTTTTAACTTTTAAGTTCCTCGTTATGAAATGTAAGAAATTCCACGATTTCTTCATCTGTTCCTCCCACCCAAGTCTGTTGTTGAAATATATCCCCAGATATTTGCAGCTCGGTACCCTTGGAATTAGTTCCCCACCTATTCTATATTGTCTCATTTAAAAATAGAGAAAGAAAACAAAAGTAATTAGCTAACCGAAATTTTTCTACATTTTATCTGTATTTCACCGTCAGTTTATAAATACGAACGTTTTGGGATGAATATAAAAACTACGAACCTATGTTATTTTCTCATTTGAAACGGATCCTCGGAATATTACGAGATGCATCTTATGAAAATTATTGTAATAATATTTTACAATGTAAATGAGAATGGACCTCGAACTTTATTTAGACTTCCTCGTTTTGCGCAGGATGTTTCAAGTTGTAGTATTATAAGAATGACCACTTTTGCTCATCCCTCCATACAATCCCTATTGTAGTTTGTAAACTGTAAAAGGTTAGTAAATTTATCGTTGTTTTATTATACATTTAGGCAGACGATTTCTGGTTTTAATTGTTCGTAATTTTATGAATTCTTCCGTGAACTCTTCTTAGCTATATAACACAAAATATTTCTGAAGATGATTCTACTACTAATTAATTAGTATTCCATTTTAACTGTTAACTGAAGTTAATATACAGCATAAATAATAACCCTTTCCGATATTTAATTTATAGCACAAGGTTAGGTCCCCGCTTTTGTAATTCTTTGTAGAAAATACATCTTCAGAAATTGATCAAAATAAAATTTTATAATTTATTGAAAATAAAAAATAATACTAATATTCAAACTATTAAAAAAAATTTCTTAAATTCTTATATTTGTAACAGTTCCAACAATCAGAAACGAAAAATAGCGCAACTTTTTTATTTTGTTTGGAGGATGGGGGGTAACAGGCTACACGAGGGTAATTCAGAAATTAGCATCTCAATATTAATAACAATGGAATTGAAAAGAGGGGATGTAGAAAGAAAAGGAAGCCAGCCAAGGGTTATAATTTAAGGTCCTACATGATATTGCATGGATGCAGCGCAAACCCTAGGAAACCTGCATCAGATACGCGCTTTCGAATGACTAGAGACGAATTTGTTGTGGGGTCGCAGCATCCCTTCACCCTGCCTCCACAGGTTTTAAAAGGCAGCTGACTCCCGAAAAAAGCGAAGGTACTTTGGCATAATAACTTTTGCATAAGTTTATTTTCTTCTGAGAAATGATTAAAAACTGTAACAGATATGAGAAAGAGAAGTTAAAAACTAGAGACATAGAAGGTATCGCCGAAAGTGATCTGTAACACCTCCTTCACCATGTCGAGCTAAATATTATAGATGTCTTGACGTGGCCGAGGTGATACTTCATTCGTCCTCCCTATGACGAATTACATAAATACAACTCATTTTGCGAATTTGAATAACAAGTAATTAAGATCTAAATCAATCGTAATTTAAATTGGATATATATTTAAAGAGAATTTCACTTAGGTTTATTATAGCATTTAATATCATAATATAAATAAAATTAATTTACATCAAGCATTCATGCCAAAGACATTCCTCTCGCACACCCCTTTGCTCATTAGCGATTAAAAACAAAACAACTCTTATTAGTTATTTACGACAATACAAAAACATTTCCCCTAAAAGCTTAAAAACAACAAAAAAACTCTGAGAAGAGATGCCTGAGATACATAAGATCAGTTCCTACAGGGTTCTCACAGATTTGATTTTATTTAATTATGCATGACGTCATATTTTCCTGTTTTCTGCTTTGTTACATAAACTTCAAAATACGATAAACGTTCTGAATTATTTACTCTTAGGACATAATACGAAATTTTGTGACGAATGCAGGAGAGATTGGGGTAGATGTCACTTAGACAATACATTTGGTATTCATAGTCTGATTTTGTACGAGTCGCCAAAACCATAGTGGGAAATTTATTTATTTATTGCCATAATTATGCATATTACGCATTTCAGTTAAATGCTTAGTAAGTGGCCAACTGATGCAGTTTTCTTACCCATTCACTGCAGTTTGAAATGGCCTTTGTTTGTTGTCCTAAACACGTATAATAGATATTTGAATTATTTCTTAAATTATTAATAAAAGTTAGCGAAGATTGGGAATTGGAATTGGCGTAAGCATGTCGAAACCTTATGACACCACTAATCCCCAGGGATGGCCCTTCGTAACGTAATGATACGACCTATGCAATTTCCGTAAACACGCTCTCGTGGGAATCGAGAGCCAGGCAAACAAAGATATATTTGAATACCACGTGATTGCCTCCACCAATGCGTTTCGTGGTCTAAAGAAAATCGATCTTAAAGGTCGATTTTTCGACTCTTCTTGATTCTGCGGTGAGGCTGTGTAAATACACATTCTTCTCTAGGAACTTGAAGGGAACCGACGTTTGGTCGCAGACGTTGAAGGAGGTCAACCTATCAAAGCTGAGGAGAGCGTCCCATGGAGACGCTACCAGCGAGGCGACGCTTTATTTCAATCAGGTATGCTGTCAGGTTTTCCAATCTTTGACGTCTATGGAGGGTATTGTCCTCCGAAATTAGTAAATATTTTCTTATTTACGTTTTTTTTAATAATTTCCGCATTTATTTAATTAAATTACCCCTGATTTTAATAACACACCCCACCTGACCAATTCTAACGGCAGTCTTATCATAGCTCCGGAAAGGAAAATCCATCTTTGATGGATGAAATTCACTTTTATGCATATTCCGTTCCCGCATGTACCATAACTATTTTCATTAGGACATACATTTAAATTATTGCGAAGCTGACCAGCTATATCAAATGTTTGACGCATCACCGAAGACAATTTTCTGTAATAATTATTCATCATTTCCCAAATCAGGATTCCTCTGCAATGAAAAATCAAATATTTTGGGCCTATGACGTATGGGTATTGAGTTACGATCGCATTTTTTAGTCCGTGAAATAGAGACGTTACTTGATGTCTTTCTGAACTGTGGTATTCTTCAGATATCGAGCTCAGATACGCGCCGAATTATTGGGCTTCTTTAAGAGCGGCGACTGACTTGAGCCGAGCTTTGTAATGTAACATTCGCAACGAACATTATACTTCATAAAACTCGGCTCGAAATAACTTGTGTGAGTGCGAATAATCGTTTTACAGGTAGGGCTCGACAGTGCTCCATTTTTTTCTACACGCCCAAGAATTAGAAGATGTCTATCACGGAAGCTGCAAGTGTTGCGTTTATTGTAATGTGGTATTGGTATCTAAACTGCAAAAAAACACAAATGGTGGTGGCAGACAAATCTCTTTAAAGGAAGTGAACTTATGGGTGATGAACGTTTAGAAGAAACAAGAACTTAGAGGCAGTGAAAAATTTTATTTTATTGGATCCACTATTTTGAACATCTGCTCAATTTGAAAAGGTCAAAAATTGCAACCGAAGGTACCACCTTCAGTAAAGCAAAATCTGTAGCCGAATATTGGTAGTTACCTTGCGATTTTATACTTCTTACAGAATCTTTTTTCAAAATATCAATACAACGAACAGGGCTCATACTTACGGAAGTCAGTGAAGCTACTGCATCTGAATTGAAACCAAAAGTAAGTGATTTTTGTTTTAATAAACAACTATTTGTCAAAAAAGTAGTGTTTTATTAGCTTGGTAAAACAAAAAATTCATCTTCAAAACATTGTCTTCCAAGAGGATATTATGTAAGGTTGACGAGTGTACTAACTTTGCAAATGTGTGAATACCTCATTGTTTATTTTGTTAAAATTTTAAAGCTTAAGTTATATTTCCTCGGTGTGTTGACATCTCCTTTTGTAGTCGAGGTACATTTCTAAATGACAGTTTTATTGATGGTTGTTTGTTCGTATATTCTGCATTATTCTTTTTATTGTTCGACTGTTTTTTCAATCTCATACACCGGCTTGTAAAGTAACACTCAAAGGGGTTGGTGAAAAATACGACAGCGAAGAGGAGCAGTTTGAGTCACCTAACGATGCCCTGAACTGACTAATAAATGCTCGCATTGTAACATTGTTACATTACTAAACTTTTTTTACAACTACCTTAAGGTAGTAACGTTCCCTGACAGCTCAAAATAATTCAACGGATGGCCTCCAAGAACGTTTTGTCTCCAGCAAGCTCTCTGTTTCCGCAAGTTGACGGTGTCATAGAGTCACTCAAGATGGTGAAGTGGCTTTTTATCCTACGATATTTACTTTGAACAAGTCGCGGATTCAAATTTCTCAAACCCAAGGATGCATTGATCTTTTGTCTGCACCGCCTACAACTCTTACAGATGACGTGATTATCTTCCTGAATTGTGAACTGTATCCCCATCACAAAACTCTTTGAAATACTCTCAATGCGTTAAAGCAACAATCATTTGTGTTTTATTTGGATACTGTAGGAATAAAGTAATGCATACAATTTCTAATTTAATTTTTCATTCTACATCTTCCACATTTTTACAGTGTGTAGTTACATCGCTTAACAACAAAATTTCATTTTGCCACATAATACTCATCCCTCTCAATTACCTTATCAGCCTTTGGTGTAGGTTCACTAGCATGGTGAAAATATGTAGCTGTTTGGCAGCGTTCACTTCTTTGTGTTTCCTTCTTCCTTGGCTCTACATCCCATTGAGGGTCTTGGTCTGCCGGATCGACTGCGGAATGCTATATTACATGACACATTCCGTATCGATTCTCCAGCAGCCTTAATCCCAGTCTCCGTGACCATGCCGACACTCAAGAAGGGGAATGCGAAATCTAAAGAGTTGGCGTATTTGTCCTTAGTACGCCCACTTATAGAATATGGTGCAGCATGCTGAGATCCGTACAGGATAGGTCAAATAGAATCCTTAGAAACAGTGCAAAGAAGGGCCGCAAAATTCGTACAAATAGGACCTGGGCATGGGAACGAAAAGGTAAAGCGACTAGGGTGGGATACGCTACAGACAAGAAGAGAAAGAGCTAGGCTACACATTTTCTACAGAGCTTTTTCAGGTCAAAACCCTTGGCAGGGAATCCGAGATAGAATGAAAGAATCGACTCAGAACGGGAGGAGGAGTGATCACCTGTTAAAATTACAAGGAAGAAACCAAAAAACAGACGTTGGAAAATACTCATTCCTAAATAGGACAATTAATGGCTGGAACAATCTGCCTGCAGGAGTGTTTGGGGAACATCCTTAACAGAAAGAAAATTTCGACTCAATCTAAGTTTAGTGTAGTGTAGTGCAATTAGTGATCAGTGCTGCGAAATCTCTAAAAATATACTACAGTGAATTATATTTCCAGTTTTTTTTCAGGGAAAACAATACTATTTTTTCTTTTTTAATAATTAATTTCTAATAATATGATTATTATTTTTTGGTTAACAGGCTACATGAGGGTGATCCTGAAACAGGCAACTCCCCTTTAATAGCATAGGAAGGGAATTAAAGAGGGGGGATGTGGAAGGTAGAGCAAGGTAGCCAAGGGTTGACTAGGGCCCCCGGGCTATGGTTTAAGGATCCTACCCGGTGTTTCACCTAAAGAGATGCAGGAAAAACCCTAGAAAACCTGCATCAGGTAGGTCGGGCATTGGGAACTATTCTCACGCCCTTCCGAATGACGGGAAACGAGTCTGCTGTGGGGCCGCAGTATTCCCTTCTCCGTGTCTCCACCAGTTTCAGGAGGCAGTTGGCCGACTGATCCAATGGGATCAGCGAACAGCTCTTGCCATATGCCCAAGGTCTTTGATCCCGGTACATATACCTCCTAAAATAGGTGAAGGTGTCTAATATGATTCCACACTTATTTATTTATATTGTATATAATTATACATTCAACTATAGGTTAAATGGTTAAATGTGGTCCTTACAACCAGTTTATTAATTATTGTTTAATTTCTATGTATCTGCCACCGGGCATCTGCCCATTTGTAGATTTAATAAATACATTCTTACATACTTCCAAGCCCATGCCACAATTCTACCCGAGGCAGCGATGCTAGTCATAGCCAGTAGACCACAGGAAGTCGGCAGGCAGCGTTCAGCAGAGAGTCATTAACTTTTCCCAAAGGTAAGGCCAGGCCAGTTTTCGAATGTTGTCCATCCAAGTTTTCTGATCTCGTTCTTGATTTTCTGACTGGCAAGTAGCTGTGTATTTCTGTGCAACATCAACATCTCGTGCTGTGGTCGGACATGGCTCAGTCAAGCTTGATGTTTTTTCAAAGTTGCCACATGAGTCAGAATTAATGGTGGTTCCACGAGGTATAACGTCCACAAGCAAGAGTTCTTTGAAATCGAAACAATCCGTAGCTATAACTTTTCCACACGAAGGTGCAGTTCTGAATTTTCTCTCTTCGGCGAGGTTGTGTGACGTCACTCCGCTGATTTTCTCAACGTCTCCAATTAAAAATGGATGAACAATGTTTCATGTCACAATTGTGACAAGAAAGTCATCGTAACCATTTCCGTACTATACGACAGGTTTATTGCACATTATTTTTGGAGTTTCTTTGTGATTTTCTGTCTCAATCTTTGTAACCCACCTAGACACAAAAAACGTTTTCAATCCCATCTATTTGAAACAGCTAGCTTCTCCTATTCCAACTTAGAGTTACAGTTCTTTCCCAGTGATGCGTTTGTCAGCTGAAACAACGTCGTTATGTCTCTACACATTGTCAGGAGTTATTACGAAGTGCGGTCTGCCATTGCAAGAAGTATTACGAATATTGGCGTGCCCTCCTTCTCTAACAGCACGTTGGTTTTGCTTAATTTCAAGTGTAGCAAATATCTTGAAGACATGCTATTAGAGCACCTTTCATAGAAACGTGTTCTAATAAATTTGAATTCAAACGAAAAGTATTTATTTACAGATTACAAAAATGTGGAATGAAAAATAAATTATAATAAAAATGTTTAGCACTAATTTTGGAGTGACTTAAGTATCATTTCTATAAGTTTTATATTCTTCGCACTTCGTGACTTATGCCAAGAGTCGTTTTAATTCTTTTAAATATGTCAAAAGCATAATCTACGTACATAAACAAGCTGAAAAAGACAAGGGAAATATTTTGTTGTGTATGAGAATAAACTTAATGGTTTTGACTTAGTTCTTATCTGATTGTCAGTTTTTGATAACAAAATATCAAATAAACGACGGCGAATTTAGTTAACTCATAAGAAGACTAGGAAAACATAACAAATAGCATGAATGTGATCATGGAGAAAGAGTTCAATATGAGGATTAATAGGGGGTAATGGGGTGTAGTATGTGAAACACAAAGGGTTTTAGATTCTGAAGGGATATTTTGACGAAAGTTAAGGAATTCTGCTACTAGGGATAGTATTAAGTATAGTAGACATAAAGAGTAGAAAAGGATAGGCTTGTAAAGCTTCCGCGAAAAAGAGGAATTTCCTTACGGGTGAAATAAGTGTGAGTATTAGGAAAATATTAAGAAATCGTAGCTAAAAATGAAACGTGGACGATAGGAGTTGGGGAAAGGAAAAGAATAGAAGCCTTTGAAAGGTGGTGTTAAGGAGAATTCTAAAAATCAGATGGGTGGATAAAATCATGTATAAATTGATTTACGTTACGGGAAAACTATAAATATAAATAATTGGTAACTCGAGTTTGTTTAGGTCTCATTTATATAACGTTAATAGGTACTACAGTTTTCAGTTATTCGACGTGCATATAAAAATAGTTTTACAGCAAATGAAAAAGTTATTCATCGACAATATATCTTAATTGCTTGAATATATCTTAATTGCTTGAAAATATAACCATAAACAAACACTTGGTCAGCCCGCTTTTTAATGTATAAATTGTATTAATGCCTCATTTGATTAAAAATTAAACTAATAGACACGCTCGATGTTCACGTTTTGCTACTAATATACTCCTGCCAAAAATTGTAAATACCAACTTCTCCAAGGTGGAAGGTGAAAGCACAGATCTCAGGATACTGGAGTAACTAACCAGGAAGTTCTATGCCGAATAAGAGAACAGTATGGAGGAGGCATAGATTAATAGACCACGTTTTGAGACATTAGGATCTTGTAAAATTATCATTAGAGGTAAGTCTGTGGGGATAAGAACAAAAGAGAGAGGTTAAAGATGGAATTCGCTGCAGATTATGGAGAATGTAGAATGTGGTATTTACGTATAAATGAAAAGGTTAGCGCAGAATCGTTTAAGATGGACGGTTGTTTCAGACCAGTCTAAGAACTGAATACTTCAACAACAATTTCTTGATTATGATTAATTATTTGTAAAGATACAAGTAAATAAATTCCTCACGTAATTAACACACATTAACAGTGTAAAACCCGGTTATATAGACCATTATAGTTTGGATCTCATTCTTTATGGCACCAACTCCTTTCTATTACTAAATAATAATATGTCAATATATATTTTTAAGATATGGTCTAAAACTCACATCAGCTGTTTCCCTGAACATAAAATAGCATTATTATTAAAGCTCAAATAAATTAACGCCTATGGTGAATATCACTATCAATCGCATAACATTTTATTTGTTTTTATAATTCACAAACTACTTAATATTAAATATCTAACGCTAAAATAATTCACATAAACGTTCCAAAAAAAGTTTAATTATTCTCAGAGAGACTGCTTTCTGTCCAAAGATATGCTAATTCAGTTACTAACTATACAGTATTTTCAACATATAAATTATGTGACTAAAATAAACTCGTTACAGTTATGACTTATAATAAAAATAATCGCTAAAAGTTTTAGTTTTCTTTTTAATAATATCAATCGAGCCAGAAAAAATGTTTTTTTAAAATTACACTCTTTTTCTTGGGGAAAAGGAACATTCCCCTTGGATCTGCCAAAGGTTTTATGTGGTCAAGACTATTTTCTCCAGTACTCTTCCGTGATCTTATTTTGTTTCCCATTCAAGAATTAGTTTTGTGCTAATTTTATAAGAACGATCTCACGTGATACTCATTATTTCTAATTTTGATTATTCAAATTAATCGTTTTAGTTTATTTATCATACTATAAACACTTTATGGACTTTCCGGTATAATAAAATATATGCGAAGTACTGTACTTTATGTATTATTAATGGCGTCAAGGGAAAACTATAAATATAAGTAATTGGCAACTGGAGTTTGTTCAGGTCTCATTTATATTACGTTGAAAATACACACTGAATTACATACAAATATCTTTCGAAGCTAGGAAATTTATTTTGGTACTGAACTCAGAATTGCTATCACTGCAACGTAATACGATTATTTGATATATCTGCAATACGTATCCCGTGACGAGCGCCATTGGGACAGCAGCTCGCCTTACAAGTACTACGCCAGCATATTGCAAGAGCATTCGATTTCACAAGATCTAATACTACAGCACGGGAGTTATTGCTGGTTATTCAAACTACTAAAATGGGCTCAACTATTGAGCGTCTGACATTTTTTTTATTGGATGCTTTCGAGAATTTATGCATTTAACGTGAACCTTTCTTCACTATATTGGTTAAATTGCCGTTATTCCATCAGTGTCCAAGATTTCGCAAGAATAAATCGTTCACTTAATTAATTGAGTGTCTTCACGATTAACCTTCCAGTAAAAGTATTTGTAAATTCATCATGGCAATGGTTTATTGTTTAAAATAAAAATTTGGGTTCGAATATTTTATTCTTTTTATTTCATTATCTCTTGGAATTTAGTTATTTATCATTAAACTATATAATTATTTTAAATTAAATAAAAATTACTATTAAAAAATAATACATTTACGCTTGCCTAAATTTTCGACGGTTTAGAGGTTATAATGATGAAAAATGTCTTTCGCAGAGAATGGTATGTTCAATATATCAGCGGTCATTAATTACGGAAGTAATTATAAATCCTCTTATTCAATTAATCTCGCCGATGGTAACTTTGATGACGTTATAGTAATTCTTGGAATTTACTCCGAAAAAAGATGTCCACGGAAGTATCGAAAAACCGTGTGGTGCGGAGTTGACTTCCCACTTTTAATAAAAATCTATTTGTGCAATATCCCACTTATACGGCTAAATGCTCTCTAGAGACTCTATTTTAAATAACTTTAACAAATCTCATTCTTTCAATTAGCTTAATGTAATTCTATCTTCTAATTAGTTGTTGTGGTAATCAGTCATATGGTTGGTCTGATGCAACCCTCCTACGCAAGCCTGTTCATTTCAGCATAACTACCACATTCCACATGCTCCCTATTCTGTTAAGCGTATTCCATCATTTGCCTCCCCTTCTGTTCTTACCCCACACACATCCCGCTAATTTTAAAAGACGTGGCCTATTAATCTATCCCTTCTCTTGGTCAACTTTCTCCAAATTGTTTTCCCTTCCCCTATTCTGCATTGAACCTTTTACTTCAACTGACTATACATCTATTTTAAACTGTGCCTACGTCATTAATTGGACGCTTTTTGGTAATAGGTGAATGTTTATAAGAAGGAAAATATATATTTCCTTAATGCTAATTGAAAACGATCGTTTTAATTCAGCATAGCTACAACATCCCACATCTACCCTAATCTGCTAAGCGAATTCAATATTTTACTTCTCTCTTCTGTTCTCACCCATGTCTCAAAACATGACCTATTAATCTGACCCTTCTCTTGGCAAAGTCCTCCAAATTATCCTCTTTTCCTATTCCTATTCTGCTGTGAACTTTCGGGTTAGTTACCCTATCCATCAATCTGATTTTCAGAATTCTCTTATAGCACCACATTTAAAAATCTTCTATTCTTTACCTATCTACAACTCCTATCGTCCACGTTTCGCACCACCCGTATAACGCTACAATCCATACGAACATTTTTAGTCCTAATATTAATATTTATATAAGCCGTAAGTAAATTCCTTAACTTCCTTCAAAATATCCCTTTCCAATCTAACACGATGTGTTATTCCACTATTTGAAATTCTACACTCCATTACATTGGTGTTCTCCATTAATCTAGAAGTTATACTCTTTCTCCTGGACCACGTTCCTGCCATTTATTATGGTTTCCCAATTTTCTGTTACCAAAATATCTTCAGCTAACCTTGGGGTTTTCATTTCTTCTCCATAAATTTTGATTCCCTTTCCATATTCATTTTTAACTTTCTTCATCGCCTGTTCTATATGTAAGTTAAAGAGTATGGGTGACAGACTGCATCCTTTTCTTACTACTTTCTCTAGTTCTGCGTTCTTTTCTTGCCCTTTAATTCTCATTACTGCTGACTGCCCTCTGTACGGGTTATGGATACCTCTTCTTTATACGTTCTTTCTAAAACCAAACTGATCTCCTAACTTGCATTTTGTTAGACGTATCGTATTCCTACATATTATTTTCGTTAATATTTTTCACCCATGAAATACTGAACTAATTCTCCTGAGCTGTTCGCGTCCACCAGCCCCAGTCTTCTTCAGGTTATAGAAATAAATATAAAAAAGTGTAAACCCGGTGATGGTAATTACTGATAACAATGGAAAGAGTAAGTTTCGTAACTACAACATCTCAACCAGCCTTTAAAACACAGACAATCCTTCGGGTGACAAGTATTATTCAAGAATGGAAAGTTAAAACGAAAAGGACAATTCTATGATACTAAACAAGATCTTTCTACGGATACTCTCATGACCATATAACACCCAATGACAGCCCATCAGATGTTTGTAATTTTAAGAGTCGAACTTAAATTTTGTCTATGCAATTTTGAGAAGAGCGAAATATTTACATGGGACTGAGGGAACTGGAAGGAGGAATAAGAAAAGGGTAATGTTAAGAATACTTAAATTAAATTATGAAGCAAGAACTTAAGCCATATTATATGGACTTTATATCAAAATAAGAAAAATACTGAATAAATTGTAAATAAATACTTTAAAGCGCATCCAGGAATAAGAAATAATAATTAATTTGGTTCCATGTTGCGATTCTATCGTTCATGGGTCAGTCTATTTAATGAATCACACATTAATACTTTCAAATTTTACCGCAGAAAAAAAACTTCAATACCACCCTCTTTGAGAGACTCTGATTAAATACAATTATATTAATTCAACTGTTGATTTTTCTTGGATTTCTATAGCTTTATACTTTATACTAATTAAGTATAATATATATATACATGTTAATTTTGCCTGCTTGTCCACTGTTTTTCACCTAATTGCATTGAAGACTTATTGAAAGGGATCTGTTTATAGTACGAGAAATGATCGTGCCACAAGATGCTGGAGGAACAGAGAGCTAAGAACAAAGTTAGTGCGTGGGAGGTCAGGGCTCTAGAGACTCGTGCTTGAGGGCAAAACTTGCACTGTTGTGAGTACGGACGTCTGCTCCAAAGCTTTTTTGTTACAGTAAATGCGATATACGGCCTCTCAGCAGGAAACAGTAACTATCAAAAATGGGAGGACGTGAGTGAAAGAACGTAATTTCCGAATACTGCAAGAGTCCGCTGGAGAGAGAGATTTAGGTCCCTTGGATTTGCCGGCTCTTCGCAGAGGTGTTATGAAATAAACGTGCCGAGTTTTATAAACATGTAGCACGTTAAATAAGTTTTACACATTAAAAGTTAAGGCTTAATTGTTTCTTAATATCGCTACCTTTAAGACAAGCGTAATCACTTCATTGCGGATATGTTTCTAACTTTTTCATTCTATATCTACATTTATGTATTTATTTATTCTATAAATGCGCAGTTTTTCCAGCCGCATATACATTAAATTACACTAAATAAATGTAACATATTGAAATAAATTAACCGTATGTATGGGCAGTACTTCCATATAGGAAGCATATAAATAATAATATTAATTGAAGATCAATCATGAAAAATGATAATATGTATATATAAGAATAGTTTCGTATTGTCTTGAAAAATATAGCTATGGAATTATGCCTGAAAGTTGTGATTAACTACGGAGACAAACTATAATCATACTTCAGTTTAGCTTATAGTTTATGGACTGTGAATCTGATTGATTTTACGAAGCACTATGACTTCAGTACACAATACGAATATATACTCACTAGAAACAACTTAACTTGTGTGTAGTTTTTTTTTCCGTTAGAGGACTTGCTCCATGCACTATTGAGGTTTTTTTAAGGTCGTGCATTATTGGCAGTCATTGGCGGCCTCTGTGGATTACAATAAGATAAAGATTGTATTATTAAATTCAGATGATTTGAATACATAATTGTGTGTTATAATTCGTTACGATGAAGTTTTTCATAAATATTGATGTTCGTCAGGAATTTGAAAAGCTTTGTTGTTTCTTCTGAAGATATGAGGTCCATAGGTATGATTGGTCCCAATATATCACTTCTGGGTTTATTGGGACACTTGAGGATGATATGTTCCATGGTAAGAGTAACTCGGTAGGAGCTTCAATATGGTGAAGGGTCCCTGAAAAATAGATAATAGTATAGTTAGGCCTTACCCTATATTACATGATTTGGTTTCTTCTTGTCAGATTCTTGGGAAGTAATAAATCCTGATCATTATTAATGTATTTATGGAACGTTACGTTCTTCAGTGTGGTTATTTTATGTTCCCGGTAAATTATTATAGTCGTTTATTGTCCAAAATCCGTTCCTTCCTACCTGATTTTGAAAAAGTGAACAAATATCTCATATATCTGTCTCTTAGATCCATAACCTTTATTTATCGAATTAATTAAGGGAACAGACTGTGTTACTGGATAATAAGAAGTGTGAGAAGAACTTAATTGGCGCATATGATTTGATTACATTGTTACATTCAACTACTACTATTTCTACAATACCTTACTTGAAGAATGATAGCTCTATTTTCGAATAATTTACCTTCCTCCTTCTATACATAGAATGTACAATTCTTAAAACACGTCACTGAAAATTTCTAGCTGATTAAAGGACTTTTAAGTTATGCTGAATCTACGACCTGAAATTGCCTGTTCCTTCATCACTCTCATGCCGCTGATCATATTTCGTCCATCCGCCATTAGGGGAACGTTTCCAACCATGTTGGATTTCAGATATGATTAACACCAACCTCCAATCCGATTTATAATTAAGTCCTTTGCAGAAGTGTAGTTCTCATTCTGTGAAATCTAGAAAGAGATGATTCGGCTTGATTCCAGTCTTCTTATGAAACAAACATTCTGCAACCTATGTATTATATTCACTTGAAATATTTCATAATTACCCATTGCTTTGGTTAAGCTTAGTGTACATTTTAGATAATTAACTGTCTATAAAAATTGTTCCTAAAACGATTTCAACGTTTCCTTCAATATATTTTTTTTTATAAAAGTTATCATTCTGTATTTTTCCCTGTCGTTGTTTTGGAGCCACTGCAATAACTGACGGTTTGCTACTTCGCCACTCTATTCGAAACAAACTGAAGAGAAGACGTTTACTGACATCAAAGAAGAAGGGTCGCCAGAAGACAAAGGAAGTGCCAGTCAGCACCCATAAGTGGAAGTCTGCCCATGATAGCGGCGAGGAAGTCATCATCCCCTGGTCACGACGCCAGCCCTTCCAAACCATAGGGCCCGTCTAAACAAAAATAACAACTGAAAACGTTACTATTCAACGTCACACTGTGAAAAGTACAACCTGGAGACGTTTTAAAGCAATGGTGGAAAGGAAACATAAATGAAAAAAATTATAAAGGGAAATATAAAAACACTAGGATGATGGTAGAAAATAGTATAAATGGTAACGAATTGTGAGATATAAAAATACGAAATCGCGTATAACAATTGCAGAAAAGTTCTTGTTTATGATTTCCATAAAGATTAAGGAAAGATTTTCAAAGATGAAAATTCACGGTTTTCAAATTATGGGAGAAGTTGTAATTGGAAAATTAATTACGTAGTCGTAATGTAGAAATGTGTAAAATGTGAAAATATACAAAATTATAGGACTGAAATATTTCGATAAAGGAGAAGATGTTAGACTACTCGTGCCTAAATAAAATTTTTTGCCCACTTTATATTGAGAAAGTTAATTCGAGTTCGACAGTAGCTTATAATGAAGGAAATTGAACAATTTCATAATGCTAGCCACATTTCTAAAAGACAATGATTACTATTCCTTAGGGGCAATTCAATATAATGAAGAATTACGTCCAAAAGTATTTGTGATTTGTTTCATAGTTTTGGCACTAGCCTATTCTAGGTATATTACCAAAAATCTTGAGTTTTAAAAGAACTTTGACGTAAAGAGATTTAAAATACAAATGGCAATGTAATCAAGTTTGATGTTTAGCTGGAAAAAGTTAATATATGAGAGTTGTATTTATGAAGATGAGATGTTTTGACGTAGCAGTTTCCTTTTATTTATATATGTCTTGAGTACGTTTTTTAATTTAAAATTAGTGCCTTTTTACAAATGCGACTCTTATTCTAACGTGATTATGGAACAGAAGACGACCTCTTCGCACATAAATATTGGAAATACCAAGTAACTGTCCAGGTTAAAGTGCGTTCAGTGTTCACTCGTAATACTGACGCTCAAAGCTGCTTCAAATACTTCTGAAAATAGAATAACATAAGTATAGGGAACAAGGATAAGTAATGAAACAAAGTAAAGATTAAGAGGGACAAATTAAATGCTTGATGCTCATCGTTCAAACTAGAGTGAAACACTTTTAACATCAGAGCTCGCTTTTGACAAATTAATTTGGTTGTCATGTATACTATGGATAGTTCCAGGGTTCTAGTCTATGTATTTTCTTTAACGTGTTACTTTAAACTCATTAATCAAGTATCGTGTTGTTTTAATACTCAGCCACTTCTATAAGTTTGCCAACTATCTTCTCACAACGCTAGACAAGAAAAATGTTGTTCAGCTAAAACTGCGCGTCCTTTACTAATAGAAACAAATTGAGCAGACTGAATTTTAATTTGTAGCTTTTAACGGTGGTAGAAGAAAAGTTAAGATACCACCAAAAATTATTGCCTCACCAGAGAAACCCTGTTCAGATATTTTTTCTGTAAATCATTGACAAGTTTATAAATTTTAGAACATTCGCCATTCACTCTCAAAATGTCAGACTATAATATTATATTGATGAAGCCTTCCTCGAAATTCTTTATATAACACCAACATAAGTTTAATTGAAAACGATTTTATTGTGAAAAGAAATCAAAATAGATAATTTTAAAGACGCCATTTTGTTTCAACATGAAAATTTAATACTTCTTATGCTACATAAAAACAACGACATAACGAATCATCAAAATCGGCCTGACGTTTGAATTCCAAAAAACTAAGAACATCAGCCTGACAGACTGGAATGACATCGGTTTCTAATCCCATTATACATGAAACGTAAAGATTTACAAATACACATTATTATAAGCACAGGCACAATTTATTTACGCCTTTATATCATAGTATAATTTAATATTATGTTGAGACTTATCCCAAGATTCTTTCAAACAAAAAAATTAATCCTTTGTTTGATTTGACTTCATTGGTTCTGTTTAATAGAATATGTGATATAAATAACAGTATATTTATGAGTTACGGAAAGTGTGTATGCGTGTGACCACTTGATATTTTTGGGAATAAATGTATCTAATTAATCACAAACAGCATTAATTGTTTTATGCATATTGAATTGTAATAATCATGAATTCGAATTTCTTTACATTATTTATTTAACCAGACAACAATTACAGGAAGAATAAGTATTTGCCCCTTTTGAGGACGGTTAGCTCAAAAAATTATTTCATACCCATTTTAAGAGTAAAAGTGTGCAAAGAAATATTCTCATGTTTAGATCAATGTAATTTGTTATAGTTATGTCAAAATTGTGCTCATAAGTTTTATCACAGGGGATTAATTAAATTTAATGTCGTAACATATCATTGCATGTTTTATACGACAAACGTTATTAATTTATAATTTTCTGCCCTCAATGCTACTCAATTCATCGGTCCGCTGGTTGTTTGAATCTTCAGAAACGTGTGCCATTAGTGAAAGTAAATTAAAAAATTTCATCAGACATAACGGTGGACGAATATTTGTAAATTTTCCCTGTAAATTCTATCAGCAACGCGAAGCGTTTCTCATTAAAAACTGCCAATAACGCTTTACCAACAAGTGGTAAGCTAAGCTAAGCCAAGCCAAGCCGTAATCAGCAATATGCCCTCACACTAGGATTCATTATCGGATGCCTTGATCTGATTAAAGTCTGTATTCGCATAGTTTAGTGCTGCAGATAATCGCATTAGGTACTCAGAAGGAAAAGTTGGCTGGCCTGCGCTCTCTTTTCAGCCAAGTGGCGTGGTTTCCAGGAAGTTACCGACCGCAGCGAGAGAACGAACACTGAGAAAGATAAGCACGCCCTGCTCTCACATCTCAATGTTCATTAAAGAATTATACAATCTCCTGTCCGTATATTTGAAATATATTTGAACTAAATCAATAACTTTCACATAAAATCGTAAGCTTCAGGGAAATTTCAATAACAACGAACTAATGTATATACTCTCCGTATATATATATATATATAATGATCATGTAAATTTCCAGAAAGTAAAGTTTTCTCAATTTGGACCTATAATTCTTAATCCATATGGATTTGCATCCATTCAAACTAGAAGTCTAACTTATTGATATTTATGATTTAACTGAACATTTTATATTTCATAATCACACTCACAATTAAAATTTATAACTGTTTGGTAACATTTCGTATTTGTAGTTAACTTCAGACATAATTAGATTATGCTTGTACCTCGAAAAATTCCAAAACTGTGGATTAATCGTCGTAAATAATTGTATAATGTGCTAAATTTTCTTTGATTTGGCTGTTCATTTGTTAATTTTATGTATGCTACGAGAAATTTCGACCATTTGTCCAAATGCCAGGATAAGACACGACTAAGAAAAACGACCGGCATTTACGTTGATTAAAAACTTTTCGAGGGCAATGAAGTTGAAAGTGCTTCTCCCGTGGTTGTATGCGTATGATTTCAACCTCATTAAGCATGGTAGGGGAGTTACCATGAAGGTGGGATGGAGGATTATTACAATTCAATTTTGGTTTCTATTCCGATTTTTTTATTCTGTTTTCTTCGAGGGACGACTGTGGAAATCCTTACGGACATCCAGAAGGGTCAGCACTATTGGGTAGGGTTGGATTCATACCAACTAAAACCACAAAAATCCATTTCTGGAAGACGAGATAACCATCGTGTTATCCACTCAAGCATTGCTTCCGGGTGGCGCCTCTTCCTAGCCTGTTCGGCTCTGCTGGTCTTTGGCACCTTGGCTTGACTGAGTCAGTCTTGAACAATATTTTTCAAAATATATTTTCCTTGCGCTATTTAGTATGCTAATTAATTAAAATATCTTATTAGATCTATCATTAGATAAACTAAGCTAAAAGGTGAATCAATTATTAATAAAGCTATTTTTTAGTTATCTGTTCCTGATGAGTCACTCGCTTTCTTTGAAAGGACACTATGAATGAACCACGAGTCCTCAGTGACGAGAATCGTTGGCACTACACTTTCAGGTGACAGCTCTGCGTACTCTGCTTCCACATTTATTTTGAGTGAGATCCACTTACCGCACGGGAAGAACGTGTGCTGTGCGCCACAGTACAGGCAGTTCAGGACAATCGTCTTTACAATATTGAAGAGATAGGATCTAAAGAGTCCATGCGTGATGTAGCATGTCACCTCAGCATGACGACGGCCTATCTAGGTGGATAGGCATGAAATGAGCCTCGCGGACCACCTTTCTGTTGAACTCTCTTCCCAGAGTTTCTGCCAACGCTTCAGGCATCGTGTACGGGCCTCCTCTTTGGCACAATGTGATCCAAGGATCTTGCGGTCACGCCAAGTCTCCAGCTTCTATATTGCCAGGAGGTCAATCGAAGCGATTGATAAAACCACAAGCACCATGGGTTCCGAAACTGTGCGATAGGCGCACGTTACCCTCAGAACACCTCACCTTTTTACAGCTGCTATCCGCCTTCTACTCTTCTGTACTAAGAGGGATTCCGTCCAGATCTCTGCTCCGTACAGCAGAATCGACGTCGTCGTAGACATCAGATGGCGGCGCTTGCTTGGGAGCGTGGTTTTGGTATGAGCCATGAGCCTGCCTCTGCAGCTGTAGCTTTAGTTGCCTTATCAGCCACTCTCTTTATGTGTGGCCAGAATGTGCCCAGGATCACATGATGGCTTCTAGGTATTTCAGGTGCGATGCTGATTGTACTGCAACGTCCCCCACTTGGAATCACACAGTGTTGTTAATTTTTTTCTTCCAAGCAACACTATTCAGTTTTAGAATCTGCCAACGTCAGGCTGTGAGATTCCATTCATTGGTAGACTCTTCTCGTGACCTGATTCGTTTTGAGCTGAGCTATCTCCAGGTCCCGGGTGCTTATGAGCTCAGGAACATCTCCTTCTGGCATATTGATCTTGAAAAGGATATCACACGCGCCGTTCCAGAGGTCTGGTCCGAGAATAGATCCTAGCGCGATCCCAGCGGTCAGCTTCATCCGCCGTAGCCAGTCCTTGGAGCCGCACTCCAGGAACCGATCGCGTAGATAGTCCTCCATTACCCGCGTGAGGTGTCCTCTGTCTGTGGATTCATTAGTATACTTCCGAGGGCCCCTAAAGATTTCGTAACGGTCTTGTAATCGCGGCTCCAGGGCGGTTAGCATATACACCAGTAGGCTTCTCTGCGGACGTTGCATGGTCTTCTTTCGTCATCGTCTCATTGCATGCTCGCTCTGTTAACCGCATCATTCGTTGGACGCACTTCTCCAACTCTTCCTTATTCTTAACCGCAGAACGTTTCCGGTGTAAGTCTTCCGTACCTGCGCAGATAACGTAGGTGAGTTTCGTTTTGTAGAAGCTGGAGGTCGCGGCACGCAGGGCGCCTGTCTTTGATCAGCGCGGATGACCTCGAAGGTGACGTACTGGTGGTCTCTTCCGGTGTAATCCGTGAGAACTCGCCATCTTACGAGATTCGGATGTATGTTATCCGTTTCGGAGGTGATGTCCGGGATAGTTTCTCCGTATTCCGGGTGTCGTAACGTTGACGTGGAATCCGTGTTGACTACAGATAAGGCTGGCAGCCATCTCGAAGATCCGTCTTCCCCTTGAGTCGAAAAGATGCATGCCCCATTCGGGAGCCCTGGCGTTGAAACCGCCTACGACCACGAATTCAGAGCTTCCATGTTAAGTGTCTTCTAGGTTAACCAATTTGTTTTGAAAGACTGCATTGTTTTCGTTAGGGGTGAAATAACAGCTCACGTAGTTTCTACTGTTGCTCTTTACCCAGACCTCCACAGGGCATATACTTCGGTCCGGTATCCATATTGCGCCCGTTGCGGAGATCGCTAAGTCAATTAAGATTTTCAACCAAGTGTTAGACGAAGGGGGTGCGAAACGAAATGAATGAAAAGTCAATCACTTTCAATATTATCGCCTCTTTCAACCTATCGGAGAAATCAATTTACCAGCTTTTAACCTTAATTAACGTATTGTGTTTATTTTCAGTCATCAGGTTGGTTATAATTGAATTAATACTCCTTCAGCTTAGATAGTGTACGGGGTGTGTAATAGCTCCTAAATGTGATGTTATCAATGCTGGTTTAATAAAGCTTTTACCAAGGGATTTCCGAGTAATCAAATACTGTACCAGTTTAATATAATTAAATACCCAGTGATGTCAAAATTGAATGTAAAATATACTGTAGCCTCTACCTTTTCTTTTCTACGCCTTGCAGGTTGAACTCAACCTATAACGTACGTTTTTAACAGATAATGTTGTTGTAGTAGTATTCAATCCTAAGACTGGTCTGATGCAAGCTCCTCGCTAACCTATCTGGCGCAAGCGTATTAATTTTCACAAAACTTCCACATCCCTCATCCTCAATAATCCGCCTTGACCTCCCTCTTCTGTTCTTACCCCACACACATCCCTCTAATGCTACTTTTACAAAACCCTCATGTCTTAATACGTGGCTTAATAATCTCTTGGCAAACGTCCTTCATACTGTTCGCTCTTCCCCAATTCTGCTTCGAGCCTCCGCGTTAGTGATTCTATCCACCCACCTGAATATCAGCATTCTCCTAAGTAACCATTTTAAAGGGTTATATTCTTTCCTTTCTGCAACTCCTATCGTCCACGTTTCACACCTATATAGCACCACACTCCATACGGAACATTTTTAGCAATGGTTTCCTAATATTCACATTTATATTACCCGCAAGTATATTCCTCTTTTTTGCGAAAGCCTTCCTTGCCTGTACCATCCAATTTTTTAAGTATACTATACTTCTGCCATCCCCATTTTTATGCTGCCCAAGTAGCAGAATTCCTTAACTTCCTTCAATATATCCATTCCCAATCTAACTCCCTTTGTTATTCCAGTATTTCCCATGCTACACACTATCACCTAGGTTTTCCCTCTATTAATCCTCATATAGTATTCTTTCTCCAGGACCGCGTTCATGCCGGTTATTATGTTTTCCAAGTCTTTTTCTGACGATCCTAATACTACAACATCATCAGCAAAGCGTAGGGATTATATTTCTTCTCCTTGCAGTATGATTCCTTTTCCATAATCCGTTTTAACTTTCTTTATGGCTTTTTCTATATATAAGTTAAAGAGCATGGGCGACAGACTGCATCTTTGTCTTACTCCTTTCTTGACTTTTACTTGCTTTTCTTGCCCTTCAATTCTAATTACAGCTGACTGCTTTCTGTAGAGATATAAATAAGCTCTTTTACTCGATATTTTATTCCTGTCATCTTCAAAATCCTTAATAGTGTGTTCCAGTTAACATTATCAAACGATTTTTCTAAATCTACAAACGTCATGAACGTAGACCTTTTTTTATCCTCTCTTGACGTAAAGTCAATATTGGTTCTCCTAAAACCAAACTGATCTATTTACTCGCATTCTATTTGTCGTTCCATTCTCCTATATAATATTTTATTTAATATTTTGCATGCATGAGGTACTAAACTAGTTGTTCTGTGCTGTTCGCATTTATCAGTCCCAATCCTTTTCTGTAAGGGTATAATTATAATTTGACTCAAATTTTGTGGAATTCTTCCTGTTTTGTAGATTTCGCAAACTATCCTCAGGTTTCTCAGCGCCCAATCAAACTCCCACCTTAAAATTGAATCCCCAACTATTCATCATCCACCTCCTGTTCTTCTTCTATTACTGACTGATCTATAATTTCACCATGATATAACTTTTCTATATATTCCTTCGATGTTTCTGCTTTTTCTTCTTTATCCAAAATTAACGTCCCATCTGCTTTCCCAATTTTCTTGTTAATATTTTTCCTCTTTCCAATTTTTTCTTTGATTTTTCTAAATATTACATCTATTTTCCCTTTGAGCATGAAATCTTCAACCGTTTTGCATTTCTTTTGGAGCCAAGCCTCTTTGGCTGTTTTGCACTTTCTATCTATCTTGTTCTTCAAGCGTCTGTACTGCTCCTTAACATTTTCATCTTTCGAGTAATTATATTTACATGTTTCATCAATTATTTTTATTATTTCTTATGTTATCCATGCTTTCCTATTGGTCTGAGCTATTCTTCCTATTTTTTCGTCGGTTGTTCTAATCATTTCTTCTTTCAAGAGTGCCCTTTCTCTTCGGTATTGTTTCTTTCTCCTATCTCTATTAATCTACCCTTCATATCTTCTTTTAAACACTGAAGCACGTCCTTTGTGTCAGTTTTTCTTATTCCCATCTTTTTGTTTTAATTCCTTTCTAGAGTTTTTTCATTTTCAGCCCGCATTTCAAAACGAGCAGATTATAGTCGGAGTTTACATCTGCTCCCAGATACGTTTTGTAGTCCAACACCCGATTCCTATATCTGTCTCACCATTATATAGTCTAATTGGTACCTGCCCGTGTCCTCCGGCTATTTCCATGTGTAGAGTTGTCTTTCATGATTCATTAACCAGGTATTTCTTACTACTAATTTTTTTTCAACGCAAAAATCGACTAGCCTATCTTCCCTTTAATTCCGTTCCATAGAACCCAACTACATAATATTTTCTTCTCTTTCCTATTACTGTGTTCCAAT